>OY728157.1:332014282-333264282 GCA_963277665.1 Viscum album | reverse complement strand
TATAAAATACATGAGAATAAAGGAATAATAAACATAATATATATCATATAAAAAAACATTTTCATCTTAATTTCCACCATGAGAGGCAGTAAGAGATAATTGAACAATCATTATTTCATGTGGTGTTAGTTTTTCATCCACAGAAACAATATGTTCTTTACCCATTAGGTGGAGGTGTGTATAAGTGTAGTTCCAATACATCTCATAAAAACATCCTGGTATATTGAGGATACAATTTTTGTTACAAACTAAATGAATAATAATATTTTATGGGATTGGAGAAGTAAAATAAAACAAAAGAACATAAGAGGAAACATTACCTTTAAATTTAGTAACTCACCTTGGTTTGAACCAAATGGGGTTCTTGAGGTGATTTCTGCCTAAGGTAAGGCATATAAGATAAAGAGAGGTTTTATGGGAGCTTATTATAGTAGAGGTTTGATGTGAAAATTCGTGATAAGTGTGAGGAATGAGTAATATGTGAGGTCTTTTAATAAGGGAGAGTAGGGGATCATTAAGAATGTTTGAAATAATTATATTATTATAAACTAATCTTCAGTTAAAAAAGGTCAAATAATTGATAAAAATAATTTTATGTTGTATCATGGTCTAAACAAAATATTCCAACAAGAAAGGGACATGTATTGGATATTTTATTAATATTTATAATCTTATTTATTTAAATCATAAATTATTGAGGTAAATATTTCATTATTATTATCTCATAAGTAATTTATTTTATACGATGTCCAAAAAATATAAAAAAAATACCATGATGTAGGAAATCCTTTTATATTTCTTATTAATATTTATATTCGAATGGATAACTTATAGAACCTCACTAAAAAGTGACTCACTAAAATATATTTCTTTGTGTCATTTTTGCCTTTACTTTAAATAAATTAATATAAAGTGTCATTATAACTCTCATGTGGCTCTATGGGGTCCCAAATTCAATCAAAGGATTCCCATGGTCAGATAGGTATCAGCCAATAGGATTAGGACATTTTTAGGGTAATTTAATATTATTATAATAGTATATTTTACCCTTATTTATTATATTTACCATTTAATCATGGTAAATAAAATATTTACTGAAGTATGTATTTAAAATTTATAAAAAATTTAATCATTTAAAAAAAATTTGACCAATGGATTCAAAATATGGAATCCATTTTTTCAAATTCAAAACACAGAAGTGGAAGAAATAAAATGAAAATTAATTCATGTTTTTAAATCAAATGGAGCATTTTTATGAAATAATAAATGTCTAAATATTGACACTTGTTTATGTCGAATTTCAAAATAAAATTACATCAAATGACCAACATTAGATTAAATGGTAAAAATCTATTCCAATTTTACAATAAAACCAATTTAATAGATAATATAGCTGTATAAATAAATTAGATAAAAATGTACTTATGGGTTAAAATATTGTATATTTCATTATTCATAAAAAAATAAATTTTAACATAAAAATAAAAAAAATTATCCAAAGTAAATTTGGATGTCCCAATTATAAAAAAGAATTTTATTTTTTCAAATATATCATTTAATAGTGACAAAAACTAGATTTAAATAGGGGTCTTCATTAAAAGGTGGTAAATCGACCTTTAAAAAAAATTAAGCTTAAAATGAGATTCATTTACATTTTAAGCCTCTAACATTTATTGAATACATGTATAAAAATTTAAAAAACATTTATAATCATATTGTAGTTTATTCTATTCATTCCCACTGTTACAATGGCTAGGCATTAACTACCATTTAAAATAATAATATTATATTTTTAGTTTGCAATGTAAGATTTCAAAGAAACCTACTATTGCGTATTAGGTATGTTGTCAAACATAGCATCCACATTTAATTAAAATAAATATTTAATTTAAAAATACTAACTAACATTCAAATTTATTATTCTTTATTTACTTGGGATGTTACATATGGAATGCATTTTTATTATTTTAATGATTAGTGTGTTTAAAATGGTGGAAGTCCTCTATGAATATAATGGAGAACCTCTGTCCGTCACATATCAAAATAATTTTACATTATTATATGGAATCATAAATAATAAATCACAACTCAATACCCATATACATGACCAATAAGTTTTTTTAACTAAAATTTCAACCACGGAAGGATTAAAAAGTTTCCAATGTATGATACCTAAGGATGATTTAATTGTCTTGAACAAGATTCTTCATGTTTCGTCCTTCTTAAACATTTTAAAAATATTATATAACCATAATAAAATATTTATATACATATAATTAGTGTATTAATGTTATTTATTATAATGTATTAACTATTAAATAACTCATTTTCATCAAATGAAAAATGAAAATACCATCAATGTCACCTATATTAATAGAATATTACAATTTTACCACTCTCACATTGATCGCTCAAGATATTGACTTAAATGAAGAAAAATTATACTTTTAAATTATTATGAATCAATATTTTATGGATCTATGACAATACTGAAAAGAATAGAACTGTCAAAATGATCGATGAATGGAAGAAAAAATAATTAACACACAAATATTGATTTCAAAATAGAACTATTAAAAAATAAGTATGATTAAATATTAAATTAATTATATATATAAATATAAATATTTATTTTATTCTTTTATAGAAATTTTTATAGGTAGAAATTTGTAATAAATGTAATTCATGAATTTTCATCAAAGTAAAAGTACATAGAAAGGGATTATTTTACAATATAACATTATATCAAGTTATTTATATTTGAATTTCCCTCAATGGAATTATTGTTGGTTACTTGTTTTTCATTTATTATATTTTATATTTTGAAGATTCGTGTTCATAATAAATTTGTTTGTTATTAATAATTTATTAGAAATCTATTTAATATATACATATTAATTTTTTATTATATATGGAGCATTATTTAAATGAATTTAATAATTCAATATCCATATATAAAAGAAAAATATTTTCTACATTTTGTCCGAATTAAAAATATATTTTCAAAAATGTTTTCACTTATAGTCTGACATTATTGAATCCTATTTTTGTTATAAAAGTTATTCATCTTATATTTCTCTTTAATTATTCATTAATATCATTTGTTACTTATATTTGGTTCTTCAAGATATTTTTTGATGGGAAAATAATTAATGTTTATTTAATTCAATTTTATAGAAGTATGAAATTTTCCTTCGATCATATACTCGAAAAATAAACTGAATCTGTGCAATGTTTTAATTATTTTCAATTATATAGTTTTCAAATAATATTTAGTATTATTTTTTGCAAGATATTTCTTTATATATATGTCTAGTAAAAAATTTCATTTATCTATTAAAAGTGTATTTAATTTTTTTATATTTAAGAAAAGGATACTATATTCTGAATACATTTTTTTCTTGAAAAAAAGATAATGAACCGTTATTATAAGAAATTACAATATCGTTAGTTTTTTCTGATTGTATGATATTTTATTTTTTATGTGAATATACATAGGGTTTTTATGTGACTAAATGTGTTTTTATTAATGTGGCCACATTATTTTATGAAGTTAATTCATTAAGGATTCTCAAACCAAAATCAAATTATAACATCAACCTACCATAATCTATATGAAAACTAAATGGACTTCATGTTATAATATTAACACATTCAGTATACCGACCAGACATCATATGAAATGATAACATGATTTGTTGTCACAATATGTTATATAATACAAGTAATATGTTTCACGTTCACTTGGAACATATGGTCAGATCAAAACATTTTTTAAAAAAAATTAATATTTTTAAGCATGTATAGTTTTTCATTATATTCTATAATATAATTAATTACATTATTATATTAATAATTTTAATTTATTTATTTATTTTTAATATATATAAATACATATAATAATTATCATCCCATTTAATAATTTTTTATTTTTTAAATATATTTATTTTCATATTAAATTATATTTTTTCATCATATAAACATTCAAAATATATTTTGATTATTTAAAATTATAAAATATATATTGATTTATTAATCTTATTTTTTGGTATTTATTACATTATAATTCAATTAATAATAATTCCACACTGTATGAAATAAAAAAATATATTGAAATATGAATAAAAATAATCAATTTTTCTAGTAATTAATTTGTTATTTATTTGGAATATTAGTTTGAATCCTTTTAATATTATTAAATGATTAATTCTACATTAAATGACTTTTAAATTATTTGTAGAATTTCAATATTTTATATAAGACTATTCATTAGTAATATTATAATCACTATTTGAAAATTATGATGTTTGAATTTATATTATTTACAAATTTGATGACTAGAATGTTAGTTGAACATATCATTTCTAAATGATTCGAGACACATTAAATGTAACGAGTAAAAAGAACACGATCATTATAAAAATTACGAAGAATTACAATGAGAATTTATTTGTGGTACAAGTAAAGTCTAATTTAATCATTTTTTCACCAACATGATAGATTTGTAGGTGCTGAATTAAAACTTCTATGACTTTTAATATTTCCCTGAAGATACATCCTGATACATAACATAATATCCCTTATATATTCATCACTTTTTTATCTAATTCTCTATCTCGTTTTCTCATTTCTATAAAACTACATCCATTTTATCACTCACATTCCCACTTTTCCTTTATATTTTTTCATTAAAATGATTTATTTCCCTTTATTTGGGAATTAATTCCTGGATTCTATAGTCAAGACCATTCAGGTTGTGGCTCACATTGTCAAATTCTGTTGTAGTAATTGTATTGGGACTCATCATATAAAAGTCGTATGTATTGTTTATATTTCCACGAGAGAAATAATATTTTAATCATGTTCTGATCCCCCCCCCAAAAAAAATCATTTTACTAAATAATGAATCTCTGAAAGAATATATCACTAAAAGTGTCGAATAAGTAAAATTTTGACTAAACCACTATAGAAATTCCTTGTTTTCTTTCATTTAGTTTACACTACTTATTACCAATGTTAATTAACAATTATTACAATTATGTCTGGTTGGTTTATTTAATCTGGTCAATTCACACCCCCTAAATACCATCTTCCATCACCCATTATGACCTATCAAATTGTATCTAAGTATGATGTTGTTATTATTTATTTGTTTAGATTTTTTATTGATACCAATATTTCATATCATAAGTTTTCCATTTCAATGAATGAATAATTCTACTATTTCCCTTTCTGATATCAAGCACCTGGTATCAATTACTTATTCAAATTTTTTATATAGTATGTGATTATATAGTCTTGTAATATATAAATAATAGATATTATAGTCACTGTTAACAATATTTGTTATAGAAATAATAAATATAAATGATACATGGATCCACCATTATCCACGTCACATGATTTTAATGATTATTGTCACTATATATCTACAATGGAGGCATAATGAATGATGTTTTAAATATGACACATGTTGAGCATAGTAAAAAACAAATACAACTAGATGTTAACCAATATACACACGTAAAGGGACTCTACTAAAAATGGTTTGAATTAAAAAGTAGTAAATGTTTTATATTCTGTAATTATAAAAATTATGTTTAGTAATTATTCTAAATGTTATAGAACTCATGGTATTTAGATTTTTTTTAGGTTACATTCATTTAAAAAAATTGATTCAGGATAATATTTTATTTCATTAAACTAAGTACATAGAATTCCATATTGGTGAAAATGAAGGTGTGATTTAGATATTCTACTGAGTCAAATTAATTTTAAATGAAATGAATTATCTTATAGATGCATTAGAAAATATAATAATAGATTATGGGGTAATAAGAGTTATACCAATGAAATAGAATATGTAAATGGACAATATTGATGAATGAACAATGCTAAAAGATTACAATATTGATTAATTGATTAGATAAATAAATCAGTATGAAATAGATCTTAATAAAATTTTATAAAGAAGATGCACTGATACAAAAAAATAATATTTTAAATTTGAAAGTGTTATTTCAACTGAACCATAGAAATATGAAATGTAGGATATTAAAAAAATGATATGCCCCATATTGTGAATATAGTATGAAAAAGAATAAAGAAATACATCCATGAACCTTTTAAAAAACTATCAAAAAGAATAAAATATTGAGATATTGAATATTTTAATGATTACAATACAGTGGATGTAAATTATTTTGAGTGAATAACGAAATAGAATATAAATCATGACATCCCAAAATCTGTTGAATAATGGGAAATACAATAATATAGAGAATAAGTATTTGAAAACATGTTGGATTCTTACAGAAGAATGTAATTATATTTATGAATATATAAATGATAATTAATCACCAAACCTATGATTCATTAATTCATTGAATATGGTTAGTAAATACATATTTTATTTTAGATGTTTTGATTCTAATTATGATTTTAAAAATATAAATATTTATGAGTTAAGTGAAGAAATTAAAATATTGATAAATGATGATATAGATGTTGATGATATAAACAATAATCGTAAATAAAATATTGAATAAATAGTTTCTAAAATTTAGGTGATTTATATAGAAAATAGAAATCCAATGAATTAAAATTCTTCCTATCATTATAATGATTATTATGATTTGAAATATACTTTGTATTTGAAGGAAAACATGAAATGTAATTTTGATTGCCTTATGAAAAATATTTCTTCTTATATTAAAAAATATAATTTTATCAAAATCTTATAAATTGGAATAGAATAAATAATAATTTTTTTCATTTTATATGATATTATATTTCTTCAAAAATATTGATATTATTTTATAAAAATTAAAAATTCTTTTTTGTTATACTATTACATGTTTTCAATTTGCCAAGAATGAACAATATGAATATGATTGTTATTACAGATTTAGGAATCCTTTGCAATTTATGATGACTCATAAGTATACATTTTTTTCTATAGTTCCTTACAATTATTTTTTAAAATATATTTGATTAATAAAAATTTATTTTACTAATCTGATTCGTCCAAACATAGTTTGGGATACAAAATTCCAAAATAATTTATGTTTTAAAAAAATGATATGGTTGTCTCAAGAATGTCACATTACACAACCATAGAGGATTACCAATGAATATTACTATAGAAAGAACTATTACTAGAACATATATAATATTTAAAGTGGGAACTATTAAATTTAGAGAAAATTATAAATGGAAATGTATATGGTTTTTAAAATGTGTGTATTTATAATTCTATTTTTGTTATACAGTTTTATATATTAAAATTTTAAACATAGTTTAATTAGAATATATATATTATGTGATAATATATGAAACTAAAATTTCAGAACTACTCTTTTTTAGTTTTTATGATTTCTAATTTATTATTCAATTCTATTCTATAGAAAAATATTTATTTTATTTATATTTCTAAAAAAACAATTCTTTATGTTATATTATTGAATTATGTGAAAAGTGAAAAAATAATATGGAATCTAATATTAGGTAATGTTATCTTCAAGTTTTTTAATAATATTTCTAAATATGGTAATGATATATGGTGAAAATCTAATAAAGGAGAAAGTTATCATGATTGGGAAACTTGAATGATAAGGAAACAACCTAAAATTTCACATAGAACTGTCAATCATATACGTTAGAGAAGTCCCATAAATTTATAAAATACTTATTTATATAGTATTACTCAATTATCATGTACTATAAGAATGAAATATAATTTTTTTCATTTTTTATGATTATAGTATATTTAAATGTGTTTATTTAATTTCACATAAAAAATAAAAACTTACGAGGAACATTATTTTTTATAATTTAGTTAATAAAAAATTTATTTATGATTGTTTAAATTCATAGGGGAAAATTAAATTAATATAATAATTTAAATATTAATAAATTATATGAATATGATGGTTATTTTATGAAAATTTTTATTCCTTGGACACCAAAACGAATTGGTTTTTTAGAACAGAAAAAAACACTTATTGAAATGGACAAAACAATATTCAGTGCATATTATTTTCCTAAATAAAATTTTAAAGCTACTTTTAATTTATTTAATATTTAAAATATAATTATTGTTAGAAATGTATTTATGAAATCCATTATGTATTTTATAATGGAAAGAATATTAAATTTAGTAATTTTAGAGGGATTTGTTATAATTCATTTATATTGATTTTGATGATTAATTTATAAAAAATATCTACTAATAGTGATGAAGGTATTTTAATAGGTTATCATATTAATATAAAATATTAAATAGTTTATAATATTAGAAATTTATTTATTGAATTCTCTATTCATGTTCTGTGTGATGAAAATAATGTGAAATTGAATTTAGTTTCTAATTCTTTTTTTATGAGTTTAGAAATATTAATTTTAATGTAGTAAAAAATGAAGATAATGATGGATAAACTAATTGGAAGAAAAATACTTCAAAAAATGATCATATATTATGTTATATTTATATAGATAATCATTTTGAAAATTTTATTATAAATATTTATTCTAGTATTAAAACTATAAATTCGATTTTAATATTTTTTGATAATTATACAATAATTTTTGAATTTTTTCCAAATTAGATTAATGATTCATAAAATGATTATAATTGGATAATTAATATGCATGATAAGATCAATGTATTTTATAGTAATAATTTTATTTTAGACCCCATTAGAAAATCTTGTTATTTTACCAAAATAGTTTATTAGAAATATGGTGGGTGAATTGGGATACGTTATTAATAATAATAGCAGACCTGTTGCTTATGGTATCCTTAAATAATTTTTTTTCAATTTTGATGAGTCATTAGAAAAATTGATCGAATTGAATATATTATAAATTTTTTACATTTTACCACATTTTAATGATTTATGTTTTCTATAATTAATATGAAAATGTAATTTATATATGGTTTTATTTTTTGTTGGTTTTATTTTTCATATGCCCAAGTTTTATAAAATGAAAAATTTCAAAATCATATGTTTTAGTTATTAGTATAAATATATTATATTAATCAAAAAGATCATTCATGCTAGGATATAATTAATTTATTTAGAATAATTTATTTTCAAAGGGAAATATGGTCTTATATTTTTTATTAAAAAAATATAATGATATTTTGATTTCTTTAATATATATATAGGATATTGTTTTTGGATCTCAAACTGACATTCCATATAATAAGTTTTCAAATTTAATTTAAATTGAGAGTGATAAGTTTATTGTGGGAGAATTAAAATTCTTTCTCGAACATCAATTTTAAAAAAAAATAATGGAATATTTTTGAAGAATCTAATGATGACAATATATCATCAAATAACATTATCTTGATTATTTTAAATCTCTTTAAAACCATGATAAATAATTTTTTTCTATATTATAGTTATTTTGTAAATAAATTTATTTTAATTTATTTAGATGAATGAATTAATGTTTATTATAGTGAAATTCTTATAGAGATGATATAATGATTTGTTTTTATTTTTTTTTTGGTTTAAATTATGATCTATATGAATATCAAAAAAAATTATTAATCAGATTAATAGACTTGTTAAAGGAACAATGTATTATTGATTATGTTATTCACACTCAAACTCATAATGTATCTTTTTATTCCATATGAGATAAAATACAGAAGAGACTCAGGGATGGTGGAAATGATGCATGTTAAGTGAATCAACCCTAACAATGAGGACAAAATATGATGGTATATATCTACTGAACAGATATATAATATATATGTTACTAAGAAATTATTGTATATCCAAGGTGTATTTATCAAAGATCACTTCTTTATAAATATGTATTACTTCAATTCCATCGTCCAATATAATCATGCACATCAAGATAAAGTATGTTAGGTCATATATGGTACCTTTTTTCTACCAAATATGTTCAAATAGGATTTTGGAATCTGATTCCCTCATAGAACTAACAATACCATACATTTTGTATAATGTGATCCCACTGTACATTGCTCAATCCTCCTCAAAAATGGAACTTCTTGAACAATGAAATTTTTTAGATCATTATTTTTAACTCAAGTATAGATCATTTAAAATTCAGTCTAATTAATTATTTGGTAAATTGTATTGTTCTCTAAGTTGTTAATGAAGGTCTATAGGGTTTTGGGTCATGTTTTGAGCCTTGAAACCTTCTTATGGAGAAAAGTGAGTATGTCACATGTTTTGAGGAAACCATGTTAGTACGCCGCAATACCAGATATGACCATACAAAGGGGTTTTATTTTCGGAAAGAGCTATCTCATATAGTTGGCAATCAATTTCCCTAATCATTCATCCTAAACATTTGGTACTCCAATTTCTTTAGGTACCAATGAATGTGTGGAACATGGTTTGGAAAAAATTTCATCCAAACGGTGTAGTGGTTAATTTTTTGGGTAATTTTACATTTTCCTCCTTAATGATGTTATTATTCCTTCCTTCATCGCTAATATGATTCATATTGTAGATAACCTCATTTTTCAACAATTTGGATGTTTTTCAGGGCCTATCATAGGGATTGAGAGATCACTTTCATTTGGTATTCATTTGAGGTTCCATTAATCATGTAGGATGTGTAATGGTATGCACTCAAGTGATTTTTAATCGAGCATCGACCCTTTTCTCTTCGCCTCGCTATCGAGGTGTAAAATATTTTATTTTTTTCAATGATATAATCCAAACTAAGATTAATTAGAGACTAAATTTTATTTTTATTCTTCAACAGGCATATGTATGATTGTCTATAATTCATCCATCATTTTTGTTGATTTGAGAATTTATCATGTGGGGTCCGCTGATTTCATCGATTTTTGTTTATTGGAATTATATTCCCTGCTCATAATCAATAAAACCATACAGTAATCAACTTTCATAATATGTTATATGTTTTTAGTAAATAATCCAACAACTCCATCCATCATATATATGATGTTTTCAATAATTTTCATTTTAATGTTTTGGAACATTTGAGATGTCGTTCCGGTTTTCATTGGATTGACATTCCTAAGGGTAATATTTAATATATTAAATGGAATGATAAAAATTTGGAACTCCCTAATGGAAATTACTACTTATGATCACTCCATGAAATGCATATGTCATTTGTTTCAATTCAATAATTAATAATAAATGGAAATTATCAAGTACACTATGAATATAACATGGAACCGTTAAATTTAATTCAATAAAATATCACATTTCCGTTGTAACCCTTACCAAGTTAATGAATGTTAATTGAGTGAATCATGATATTTTTTTTAAAGTAATTTAATGGATTAATATAATTTCTTCATGCTACATGGCCTTGTCAAAATAATCAAATGCAAGGCAGCAACCAAAATAAATTATAGTTTAATTAAGACATAATTAAATGGTGGCATGATCAATTAGCCATGTCACACTAATGGAATGTAAATTGCTGAAAATTATGAAATATATATGTATTAAATATCAAAAACGGGTTTTCAGGACTCGAGATCACCATTGATTCCATAAGCAATGCATTGAGCACTCAAGTACCCCAGTATGATTTGATGATGATGCATGATTTTTTGGAAACTCACCTGAAACCCAATCCTTTCCTATGCATGGATATCAGGAATGACAACATAACATCCTATGAACAATATTATTGGATTCCCTGGATACACTCCTTGGATCCATCATTGACATGTAGGTTCCGTGGATAAATCACATCAGGCCCAATTGTTGTTTAGCCTTATTTTACATTATATGAACTCCTTTTTCTAGGTAGGCATCTTCTTTTGGAATGAAATTAAATGTGATCCTTTGATTAAACACATACCATTTGCCAAACTATAGACATTACTGAGTTTGAAAACCATGAGTTATGTGTTTTCATGGTTGTAACCTTGTAACTTAATTATTAAATATGATTATAATTTTCTTTAATACATCTTGGAACCGTAACTATTTATAACAAGTGACTTTTTTACTATCTATTATTAATATAATAATGAACATGTTACATGTTCAGAATCCATCTATTAGAGGAGGAAAATTGTGGGTATTTAGTTACATTTTACTTTTTTTCAATATATGTTTATGATTTCACACTATTGTATTTCTATTATATGAGCCTGATGTTATAGACACTATTAGTGTTGGGCCACTGAGATTTATCTCACCGCCTCTGTAAGTCTTGTTTGGTCACCTGTATGGATTACTTGTATGCAGGTTTAGATAATGGGATGTTTAATGCTTTAGAACGTGGCCCACCGGGCTCAAGGAACATTTTAATTGGGTACCAGTTATAGACCATCACAATGTTTATCATAGGGGATCCATTTATTATTTTAATATTTTGAATAAACATATTAAAGATTAGTAATTCTTGGAACATGGTCTTCAGTCATAAATGTATTTCTCAATCCACTGTTTTGGGAAAAAAGAAAAAATTCCTTAAATACAATAGTTGAACTCTATTATCCTATTAATGTTGAATTTAGTTCACTATTTGGTGATGAACATGTTCTGTAGTGTTATTGATTATTGTTGCGATTGATATTCTATATTATCCACTACCTGATGACAAGGGGGCATGGAGAATTGTTGCATGCATCATCTCAGGCACCAATAATTCATATGTCATGAATACTGCTACGCCATATAGGATCATTTCACTATATACATTTATTTATATACATTAAATTATTGAGACATTATATGATAGTCAAATAATTCATGTGGTATTCATTGGTTCTGATTGAGTGGTTTCATTTATCTATTCATGAGGTTTATGGGCCCTCATGGGTTGGGATGAGTAATTTATTGAGCCAAGCTATTATAATATAAATAAAATGGGGTTATTTTTTATGATAAGGTGTATGGGCTCTAAATCAGTGGGAATGCATATCCATTATAAATTGAAATAGGACACCTAAAATGAATCGGTTGCATCCCCTTATCCCACATTATCATGTTTATGAAAGGAAAAGGACCATTCATGGTAATTTAATGTGAAATTAAATGAAACATATACCTCATCACATAATAGTACATGGTCATATAAGAGGGTAGTTGGGGTAGTATGCCTTGGGTAGTGAGTTTCCATTTCATCATATTCTACTAGTGATGTTATATTTATTCTTATACATTTGTTCTGAGGCATGTCCTTGGAATATTTTGACCAAATCAACCATGATTTCCTCACATCATACACCAGGACAGTGGTGGCTACCATGATCCATGCATGGGGGGACCTAGACCACCATTTATACATCTAGGAGGGCCACATGAAGAAATAACCACTATAACTGATGCAATAAATGATTCCCATTTTTGTGATAGATTCATTCATTTAATCTAGTCCATGAATGGTTCTATATGAGCTACAACAATAATAGAGGATTCGAATCACAAGATCCATCTCCAACATCCTCCCAACATTTCGGAAGATGGTGGTCTACAAACTATTTAGTCTAGGATAGAGGCTACCCTGTTTATATTTGAGGATTTAAAAATTCCATTAGATTAGAGGGTCATACATTCCCCATACATGTTTTAGGATTGATCCACGCACTGAGGGGATGTGGTTACCCAGAATGATCCCCATCTAGGCATGGAATGGGTAGATTTCCAGAATGCCTTCTTTGATAATATATTCCTCCAACACTGAGAACTAATACATTAAGAAATTTCATTCATCTTGATTAGGGTTCTAATTCAGTTATATAATATTCATGACATTTCATTGAGTTGTATTTCCTTTCACTACTTCTAGCTAGTGATGATCATTATTGTACTAGATGCTTCAAATATTGAGTTTCTATATGAAATTTGGGCATAGGTTAATGTAATATGCATGGCTAATATTTTTGAAATAGTCAATTTGTATCTTATCACTATGTGAAACATGAGGGAAAGTAATAGCACCAGGAATATTGGATAAATTCGATATTAGGTTAGTTGTTCTCCTAATGTATGGAAATCCCCACCCCCATGTTTCTCATCAAGGAAGTGGAAACTATGGTATTTATATATATATATATATGTAGTGTGTCACCAATGAGAACATATGTTCAATCCATACCATAATTGTTATAGATACCCATTAGAGTGTCTGGATTGTGGCCATATGGGACATATTTAGTGTTTATGTAGGACATTTCCACTAGATTCTAGTGGAAAAGGACTGATTCAAGCTCTACCATCCAGAGTGAGTTCTTTTGTTCCATGCTAGGTGGGGATTTGGAATAACACCAACATGACTTGGTGAGGATAAGGTCATGGAAGTGGTAGAAAGACCCATGATGACCATAAATTCTAGTAGAGTAGTTATGATTGTGGTAGTCCAATGATTCCACTGGGCAATGGATCAGACCAGTTGTATTCACTATAACAGATACTCAAGAAAAAGGTTGTGACATAGTCTATAGTAAAATGTACAATTCTATTGTCATATACTATTGTATATTAAATATTTTATATAAATGATTTGAAATCTTACTTATATATATATCATGTTTGACCTAGATAGGAGAGAAATTTTTATTGTAGTATTTCCCTAGATACACTATTAAGAGTGAGGTTTGAGGGAATATGTAAGAACACGAATCATTGTTTCAAGTTAGCCTTTCCTTTTTCTCGAGTTTTTATAAAAAAAGTAGTTTTTTAGGAAAATTTTGAAGTATACACCGTGTACTCTTCGTAGACTCGAAGTTGTGTGATGTCCGTGCCCGAGCCACAAACACGGTGTGTAAGGGTGATGTGGAGGCTGTTTTTGGTGGAGTACGGAAAAACATAGTACACACCGTGTAATCTAAAATTACAAACCGTGTACTTTTCTTCAATTTTACTAAATGCAACAGGTTCGCGCCTGATGGACAGAACATGCCCCTTCTCTAGGTTTTTCGTCTGAGAGCGACCCGTACGACCGGATCTTCCCCGAGCCCCCTCCTCTGTGTCTGTTATCTGATTCGAGCACGGTCGATTGTGTTAGAAGTGCAACGGTGAGTTCTCCCTTCTTCATGAGATTTGTTTTCCAATTCTTCTTCCTTCTCAAGTTATATACGGTTGAATGTTTTGTCTATTTTCTTATATCCACAACATTCTAGAGATAATCAATCATCGTGGTTCATGTATATCGATCCCCTAGCATCAAGGTTGGTTATCAATGCCTTTCTGTAGAAATTCGATGAGTATTTTGTGCTAATTCGACCAATACCCTTGAACGGGGTATTTCATGTTCTTGTTTTTCCCCTATTGTCTTCCTGCATAGCATGATTGCTTCAGTATATGTATTCTCCAGAGTATATGGTAGTTTTTTATGTACTCTGGATATTTCCATGCTTGTTTTTCTTGTTTGGCGCTTTTCCAGTTTCCATGCCTAGTTGTTGGATAGTGGATCTATTTCTTTGTTATGATGGTGAGCCTTATAATGATATCCATGTAGCATTTAAGTTTACATGGATGATATATGAGCATTGAGCATGTTAGCTTCACATAGGACTATGAGAACCTAGTTTAGTGGACCACAAAGAGAATAGACGTAAGGGATTCTCCAGAGTGTCATTTTTTATGATGCGAGACCACATGGGGAATTAACGATGAGTGCATCCTTAGAGAGTCTTCAGTTCTTCGACATGTGCTACAAGGGGGAATGAGATGTTGAGTGCTTCCCCAGAGATCCTTTAGCATGATACGAGACTGTAGAGGAAATTGACGGTGACTGCTTCCTTAGAGAGTCTTTTCATAGCTGAACTAGAGGGGTGAGACTTTGTGTGCCTCCTAGAGGGTTTCTAGTACTTGTATGTTGAACCATAGGGGTTATGTTGTGAGAGAAACCCAGAGGGTTAGATATTTCTATACTTGTTATCTATTGTTTACTTGTTTACTTTATATGCTAGAATTGTGGATTGGAGCTGCAGTGTGCTTCCCAATTTACTGCTTTCCGCACTTTTACTTGCCTTGTATTCATTTACTGTTAGGAATAGATCTTTGGGTGATTTCCTACTGGGATTTTATCTCACACCCAGTTTTGGCCATGTTGTTGGCCCCAAGTAGACTATGTTGTTGCATGTATTGATAATGGCAAGCACCCTTCCACTTCAGGTTCTTGATTGCACAGGAGTTGGAGAGCATGGGACCGAGCAGTGGCCTGCGATACTGAGGAGTTTACTATGTTTTCTATTGCACTTTATTTTTCATTTTTACTTCTGCATATTGGTTTGTTTACTACATTCCATAGACATATGTACCATGTCACATCATTATTATTTTATACATGGTTTTCATTATTCAGTTCAGTTGTTATATGATGTTTTTTATTTCTGTTATTATGTCTGGTTGTTCTTACACTGTATACTTTACCGAATGAAGGAACTATTTACCCACCGACTCCACAAGTCCCTAACTTCTGGTCGGTAGCCTCTTGTGTTTAGGGAAACATGCTTGAGTTCATGTGGCGAACTGAGTATGGGGAACCAGTGGAGGGGATCCGGATTCGAGTCGTTATAATGTTGTATCAGAGGAGGTTCTTTTCTCTTGCTTTACTGTTTGGAGAAATTAGACAAGGATAGGACGAATTTGGTACATGGTATTAAGCTATTCTTGGGAGTACCTAACCCGTGTACAGAGAAAATCCATACTACATCGTTAATTTCAGTTTGCTGGTTTTTAGATTCTACGGCTGATATGATTTCACCTAGAGTGATTCACATGCTTTGTGTTGTTATTTCCTTGATGATTACAGTTCTATTTCTGTCACAACCTAATGAGATGAGGGTATTCCATCTCATGCATCATAAAGGAACATGTATAAATCACATGATATGCATTCTTGACATGCCATCTAGGGTGAATTTGCGATTTCATGATGTTGTGATAGACTTGGTGTAGATTATGCATGCTTTTGTGATAGATGGTTGATAGAATATCTGCTACCTTTTTATAAGATTTTTTGTTTCCTACCTTCCTTAAATTAATGCCAAATTTTGATTTTTGAGGTGTTATTGGCCCTCA
The DNA here is from genome assembly GCA_963277665.1 of Viscum album. Classification (NCBI taxonomy): domain Eukaryota; kingdom Viridiplantae; phylum Streptophyta; class Magnoliopsida; order Santalales; family Viscaceae; genus Viscum; species Viscum album. The sequence continues at coordinate 333,247,270 of OY728157.1, read as the reverse complement.
CGAATCGGGATTTGGCACCTCCTTGCCTTGTTTTCTGTGTTTTCTGGGGTTTTGTGCATTATTTTAACTACTACCTAGAAAACCCCAGAATACACAGCGTATACGTTTTGACTACACGCCGTGTAGTTTTTGGACCATGTCCCTAACCATGTGAGCAGGGACACGCTGTTGTAGAAATAAATTTAGGAACACGCCGTGTATGATAGGTACACGGTGTCTAGTTTGGAGCTGTGTACCTGGTCGTGTTACAAACAACATAGGTCGGGGAAGATCGAGTAGAACACGCCGTATTTTAAAGGAACACTCTGTGTAGTCACTTCCAGGTACCCAGCCATGTCACGAACAACGCAAGTCGGCATTACCTTCTCTTAGACACACTGTGTTGTTTCAGAACACGCCGTGTAGTCTTGTCCAGGTACCCAGCCGTGTCACGAACAATAAGGGATAATGTCACCTTCACCAATACACGTCGTGTTTGTTCGGAACACGTCGTGTAAGGTTTATCTATGTAGACGGTCATGTTTTTAACCACACGGGCCGCTGAAGCCCTGTCTAGTACACGCCATGTGTGTTCATAACATGCTGCGTAGTCTTAGGTTAAGTCGGACCATGTGGTTAGCTTTGTAACGACACTCGGTCATGGGAGTAGTTTTTAAGTACACGCCATGTGTGGGGTCAACACGATGTGTAGTTTGAGGTGTTACACGACCTGCATGGAAGGGAGGAATGCCCATTTCAGTTGTTTAAAAATACATGTCATGTAGTTTTTATACATGTCGTGTAGTCGTGTTGTAACATCTCAGTTCCAGAAGCCACCCAGAGGTACCCCGTACCTAGATGGTCACATGTCCTAAAGTGAATTTCCCCAAATGTCAGAGGCTTCCGACTAGTAGCGAGGGCCTTGGGTGTGATAGTGGGGAGACTATGCCCTCATTGGTAGAGTACACATCGAAGGAAAAATAATCATGCAATAGAGGAAGTAATAACAACCAACAAAATAACAGTAGAAGACTGAATCAACAACTGGAGAACATATATATATATATATATATGAAATGATTCAGGATACATAACTTGGAAAGCAGCCAAACAAGTCACAATGATATTAAAAAAATACTGTACCAAAACAAGTACAAAAATAAAAGTAAATAGCTCCTCATCGTCGCTAGCCAAAGCTCTGTCACATGATCTCCTGCTCCAAGAAATCATGTTACAGAAGTTGAAGGTCACTTGCCCTTGTCTATACCTGCAACTACGTAGTCTTCTTTGGCCAAAAAGCATGGCCCAAATAGGGTGTGAGATAAAATACCAGTAGGAAACCACCCGAAGATCTGTGCCTAAAAGCCAGTGAGTATATGGAAGGTAAAAGTACAATAAGCAGTAAACAACAAGAGAAATCAGTAGGAAGTCAACACCAAGCAGTAAAACAGGTTGATACATGGAATCAATCAATGCAAAACAAATCATTAGCAGTGAAGAAAATAGACAACAAACTGGAACCCTCTAGGAAGTACTTGCAGCCAACCCCTCTGGTCCTATCCAATAAGTACCACAACCCTCTAGGCAGTGCACTCAGCTTAACCCCTCTGGCTTTGTCATACGATTTTATGAGACTCTCTAGGGAATCCCACCCATACAATTCCCCTTATAGTATAGGGTAGTTAGGGACTCTCTTGAGGAAGATCACATAGTCTAACCCTCTTATCCCCAAGGTATAGAGACTCTCTGAGGAATCTATCTCAGTCAATTCCTCCTATAGCCTCAGGTATACCATAGACTCTCTAAGGAAGCTCACTCGATCCATTCCTCCTCTAGCCTGGGAAGGTTTTTAAAGAGATTCAGACATGGTAAGACTCTCTGAGGAAGCTCACTCGGTCTAGCCTCCTATAGTCTATAAAATTCAACACTCTTTGGGAGCTCACTCGGTCCATCCCCTCTATACTCTGTAATATCAAAGACTCTCTGAGAAACTCACTCGGTCTATCCCTTATAGTCTACAGCACCAGGCTCTCTCAACCCCATGCTAGTTAGTGCATAATAATTCTATAAGGACAAAGTACACCTATAGAGATACTTGGCTATCCAAAGTACGCCTATAGAGCTTCATAGCAAAATAATCTATAAGGCAACAAGAATGTCACGAGTTTCACTTCAACCTATAACCGTGAGGCATGAAAATAGGTGTAGCAGTCAAAGGAATATGAGACCCAATGGTCATAAACAGAACAAATCAAGGGTAACAACATCCAAGAATAACAAATTATCCTCTAACATGGTCAAATTACATCTACACAAGCATACATGAAAGGCATGCAAACAACGAGGTAAAAAAGGTAAACACGCAATACCTCGTTCACGGGTATGGGTTGAATTTGAACATAAAACTCATAGACTTTGAATGGTATGGTACAAAGAACCTAACTAGATTTTATGAGATTGATATAATTGAACCACAACGGCTAATTCCCCCTATAACATCATAGATATGAGAAAATGCAAAAAATGTTAAACCATATATATCTTAAGAGATAGGAATATTGGAAAACAAGGCTCAAGAAGAAGGAAGAACTCACCACTTCACTTCAAACACAAGTGACTGTGCTCGAATCGGAGAATGGACGGAGATGCGGGGGCTTGGGGAAGATCCGAGAATATAGGTCCCTCTTGGACGAACCAGACCTAGAAGAAGAAGATTATCACGATTAGGCATGAACCTGATCCATTTAGTGAAAAAAAAGTACACGGCGTGTATTTTTAAAGTACAGTACGTGTAGTTGGTTTTTCCATACTCTTCCAAAATCAGCCTCTACGTCACCCCTACACATAGTGTGTGTGTCCTGGACACGGCCATCACATGCATTCGAGCTGGAAAATAGTACACTACGTGTACTCAGAAAGTACACAGCGTATACTTTGAAATTTTCTAGAAACTCAAATTATCAAATAAATACTCCAGAAAAAGGAAAAGTATACCTGAAAAGAAGATATGAGTTCTTACAAACTTCCCCCCTTAAATAAATGTATCCCTGAATTTCCCTAGGTGAACGTAGAAGAAGGATCCTCAAACAGCTCTGACCACTACGATGGAACCTCGGACTCCCTATCCCATGTCTCATCTTGTACTCACCCGTGTTTCAATAGAACTCATACCAGAGGAACATACCAACCTTAGAGAACCTTTATGCTGCGATCGACAATCTGGATGGAATGCTATTCAAATGACGCATACGCATCGAGCTCAACCTCCTATGGCTGAAAGAAATGAGGCATGTCTGAAAAGTAACGTTGGAACTGAGAGATGGGGAAGACATTATGAATTTCTCGGAACCTCTGAGGTAGTTTCAACTGATAGGAAACTGACCCAACTCTCTCCAATACCTCAAACGGGCCGACATACCGCAGTGAAAGATTACCCTGTCTCTGAATCCTATTGTGTCCCTACATTGGAGCGATATGCAGGATGACCTGATCTCTGACCGCGACCTGTAAAGATTGTCTACACTGATTAGCATAAGACTTCTGTCGAGACTGTATTGTAGCCATCCTCTTCTGAATCAACTCTATCTGCTCTGAAGTATCCTGAACAAGACGAGGTCCTAGAAAAGCTGCCTCTCCTGCCTCCAGCCAGCATAAGGGTGATCGGCATGGCCTACTGTACAGAGCCCTGTATGGTGACATCTGAATGGTCCCCTGAAAACGGTTATTATAGGAGAACTCTACAAGAGTTATATGTTTGTCCCATGATCCTCTGATGTATAGAATCAATGCTCGGCGAATATCCTCAATCACCTGGATCGTGCGCTCAGACTAGCCATCAGTCTAGTGATGGTATGTTGTACTCAAAAGTACATGTGTAACCAAGGCCTTCTGAAGTATCTTCTAGAACTGAGAGGTAAAGAGAGCATCCCTATATGAAATAATGGAGTGTGGAACTCCATGTAGAAGTAAAACCTCTCAGATGTACAGTCATCCCAGATCATCAACACAGAAGGTGTCCTTTATCGGAATAAGTGTGCTACCTTCATAATCCTGTCGACGACGACCCAAACAGCATCACTTCCCTGAGGTGACCTTTGTAACTCAGTCATGGAGTCCATCATGACATTGTTCAACTTCCACTCCGGAATGGGTAACTTCTATAAAAACCTTGCTGGTCACTGATGCTCTACTTTCACCTGCTGACAAGTAGAACATTTCAGGACAAAACCATCAAAATATCTCTTTATACCTGGCCACCATTACTGGCAATTATGATCCTGATACATCTTGGTGACAGTAAGATGTACTGCCCCTACTAAGGAATGATAATCCAACATCAGCTCCTCATGTTTTTCTGCTGGCACCCATATGCGTCCTTGGAAATGCATGATCTTATCCTCGCCCATTGTCCATCCAGGAAGAGGGTCCCCTCCTGAAACACAGTCCCGCGGGACTAAGGCCTCTGAATCTAATTGATGAATCATTCGTACACTATCATGAAGTGAATAGGTAACAACCACAGAAGATAGGACAGTCTATCCCTGCCTGTCATTCACCTCTAGATGCATCTCAGAGAATAAATCCATAAGTTTCCACTCACTGTTAGCCTTCTGAACTGCCTGAATCTGTGTTTGTCTGCTCAACACATCTTCCACTGCATTGGCCTTCCCCGACTTATAGGTGAGATCAAAGTCAAAGGAATGAAGATACTCGACCCCTCTGTGCTATCTCAGATTCAGATCACGCTGATTGATGATAAACTTGAGACTCTTGTGGTCAGTGAAAACCACAAAGTGCTCTCCTAGAAGGTAGTGTCTCCAACAGCATAAGGCATGAACAACTGTTGCTAACTCCACATCGTGCGTAGGGTAATTCCTCTCCTATGGCCTCAACTGCCAAGACCCGTATGCAACGACTCCATCTCCCTACATGAGCACAACTCCCCGCCCATTACCTGAAACATCACAGTAAACAGTGTAGCCCTTTTCTAGCTCTCTAAAGACTAGTATCTGTGATGACGTCAACCTTTCTATCATCTACTAAAAGGAAAACTCACAAGAATCTGACCATAAAAACATCACCCCCTTCTTATTAAGACCTGTCAACGGTACTCCTAGGTGCGATAAGTCCTGAATAAAACATTTGTAGTACACATACCGCCCTATAAAACTCCGTACCTTAAAGACGTTCTTCGGCTGCTCCCAAAAATCTATAGCTTTCACCATCTCTGGGTCCACTGACACTTCTATCTCTGAGATAACATTACCCATGAAGTGAATATGATCCATCCAAAAGTGGCACTTCAAGAGTTTATCATATAGCTGATGCCCTCTTAGTGTACTCAGAAAGATCTCAAGATGTGTGGCATGGTCGTGTCGAGTGTGAGAGTACACCAAGATATCATCCACGAAGACCACGACAAAGGAGTCCAAGTACGGATTGAACACTCAGTTTATCAGTTCCATGAAGACAACATGCGCATTCGTACAGCCGAATGACATGACTGTATACTCTAAAGCACCATACCTACTCGTTACACATCATAGTTCTAGAAGGTTTTGAGTAAATATATGGGTAAAAAGGTTCTTCTAATAACACATTTTCCATCCTAAACTGATAGAAAATTGTAACAGAAAATACATTTTTTAGAGGAAATCATCTGAGCATGTCTCCTTTATTTCGGTGGTTTTTAGGGGAAGCATATACCTACCATTAAGTTATCATATAATTATGGATTTCATGCGTTAATTCAGGTGGCTCGTTTTGACACCATATATTGTAGGTCGTGTTATTCACCCTTGTGCTTGGAAGAGGCAGGTGTGGTATCCTTACAAGGTCTGTATCTTATTCCAGATTCTATAGAGTAGAATTAGTTGATCAGTAAGAATATTACTACTTCTCAGTGTATATTGAAATATCCTTCAGATCACCATTGATTACCTCTAGAGTTTAAGGTTAGTTATATTTTTTTTCCATCAGGTATCACCCATGTTATGTAACAGATATACGTGGAGGAAATGTTAAATATCACCTTGTAACATAGGGTCATCTGAGATTATAGAGGAAGTAGGACTAGAATCCTATTAGTTAATACAACCTCATAGGTACCATGACATTCATGATGTCTTGCATGTTTCACAACTACACTGCTATCATGATGACCATTTCATAATGTTGATCCAAAGGAAGTTTTGTTATATGCTGATTCAGGATTTGAGGATTTTCCATTACACATTATTGACCAAAAGAAAAAGGAACTCTAAGGCCATTATGTCCCTCTCATAGAGGTGATATATAATCATAAACATGTATGTCATGAGACTTGGGATCGATTTTCCTATGTATTTACCTAGTGGATACATTTTTTCTTAGATATTTCTTCACCATCCTTGGAATTTAAACATGTGGATCAGTTCTTCCCAAGAGGGAAGAGTGTAAGAACCCATTTTTTACTCACATATGAAACTTTTAAATTTAATTCTAATTCATTTATAATGTAATATGGATTCTTAATGAGTTATATTAGGAACCAAGGATATTTGGGTCTTATTCGGAGCCCATAACCCCTGTTTTTGGGAAATGTGGGAATATCACACCGTGATAATGGGATTCATTTACAAAAAGTGTTCTCTCACACATTTGGTGCATGGTTTCCAAAATGGTGTGGATGAACAATGTGGAATGTCCTTTTCTCATGTGACCTATGTACGGTTGGTGGAAGGTTTGGAAAATCATGTGGCCAAAATTTGGAAATCGAAATTTTTGGGTTATTTTACATTATTTCCCTTAATGTTCTGATTAGGACTTCATTCTTTCATAATATTATTTACAGTGGAAAAACAACATTTTACGCTCATTTTAAATCCTTCAATTTCCTAACATTGGTATTTGTAGATCTACATCATCTTGTATCTATCTAAGACTATGTTAATCATGTTAGATTCACAACAATATTTATTCGAGTCATTTTTAGATATTTTTCATCTATATATCCTTAACCTACATATCGAGGAGTAAGAGTAATTACATTTCTAATATCTAGACAATTCCCAGATTAATTAAAGGATAATAATAGATAAAAAGAGAAATACAGGACTAAGGTGGATATTCTGTAACTCATCCCTTATGTAAATTGATTATAATATTTTTTGTGAGGAGCGTGTCAATTTAAATGGGTTCTATTTAAATAATTTATATTCCAATCATATATTAGAACCATATGTTTAAGATATTTATAAATGTGTTACTATTTATTAGATGTTATTCCCACAACTCTATCCATCCCATGTATGATGATTTCCATAATTGTCATTTTATTGTTTTGACACGTTTGAGACACCATTCATGTGTTATAGGGATTGAAGATCTTATGTTTATGATATTATATATGAAATAGATTGTCTTAAATTTTTAATTTCATGATTTATAGAACCATGTATTCTCACATCTTATAACATATATGGTATGTGTTTCAATTCAATAATTAATGTTAAATTGAGAATAGACACAAACTATGTATATGCATTAGTCTCTTTAAATGGAATTGAGTAATAAGTGGCATTTCTATGTCACCCCATACCATGTTAATGATATGTTTCAGAGTGAAAATAATTATTTTAAAATTCCTTAAATATATTAAATGAATGGATTCATGATTCATGTCATTTTCACACTAATTAAAGGAAAGGATTCGAAAAAATTGTCGCACTATTCAAAGTTAATAGATTGATCCTTATGAATAATTTATGACTTCAATATAAAAATAGGTGTGTCTTAACTCGAGATCACCATGAATTCCATAGGGAAGTCCTCGAGCACTAAGGAATAACATTCCCATTCAAGGATGTGACATTATTTGGTTGAGACCCACATGGTACAAGATCATTGTCTATTATTGGATTCCTAGTGTGAAACCATATGATCCATTCAATAATATTCTAGTATTCCATTGAAAGACTCCATGGATCTATCATTGATTAATATGTTCCATGGTTAAACCCCACTAGGACAAGTAATTTCATAGCCTCATTATACCATAGTAGAAATCCTTGAACTTGGTATGAATCGTATTGTTGAATTACATGGACTATTATATTTACAATAAAATCATGACCTTAGCCATGCTACAATCATTAATTAGTTGGAGACACCTGAGTTATATGCTTCCATGGATGATACCCTATAATAACATTATTTAATATCATTATAGGTTTTTTATTACATCTTGGAACTGTCATTATTTTTAGAAGGTGACATATCTAAAAACTGGTAATATTCAATTAATGACCATGTTAAATGTTCAGACACAATCTGAGGGGCGAAGTAGGTACTTGGGAATAACTACTTCACATTATATATGAATGCATTCGTCCTATTAAATTTAAATTACACATCTTATATGTTATATAGAACATTGTGGGTGTCCCACTAAGATTTATCTCAAACCCTCTATAGGAACCATTAGGTTATCTGGGTAGATTACTTGTATAACAGTGTTGTTAAATGGGAGTGTAATGCCTTATACACTTGATTGATTGATGTTCTAGGATAGATCTAATAGAAGATGGCCGAGCTATAGATCATTATGCATGTGAAAATTTATATATATTATTATACATTGGTTTTATAATGTATGATTTCTATTTTTTATATGTGTTTTACAACATAATAGATACATGACATATAATCATCAGTTATTGTATATTAGTCCAGTTTTTTTGTTTTTTTATCCTTATCTATTTCCTCTATGACCTCTATTTACTTATATTTCTTCTAATATATTATATTTATTTATATTTATTTACTATTCTACAATATTTAAATGATGACATGTTTTGTCCATAGACACAACATAGGCCCTCAGTTCTAGTGAGTAGCCTATAACATTTCACGATATGTGCTTGAGGCCATGTGCCACACTAGGCATGTGGAACTGCTTAAGTGTAATATGAGTCATGTAAATCACTAAATTTTGTAAACCCATGAATCATAGAGCCACTAAAATCCCTAACCAGACCACCACATTTTATGATCGGGTTATTCCAAATATGGAAAAGAGGGGGTGAATTATGTCTTTTTCAAATTTATCATGAATAGTTATGATGTCTGAGCTTATCGTTTTATTTTTATATGGTTGTTTATGTAGTGGAAAATAAAATGATAATGAACCGAAGGATGTATCATCATTCATGGAATAGAAGGCCCCTAGTCCACTCCAGCAACACTATACTCCATGAGGTTGGTTATCATCACTTTCTGGTCCTCTTATCAATAGACTATCAAAAAAATATTATAGGAAGATGAAACATTTAAGATTTAAGAATACAAACAAATCCTTCTAGGTAAAACAAAAAACTGAAAACACAAATTTTTTTGTTAATTCAGTTAATCAAAATAAAAAGAGTATTTTTCTTGAAATACATTCTAGTTGTTCTTCACAGTTGCTACAACACATGACTTATAGTTGATGGATCGTCATCTTCTGAATGAATGATCATCAGGTAGAATTAGTTCTAATATGATCTGGTTATAGTAGATCTTGAAATGAATTTTTCAACATCAGAAATAGTTGATTCATAGTATATAATCTATGTATAATTATTGAATATTCAATGTGTTTCTTCTTCTTCAAAAAACAGATTTTCTGGTTCCTTGTAGCAGTAGATCTGTAAATCTATATTGTCTTTATAATATTTAGTCATGAAAAAACTCTAGAGATTTGTCTTTTAACATTTTTTACAATGATCCAATTTTTTTTATAATTTAAAATAACACAAATATATATAGAATAATGCTGGTTGCATTCCTTAAAATGTAGATCCAGAAATGTCTCCTTAAGAATCTTGATATTAAAATTTTTGAATAAAAGAGCATTCGTAACTCTCTGGAATTTTCTCTATGAAACTCTCCTAATAAATAATTCCATTTAATCATAAATAAATTCATTTTAATCAATAAAATATGTTCTTAAAATTTGGGCTTTTAATGTTGAATCAAATCATCCTAATATTTTTTATTAATATTGTTCCTCAATAAAGTCGTAATTTAAATATCTGACACACAATATAGGTTTGAACTTCAAAGAATTCTTTCTCAGAATATAAGGATGACAACATATGGTTTACAACGTATGGTTGATCATCCATTCATCAAATGTATTATTGATCATTCATACTTTTCTCTTCAACTCTCAAATGTATGGTATAATATCCATACATTCATTTTTAACAATACATATGAATCATGATCCACAAATTTTTATAAAACATATGGTTCATTATAAAAGTAATGTTTATGGTCCATACCGTTATCAGTTTCTAAATGTAAGGTACATGATTAATACTGTTGATAATCAAACATAAAATACAATTTTCTATTTATCCAAAAATTCCTCCTTTTCTGTTTATTTGTATTTATCCTTTTTAAAGAAAGATAAAAAAATTCTTTTCTCCCACTTAGTAAAACATTTAAATGTGTAGAATAAAATTTTAAGAAATTATTGAAAATAAAATTTTACTAACTTAAAATAAAAATTTTTGTTTATCCAAATTTCACACCCTTTTTTTTGAAAAAAGAATGATAAAATAAGGAATATATAACTTTTTAATGTGACAATATACTTATGTAAATGCCATGATAAACTATTTATCAATATGTGAAACTGAATTAAATGAATGATAAAATAGAAAGTATAGTAAAACAAACTAATAACACATAATCATGGGATTAAAATATATTTTATTAAAAATATAAGTACAATTACAATATTTAAAATTAGAATCATGCTATGGCTCACACTAGATTTGAAACATTTCATATCTTTTCTATAATACTCCAATGATTTCTACTAACCGATCCTTCAGCCTTGTCATTAATCCATCTCCCAAATGTATAATGAGATCTCATCCCTATTAGGTATGATGAATATCCTCAATAAAATTGACTCTAATAAAATCATGTTGTCTTTAATCATTGTCCATAAAAAGAGATAATATATCTGTTAAATTATTAAAAAGATTTATTATTCTAGGTTCTTATGATGTTAACTACTCAAAAAGATTCTTTTCTCATCTAACAAGACAGAAAATGGAACAACATTGAACTAATGGTCCTGTAATCTGTCATTCATATTCATCGTTAAATTTGTAATGGGATGAAACATTTTTATTATATTTGGAAGAGTACCTGAGGTACATACTTGATTGTCCCAGACCGTTACAAATTGTTTCTCCATGAAATTTTTTAAATATCCCAAATAGGACTTCATTACAATCTCAAATTTCAAATTTTCAACTTCTACCATCATTTCAATCGTAAAAACGTCAACTTCTTTTTTGGAAATAGAACTCGCATTCAATTTACAAAATCATTGATTCTACATTTCCAATGCGCTTTTCAAAGTAGAATTTTTTTGACTAAACTCTAGTTAACATTCTATACAACTCATCATCTTCTTCATTCATAGAAACACTAACACATTCTTCATGCTTCTCATTCTGAGTTTTAATGGATTTTATTACAACTAAAGGTAGGGATTAAACATCTATTTTTTATTCATCCTCCCTCTATATTGGCTTATATAATAATTCTTACTTCGATTCCTTCACTGACTCATCCAAAGAAAAATCCCCATTAATAATTTCAATGTTAATTTCAGAAAGGTTATATTCTTGATTAATATTAACATGTTATTTCTCCTCCTAGGCATATTTTTCATATATTTTTTCTATGACAAGATCTTCTAATGTATTTTATTCTTTAGATAATTCATCTGGAACAATATCAGTAGGATGTAATGTTTGCATAGATTCATGTCTAGAAACATCAACTTGTCCATGAATTTCAACAGTTTGAGGCACAATTTGTTTTTCCACTTGAGGAGTTACCTCAAATCTGAGAAAATGTTGGTTGTGAAATATATTTTACTACAAATTCTCTCATATATTTATATCTCTGAAGAGGTTCATTTGAATATGCATTTTCATGAACTTGTTCTTCACCATCATGAGCCAATCGATGTATTTTCATTTATGTCCCTCTTTAATTCACCCATCAACAGGATGACTGACTACATAAAATTTTAATCTCTTTGAGATCTGACATTCTATAGATTCATCCATTCCTTCCTTATTTTTAGAAGGTTTGTCCCCCTAAGACGGGTCCAGGTCATCCACAACTCCAACATGAATATGCTTTCCTTTCCTAGTACTCAATAAGTATCCAATCTTCCTTAGAATTCTAGCATTGAAAATATTTTTGTGATGGAATCTTACTCCGCCATCTATAAATCTCACCACATCTGTCTTGAACATTAATTTTTAAATGAATCGTACATCGGGATACATGTTCTTTATATCCAACAGTTGATAGTATTGGTTTATATATCTGACCATATATCTCATAAAATTGAACATTATTTCACTCATACGCAAAAAAAAATTTACAAGTTAGGAACCAAAATAATCTCCATCTCTGACATCTTAGGTGTAATCCATGTGTAGAGAAACATAACAACAATCTTATAATCAACTTCTAGATCATTCCCTAACATATTTATTATATTTGTTGAACAAATAAAAATGAGATAATTTCATCAGAATTATGTTCATTATATCCAATATTCTTTAAGTTGAAATGATAAACTCCATCACAAGGGAAGTATATGATTCTAGATATTTCTATAGATTAAATGGAAAAATCTCAATCTTTAATTTTTTAAAATATGTTATCCTATATATATCCAACAATGAATTGAATGGATTAAAAAAATTGACGAAGATCTACCTCAAATAATAACTTTTTATTTTCCCTACCAAACATTTTCTCGAGATTCTGAAAATTGAGGGCTTTCCACAGCATGAGATCCATTTGATACATTCATTCCCGGTCGATTAATTTTTGTGGTAGAATCATTCTTCTTGATGTGGAGTGACTCTTGACATTACTATCATCTCATTCCTCGATACTCTATGTCATGTCCATTTTGGTTTCAAGGTTCTAATGGATAGAAGGATTGGGGTTTTGAAGGTTTAGTCAAAGATAGTCGAAGGTTGTAAGATTTTTTGGAGTTTCTAAATGATTTGAGAAATTGGACAGGTTTTGAATATAAAAGGGTTTCTGACAACCTTGATCTTCTGTCATTACAAACATATTAATTATTAAATTATTTAAAAGTAAAAACATATTCCTAAAAAATTTAATTCAATAAATACAAAATATAAAATTATTCTAAAAAAATTAATAAATAAATTAACAAATTTAATTAAAAAATTAAAAATTTATTTATAAATAAATAAACCCAGATCCCCTTTAATAAAATAAATCATTGTAATTGCAAGTGGATTAGTAAAAATATTAGTTATTTGATTTTCTATACACACAAATTATAAGAATATATCTTTTTTAAGAACATCTTCTCTTAAAAGTGATATGTGATATCAATATTCCATTTATAAAAATGAGTAATATGGTTTTATAAAATATTTATTTCACTTTCATTATCACATAAAATACGTGTGTTATTAAATTTTTTTCCAATGTCCATAAGAGTGTTTTTCATCCACAAAATTGTGCACACCAACTTCCTTTATATACATATTCTGCCTCAGCCGTTGATATGGAAACTGATTGTTTTTTCTTACAAGACCATGACACTAATGATATTCATAAATAGTGACATGTCCCTAAAGAGATTTTTCAGTCTAATCTACAACTTCTATAGTCAGAATCAAAATTTGAAATTTAAAAAAAAACCAGAAGTTTTTTTATATAGAAGATATTAAAAACAGTTATTTTAAATGTATAATTTTTTTAATATATCAGTTAAGTGAGATTCATTAGAATCAGATTGATATCTAATATAAAGACATATTGACTACATTATATCTGGCCTACTAGCAGTAATATATAATAAACTACCAATCATACCTCTATATAACTTGTTTTCAATTGATTTTCCAGTTTCATCCAAATCTATTTTTATATTATTACACATAAGAGTTATATAAATCTTGTTGTTTTTAGGTAGAAATTTCATTAGTAGATCCTTAATGTATATTATTTTATTTAAAACATTTCCAAAATCGATTTAATAAATTGGAAGTCCTAAAAATATATTTAATTCTCCCTTAATACTCATTTGAAATTATATTTTCTTTAAATTTGAAAAACAATGGAAATGTTTTTTGTTTGTTGAACCAAAAATTACATCATCAGCATAAATTTGATCCAATAAAATATTATAGTTAAAAATATTCTTAAGCAATGTTTGATATTCCATCTGAACATTAAAATCATTTTAAAATGAAGTGAACATAATCTTTGATACCAAGCTCTAGGTTCTTGTTTAAGACCATAAAAATATTTAGTATGTTTAAAAAAAATCTAATTTTTATGAATTTTCAAAACTAAGAGGTTGCTAAACGTAAACATTATCCAATAAGTATCTATTTAAAATTCAAGATAAAACAACCACATGAAATAATTTAATGTATATATTAGATGAATAGGCTAAAAGGTTTCTATTATCATCTAATCTAGCTAGGGGTGAAATGTCCCCATCATCAACTATGCCTTCTCCTAATTATATTTTTTAGATATTAGTCTTTATTTACTTATTGATATTATTCCTTCATCATATTTTATATTTATAATGTCCCATTAATTTCCTATAACATGGTAGTTCTGTGGTCTTACATATAAATTCCAAACATTATTTCTCTTGACCATGTTTAGTTCTTGCATTTCTATCATCCAATGTTCATCAACTAAGGATTCTTCAAATGTCCTAGGTTCTAATTTGGATAGAAGGGCATAAAATTCAACAATATTTCCTATATTTAATCACGTTTTTATTCCATTACCTATGCCTCCTATAAGATTTTCTAAAAGGGTGATTATTTATGGTTTTATACTATCTAGCTGGTAAATTGTTAGGTTCTTCAATGTCTCATTATTCTAAACTGGGCTGAATTTCATTTAAATCATTTTCAAAGACAAATTTTATGTTCCCAATTATCATGTTATCATTAGAGTAAAATTCATCAATATAGTTTTTCCTTTTATCAAATATATCTGATTCACCAAATTTCAAATGAACAAATTCTTCAAAAATCCTTGACTTTATATTAAAAACTCTATGTGATTTAGAAGTAGCAAAATATCCTATGAATATTCCTTCACATTATTTGGGATCAAACTAATAATTATTTTTCTTGGTGTTTATTTTTTAAACATTTAATCTTAAATGTAATTTACTTTAGGAATTTTTTATTCTAGAGATCATAGGGTGTATTTTTTAAAAAATTTCTGATTATAACACTTTTCATTATATAGCAGGTTATACTAATAGCATCTACCTATAAATATGTAGGAAGTCTATAATCATTTATCATAGTCTAATATGTCATTTGAGTAGTCCTATTTCTTCTTTAAACAATTCCATTTTTTGAGGTGTTCTTGGTGAAGAGAAGGTGTGTTTAATATCCATATTTGAGTAAAAGAAATTAAATTAAACATTCTCATATTGTCATCCATGATCACTTCTTAATGAAATTATTTTAAATCAGTTTTCATTTTGGAAAGATTTTCTAAAACATTCAAATGTATTAAATGAATTATTTTTATTTTTACACAATAAATCCATGTAAATATATAATAATAATCAACATAAAAATATTCATATTATTTACCATCTAAGCTATCTATTCATCATTTTCCAAAAAAATCCTTATGTATATGTTTTAGAGGTTTAGATGTATCAATTTTTTTAATATATTTGAAGGATTATTTTTGGTGCTTGCAAAGTTGTCATGCATCACAGAATCTCTCACTATCAAATTTGATAATCGGAAAATCCGAAACATATTATTACTTAGAAAACATATGTAATGCATATATATTGAAATGGACACATTTTCTATTCCTGATCCACAATTATTTTATCTTAGAAGTTTGTTAGTTTACTTGTTGTTTACACAATAAATTTATGTCTAGGGTATACACATTATTAGTTCTGGGTACACTAAATCTAGGAAATTAATCATCATTCTTAGAACAACAGTTTTTAGAAAAATCAACAAAATGAACATCATCATGTAGTTGAGAGATACTTATCATGTTGTGTTTCAATCCATGAACATATAGTACATTATTAATTGAGATAACATTTGGATCTATGAAATTTCAAATTCCAATAATTTAACCTTTGGAATTGTAACCAAATATGACTAATCCTCTATCCTTTTGAGTTAATGTTATAATTTTCAGTGAATTATAAATCATATGCATGAAGTATCAACTGTCAATATTCAAAATTTTAGTTCGGCATATGTGATGTGCTTCCTAAAATGGCATTTAAAAAAAGTTTTTTTTGTTCCCATATTTTTTGGGTCCAGCTGTATTAGCTAAAAAGGACCCAAGAATCCAAACCATAATTGTTTTTATATAATCAATAATATCATCTAAAATCCATGCAACAAAATCTTTCTTAATTCTACATATTTTCAATTTCATTTAATAACAACTTTTATATATATAACCTTTTGTTCCATAGTAGTTGAATAGTTTACCTTTTCTACATGGAAAAAATAGTTCATATATTGTTTTGGTTTATGACCTTCACTTCTATTATACATTATTCCTTTTTAATAAAATTGTTTCCAAGAATATTATTTAGTATATTTTCTTCTTTTGTAAAAACAAAAGTTAAACTTTTATATTTTTCTACTTTTGTTTATATTTTTTTTATTTATGTTTCATTATATGAATAGTTTGTGATTGATGAGTTATATTTTTCAATTATATCATTATGTTGTTTTAGAATAGTTTCTCTTTCTCCAAAAACAATATTGTTAATACTTTTAAATTGTTTATGTTTCTTAAATAAGGAATCATATTTCTCTTTCCACAAATTATAGTAGAATATAATTTTATTGTTTGAACAACTACAACTAGAATCAGAATTAGATGAGTAATAAAATTGTTTCTCATCAGCTTATCCTTTAAAGTATATGTCCTTATTCATATTTGATTCTTCATATTCTGAGTCAAACCTTTATGAGCTACTGGATTTTTAAGAAACAATGAAACTACCATTCATTTATTTTTTTCATTCCTCTCATAATCAATTTTTTTAATAATTTCTTTTAATTTTCTCTTTTCAATTAAGGGCAGTCTGGTCTAATTTGACCCATCAATTTACATTCATAGCATCTATCTTCCCATTATTATTTTTCATAAATTTATTAGACTATCTAAATCCCTTATTATATATGTAGAATTTACCGAAAATTCTCACTATCTGATCTAGTTCCATATCTGAATTAAATGAATCATAATTTTTTGTTATCATTTTTATTACATTCTCCATTTTTTGTGCTTTTCTTTTGAGACTTTACTATCAACGAAATATTTTCTCTTTTGATTAAAAATTAATTCTCATATTATTTATCTTCTATCTCACCCTCATACATCATAAGTATTATAATTAACACTTTTATTGTTAGATATTTGACTGGTGAGGATTTCCTAATAGTAGCCAAATTCCAATAAATGCTGGTTGTGATTCTCTTTGAACATTTAGGGCCTGATCTTCTAGTTTGATTTTCTCACCCATGGTAGATATATTATTAACAATTTCTATAAGTCTTACATTCATCTGATTTATGCTTTATCCTTCATAAATTTTGAATGTGTCAAATATAAATTATGCAACAGAATACCTCATATGTATTACATTGTCATTTCCTTTTTTGGAAACTGCAACAATCTTCCACATTTCATAAGCTGTCGGGCACTGAAGTACTCAATTTAATTCATATGGTTCATGACCACAAATGATAACATTCATAGATTTCTAGATAATGTCGTAATCTGGTTATACATCATCACTCCATGTTTCAGGTTTCTCATGAACCACATAGAGAGTTAGAATTTTCGAGTAGACATTGTATCCAATGATCTTTAAGTAAATGACCATCCTTGATTTCCATTATCAATTATTTTCACCGTAGAAGTATGGAGATCAAACAATTGACATACCATCTCGAGTATCAAGCATTTTTCTATGTATAATCCAAAAACATTCATCTAGATATAGAATTTACACAATATACATCTTTGATAACTGTTTTTATATCAGGTAATAAAAAATACACATAAGAGGGGGGGGTGAATTGTGCCTTTTACATTTTCTTCCTGAATTGTGTTGATGGCTGAGTATGTCCTTTTATCTTTATTTGGATGTTTATGAAGTGGTATGTTGATAGTTAAAGAACCCAAGGATGATAGTGCTGTGGGAAATTAAAGTACTTTAGTCCACTCCACCAATGCTATACTCCACGAACATTGTGATTTTAACTATGTAGTCCTGTTATCAATAGACCATCCACAAATAGGTGCAGGAAGTTGAAACCCTTACATGTTAAGGCTAAAAAAAGATCTTTCTAGTTGATACACATAACCAAATACATAGATTAGTACGATAAACCCGTTACTCAAAATAAAAAGAGTATTTGTCATGAAATACATTGCACTTATTCTTCAATGTTGCAACAGCATGCAACAGATAGTTGACGGACCGTCGTCTTTAGAATGAATGATATTTAAGTTGAATTACTTTTTTACTGATCTTATTGTTTTATATCTTTAAATGAATTTAGAAAAATTCAAAATAGTGTATTCAAAATAGATAATTAAATTAGAATTTATGAATCTTTAATGTGTTTCTTCTTTTTTAGAATAATATAGTTTGTGTTTCCATATAAAAGCAGATCAGAAAATGTCAAATCTCTCTATAAACTGATGTAATGAAAAAATTCTAGAGAGCTTGTTCCCCTGATATTTTTTACACTGATCATTTTTTATCTATAATTTAAAATAATATATAAATATATTTAATCACAACAATTGTTTTCCTTAAAAATTTAGATCCAAAAATGTCACCATTATAATCACAATATACAAATGTTTTAGTAACAGAGTAGTCAATACTACACTTAAAATTCTATATAAAAATATCCTCTAAAATTGTTCCATTTAATCACAAATAAATGACATTGAATTATTCAAACATGGGATTTATATTTTGGATTTGAATTTTAGTTTAAATAAGACTAATAATTTTCATAATAACCATTGATCAATAAAGGCATAATTTAATTATTCGACACCAATGATATGGCTGAACTACATAGCATTCTATCTCCGAACGTAATGTTTAAAATGAAAGGTTGATCATACATTCATCATAAATAAGGTTGATCATCTATAAATTTCTCTTCCACTCTAAAATGTAGCTTATATTATACATACTTTCCTTTTTAACCAAAAATATAATATATGATATCTACTTTTTGATAGACATAAGCTTCATTATAAAATAATGGTTGATGATTTATACTGTTATCATCTTCTAAACGTAAGGTACATAATTCATACATTCGGGAAACAAACATAACATTCCATACTAACTTAGGGTTCTTCTTCTAAACTTTTCTGATATTTGGAACATATTCTTACATCCAAACGTAGAGTTTTTTTTGCTAATTTTCCTATAATGAATGGTTTCTTAACCATATGTTCCTAATATTTCATAATGTAAATGGAGGATTACATCCTTATGCCACACACCACAATGGAGGGTATGAACAATATTTCCAAAACACGCTTATGTTATTTCTGAACATGTAGAGCATGAATAGTGTTTCTAGATCATGCTAATAGGCTATAATGATTTCCAAACACTCTAAAAATGTTTCTACACTTATTTAACTCTTTAATATTATCCCAAAATAGAAAATTATAGAATTATAATTACATGAAATATAATTAATAAAAAATAATTAGATTAATAAATAAGGGTATTTATGAACATCAATGACATCATAAATAGATATAGTAGCATTCTCAACAAACAACACATAACCCTCAAAACACAAGATCCATCGACATTCTATTTTAGTCTACTTGTTAGGGGAATCCATAATATTGAACACCCAATATGATATAATCTGTTGGCATAAAAGGGGATGTATAACTTAAAACCAACCCCATAATATACAAAAATGATTTATTATTTGGAATAATAAACCAATGTAAATTATCAAGAAACACAACAGAAACATGAATAAAGATGAATGATAATTGAACAGCTTCATTAAAACTATTCCCATCCTCCCTTAACACATAGAGAACTAGAATAATGAACATTTAAATAATCCAACATTCTGTGATATTATGTGATACCCCTTGAAAATAAGTCACCATGAATTTACTAAATGAGTATCCAGTCACTGAAAATAACCTTGGAGATATCATTACAAAAATGTTGGATTTTGAAATGTTTGAGAAAAATACATTTATGTTGGATATATTATAAAATTATTTTTGAAATATTATTAATTATATATTAACATACCATAACATGTTTTTATTAAGGTTGTTTTTATCTTATTTTAATTAGATTTCTTCATTTATGTTTCCAATTTTCTTTTGCATACATTTATTAATATTGTTTATATTAATTTGAAAAGGGGGGTATTTTTGTAAAATAATTTTATTTTTTTATTTTAATAAATGTTGAATTTTTTGAGTGATATTGTTATTTTTTTATATTTTATATTTTTAATATTTTCAATAATCATAACATTTTATGTTATTCAAAATTATATAGAAATATGATTTATAATTACCTGTAGTATTTTCATTATTTTTTATGTATATTTAATAGAATATTATAATTCTAATTTCACATAAATGATATGAATATTTTCAATATTTTATTTAACTAGGATAATATAAAACATGATCACTAAAATGTTTTAACATTTGTTATGAACATTAATAATTTTTTTTGTTATACGATAATTTTTTATTATAGATTCCTTATATTAATCTATTATAACATGAATTAAATTTCAAACTATTTCCTGAAATTTGGTTTATTGGAAAACTAATAGATATATATTAATTTCAAATATGATTACGTAATTATAAAACATAAATTTATTTATATAATATAAAATTGGATGATGATTTACAATTTTTTGTTACATTTTTATAAAATTTAGAAATCATATATTTTTCCAATTTTTGGAAAATATTTCATGATCTACAAGTAATGTTTTGTATTTATTTAATACATAGGAATGATATTGAATTTACCTGTATTTAATTGAAATATACTAAATTATATAACTTTTTTACATTGTCTAAATAATCACTGACTCCAACGATGTCACATGACATCATGAGTAATTATTTTTAGTCCATGCATGAGTATTTACATTTTATTTAAAAATAGACCTATTTTTTTAATAAACATGTATATAATATTATGAATTCATGATATAATAAAGTTTCAACATTAAAAAAATGTAAAACCACTTACAAATTGAAATCTCAATGGTCAATTCTTTTCTAAGAAACGTAAGGGTAAAAATATTATAATATTAAAAAAATTAGTATACTGACACTTCATATAAACATGAAACCAACACTAATTCCATCGTATGTTAACTGACTGGAAGGATTATACCTCATGGTGACTTTAAACTCATATACATTTATAATAAATATTTTTTATTAAAAAATCTGAATATTATTAGCACACCCAGTTTTATATTATTTTTACTACTATGAATTATATAATTTTTATATAATTTTTTTATGTTATTTGTTGATTTATAAATTATATTTATATTATATATAATCATTCTTAGTAATTTAATACTATATTTTAAATATATATATATATATACTATTTGTTTAATATTTTGATCAAATGTATACAACCTATATTTTTATTATTTAATTTTTTTATATATTTAAGAGAATATAATTAAATTATTTTCAGGAATTTAATTTAGTATTATTACATATTTAGAAATTGAAAAAATCAATTAAATAGAATTTTTTTTAAATTTGTTTTATAATATTTAAATTATCTTCTTGATTTTATTTGAATTTATTGAAAAGTTATTTTGGAGATAATTGGATTAAAATAACGAGTAATCCATATTACCTCTTATTATTCTTTATGTTTTGAGTTTAAAAGTTATTTACTATGATTATTTGTGAATAATAATTTTCATTCTCCTTGAAAATTATGATGTTTGAATTTAAATTTGTTTACACAGCTAGATATTTTCATTTTTGATTACTGATATTGTTAAAAGTAACAAGACACATTCAATTTACAATTTCATGAGATATTGAATAATTAAGAAATGTGTAAACATTTTATTGAACTTTAAATTATTGTAAAAATTAGTTTTTTCTGTCCATGTTTGGATATAATGGACATATTTTCCTGATCCAAATGGAACCATTAATAAAATCTATTACCATCTTAACAAGACGTCTTGATACATTACTCAAGAACTCAAACATGTGATTCTATTATTCATATACCTTTTTATCTTGGTTTCTCATATATATAATTGCAATTTTTACCTCTTACACACATGTTATCTCTTTCTATTTATTAGTTTTCATTCAAAATAAAACACTCCCAATATTTAGGTAGTGACTACATTATTCTATGTTTTGGATTGTTCGAATTGTGACTTCCATATTGGAAATTATGTGTAGCAATGAAGATGTGAATCCATATTAAAAATATGGTTACATGTTTAAACATATACTAGAAAAAGTCATTTTTTTATATAGTAATTATTCCCTATAAAAATAAAATTTAGTTCAAAACGTATCTCTCAAATAGTAGATAGGTATAAGGGAATACTATGTATAATTTGGAATATATGAATATGAAAATTATCTATGTTTTATTGTTTTATTTATTTTAATGTTAAAATAGTTAATTACCATTAAATACAAAATTATCCAGTCGAAATTTTTAATTATTTATACTCACCCCTCCTCAATTTCATCTTCCACCACATTTTCCAACAAACAAATTCAATGTTAATTAACTCTTAATCAACATAAATTTTTTTTCTCTACTTATTTCTCATGGTTTCAATTATTTATTAGATATTTCATCTCTAGTGATTAAAAATAATTAAAAATATTATTGTAAGGAATATTAGAGGTCAATATTGTTTAGATGTTATTATTCATTTCTATATCTATATTTATTTTAGAAATGTTCATTTCAATATTTCAATTCTTTATTAATGTTCATTTGTTTTTACATTGATTTTTTATTAAAATGTAATAAAATTATTTTTTTTGTTTTCGACACAATAATAATTTTTATTTGATTATAAACTTGTAAATAGAATACTTTTTTCATATATCCCACTTAAACACATTTTCCCTCTATTACGACCCTTCATTAGTATGAATATTTCCTTCCAATATTCATTTGATACTAAAATAATATACTAGTCTCGATATTTAAAAAATTTATTTGTTTTTTAATTTATAAAATGAAAATAATAATTATTTTTCTATTGAATTATAGTTATAGTTTATTTATATTTCTTTTGTAGAGTTCAACATAAAATAATGTTTATTATGTGATAAATGGGATATTATTTCCAAAAAGATCCACATTTATTCTTTTTGTGGATTATATTCATTCTACTGTGTTAGTTTTCAATAGAAAATATTTAATTTAAGCATGCATGGTTTCAAAAATAGATGGTGAACGATTAAAAATACAAGTTTACTATGTATGGTTTTATATATTCATTAAAATTGTATGATGAATGAATTGGACTTATAGTGTTATGAATGGGAATAAAAATTTTATAGCCCCTTGATATATTAGTATGTTTCATTAGAAAAACATGTTTTTTCATTTAGTTTATTCAATCCAAATTAAATACAATGTCTGGGGATTATACCATGAATTTATGTGGTCTTGGAGTGGTGGATTGATAGTATATAATATATCCTTGAATGATGTATTGGTAATTTATTTAATGTCTTGGAATGTGACCATGATGGAATGAATAAGTAGTCAACCTTTACCTGTTCAGTAACTATGAAATATGTCAATGTTGTCCATGTTATTTTTAATAATTCTATGTCATCCATGGATATATCTATCCATCCAAATATTTGTAATATGTGACATTTTATTTCCATTTATCATTCAAGTTTTTTCAATACATTCAAAATCTATTATGTATTCCACTTTATGACACTCCATACTATATACTATAACTCACCATTATATTTGTCATCATTATTTATGGAACTGAGAAGTTATTTCTAAATGATTTCAAGGGCATAAAAGAAAACTCAAAAATTACATTATTATATATGTTAGATTTTTAATTTCAAAATTTTATTCCAAAAAAATATCGAAATCTATTTTCTGATCACTACTAAACTACTCGTTGAAATGTGATTTGAAATCTTTTTTTAGTACTGTTTTAATAATGTGACTAATGGCTAGGGGTTACTAGAGATGGGGTTGTCAATGTTTTAATCTATGTATTATTAACATAAACTTACGTATCTATATTTAAAATGATTGAGTTTAATGAAATGTATATTGTGATACAAAATTTAGATAATTATGAATCTTTATTAGAATAATGTGTGTTTATTGAAATCATATTCTATGATTCAATATTAATAATTATCTGATTTAATTCAACATATTATATTTCATATTAATTTTTATGAGAGGGTGAATAGAAAACTAAATCCACATCTTTATCCTATCTAGTTATTTTCTTGTATAAGCATGTAAATGAATCTAGTGTTCTAGGGAATCTACATGAGAGGGTTTTAACTATATTAGGGGAGAAGAATTATATGATTACCATTTTATCGTTTCCAATATTGATAAATTCATTTATCGACAAAACGTTCTATAGTATTGTATTATTTCATCTGATATAAAACACTATCATTCAATTGGATAACTAATTATTCGGTAGTGGAAGAAGAGATAAATTCACTAGAAATGATATTACTCAATTTGGGATGTAGTGGAAGTTATAATGTTATAATGGTGTTTTCCTTTTAAAATGAAATTATAATAAATGGTTTTTATTAATTAATAGGATCATGGATGTAGAGACGATAGAGAGTATGAATTTAAGAAAAATATGGTTATTTTCAATTAAAAATACATTCCATGAGAGAAACAAGATCCTATAGAATGTTAATTTTCTAATATTAGTCAAATAGAAGAGAAAAATATTTTTGAGTATAAGGTTTAAATTATGTGGTTAAAAAAATAATATACAAACTATTTATATAATCATGAAATAAATATTAATGACTTATTTAATGTTATACTATCAATTCATTTATAGTAATTAGTCTCCCAAACATTCAAAAAATCTAAGGATATAATATTTATTCATTTCAATATAGAGGAGAAATTAAGCAAGAATTTTGATTAAAAAGTAATGGAAATATTTTTATGAATGATAACAATCTATAAATAATTATTTATTATGGGAAAAATAAGTATAGTACTTTTTAGCATGTAAAAAATAATAGATTAATACACCATATGAAATAATTGATGGGAATGTTAGTTTTTTAAATTATTAGGAAAAATGGACATCATGATCATTAATGTAAATGAAAGGTTAATGCTTAGAATGCATAATTGTTCTATAGTAATAATATGGGAAATTATAAATACTAATTCCCCATGAACCAAGATAATTTATCATAGAAATTTACTATGGGGAATGAGAGGGATTAAAAATTTTGATAAATAAGATTGATATTGTAAATAAAATAATTGTAGGTACATAGATCATAAAATATATATTAGTTAAAGAATTATTTTATACCATATTGAAAAATCTTTTATGACTTCCGGTTTTATGAAAACAATAAATCATCCACTAAAACATTAAAAATCGAGTCCCAAATCAGGACACATTGTAGATATCTTTTTACAAAAGAGATATATAAGGTAGTCATTATCTAGATACATAGACAATCCCTAACAAAAAATTTGTTTTCTTATTCAATGATTAACATTGACATAATCCTTGATATCGATTTGAATTTATAGTATAGTGTAATAGTTTTATTATTAATGGGTACTATTATCTGTGAAGGGATAGATAATACCTTGTTATTAATCGATAGAATTTAATATTTATTCCTTGTACGGATCCACCCCTTTATGTTATGTTACGAAAATTACATGTGATGAGAACAATTAAAGCCAATATAGTTATGTTAAATCAATCTTATGAGTAGAGGATGTAACTACAATAATTTAATACATTGATGTGTTTTTAAAATAGTTATTTGGACATCCTCCTGAGTGTGAAGTTGAGTTTTTAAATGAAATTATATCTATTGAAAAACCTCATATATATGGATCCATATTGAATACATCAAGTGAAATTGACGGATTTGAATAAATAATTTCATGAGGTGTATGAAAAGGGATTCATATTCCCTAGTTCTTTATAAGAGGTATCACCTCTTAATTTTGTGATAAATAATGATTTATCTGTGAGGCCGTGCATAGATTATATGGAAATAAATTCCATTATTATAACAACTACTATTGTAGAAACCCATAGTCATTATATGAATTATTAACTAGGAAAAATATGCAAGGGATATCATCTAGATAAACTAATATTTTTTTAGTCTTTGAAAAATAGATATTTACATGATTCCGATATTGTACTGGAAATTAAATAAAACAAATTAGTGAAATAATATATTTTGATACCATGATATAATTCAGTTATTCCTTATTCATAACCTCTAGAAATGGGAAATAATATTATTTTTGAAATTATCATTATGGATTATATAAACTGTAATATTTCAGGATTATGTAATGTATAGTCAATAAGGAAAGGTAAATAACTTAAAACACAACCTATTAAGTCAATAACATTATCATGTAATAAATCCATTGATAAAATCAAGGATATAATATCATGGACTATAATAAAATAATTTACAATTAAAGGAATAAATAATATTTTACATCATGATCTCATCAACCATTATATATTGACAAAAAAGACTTTGCACTATGAAATTTTTATATATGGTTAAGAATACACTAAAACCCCATTTAATAAGGCTACTAAAAAAATTGTATTGAGAAATATCAGTGCCTATATAGAATACATAATTATAGGCCCACCCATTACTCTATAACTAATGAATTCATCATATACTGAGTGATAATTTTAATTGATAAAAAAATTACTTATCAAATTATATATTTATTGACAAAGCGATAATAAATATAATGATTCTATTATTCATTTAGATAACATTCATAGTAAAACATAATATATAGAAATGATATATTATTTAAGATATAATTATATAAAATATATAATGAATATAAATATTTAAGGAAAATATAATGTCTAATGAAATATATTCATAATAATGTTAATTCCTCAAAAGATTGTTAATGAAAACTATTAATTAGAGATACAATATTACAATCAATCATTACAAATATATTTTTTTAATAAAATAATATATTTTAAAAAAAATAATTAAAAAACGATAAAATTATTTTTATTTGAATATTTTTTTGAAAACAAATTAAAACCCAATTGAAGAAGAAAAAAATCATAAAACGACTATATCGGTGGGAAATTATTTTAACATCATAAATGTTTAAATAAACATTCCATTAAAATTTTCTAATAAAAAATTCATTTTGAAAAATAATAAATTCATTCCATTAAATTATTTTTACAAGTCAAAAATAAAATAAAATGTCTTAACTAAATCATTTTTGTAAATATTAATTTATTTTTAAAAATAATTTTCAAAAATATTGATATGAAAAGAAAATATACCAGATCAAAATTGGGAAAAAGTTACTATAATATTTTAATTATTTATTTTATAGATTCAAGTAAAATTGTGTGGAAAATATAGAATAAAATATTGAAATTAGATACTTATATGATGAATAATAAAATATATTTTTTTTATTAAAGATGTATTATATGACTCTTTTAATGAATAATAAATACAAATCCAGAAATATGACATTATAAAAAAATAATAACCACATTGGTAACATTTAAATTATAGACCCCATAATTTGAAAACATGAAATTAAATATTAATCATCCGTAATATATATATATATTCAAGTTAAATACATAAATGGAGCATTATATGTTCCATATGAATATAAATAGGTTTATAATAAAACATATTTCTCAATGTAGTAGAAATTTGGATTAAAAACCTTACCACAAGCTTCTACATTGTTGAACATGAATTAATATAATGTATTATGGTTTTAATAATTTTATGAATTTTTTTATGAACTATATTAATATTTATAATATCATATATTATCCATGGATAACATTTTATTATCATCCAGTCGTCAACAATATTTTTTTATTATCATTTTTATGGGTTTCACATTCTAAGATTACTCATGTATGTTCCCTCCCAGATGTTCTGATTTTTATGAATATATTATATTTTTAGCATATCCCAAATGTAATTAATTTTATAAATTATATATTAATTAATTATATACATTTTTTAAAACATTATTGAAATGTGTATTTTGAAAATGAATCATAACGCAAAGATGGTAAAATGTACTCACAAAAGGGGACATAATAATTTTTTACAGGTATAGGTATATGATAAATTAAATTTATAAAATGAATATTATATCCTAATTATACTTTATATTCATTATTTAAATCATTTTTACTATCCATTTGAGGTGGTGATATAAAAAACATACATCGATTAGTGAGGGGGTAGTTTGTCATACACATGGGAAATTGTTTTGTCTCTCATTTAATAAAGAATGACATATATAAAGAATATTTCATCACCATAATTATATATGTTTATATATTTTATAGATGTGTTATTATATTATAATTTTTAAGACATAAATCAATGCGGTAAATTAATAAGTAAAAAAACGAAGATAATGGTTATGATAATTACCTTCTCTTAGAGATAACTCCTATGTATATCATCATATAGACCCTTGGTGTGGTCATTTGGGAATACCAAAACCTAAATAAAAATGATAACTATTTTGGGGATATATTTATAAAGGGCTTGGGTAGATGACTAGTTCAATATATTTGAATACAATAGAGATTTATGTTCCATTTTATAATTATGGTGAGTGGTACATTTGTCATTTCTCATTATTTTAAAATATTAAAAAAATCCTGTAAAAATAGCTAAAAATGAGTCATGTAAAAAAAATTATGTTTAATATTGAAATAAATTCATCCATTAATTTTTATAAATGTGAAAATATTAATCTAAATGTTATCTTTTTAGATTAATGCCTAGTAATGTTATTTTTCCTTAACTGTGGAAACAAATTTTTATTTGTTTTCACTATTAACTATAAAAAAATTATTTCACATAATTGAAAAATATTAATTATTATTATTATAAATATAGAATCCATTGTATCAAATAAAAATATAATAAGTCAAAGAATTTATTTTAAAAACTATCCCACAAATCATGACCAAAAACAAGTTTTTCATGAAAATTCATTTTTCATACAGAAAATGATCATAAATTAACGATATGAATATAAATATTCATTTCATGTACTTAAATTCATATATATAGATATGTAATATATAAATATAATTTAAATCATTCATTATTATTGATTACTTTAAATAATTAAAATTGAAAAACATTATACACATTAATTTTTTTTAAATGTATTCCTTTTTACCTCAAAATGATATTAAATTTATTTATATACAATATATAATCAATACATTGTTAATTGTGAATATTATAAAAAATGATTATAAATTAATATACAAATAGATAAATTCTTTAATTTCTATTATTCATAAAAACTTATATCTTATAAAAATTTTAAAAAAATTTCTAGATTATTTTGATCTTGTAAAATAATAAATAAATATCTATCTATTAAAATTAGAATTTTGGTGTGAATGGTATTATATTTTTGTTAAAATTAATTGTACAATTACTATAATTAAATATTGTTTTAATTATTCCTTCTACCCTTTAATAATTTAATCCAAATAATCATTCATGGATATTACATTCAAAATTATGATGGTGGTTTTATTTTATAACATCCTTTGGTTCCCTTGAAAATTACCCTATTAAATGATTTATCAAATAAACGATACGATATGAGTCATTTTATTTTACAAAACTATTTCTATACTTTCAAAAATATAGATAGTCTCATTAGAATGTGATAGATAATGTTTTAATTTTATTTATTCCCATGTGAAAATTTGAGTAGAGACTTGAATATAGATCCCTAATAATGACATATATAACACATAATTCTCATTAGAGAAGAACATAAGAATTTAAACTTAGTAATTCAGAGCTCCTATTAATTATAGAATTCCAAATTTTTTGTATTTACCTTATGCATAGTTTTCCTATCATACTTAACTATATAAAATCCTTCAATTGCGATAATATTAATAAAATGTGATCTCTAACATGAAAATATTAATAATACCTTCAGTTTCTGGTATAAATAGTTTTTGTAAATTCTACATCATTAATATGGATTTTTGTAACATCCTAAGTAAGTAATGAACAATATATATTTTTATCTATGTCTATTAATGATTTAGATAGTGTTTTAGAGGCTTAAAATGATAATAAATCCAATCTTATGCATGGAATACACTAATATTCTTAAAAGATTGTTTTATTACCTTTTGATGGAAACCCATTTTTTTAAATCAATCATTTGACAATTTTATAATCTCTATTTGTGAAAATAAATATATTATTTATGATTGGGACATTGAAATTTACATTGGATAAGTTTTTGGTAATTTTCTGACAATGTTCATTTTTTAATGAATGGTGAAATATACTGCATTTTACATCAAAACTTCTTTTTCATTTAATTTAATTATATGGATAGATTATATTTTTAATTGGTATTAAAGTGTAATCTGAATATATTTTTACCATTTAATCCAACTGTGGTCATTAGGATTAATTTCACTTTGGAATTGGGCATAAACTAATGCCAATCTTTTCATAGATATTGTTTCAAAAAACTCGCTATTTTTTTTGACAACGAGAATTATTTTTAAATCAATTATTGCAATTTATGTGTTTGGAATTTGGTAAAATGGATTACATATTTGGAATCAGAAGGTCCAGATTATATAATCAGGACTCTTTTTTTGGATATTATGAATAGTAACGTTGATAATTATCTTTAATTATCTTGATTAATGAGTAATCAGATAGTTATGGATAATAAAATAATATCATAATAATAAAATTTTACACCAACATATGTCGTAATGCTACTGGTTGTCTCATGGCCGACAATGGGATACCTTGTGCCAAACATGGGGACCCCATGGAATCACTTTTGTGGGAATGAGACTTGTTATCTTTTTATTTTTTTATAGAAAGTAAATATAACAAGAATGTATCACCTGATTAAAACATTTTTAATTTTGTATGCATAGATGATATTCTGGACTATAAATATTCATTGGAAAGCTAAAAATATTTCCTATATCATAGTAGTTTTTTCATAATTTTTAGACATTAAATAAATAAAATTATTTATGACATCATGATGACGCATCGATTACCTCATTAATAAAGGATTTAAATAAAATGGAAATATAAAGTAAAATCTATGACCTACACATGTCCAAAACCTATTGGGTGGGTACATTTCGAACCCTTATCAGCTTATCCTCTAATTATATCAGTGTGGGACCTTTTAAATCTGAAACTCATTTTCAAATAAAAGGAATAATGAACATGAAAAAGGTTCTTAAGAAAGTATAAATTAACACAAGGTTATTCTTCAGGACATTAAAGAATGATCGAGTCAAGTCAGACCTATGGTATGGGATATTGTCTCAATATCCTTTCATTGAGGCATAATTTATTTTATACACAACTTTATTTTATACGGTGCATAAACCCCTTTGACTTTTACTATTATTCAAAAGGAATATTTTTTATACGAAGCGTTTACAAAACGACAAAAGGGAATGTTTTTTTGTCGTACGTATGCGGCGACAATGACTTTTCCACCACTGTGACCATTATTTGATTTTCGGATTCCTCTACAAGCCATACCTTCTTTTGAAAAGAAAAATAAATACCATGTTTTACTTTTCTTTTATTTTGGTATTGAAAATGGTTTTCATAATGTTTTTATATCAATGTTTTGTATTGATATCTTGTGATTGAAAGGTGTAAATTTTATGTTTCCTTTATGCATGTTTTATGTGATACGATTACGTTGTGGTTCTTGGGAATTATTATTAATACGGTTGGTTCCGTGATAAACTAAGGGCAGGTGAGCCCAATATAGCTCTCCAATGAATTGGGTAACGCGAAGGAGTGAAATGTTAAGGTTTCTCCAAAGAGATTTAGGGAATATACTATGGTGGGTATTCCAAACGTAACCAAGACGGTTACTCCCTACGTAAGAATGTTATGAATGCCTCAAGTTACCTTTATGTCTTATGATTTCTATGATTCATTCATGATTTTATGAGTTATGTTAAAGTGCTTATATTTTATGGGTAAGGTATGATTTCATTCTTATGTATATATGAAGTCATGTTTCCTTTCCATGTTTTTTATAACCCATACTGAGATTTATTTTCTCATCCCATGTTTTTTTGAAATGTTTTTCACAGTTCAAGGGAAAGTTACATGATAAGATGATAGTTTCGAGGAAGTGTCAAGAAAGAATCCATGTTTTATTTTCAATATGTTTCCATTGATGGGAAAAATGAATACTATTTTTATGTAACAACTTTGTTTAAATGTGGTATGTAATGCATGTTTTATGATCTAATTCCCTAAAACTCTAAACCTGAAAAGATTTTCAATGTGCAATCTTGTAATAACTCAAGATTATTTATGGTTTAAGGGTGGGTCCTTATAGTTGGTATTAGAGGTCAGTTAGATAAATTTAGGAGTTAGAATTCTATTAAATGATTATCCAAAAATATTTTTTTATGGTCAAATTGTAATTAGAAAGTATTTGAAGATTACCATGTTGCTCCATCTAGGACATGATTCCTCAGAATGGTTTTCCGCAGAGGAAACAGGGAAGCAGTGCTAGGAAGGCATACAGAAGGTAATAACCTTCTGAATCAGCATCCTGAGATGGTCGGAATTGGAACTGAACAGTTTGTTGCTGTAATGGCGCAGTTGACACAAGCGATAAAATATCGGTGGTATCCATGCACGAGATCAGCCAGATCAACCGCAGAGGAACATTTCAGTGGTGGAACATTTCATGAGGCAACATCCCCCATAATTCAGAGGTTTATCTGACCTTGTTCTAGCTGAAGGGTGGATTAAAGAACTAGAGAAGAATTTTGATGTTATGGGGTGTTCAGACAATAAAAAGTTTAGTCTTGCTATTTATCGTTTGGAAGTTGAAGTAATTCAGTGGTGTTCAATGGATACAAATATTAGGTACACTGATGAGATTGATGCTCTCGACAGGGATGAATTCAATGGTATGTTTCTTGAGAAGTATTTTCCTAAGGCTGTTCAACTTAGGATGGAAAAAAATTCATGGAATTAAGGGAAGAGGAAGACTCAGTGGATGCTTATGAAGAATGGTTCACTCGATTGGCATGGTATGCTCCAAATTTTATCCGGGACCTTGATAGTAAAATCAATCATTTTTATTTAGGATTAAAGACAAAATATCCAAGGAAATTAGCTTCTCCTGTGTTTAATAGTTATGAAAAGCTTGTTTGGTGTGCTGAGAAGGTCAAAATGGAGTTTTCCAATGATCATGTGTTCTATAACAACCATCAGAAGAAGATACTGAGGTGGAAGGAGAAAGGAAAGAATTCTTCAAAAAGGTCTGACGGTAAGAAAACTAAGTTTCCATTTTGTGATAAATGTGGTAAAAGGCATGCTGGGGAATGTCTTCTGAATTCTAGAATGTGCTACCAATGTGGAAAGATGGGATATAAGGCTCGTGATTGAACTCAAAAAGATCAAGGTGATGGTAAGTCCAAATTCAATTTATAGTTAGTGAAATGTTTTATGTGCAATGATATGGGCCACAATGCAAAAGAGTTTCCTACAAAGAGCATGAGTAATGGGAAACAGTTAGACTACAAGTAGAAAGAGGTGGTGAAATACTTTTCAACTACTTCAGCAGATATCGGGCCATCAAATGAAGTTGTATCAGGTACTTTGTCTGTTTTTTCAGATTATGTGAATGTGTTGTTTGATTCGGGGTCAACACATTCCTTCATATCTGAAAAATTTTCTAGTAAAATGGGAATACCATCTCAAGAAATGACTCCTGAACTTGTGGTAAAAACACCTAGGGAAATGTTGAGGAAAAAAGAATTTATAAGAATCTTCCTATCCTTATCCATGAAATGATCCAACTTTCAAACCTTATTGTTTTACCTCTAGTAGAATTAGATGTTATCCTGGGTATGGATTGGCTCTCTATTTACCATGCTAAGATTGACTGTAGAGCTAATGATTTTTATTTTCAGAAAGACTTTTAGTTTTTGTACATGAATGTACCCTTACTGTTGATAACATATCAAGAGGCTGAGAAACTTGTAAAAGATGGAAATGAATGTTACCTTGTACACATTGTTGAAAATAAGGGAACTGTTCAGATTAATGATGTGCCAGGGGTAAATGAGTATCTTGATGTTTTTTCAGATGAGTTGTCTATAATAATATCAGATCAGGAAGTTGAATTTAATGTTGACTTAGTTCTTGATGCTAAGCCAATTTCAAAACCCCCTTATCTAATGGCTCAAATTGAACTTTTAGATTTGAAGGAGCAATTACAAGATTTTTTAGAGAAAGGTTTCATTCGACCTAGAACATCACCATGGGGTGCTCCTGTTTTATTCGTTAAAAAGAAGGATGGTTCTATGAGACTTTTCATTAATTATAGAGCCTTGAATAACATCACTATAAAGAACAGATAACATTTGCCTCATATCGATGATTTGTTTGATCAGCTCCAGGGAGCTCAGTATTTTTCAAAGATTGACCTGAGATTGGGGTACCATCAGTTGAAGGTAAAGGAAGCTGATATTCTGAAGACCATGTTCCGTACAAGATATGGCCATTATGAATTTGTAGTAATGCCTTTTGGGCTAACCAATGCACCTGATGTATTCAGGTTTAATGAATAGAATTTTCAATGAGTTCTTGGATAAGTTTGTGGTTCGTTTCATTGATGATATTTTGGTGTTTTGTAAAAGTAAATAGGATCATGAATTACATTTAAGGGTTATCTTGAAAACTTTAAAAGAAAATAAATGGCTTGGAAAATTCAGAATGTGTGAGTTTTGGTTGCAATAAATTTCTTTCCATGGTTATATTGTTTCTAAAGAAGGGATAAATTTTGATCCTGCAAAAACAAAAGTTGTTGACGAATGGCCAAGAACCACAAATGTAACTGAGATTCGTAGCTTCCTTGGTTTAGCAGGAAATTACCGAAGGTTTTTTAGAAATTTATCACGGTTATCTAGTCCAATGACTAAGCAAACTCGGAATGGTGTTAAGATTATCTGGACAAAAGAATGTGATGATTGTTTTCAGGAGTTGAAAAGAAGATTGGTGAATGCTCCAATTTTGGCACTACCTTCCAGGAATGGTGAGGTTGTTATATAAAGTGATGCTTCATTGAAAGGAATTGGTTGTGTCCTAATTCAGATTGATCAGGTAATTGCTTATGTTTACGTCAGTTGAAAACTCATTAGGTAAATTACCCTATACATGATTTGGAATTATTTGCTATTGTTTTCGCTTTAAAAATTTGGTGGCATCATTTGTATGGAGTAATGTGTGAAATATATACCGATCAAAAAAGTTTAAAGTATATATTCAATTAGAAATAATTGAACATGTGATAGAGGAGATGGCAAGAATTAATCAAGGATTATGATTGTACAATTCATTACCATCCAGTAAAAGCAAATAAAATGGCTGATGCTTTGAGTCAAAAAAGTAATGCTTCGTTAACTATGCTACATTTGTAACGAGATCCTTTGGTTTTTGATTTGATGAACCTTGGCATAGAAGTTGCAGGTGCAGAAAGTTCTCCTATTTTGTTTCAGGTATCAGTGAGATCATCTCTATCAGACAGAATCAAGCAAGCACAGATGCAAGAAAGTGAGTTGTAGGAAAAGGTAGAGCTGGTTCAGAAGGGTATGTTGCCTGAATTCAACATTGAAAATGATTGTGTTTTGAGGTCTGGGAAGAGATTATGTGTGCCCTGTGATTCACAGTTGAATAGAGAGTTGTTATGTGAAGCTCATAGTTCTCTGTTTTCAGTTCATCCCGGAAGTACTAAGATGTATAGAGATCTTCAGGAGTATTACTGGTGGGATGGAATGAAAAGAGGTATTACTGATTTTACTCTGAAGTGTTTGACTTGTCAACAGGTAAAAGAAGAGAGGAAGTTACCGAAAGGGATGCATCAGCCTTTAGCAGTGCCAGAGTGGAAATGGGAGAATATATCCATGGACTTTGTTGTGGGATTAACGAAGAAATCTCTAGGTAATAATGCAATCTAGGTTATTGTTGATCGCTTGACTAAATCTGCTCATTTCTTTCCTATTCGAGAAACATTCTCTCTAGATTAAATTTCTTGATTGTACCTTAAAGAGACAGTCAGGTTTCATGGAGTTTCTCTATCCATTGTATCCAA
Organism: Viscum album; assembly: GCA_963277665.1. Classification (NCBI taxonomy): domain Eukaryota; kingdom Viridiplantae; phylum Streptophyta; class Magnoliopsida; order Santalales; family Viscaceae; genus Viscum; species Viscum album. Next base: position 333,210,681 of record OY728157.1, on the reverse strand, counting down.
TCCTGATCCCAGGTTCACTTCTAACTTTTGTAAAGGCCTTTAGAAGTCGTTGGGTACTGAATTAAATTTTAGTACAACATTTCATCCTCAATCAGATGGGTAGTCAGAACGAACAATTAAGACCTTGTAGGATATGCTTCGAGCTTGTTCGATGGATTATCCAGAATGTTGGGACCATCATCATTCTTTGGTTGAGAATTCATATAATAACAATTTTTATTCCATTATACAGATGGAACCATTTTACGCGTTATATGGGAAGCGGTGTCGAACTCCAGATTTTTGGGATGAAGTGGGTGAAAGGAAGTTGATGGGACCAGAATTGGTAGAATAGTTGGCAGAAAAAGTTCAGCTGATATAGAAACACATGAGAACAGCTCAGAGCGGGAAGAAGAGTAATGCGGACAATAGGAGGAATGATTTATCTTTTGAGGTAGGTGATCATGTTTTCCTTAAAGTATCACAATGGAAAAGTGTGATGCGATTTGGTAAGAAAGGAAAGCTGAGTCCAATGTTCATTGGACCATATGAAATTCTGGAGAGAGTTGGATCAGTTTCTTACCAAGTGGATTTACCTCTGAGTTTATCTCAGGTACACAATGTTTTTCATGTTTTGATGTTGAGGATGTATATTCCAGATCAATCTCAAGTTTTGGGTCCAGAGGCAGTTCAGCTGGAAGAGAACCTATCTTATGAGGAACAACCTGTTCAGATTCTTGACCACAGGGAGCAAGTGTTACGGAATAAGTTGATTCACCAGGTAAATGATTTGTGTAAAAACCACATGATTGAAGAGGAAACATGGGAATATGAAAATGCAATGAGGGATAAGTACCCCCACTTATTCGGTAAGTAAATAGATTGTGGGGACGCAATTTTCTAAAGGGGGGAAGGATGTAACATCCCATGTAAGTAATGAATAATTTATATTTTTATCTATGTCTATTAATGATTTATATAGTGTTTTAGAGGCTTAAAATGATAATAAATCCAATCTTATGCATGAAATACACTAATATTCTTAAAATATTGTTTTACTGCATTTTGATGGCAAAAATCTTTTTTTAAAATCAAACTTTTGACAATTTTATAATATCTATTTGTCAAAATAAATGTATTATTTATGATTGGGTCATTGAAATTTACATTGGATAAATTTTTGGTATTTTTCTGACAATGTTCATTTTTTAATGAATAGTGAAAATTACTACATTTTACATCAAAACTGCTTTTTCATTTAATTTAATTATATGGTTATATTATCTTTTTAATTGGTATTAAAGTGTAATATAAATACATTTTTACCATTTAATCCAATGGTGGTAATTATTATTAATTTAACTTTGGAATTGGGCATACACTAATGCCAAACCTTTTATAGATATTGTTTCAAAAAACGCGCTATTTGTTTTGACAATGAGAATTATTTTTAAATCAATTATTGCAATTTATGTGTTTGGAATTTGGTAAAATGGATTACATATTTGGAATCAGATGGTCAAAATTATTTAATCAATAGTCTTTTGTTTTTTGGACATTATAAATAGTAACGACGATAATTATCTTTAATTATCTTGATTAATGAGTAATCAGGTTGTTAAGGATAATAAAATAATACCGTAATAATAAAAAATGACACCAACATGTGTCCTAATGCTACTGGTTTTAACATGGCCGACCATGGGATACCTTGTGCCAAACATGGGGACCCCATGGAATCACTTTTGTGGGAAATTGACTTGTTATCTTTTTATTTTTTAAATAAAGTAAATATAACAAGAATGTATCACCTGATTAAAACATTTTTTATTTTTTCTACATAGATGATATTATGGACTATAAATATTAATTGGAAATATAAAAGTATTTCCTATATAATAGTATTTTTTTATAATTTTTAGAAATTAAATAAATTAAATTATTTATGACATCATGATGATGCAGCGATTACCTCATTAATAAAGGATTTAAATAAACTGGAAAGTTAATGTAAAATCTATGCCCTAAACATGTTCAAAACCTATTGGGTGGGTATATTTCGAACCCTATCACCTTATCCTCTAATTATATCATTGTGAGACCTTTTAAATCCGAAACACATTTTCAAATAAAGTATCATTTCTTTACCTTCAAAGAATGCCCCTCCACTCCTCTTATAAAAGACCCCCATCTCTACCTCCTTACCCACACTTCCAAAGCCTTTGGCTCGGCTAACCCCTACCAATTTTGCATATCATCATCCCTCTATTATGCCTTGAAGCCTCACTTTGGTCAGAAGGCTTCCCAAGGAAGCCTTTGAGCACAAACCATAGGGAGTTACCCGATTTTAAGGTAATGTCTTCACTTGAGTCCTTTTGTTTTATTTTCCTTCTCCAACCCCCTATACTCTTTTTATTCATTTTTTTGTAAATAATCCAGTATCATCAATATACTAAGATGTTGTTATAAGAAGGATTCAAGCTACACTTACACAAACCTACAAATAATGGTTAAAGAACATACAGTTTTTGTGGATGGTGAATTTCTGCCTCCCGAAACGATGATTGTTCAACATTTATTAACACATTCAAAGGTGGCCATTATGATGACACCATATTTATATATTATATATATAATATGATTATGTTTTCTTTAAGATTCTGTATTTTTCTTTTTGGGCATACCTTTATGGTTTCCATTATGGGTAAATGCGATATCTTCATTTAAGGATGTGCGGACTACCACCCCCTCAAAATGATTTGATTCGTTGATACCATATGTTGTAAATATAAAGGATGGAGTTATGATATTATATATTATATTATACTGGAATTATTATATACCTTTATATCATTATGATTCCATTATATAAAATTCGAAATAGAAATGAAAGTAGCATTCATGCGTACGTATGGCTTACCGTCTCCATGAACGGTGCATTTGATTTCTTACCTCTAAATGATTATGTATATATTATAAATGCATGTATATAATAGATATATATGATATATATGATATATACATCATGATTATAAATCTGGTTATAATAGAAACATGAACAACTTGAAATTATAAAGAGCATATTTTGACGCAAGTACCAATGATAATTAAAATGACCGTTATTAACTTAAATAATTACATAATGTTAATAACATGGTAATAAGGGATATAAAAGGAATAATTAACTCGAAAAAGGTTCTTAAGAAAGTAGAAATTAACTCATGTTTATTATTTAGGAAATTAATGAACGATTGAGTTAAGTCAGACTTGAGGTATGGGACTTCGTCTCAATCTCCTTTCATTGAGGCATAATTTATTTTATAAACAACTTTATTTTATACGGTGTATAAACCCCTTTGACTTTTATGATTATTCAAAAGGAATCATTTTTATATAAAGCGTTTAATAAATGACAAAAGGGAATGTTTTTTTTGTCTTACGTATGCGGCGACAACGACTTCTCCGCCGCTGTGACCATTATTTGAGTTTCGGCTTCCTCTACAAGCCATAACATCTTTTTAAAAGAAAAATAAATACCATGTTTTACTTTTCTTTTATTTTGGTATTGAAAATGGTTTCCATAATGTTTTTATATCAATGTTTTGTATTGATATTTTGTGGTTGAAAGGTGGAACTGTTATGTTTCCTTTGTGCATGTTTTATGTGATACGATTATGTTGTGGTTCTTGGGCATTATTTTGAAGACAGGTGGTTCCGTGATAAACTAAGGGTGGATGAGCCTGATATAGCTGTCCAATTCATTGGGTAACGCAAAGGAGTGAAACATTAAGGTTTCTCTGAAGAGATTTAGGGAATATACTGTGGTGGGTATTCCAAACGAAACCAAGAGGGTTACTCCCTACCTAAGAATGTTATGAATGCCTCAAGTTACCTTTATGTCTTATGATTTCTATGATTTATTGATGATTTTATGAGTTATGTTAAAGTGCTTATGTTTTATGGGTAAAGAATGATTTCATTCTTATGTATATATGATGTCATGTTTCCTTTCCACGTTTTTTATAACCCATACTAAGCTTTATGTCCTCATCCCATGTTTTTTTGAAAAGTTATTCATAGGTTAAGGGAAAGGTACATGATAAGATGATAGTGTCAATGAAGTTTCAGGAAAGAATCCATGTTTTATTTTCAATATGTTTTCGTTGATGGGAAAAATGTATTCTATTTTTATGTAACCACTTCGTTTAAATGTGGTATGCAATGCATGTTTTATGATCTAATTCTCTAAAACTATAAACCTGAAAAGATCCTCAATGTGTAATCTCTTAATAACTCAATATTAAGTACGTTTTAAGGCTGGGGCCTTATAATTTGAATATTATTTACATTCATCATTGCCTCCAAAAAAAGGTCTACTCCTATAATGACCCTTCCCCAAATTTATCCTAACAAGTTGGAGTATGATATATATTGCCATATAATGCCTTATACAGTGCAATTTGAATTATTGAGTGGATGTTTTATTATATTAAAATTATAATAAATTAGAGAAATGATCTTACATACCTTAAAAGTCAAGGGATCATATCCTAACAATATTTTACAATGATTGAATGGTATTTTGGGATTATCCAGTAATTTGATAATCATATGAAGGGTAAATATATTGTTTAGTATCAATACACATATAATGATACTTCCTAAAAATTTTGAACAGTTTCATGAATGACTAGACACACATGATATATGTGAAACATGATGTTTTAAAACATCATTAATATTAAACTATATATGTTTCTTATGAATAAAAAATTCTCATAAGTCAAGGATATGTGATATTTGGTAAATATATATACAATAATACATATTTACCCATTAATTAAAATATTCCTTTGTGCACATGAACCTCAGCCCAATTGGTGTGTTATCATTATGTGTATCTGAAAGACCCAGGTTCAAAACCATGCAGTGGTATATTTCTGGGTACATTAGTAGTACTATATTAGGTACTGTAGTCGGCACTATAGTAGTACTATAGAAGAATTTCTCACTCTGAGGGTATTCTAGCAGAATTTTACACTGCCTAGGTACTGCATCAAAACTGTACACTATGCGGTTACTGTAGCTGGCACTGTAGCAGCTACTATAGTAGGTACAATTTGGTATTGTAGCGGCTGGAACTATTCACCTTGAGCCACCGGTTTCAGCTAGGAGTCCTTAAGGATTTCTGGACACCCAGGCCATTAGGCCAGTAGGGCTATCTTGAAACCTTTATGGCCTTAAAGCTACATCAAGGCCTTTGGGAAACATGTAGTTTCCCCAGACACACTACAAAAAAAGAGAATCCCCAGAAGAGGATGCATAAAAGGTTAACTCACCAGATCATAACAAAATGTATTTTTCAGAATTAGAGTGTATGGCTATGACATCGGGACTAGAAAGTGCTTTCACTTGAAGCCTAGCAAGACGACCATGCGATGGTAGAGGGCTACTATCATGATGCAGATACTGGGGAGGGGAAGTTCCTTGTTGATAGTCTGGTGGAATTCCCTAAGACCTTCATGTCATGTAATATCATATGCCTACAAGACATGTAATTTTTGAGCCTACGAGATTTGTAAGGTTTCCACCTCATCCCTGGAAAGGGGGTTTATCAGAAATCAATATAAATAAAGGCCTTATGGACATTTTAGGTGTTATTACTTTGTTATATATGGATAATTTTTATATAATTGTCATTTGATTTCCACATTGTAATATCTAGAGGTTGTATTACTCATCTAGGATGATTTCTCTCATCCATAAACTGTTGCGATATAATGAATCTCAATATATAATAATAAATTTCATACATTATATTATCTAAAAAAGGTCCATCAAATCTTTTTAAATCTTGGTGGTACCATGGTGTATAGAAAAATTAATGATATGAGAATCATATTATAAATTTTTTTCATAAAAGTTGTATATTATACTTATATCCCATTCTATAATATTATAAAAAAATCTTTATAAAAAAGTATTCCAATTTACCATCATTTAAAACATTAGTTTTCATTTTATGTCATCCATAATTATTTCATAAAAATAATAGAAAAAACTTGTGATATTTACCCTCATTTGTAATTTACATATCTATTTTTTACTAAATCAATGAACATAGAACCACTATAAATTTTCATTTGATTCAAGACTCCATGATCTCTCATTGTTAATGCTTTTACATCTTTATTTACCAGAACTGGATGATAGTGTTTTGAGAAATCATAATTCTCAATTAGCTCGAGCAATTGAATTTGATGCATATTGAGACTTTTCTTTGAGAAGGTGTATTTTAGATTTTTATAATGTATGTATATCTCACATATTCCAAAATAGGGATAAGGTCTCAGTATCATTAAATATAATATAAAAAATACCAAATCCTGATATTTGGGTGGATATCCTTTCTATTTAATATTGACCTTTCTTGATGTATATGAAATAAATATATGATTATTCATAAGGAACCTACCATGTCCCTACTTTGTTGCATCTCCTAGTACCATAAATGCAACATTCCTTGATGGTATATTCCAAATCATATCATTAGAAAATCTCTAATTTATTTATTCAATACTTTCTTCCCATTATTTATTATGTATGGAAATTAAACATTTGCATATATTCTTGTTTAATGGGTTAGTCTATCTATGATATTTTGGAAGAAATCATAGTTAATAACATTACAAAACAATAAAACTATCTACATAAGTAATGTTAATTGATGTAAGACATTATTTTACTACATTTGAATTCAAAATATCAACTGATATTATATCCTTAGAGATAATATGGCCAAAAAAAGAAAACTTAAATAGAAATAATTTAATAATAAAAATTTTCCTATATAAATTATTTAATTTATGTGACTCATGATTAATTCATAATATATAATCATTGGAATCATTATATTTTTAATACTGGATGATATCATCAATAAATACCAAAAAAATTATTTTGAAAAATTTATTGTATAATATGTTCATTAGATCCATATTAATATAGTATCTATTAGACAATAAAAATTGTATTAATTTAAGTTCATAATGTCCATAACTTGTAAAAAATGGTTTCTTTGGTATATATTCCATATTTAATATCAATTGACGATAACCATAATAAATTTCAATCTATATATAATACTAATCTATGTGAGGTTGATTATATATGTCATCAATATTCCAAAAAACATACATGAGACTTATCATATTAACATTGATTCCTTTATAATTAATTCCCAAACACACACACATATATATATATATATATATCATCATTATAAACAATAAGAATAATGGATCCCTAAAGTGAAATAGTAGGCTGTACAAATCCATTATCACAAAAATCCTCTAATATTTCACACAATACACTAATTATATAATAGTTTTTATATATTTATTCATTGACATAGGTCATTAATTAGAGTATAAAATAAAAATAAAGCAAAATAGTCATTATGAGAACATCCAAGTAATTCCTTCTAACATCCATTAATGTAATCATGTATAATAGATATATCAATAATTATAATATTGTAATTTCATTTGTTGATTGTGTGTACTCTTCTAACCAAATAATCTCATTTAGAATATATATTATTGGTGGATCTAGTAATGACATACATAATGAATTATACCCAAAAAAATAGTCAATTCTACATCTTTATCATTTAAGAAAATATCCTTCTCATGGAAATATTTTTATGCATTATATTGTATAAGATGGTATATAAAAAAGATTATATCAATGTAGACCATTGGTTCAATATTAATGACTTAAAAAAGGACACATGAATTAGTTTTAATGGATACTAACTGACACAATCATTTTATGATAAAAAATACACTATAATTCATCACAGAAAACACACTTCTTATGGTTTTTTGGATTTATCAAATTTTCATGGAAAACAAGGAAGATATGTAATAGTGTAATGATACATAATAACATAATGAATTAGATATATTTAATAGTGTTATTATGGGACCAACCTCCACATATTTTTGAACTTCAACCACAATGTATTTATCATATAATATTGGTCATATCCCTTCATCCTCTAATGTTGTAGGTTCCCATGATGTACCTGACATTAGTGTGCATAAAGAACCATTTATATATAAATAAAACACCAGATAATCATTTGCCTATTTCTTCACCTTTTATTCATTATCATGTATACCCATGTCTCTACACATTTAATAGGCTCAAATTCTCTATAAATACATCCCATGAGGTTTCCTTCCATAATAATTTCATTATTATAACGTATTCATTCATTTCTCCTTGTTGGATGCATTTTCATTTCATACTTTCTCATCTGAACACTTATTCTCTTGATATAAAATATGGATATAGTATCTATAAAATTAATTCTCTATTTTGATAGATTATAATACTATTTCAGCATATGATGAAAATTTCATGGAAACCAATTCCCTTTAGAGGGACGTCATATTCCGTTTAAGGAAATTGCCAATCATGTATTCATGGTTATATATTTATCTATAAATTAACTATGTACTCTTGTAAAATTATTCACAATCACAAAAAAACATTAATATTACTATTTATTTATGTTTAGGATCATTCTATTCATTTTAATTTTTTCCACATGGAGGAAAAATTGATCAATAAATAATACTTTGAAAGAACTGTATTATATATGTTGTCTTTTTTCATCCTTCTTATTATTATAGATTATTGAAATATTTTAACAACATAACAATTAATAATATAAAATCAAGCATAAACTATTATATTTAATTTAATTTAATATCTATTAAAATATTTGAAGTCTAATGATTCATAGTTCAACCACCACATGATTAGTAGTTCCACATAAAGATGTAATATATTTTCATATGAAATAAAACAATATAGGTTTATCATATTATGAAAAATCATGTTTCATCATATATTCATGGTTAATTATCATATCCGAGTCCACCTACCATAACATTTCAATGATATGCATAGTTACAATACTAGTTATATTAGCTTTATCTATATTATTACCACTATTTCTATAAATTGAATTTAATAAATAATGTAATTGACTAAATTAGATAATAAAATTATAAATTTTATATCAAAATATATAATTATAAATTAAGAGTAACAAATAACATAAATGTAATATTATATTTTAGAAAATTTCAATATAATAAAAAATTTTCTCTCAAATTATATAAATATATTTTAATAAGGCCACATAATTCATAAGGAAAATTTCATTTAAACTATGAATATCTATTAGTAGTGTCAAACTAGTTTAACAGTAATCTCTAATTCATTATGAATCATAATTTTAGTTTTGATACATTAGACCAATTATTTTTTGATTTATTACCAGTAGATGAATATGAACTAAAATAACACCCACATGTTGTATCCATACAAACATGTATAGTTTGAACACCACCATAATCAATATTATACCAAAATTAATGTGATATTATCATGTAATTATACAAATAATCTAAGAATATCCTATGGATATTCGCTAATTTTTTTTGAAAATGTAGTTCATATGCTTTTACTAAACTTACTGAGATTCCAATTGTAAAACCCTATCAAAATTAACATAAATTCAGTTTAAAATTTATTATATTAAATAAAAAAATGATATTTCATCCCAAAGTAGTGATAAACATAATATTATTGAATAACATGATACAAGGAAACATTCCATATTAAATTAAAAATAAAATATAAAATCATATTGAAAGTAAATTGTATGCACCCTTGAATTCATTCAATGATTCTTTCATTAAATCTTAGAGAAATGAAAAATATGGGTAAAATAAATTCAAATTATGTGTTATGTAAAATCTAATATATTATTAGTATGTATGCTATAAGCAATATATTAATGTTGATAACGAGAATCACAAGTCATTTAGTCAAAAACATTGTCATGAAATGAATTTGTGTATAATATCAATGAAATAATTTATTTTATAACAATAAATTAATTATAATTGAATGAAATTAAAAATGTTGGATTTAATTATCAAATAAATCATAATAAAATTTTCCACTATGTAATTGAGAAATTATAGTATAAAAATGGGTACATATACAAAAACAGTGATATAATAAGGCTAGGAAAATTTCCTTTCTCATGGGACCTACTAATGCATATTGGGGGTATATAATTAAGGTCACCACCTATTAATGAATTTAAAATATGTTCTATATATAATTAATGATAAATTTAAATAATAAATAATATGCCTCATTAATAAATATAATGATTTATTAAAGGATACAATATACCATGATTTTCATAGTCAATCAGAAAACATTCATAAAAAACCATATAAAGTAATGGTATATCGTATAGGAAATATCACTATCAATGTTAAATGATTTATAATTTTTAAAATAATTTTATTTTAAAAATATATATGATCAAATAATTATTATTTTTACAATATATAGTCAATTAAAAACTAATTAATAAGAGATAAAATATTACAATAACTTTAATATAAATAATGGTTTTATAATGATTTAAAACTTTTTAGAGCGAAATGAAAAATGGTAGAGAAAAATTAAATTAATTTATTATTAAGTTGTTATATTTAAATCCACTTTAATCATTTTGAATTAGTTAAATAAAAATTTTTTTTGGGGGTGGGAAATTCTATTAACTTAGTTTTCATTAAAGGAAACATTCCTTTTAAATTTTCGTGTAGAAAGATGAAAATGCACCCTTTTAAAAAAATTGTTAATATTATATTAAACCATTTAAATATTAAATAATATCATATAATTTTCATAAAAAATTATTTTAGTCATGAAATATGACATTTGAAAAATAATTATGAATAATATGGACATTTATGTACAATGTATGTGATCTAAAAGAAAAATAAAATAAGCATTTCTTCCAAAATATTATTTTCATTATTCATGTTACAATGTTAGAAAAAGTTTAAATAAAATAATGAAAGTCGTTAAATATTCATAGAAAAAAAAATAGATAATTTAAATAAAAATTATAGATAATAATATTCCTTGAATGAGAAATATAGGAAATCCCATAAAACTGATATTGTGAAAGAAATTCATACCTCTTTGATAAAATTTTAATCATAACCCCTTAATAGAGTAAAAATTAATTATGATATTAATCATTAGTAAAAATTTATATTCATGTTAAAAATATCAAAAATGGTAGTATATACACCACATAAAACTAAATATGTTAATTATAACAAATATGTCTCAAAATAGTGAAAATTGATTTAAAATGTCTCACATCAAATTTCAACATTATAATATGTGATTTAATATAATGTTTAATAGTTATAAATGTGTTATTAAATTATTTCATAATAATATTCATATTTATAATATCATATAATATTCTCAATGAAATTATTATCTCTAATTCATTGTTAAGTAGTCAATATTACAGTGTTTCAGGTGTTAACTCCTTAGTTTTCCCATTTATGATTACATATAAATGTTATGATTCTTATGTATATGTATGATTTTTATCACATTCTTAAATATAATAGTGTTATATATATTATATTTATTCACTGTATAAAATTTTTGAATCGTGATTTAATGGTTGAAATGTGAAATTAATCATATCTCTTGGTGGAGATTTAAAACTATACATATAAAATAATTCCATTATCATTAAAAAATGATATAAGGGTATATTTGTAGTTGATATTTCTTATTTCTAGAGAATAAATTATTTAATAATTTTAATATATATATATATATTAATTATTTCATTCATTATTATTTTAAATTTTAGGTGATGAAGGAAAAACATTAAATAGATTCACGAGGGGCAGTCCACCTCATTCACATGTGATGGTTATGTTTAATATTTCTTTAATAATGAGAGATATAAATATTAAAATATAAGCATAATAACATCTCAAAATATGAGCGATATTATTATTATTATATAGTAATTTTATTATATAATTTTATGTTGTAAAAGAAGAATTAAAAAACAATGAGATTGGTTAAGAGGATTAAATTATCGTAGAGAATCTTTCTAGGATATCATCTTAAAACCCCTTGGATTAGAAATTTTTGAATGGAAAAAACTCTAGAAACAATATATGGATTTTAGATAGATATTTATTCAGAGTTTTTACAATTTCAATATCTCAATATTTGTGATGAATTCATATAAAAGTTTCCCTTTCATAATTATGTTGGGAGATACACTTTTATTTTTCAATGGTTTAAAGTATTATTAAGAAAATATAATCTAATAATGTATAAAAATTTAATCACATTCGAATATTATAACGTAAATATAATGATAAAATAACGAAGTGTTTTTAATAATTATTAGGCTATTTTATTAATTATCATTTTTGATTTTCATCTTAGTTAACCAATGTTGACCATCACTATTATGACCACTCATTATTGTTTACACTATTAATTTTAACCAAAAATTTACTTGACCTTTTTCAATAATATTAATTATTCTTATTTTAATTAAGATATTAATTTTTTATAATTTAGTTAATATAAGTGGAATGATTTATTCAAAAAATAAGCCTTCGAAACATGATGTATATAATGTTATTTAAGAAATTTATTTTTCATGCATAAGAGGACATAGATTAACTAAATGAATATTAATAATTATATCTTGGACTTAAATTTATATTGTAAAATGAGGAATATATAAAAATAAATCGATGTTGTAATAACCTACCCCTCACCCACGGGTTTGTGAAGATGTGTTAGGTGTTAATGGCCTTAGGATACATCCCTAAGTCCCCAAAGATTGAGAATAAATGCCAAGGTCCTCAATAACATTTTTATGATGATTTACCAATTGAATAGAGAAATATATAATCTAAAAAGACAACAAATAAACAACTACTCTGTGATTCATGTTTACGAAATACAACATAAAATAACCAAAAATATTTATATATCAGATTATAATCCAAAATCATGTGACATAAAAAATATAATCTAAATAAAAAAACAATAACACACTAATGGAAATAAAAAATGAACTACCAACATACTCCAAGATCCAAATTATCAAGTGTCTCCCACTATATCCAAAATATCACTAAAGAACTATGATATTATTCCCTTACATATGTCTTAGAATATGGAATATGAAACCACTCAATTGTTCTAAAGAATGAGTGAGACATAACCTTTCATGATTTACCCATTCAATTCCGAACTCATCAAGTTAAGAAGAAAAATTCATGAAAATTTTTATATAATAGTTTAATGTCGATAAATTAATTTAAATCAAATCTAAAATTGTTTCCGTTTAATGAAATAAAATCACGAAAGTAAATCATTTTAGAATTTTATCTAGCATACCCATTTCATGATTCCACGAATCCAATCTATGATTCCAAAAAAAACATAAGTAATATCATTTTATTAAATATTTTGTATAACACTATAAAAATAGTTCAAAAGGTAATATTATATCCAACTACATTATAATATGATTACAATTTTCTATTAATTCCATGAATGCAACACTAAGATACAATATGTAAGTCAAAAAAGAGAAATTTCTCTAAAGCTCCTATTTCAAACAATTGAGATAGTTCCTAACTGGTTGTGTTACAATCAATAACGCCCTTGTAAAAAAGTTTTGTGTAGACACAACACTGATATTCAAAAATAACAATGTATCAATAAATATTTATTATTTAATAAAATATAATATAAAAAAGTCATTGTGTAAGTGGTTTTGAATAGTATTATTTGAAATATGAAAATATATTAATAATAATAATATTATAATTTTTAATGGTTAAAAACTAATTAGAAATGAATATTGGAACCTATTAAATATAAATGTAATGTTTTTATATGAAATTGTTTTTTTCCTCATGAAGAATTTTTAATATAATAAATTATGGTAATTATAGTTATATAATTAAATTAAATTAATATATATTTTATATATTATATGAAATCTTTTTTTAATCATATAATAGGTTTATTGTGAAGATGATAAGAATAAACCATATTTCCCATATAAAACAATATATTTTTATAAGGCAGTTTTACCTCCATTTATTGTGGAACTGATTATAAAGAAAATTTTATACAATTTATTTTATATAATATTTCAAAACTAAAAATTTATATGAATGATAAATATAATAATTATTATAGGGTGTTTTTTATATTTTTTCAGTGACATTACGTTTTTTATGAATAAATAAAAAAACTAAATTTTAGTTCAAAAATACATTTTAATATAATAATTTTATAAGCACAAGATATATTTTTTTTGGTATTTTTAATGTATAATTAGATAATATATTTATAAATTAATAAAATTTAGTTGATTTAGAATAATTTAACTTTGATTTATTTATCAAAACATTACAATCTTTCAGATTTCTGTACATTAAAAACCATGATTGTAGTTTCATCTGTGGGATTAATTTTAATTTAATTTCTACCATATATGTAATTTGAATTTGAAAAAATGGATTTCATATTTTTGATCATTGTGATTTCAAATTTCATATAATACATAATTTTTTGAACAAAATTATTAGTAAAAGTTATTTAAATTAATTACAATTATGATGATTAAATCATGCTTATTAATTGGCTATACCATTATCTTAAGGGCCAAAATACCTTAAAAAGTATCCAAAACAAATTATTTATCCTCAATTCTTTCTATTGACCATATTTTATTTCTTTTTTTATTAGTTTTTACTTTTTTAGTTAATAATATGTGCACACATAACTTGTTTCCAAAAAATCCGTTCGTTTCATTTATGTTTCCTATAAAAGGGAATCACTTATCCCTCTTCATAAATCCTATCAAACCTAATTGGATCAGAAAATATCTTCCCAAGGGTACTCCTAACTTCCATCCCCTCGATTATAAATCCAACACTTTAAAATAATTCCTTCCATGGATTTCATTTGGTTAAAAAAAGTAGTTATCTGATTAAAAGAGAACAACTTTTCTCAATATCTCTAGTTTCATTTCCAATATTTCACTCCCATAATTTCAATATAATATTCTTGTATAAAACACAATTTCAAACAATTTAGTAGTTTTTTATGCATAGTAATATTCCTATTCTTATACAAAACAAAATATAATGTTTAACAAACATATTATTTCTATAGAAGTAGAAATACTGCCTGATGAAATGATGATTGTTAATTCTTATACTACCGCCTCTCCTGGTTTCCATTATGATGTAAAATTTATTAATATATATTTTCTATGATATTTATTATGTATTTATTATTATTTTAATCTTTCTTAATACTTATATTTATTAAATATAAATTTAAATTAACATTATAGTAATGTTTTAGGAAGTATGGACTACCACCCCACTAAGAGATATGATTTGTATACACAATAAATGGAATGCATAAATTTATAGTTATAATTAAAAAAATTAAAATTCAACAAATATATAAAGTATTCATGAAATAATCATGTTGTTGTAAATATAATATATATGTATATATATCATATCGTTTATTACCCTTTCACACACATTAGAATATATTATTTTGTTCATTGACGTGTGGAATACCACATCCTCCACTTGATATGACTCAATTAATGTCACATAATTCTATATATAATTATGTTTCATTAAAATATATATTTATTTAATATATAATTAATAATTTGTAAATATTTTTGTTTCATTCATTACAAAATAATCTTTTAAAAATGTGAATGATACTCATGCATACGTCTAGACTACGATCTCCTTAAGTGAAATGTTTTCTCCTCTTCTTACCCATAATTAATGATTATTTTCAAAATTATAATTGATGTATGACTATTATTATTACATAAGGGTTAATATTCTAGATAATATATAAAATATAGAATTTCTCCATACATGACTAACAGTAGTTGGTTTTATAAATAAACTGAATTAAGTCAGAAACAGTCAATGTAAAGATAACTGTTTATGTAGTTGTATAAAACATTGTTATGTGTGAATAAAAGTAATTATAAACATGATAAATGTTCTTAAAAAAGAATAAATTTAAACTATGTTTATTATATTAGAGGATAAACGATGTTCACTAGATACGTAACTCAATTTAAGGGATTCTTGTATCAGTTTTATTATTTGTGGAATACATAATTATTGTATAAAAAAACTCATATATATTTTGTATGTACTTCCAAATTGAAATATAAATTTAGTAAATATATTATTGTCATGATATCCAAAAAAAAATTCATTATGGAATATTACATTTGGGTTTTGTAATCAATTTTTTACTATTTGTTAAGGATTTCTGTCTCACTTTTACATCCATGAGATTGAATCCATATTCAAAAATACTTCTTTTGTGTGGTGTAACTATCTGCCATTTTGATAGATTATATACCAAATTATTTTTAATTCATTTAATTTTATAATTTCGTTAATTATTATTCATTCATGAGGATTATGATTTAAAATTATTTTAATTTGTTATAGGAATCATTATAATTTCTAGATATTATTTTCCACAAAAAAATACAAGTGATATTTCAATGAAATTTCCAATTTAGGAATTCATATAAAAATTTCCCAAAAATAAAATTAAATTTTCTCTAGATATTCATTACCATATTAAATGTGAATTTTATTTTTCCACTCTTTTTTAAAAAATTGGTTTTTGGAAATGTGTTTTAGAAAACCAGACTCTATATTTTTATTTATTCAGAGAACATGTTTTATTCAAAAAACTATTTTTAATTTAATGGTTTTGGAAATCAATTTTTAGAAAATTAATGGGGAATAAAAGAATTTACATTTATTTCGTTTAGCAATGATTCAAATGGATCTTCTGGTCTCTTTGCTAATGTGGTGTTTTATAACATTTGGTCATAAAAATGGGATATTGTTTTTACATCATATGACCTATATGGTTTCATCAACCATAATTTCATTAAATACTAATTTTTATGTTTAATATTTTCATTTTTGAAAAAAAATATTTTCAACAGTCTTTCAAAAAATGATATTTTACCCAATGATATTTTTAAAATATTAATAATGTATTCCATCAACAATAAACCGCATATATGTCACACTACATGGGTTTTTTGTATCAATACCATCCTTATTATTCCTTCAGATATTTTATTATATATTTGGAGAAGAGAAGCATTAAAATTAAATTCCTATATTCATTACTGAATTCCACTTTAAATATTCATCTATCTATGATCATTTGAAATTTATTATATCTTAATTTCTATAAATTTATCTTGTATATTATTATTTCTTAAACAATATAGAATTTTATATATAATGAATACATTTATATTCATTTGATATATCATTATTCCTCATTCAATATGGTCATCTGGAGAGTTGTATTTTTGGATTATTAAATATGAGGAATACATTGTAATGTCAATGAATGGTAAATATCAGACTTTATATACCTCCTCCTTGAATTGAAAAGTTATCATGAGATAAATAATTGTGAAAAATGGATATTATCCATAGTTTTAAAACATATTCAGAAAGGTCTTTATGGTTATATGTTTTAATGTTCCATATACATGATGTCTATTAAGAATGAATTACCTTCATTTAAGTTTCATTAATATTTCCTCTATAATATTTTTCCTCGACATTTTTATCGACACATTTTATTACAGTTCATTTATTAAGGGCATGTGTATTGGTTTCATAACATTCAAGTTTTATTATTCCTTGTCTAGTTATAGGAATTTTTTGAATTTATAGTTATTTATCTAAACATGTTGACTATTATCATTGATTGATTATTTTTTCTTCTACATTTTTCCCTTATTGAGGATTTGAGATCACCCTTATTATTTTTCATTCAAAAGTATTCAAACAAGCATACTATGAATGTTATGAATGAATATAATTAATGGATTTGGGTATTCATAGACGTTAATTACAGGTTTATAAGAATAAAATGTTGTTATTTTTGTCTCTATCTGTAATAAAATTCTCACTTATTTATCTAGTTTTACAACACTACTAAACTGATCGATCCTTGAAGGCTTGATTACATATTATCATGGTATGTTAATTTATTAAAGTCATTGGTTCTAGGATATTTAGTTATGGGTCTGTACAGTTGGTTTCATATATTGTTTAGTAAATAACATGGGTACTAAATTTAAAAAAACCTAGATAACAGAACATAAACCTAAGGTATAATTTTTGGATAATTATATTTGAGAAGCATATAATTTTGTTACTATATGGATTATGTGGGATCTCAAATAAATTCATCATTGTCTTCATACTGAATATTGATGTGGTTCAAGAATAGTTTTACCTATGAGTCACATCTCCGACTAGGTGCTAAGGGCATAACACAAAGTAACCTGGTACATGAAAATGAGACTTTAGAAATATACATTTTTACACTCCTAGGTGATATAAATAATATAATAAACTCTTTCTTTCAAGATATTTTAAATGATGTGAATATAAAATAACAAATTATATCATATCAAAAGATTAGGATTGAATATAATGTGTCATGATTTAGAAAACCAACTAATTATATTATAAATAAAACCTAATACCAAGGAATGTCCTCTATATAAATAAAATAGACAAAGAATTTATGTGTTGAGGTTATAGTTTATGTAAAAGGTTTTACAGTGATTAAACAAATTTAATGGATGAACATCATTGATATTTTTAAATTTATATTAATATTGATTTAGGAATGTAAAAACTATATAAAAGATGACAAAAAATCAAATCCAAGATGGATGTGGGTATTCAAACCATTACCAATGGATTATAAGGGTTTATTTCAAACCACAGTCTAAGACAATGTCCTAGTTAATTTTTCATTGTTTTGAGTTTAATAATTTAAAGAATAATTATTAATCTGAACTGGTTGTAAAATTATTAAGGGTTATAAATTAGTATATTAACCATATTTATTTTAGGAGATATGAAATGAGTAATAATAAGACTTTTCACTAATTTATAGTATATACAATAATTAAATAGTTTTGTAGTTCTTTAGGCATTAAAAAGTTCACTGTTAGTAATAATATTTTTGGGAGTATATTGAGGAATTATAATTTTATTAAAGAACAAAAAAATAATAACATTGATCATTTCAGATTGAAACCTATCCTAATTCAGTTATATTATTGGTCTGTAAAAGAATCACCCAACATTAGAAAAATGATATATATATATATATATAATTTACATCTTTCCCTCAAGGACATTTCACTCCTTTCCCCTGATGTTGTCTTACATATAGTCATAGTTACCTGGTATACCAGGTTAAATTATTGCATTTTATTCTCATTTTTATAGATAATGATTTATGAAACCTTCTAACAATTTTTTATTGCAAACATTGGAAATATCATACAATCGTTCACAATGATTGAGTTTAAATTTCAAGGAAACTATTTAAATATGGTGTGGATAATATGAATCCCTGAATGACATATGTATGAACCTTGTATTTGATAATTTGTGTGACATATAAAAACAAGATTATAAGGTAATATAATACCCATATACTTCATTATATGTTAAATAATTACAATAGATTATATGCATGCAACACCGAGTTAGGGTGTGTTACATGTAAGAGAAACATTTCTCTATGTCTTATCTCACACACAAGAGCGACCATTCATGATATGTTGTGT
The DNA here is from genome assembly GCA_963277665.1 of Viscum album. Taxonomy (NCBI): domain Eukaryota; kingdom Viridiplantae; phylum Streptophyta; class Magnoliopsida; order Santalales; family Viscaceae; genus Viscum; species Viscum album. The sequence continues at coordinate 333,191,042 of OY728157.1, read as the reverse complement.
TACAAGGAAGAGCTATCTTCCTCAATTTTTTTCATTACACGCAAGTCTGAGTATCACCAAAAAACAATGTATTATTAAAATATTGTTATATAATAAAATATATTATAACCATGATGTTATGTTAGTGGTCATGAATTTTATTAACTAACTTATGAAAACATATAGCTTATAAAAATATAATAATATTTAATTTCTTAAAAACTAATAAAAATGAATATAAGATCCAACAGAATTTGAAAAGAATTTTTTTATATAAAACCAGTTCTATGCTCAAGAATATTTATTACCATAATAAATTATTGTAATTTAATTTAATTAATTTTTTATATAAATATATTTAATATATTAAATAAAATATTCTTGATATTCATCCATTGCAATTGATGTAAATGTATAAGAAAACCTCTTATTTTACATATATATACCTATATTTTTATAAAGGCAATATTACCTCTTTTTAATATAAAACCCATACTAAATCAAAATCTTGACATAATAGTTGATTTAATATGTCAAAAAAAAATTTATTTAAAATATAGTTATACTAATTATATTTGAGTGATTTTTTTATATTTTTCTATGACACTTCATTTTTAAATGAATAACTAATTATACGGAATTTTAGTTGAAAACGTCTTTTTAATCTAATTAATTTAAAAGGTTAACTCATGTAATCGAATTGTTATAAATTTAATTTGATAAGATTTTTATAAATTAATAAAATATAAATTATTAGGATAAATTTCAATTTTATATTGACTATGAAACATTGAATACGTTTAGACATTTTTACATTAAAACTCTGCAGTATCATCTCCTTGGTGGGATTAATTTTAATTTAATTTCTGCCATTTCAGTGATTGGAATATGTAAAAATGTATTCCATATTTCTAATTATAATATCATATTATGTATAACAATACAAACATTTTTTTTATAAAAATTCTTAGTACAAGATATTAAATTTAATAAAAAATATAAATGTTACACATAGTATAATAATGGACAATACCTTTAATATAAGGTCCCAAATTACCTAGAAATAGGTATGTCACCCATTGGATGCCCACAATTCGGCCATTAACCTTCTATTGTTGTGTTTTCTATGTTTTTTTTGAATTTCTTTTGTAAGAACATGTGAAGACTAAACTTGTTTAAATAATAAAAAGTGTGTCCTTTTCATTCCCTATAAAACGAAACCACCTTTTCCACATCATAAGGCCTCAAAAACCTCATAAAATCAGAAAATATCTTCTCAAGTGGTCTCCAAACATCCATTCCCTCTACCATTAATCCTCCAATTTGGAATAATACCATTCAGGGATTCCATTGGGTTTTCACCAAAAGAAGTTACCCAATTAAAAGGTAACATCTATTATAAAACTATCTTTTTTCATTCCCATTCTACAATCCACAAAATATAGTTATTATTTTATTGTACAATAATAATAGTATACACAATTTACAAGTAACTTTTTGTATGGTGAGTCTAACCTACTCATTCACACACAACCATATAATGTTTAAAACACATAATGTTTTTATGAATAGAAAATTACTGTCTCATGAAACAATGATTGTTTATCATTCCATTACATCATCTCATGGGGGAAATACTGACTTGAACAATATTTATATATGTTATATATGATATGTATTAATTATTTATACTTATTTAATCCTTTTATTACACATACATTTAATAAATTTCATTTTACATTAATATAATATTATCAATTGAGGTAGTATGATCTTCCACCGCCTCAAAGTGATACAATACATTAACATGATACATGGATTGTATGAATGAATGGTTATAATTAAAGAAAATTTATATTCACTATATCAATAATATATTCATGTCATAATTATATTTTTCTATTTATTATGTAATTATATATACATATCATATAATATCTTTTATTACCCTTTCATGCACTTTAAAAGAGATAATGTCACTCGTGGATATGTAGACATGATGTTCCATATTTTTTTATACTTTTTTATATATATTCCAGAGCATTAAAAAATTTTATTCACAAAATATCAATATATTATTTGAACAAATTTTTTATATTAGTGATTATGATGATTTGTAGGTGTTTTCCGTTCAAAGTTATAAATCAGGAAAGGACATAATATAGATTCAAATATACAAGGTGTGTACTTATTACACACGTAGTGTACTATTTCAATGATATAGATATGGAAGGTTAAATACATGCTCATGTTGTCGGAAAAACCCTACACTCCATGTGATTTCCATAGATACAATGTGTTGACCCCTATAGAAGTAGTTGGTGGCTGATGATTGATATTACATGACATGTAGGTTGGAAATACATGATGTGTATATCCACATATCAAGAGGTATCATGTTCCAAGTCAATGGAAGTGCAGTAGCTCACCCTCTGGAAAAGAAAAGAGGGCCAAACCACGTTGACAAAGGTCCACCCCATGAACGCTATGGAACATGATTTGTTTTCATAATAACTATAAATGGAGGACATACTCTCCATGTTTGGGACTGAATCATTTCAATAGTGATCAAAGTGGAAAATTCAGATGACGCCCAAGAAGAGACGGATTTAATTGATTAAAAGAGGGGTTGCAACTACCTCCCAAAAGATCTTCATTCCAAATTTCATGTGATGGTTATTTTTCATATCAAAAGTAGTTTTGTATCTAGCTACTCCATGAGTAGCTAAATCCCCTATATTTTGGGGTTGTGGATGATTATAGGTTGATTTTTGTAAACATTTATATTATATTCATGTTATTCATTCATGTCTCAAAAGAATTTATTAATTATTTGAAAATATAACATGAAAACATGTATCATATCAAGAAAAATATTTCTAATTTTTTTAATGAATTATGTTTAAAAACACCCATTATCACCAGATTTTGTTATCATCTCAAAAGGTCTCTATTTAATAAAATTAAATGAAATGAAATTCTGGACCATGGAATTGGTTTATAATCATTTTAAAAACCCACTAGATCACATGGATTATGTTATGTTCAAAATCAATCATTTAGTAAACTTGAGCAACACAAACTAATATATTAATCAATATAATTACAAGTATAAAATACACATCGTATACACATTCGTATCATTAATCACCTAGAATCAAATTGTTGTGTTTTTCATTATCATTAAAAGTAATTTATAATGATGTTGAATGTTAAATTATTTTGTAAATGAATCATCAAATCAATCGACTATAAATTTTAGAAAACCTCCCCAAATTAATTACAAACAACAAAAAACACAATAACTCCCTCTACTTATTGATTGATCACATACATACACTATACATTTTTAGTTATTATAATATGGATTTTTAATGTAATACATCGGTATAACTGATATGATATTATGGTGACGTTTCTGGGGATAGAAATCTAATAGTGTTTTGATTAACCAATTTTTATTAATTAAAGTGAATATGAAAATAAAAAATTCAAAAAATATATATTCTTAATCTCATTTCTATTTTCCATTATTTTAACCACTTTTACACTTGATACTTTTTATAGTGTTGTGTAGATTCTCATGTATATGAGTGGTTGAATCACGCGTTACAAGAGAACCAAATATTAAGAAATCCTTTCACTAGATCTAAAGATCAAATCAATGATCTTTCACCAACTGTATGAACTAATGGACAAGAACTTACAAAAAACTACCCTGAAGAACATAGAAGTGGGATATTGAGTTGCAGTCTATGGATTTGGACAACCGTTTGTCCCAAATAACAACCTCAACCAATATATAGATACGTAAAATTAAGAGACATGACATCCACCCGCTAACATAATGGATTTCATAACCTAGAACAATCAAATGAAACATACTCTTTTTGTTCTGGAGTATGGTCCTCGGTAAAACAATTTGTTCCCACAAAATTAGTTTCAATACCAACATTCTAGTTAGTGGACTTATTTTGTTCGCGAGCAACAATTTATTTCCCTAAATTATAACGAGAAACCTCCCCCATGGCGTACCATTATAGAGTATGGGTTTCCCTCCATCCATGGTGTAGATACAGAAATTTTCCAACAAGCAGTGCTGGCCCAGCATTTTGAAATCAATCTGGCTATCATTAAACTTATACAAAAGACTGTGCAATTTTAATGATTACCAAATAAAGACCCCAACACTCGTCTCTCAAATTTCTTGGATATATGACTCATCGTCCCCTACCATTGGATTTCTGAGGATGCCATTTAAATTTGGTTATTCCCATTCCCATTAATGGTTAAAGAGGAATATTGAATCAAAGGACTACCTCGATGCTCTAGCCTCACATGGGAGTCATTGACCGAGACATTTTGGTCATAATATTTTCCACCTTCGAATATGGTGTCATTGATGAATGAAATTCACAATTTCCAGCAACATGATTTAGAATCCTTGTACAAATAAAGGGTTCATTACAATTATATGATAATGAAGTGAAATAGACATGTACATTAATTATGAACGCAAGTCCAAGAATTCCGCAGAGGTCTCACAACGTACACAAAATCCGTGCTAGACACAACTTCTAGAAGAACTGTAACATGGAATTTACTAGAGGAACTCTTAAAATTTCTCGAAGACAGGTTCAAAAATATCTTAAAATGGATCCCATAGTGGGTTAATCAGTATAGGGGCATGTACAACATTGATTACAATATGATGCATGTTGCTAAACTCATTGTGATGTCAAAGAAGATCAATTCATTAAATCTGAAAAACACATCTTAAACTCAAATTGTGAATCACCCATCAGGTGGTGAATGCGATGAAAATCACATAATGGATGATTTCACATTGGCATGTGATGGTTCATCGACAGCTGAAGTAAACTATGTATCCGATAAGAATGTGAAACATATGTATCCTTTTTACCAAATCTTGGCATGGCAAGGTAACATGAAAATCATTTGGGGGAACAATTAAAAAATTTATCATCCTCTCCCATGAAGGCCATATAATTTTGGGAAACAACAGTACTAGAATCCTTGTCCCAGAGAGATGCAACATAGATCATTTCATAAAAAGTGGTATCGAACATTTTAATGGTAAATTGGTTGTTAAACCTTATGAACCCCACTACCAATTCTTGCAATAATGAAGCAATGGATGCTTGACCAGTAATTACTAAAATTCATGGTTTTATTCGAGAAACATCAAATATAATATTCCTTTCACCGAGGAATTAACTCACATAAAAAAGATTTTCATGAAGGAGAAACTCTAAAAAAATATAATCAAATATTTGGGAACCATTCCACTCACTATGGAATGCTCATTAATTGTACAAAATTATTTTCCACTAAAACTCCATGAACCAGGTAGTTATACAACACCTTTAAAATTTGGATCATGTGTTTTTGGGAGATCCCATGGTGACATAGGGGAAATTATTAAACATATTTTTTATGATGTCTTCGAAAAGATGGGGCTAAATGATCTCCATACAACTAGAGTATCCCTTCAGCTAGTGGAGTATCATTCAAATATCTAATAGGGGTACATTAGGATGTGCTCGTGAAAGTGTAGTGTGTTATTCTTCATGTTGACTTCATCATACTCGACATGGAGAAATATCTAGAGTCACCTATCATTATGGAAATAACCATCTATGATATTGGGAATGTGTATATTTGATGATAATCAAGGTGAGTTGATCTTATGAGTATGATATGAAAGAGTCTCCTACAATGTTCTCAATGTAGTTATGAATGCATCCCTGCTATAGATTGCATATTTTTTTCCTTTAGAGTTGGTGAATGATCTCTTGGGTTAAATTAAATATGACATGGAATGATCTTCTATCCCCACTGACATATTCATCAATGAAATCTCGTCTGAATATGACACCAAAGAGTTTCAGAAAGTAATCAACTACGGCGGTTATTATTGGAAATGTAAAATCTTTCTCGATATCCTAGATTGAACCAAAGAAGAACCCATCGTGCCCTCAAATTTGATAGCCCCACAATATGAAATAAAACCTCATCCATCATCATTAAATTATGTATAAATGGGTGATAAGAACATTCTTAGAGTAATATTTAATTCATCACATGCAATAAATCAAGAGGGTGCGCTCTTACATGTTCATAAAAGAATAAAATAGGCCCTTTGGTGCAAAAAAATATGACCATAAAGTGATAATTCAAACCATTTTCACCCACAATGTGTTACATGATGAAAGAGCTAACCCATATCAACAACCACTATGAATGTTAAATCCTCCCATGAAAGATGTAGTGAAAAGATTTGTAATAAAGATCTTAGATTCATGGATCATCTTCATGATCTGTAAGAGCCCATGAGTTCGTTCTCAAAAATTTGCACCCAAAAGGTGGTATCACCAAAACCTCTAATGAAAAAATGAACTTATGCCAAATAGAATAGTAACAATATATATAATGTGGGGATTACTGATCACAAAATTATACCACTTGAAAACCTCACATACCAATCCCTTTCATGGATGAAATTTTATAGCTCATAGTAGGTCATGATTTTTATTGCTTCATTGATGGTTATTTTTGTAATAAAAAAATATAGTTTTCCCATAAAGACAAAAAAAGTAAATTCACATGCCCATATATAAATTTTTTCTTCTAGGTGGATGTATTTTGGAATGTGTAATGCTCTATCCACCTTTTTCATTTCATGTTCACCATATTCCATGATATGGTAGAACAAATTCAACAAGTTTCAATGGATGATTTTTCTTTTCTATAGGAAATATTAAACTAATTTCTTGTGAAATGTAGAATTAATTCTATAATGGTATAAACACACTAATATGGTTTTAAAAATGTAGAAGTCACACTTCATGGTGAAACATACAATCATCAAAGGACATTGAGTTTCTAAAAAGGGCCTTGAATCTTACCCAACTGAGATTGAAATCATCTCACCATTTCCTATTTCATATTATTTCTAAGAAATATGAAGATTTCATGGGAATGTAGGTTTCTATATGACTATTTTTTTGGGATTTTACAAATATTTCTTATCCATTAACCAATAATAGTACAAAGTATTTTTTTTAGAATTTCATGAACAATGAATCACATGTTCATGATTGTAATGAAATAAAATTTTGATGCCCCTATCATGATTTCCATAAATTGGGAGGAGCAGTATGAGGTCACGTGTGATATAATTCACTATGTTGTGGGAACAGCTCTCTTGTAAAGACTCAATAGAATCTTTAGAGTGATATATTATTGTAGTAGAGCCTTAAATATGGCCTATGTCTATTACACTACTACTAATAACAAATTCATGCCATTGTATTTTCACTTGATAGGTACTCATCTTATTTAGGGATATAGAATGTAATTTTCTACACTAATCATGAAGGACTAAAATAATAGCTGAACAAAAAGAATTCAAAACAACAACACATCCGTTGGGTGATTATTCTACATGAATTTGACTTGGAGATCATTGAAAATAATGGCAGTGAAAATGTTGTGAATAATCATCACTCTAGTTTAGAATTACCTCATCTAGAAATGGAAATGATTGAGAAATAAAGGAATATGTCCTAGAAGAGAATATTTACTTTGATGGAGCTTCATCTCATTGATGGCATTCTCACATAACCAATTACATTTCTACATTATTCATTGATCCTAATTTGAAATTCTACCATAAGAAAGGATTTATGTTTGATGTGAAAATATATTTCTTTGAATACCCTATACTCTTCACCTCATGTGGAGATGATGTGATCCAGTGTTGTACCCCGAATGAAAAAATCAGTAAAAATTCTTGAAATATGTCAGATTTCCTCTACTGGGTGACATCATGAACTAGGCTGAACGATTGAAAAAATTCTCTAATATTGGGATTTCTATTCCACCTTGCACAAGAATTCCAAAAATTTGAGACACAATATGATCGTTGCAAGCGAACTACTATATTGAGACACCGAGCTAAAATGCATCAACACCCCAAACATGAGATCACGATCTTCGACATATAGGGGATTTAGCTCATGGGCCATTTTCCTCTACAATTTAGATACTCTAACAAGAATGTTTTTGTGGACTTTGTATTAAAATTGGTGGAATATGATGTTATAACAAACAACACCACAATAGTCATTGTCTCTTTCTTGAAGATGAAACTTTTCATCCTGTTTGGTGTTCCACATGTTCTAATATGTGATAGATGAAAAAAAATTAAAAATTATTTGTTACAAAATGTGTGTCTAAAGTACAAAGTGAGATATAACCAGGTGACACCTTACTATCCCTATTCTACAGTCCATGTGGAGGTCTCACACTGTGAATTAAAGAAAATCATGGAGAATATAGTGGGAGTATCAAAGAAGGTCTTCTCCCAGAATGTTGATAATTCTATTAGGGTATACAAGATACCCATCAAGATACTTGTTTAGATATCTCCATTCTACTTGATCTATGGTAAGTAGTGATGAATTTTTATGGAGCATGTGAATAATGTTTATCGGGTTATGACAGACTTGAACTACGATCTAAAGGATGCAGTGGAAATGTACAGTTTTCAACATACTAAACATGAATATTTTCGGTGGGAGGCATAGGAGAATTACAAGCTATATAATGAGATTAAAAATGCAGTCCAAGATCATATGATCCCTTTCAAATCATCTCATCCTTATGATAAGGTACTATTATTAATTCACATTTGAGATTGTTTCTATGTAAATTATTGTACTGGTTTTCATGATCTTTCAAAGTGATCATTTTTTTCAGTATGGTTTGGTTAATGTGTCTGGAGAAGACCGTGAACATTTAACGGTAAATGGAATGTTTTTGAAAGACTATTTTCAAATGGAATATATGGAGGCTACACTATCCCCCATACAAATCCGGTAGCAAAATTCTTAGGTATGGTCGATCCAATGATTTAAAATAAAGGCGCTTTCTTAGAGGAAACCTACTTGTTTCACGTCATGTAATACCTATATACATGTTGTATAATTATCTTAATTATGTGAATTATAATATCATATATAGATAATATGTCTATTATTAAACATGGATTATGTCGGTGTTGATAGAATGTTCAATTGAATATATATGAGTTGTCACCGGTTCGAATCCATCCATACGAACCTCTAGAAGGGGGTTCATCATTCATAACCCATGTTTAATTAAATGGTGTGTCTAGTATAGTTCATAATAAAATATTATTAGTTATATACAATACACAATCCATGATGGGGATGGACATCCGGTCCATATTCATAAATCTGTTACAAAATACCAAGGATTCAATTGTTACAACTGGCCCATTTCCATCAATTTTCATATTAATAAAACCACAGGGAATGCATCTCAATATACAACCTTATTCTATGATTTCAGTAATTATTTCAATAGTTTTTGAAATAAGAAAATACATGCGGGTGATGGTTGAGGATTGGAAGAGTCTTATCAACGGATTCAAAAGACCCATGTTGAAACTCATATAATCTCGATTATTCAACTAATTCATTCCAATTAAAGAAACAATTCATGCATTTTATTTCTTCACATGTAGAATTGTACCCTTACGTTAAATATTGCAAGTAATTTTAAATGTAAATCACTAAAAAAAATTCTCTTATTGTTGAGGGTTTATATTCGGAATAACTGATTGCAGATTTGAATCATGCTCCACCCACCAAACAAACAGTTGTAATACTCTTTTTCAAATTTTAGAACACAAGAGAATGTATTTCCCTAATAAATTATGTTCATAGATTTATTTTCAATAAATAATTTATATTTATTTATTTATCTACATTAAATATTAATATTATGTTTATATTTTTACTGTAAAAATTATATTATACAATGTTAAAAAATTAAATCACATAGTGTATTCTTTTTTACACGACGTTGACACCAACTATATAGGCCAGACAATACCTATACATAGGTCATGTCTTGTACCCCCAACCTTTTTGTTTTCTTCCTCTGGAATCCATCCCACCTCCCTCCTCTCAATCAAAAATTTTCATTTGTTTAAAAACTTGATTCTTCCACATTTTATTACTCAAATCAGGTATGCCATTAATCACCCTTTTTTCCATGTTATATAGACATATAGGGTGGTTTCAATTCAACGACCCTTTGGATCCCATGTAGTACACATGGTGTGCGAAGAATACATGTAGTGTAAATCATACAAATGGACACAAACCCACATAGTTCCCATTTGAAATACACCTGAGATGTATGTTAGGTACACACCGTGTACCAGACCTCCCATGGACATCTGTCCAATGTGTTTCCTCTATGACACAACCCCTTCTCATGTCACTACACACGATGTGTCTGGTCAGGAAACATTGTGTCCTCTGACATTTTAGAGGACTCAATGTAGATTCTATAAACACCATTCATACCATGTCACCTTACATAACATGCACTCCTTTTGACATAGCCAGTATTTACCTTATCTCGTTCCCTAGTTGCAGCCGCATATGGAATCCTACACAAGAATCACTCCAGGTTGTGGCACACAACGTGTACATCATTGTTACACATCGTGTACTTGTTTTTAACGGCCACATTCCCTCATGTCTTGTTTATCTAGAGTAAAAGTCCTCTTAAATGACATATACTACTCACAAGGTCTCCTGGATCTACATGATGTGTTCTAATTACATTATTATTTTCTCACATTTTCATTTTTTTTATTTTACTTATTTTATTTTATTTTCCATTAACTAAGCTATGGAAGGTGACAATTACACATCTGGGAAGCAACCCAATTATTCTAAGGAGGGCGAGAAACCTCATCACTGTTAGATTCTTCTTTAACATTCTGAAAGGCCCGATTACATATTTTTTTTTCACAGACCCCAGAGTTGGACGTTCAGCCTTCCCATGTGTTGATTCCTCCCTCCATGGAATCCATTGATATTGAAGTTAATGTGGCACCCCTACCTAACCCCACTACATATGCACCTACAAGAGTGACTAAGAGATCTGGTTCTACAAGTCCCTCTTCCAGATATGTCCACTCTGAACTACCCTCCATGCAATTAGTGGACCTGATAGAACCAACACCACAACCTGTTGGCCTGACCTCTATGCCTACTATGGTACCCCCTGCTCCACCTCCTACCACTGTGGAAGGTCCATCTTTTCTAGCACCAATAGTTATATCATTGTCTGCACTAGCATTTACCTACAATCCTATGAATATATTCCTAATCTTTCTTGAGGCTCATCTTACAGCAAACAAAATTCTATGATTCACCCCCCATGATATCCAGTTGAACCGCTGTTATATGGATGTATGTGTTCTGCAGAGTCTATGAAATTCGAATGATATTGACTATATTATGGGCCATACACTTCTCCAAGAGGCACAAGAAGTCATCACGACTATATATATGGATTGTTTTCTAGATTTCATGTTTACTATTGACTTTTATGTGACCACCTATAGTCTGAAGACCACCGCTAACACTACCCCAATCTTCTTTCATCTATGTAACCACTAGTTTTCCCTTATCATGGTAGCATTGGGCCCCGAGTGTAGATTCTACCCCAAATTTCACCCTACCTCATATATCCACCATTACCCTCCCCATGTTCTATGACATAGTTTCCATGTGTCAGGTGATTAATGGGATTGATCATAGGTACACCCCCACATCGCTTAAGGGCAGACTCATCATTGGACCGCCACTTATTTTCATTCAACGGGGGTTCAACTCTATTATTTTTCCTCCCCATGAGGATATTTCAGTTCAGTCTGGTTGGGACATTAGGATCCTTACATGTATTGTATGTAAGACTACACTGACCTCCCCTTCCTTACCGCCACATACATTCATTCATTTATTCATGGCTATTAGGGAAACCCTAAAATACGGTTTCTATTTCACCCACCGGGCACATGATTTTGGATTTATTTAGCCTTATCTACATCACATCCCATTTATATATCATAAAAATCTTTAATTTCACATTATTATTTGCATGAGAATGGTCGAGAAATAGGGGGATGACTACATGATTGTACATGATTCTCCTTCTCATGTGTATGTTGTAGATGACCCATCTACTCCCACTGGTGTTTCTAGCGAAGAGACACCCCATACACCCACGTATGATACCCATCCACCAACCCACCCCCCTCTATTTCCATCATTAATCTTTTATCATATCCTATTATCATGTGCCTTCCAACTCTTCACCTCCAGCCGCACCCTCAACTGATATCTCATTCTCCCTCCCTGTATCTGAGATGGAGTGCTGCTAGGATTCTATGAAAGAGGAAGATGGGTGGATCAATTAGATGTCAGGGATTCTTCTTAACCATCAAGTCCTCTCACTACTAGTGACCTCTCCTGCTCTGGAACATCCCTTTTCTTCTCAGTCTTTTGCTGCACAGTCTCAGCAGACATCTCCAGCCACAGATTAATTTATACTATCTATTTTTCTCTATACTACTACCTCCCATATTGAGACTATAGTGCCTTCAATGCCAACCGCTCATCGTTCTGATACTCTGCCATTGATATTCATTGTGCCCGCTTCTCTATTATCAGGTTCTACTTTCATAGATGATTCCCCTTCTGAGGTGTAACACTGACTAGTTTTTGGAACATCTATTTCTATTCTCTAAATATTTTTTGTGTTATTCATGGTATGTGATTTTGTATGTATCTACATATTTCCCTTTCCCTTCCCTAGATAGTCATAGGTCTTTTGGAGAACCTCGACCATCTATATATCCACTAATTTCAAATATTTTCATTCCCCAATAGTGAAGTATTTTTCATTGTTTTTCATTTCAAATTTCGATTTATCTCATCAATTTACCCATCTCATCTTCTAATCATTGTTTCCTCACATTATCTTCTCTCATTGTTATTTCACTTGGGGGGCCATGTGTTGTATTAAGAATGTGGAGGGCCTATGACTACACTATTATATTCCTTAAACTGATTTAGGATAAATCATTAAATATATAGATATTTTAATTTGTGAATTTTGAAATTAATTATAATTATAAATAAAAAAAGTCATATAATGGAAATTTAAAATTTACATGCTTATTTAAATTTTCTATGTAATTTAAAATGATTTTTGATATAGTTTTATTATGGATTCAAATTCTTGGACAATTACATTTATAATAACTGATCATTTTTACTCATGTCATGACATTATTAACCCTATAATTTCCCATTCCCGGGGGTAAATTTAATTCTTTTTGACATAGTATATCTTATAACCTATTTCTTGAGAAAATCATGGAATATGAATAACTATTAGAAAATTATAGTTCATTATCATAAAGACATGAATGTTATTTATTCATGTTAAAATGATTGAAGTATTTGATTTTTTTCAGCCCCGTTGACTCTGACACCTACCCTACATCTGATCTTCATAAAAACACTAGAAACTATGAACTGTATTAATAGGAAGCTACATTATAAGTATGACAACCCTTCTTTTATTAGAAACATAAACATGATTTATTAAGTAAACCGTCCACTTGATACATCATGGATGATTGAGAGGTATAGTGTCTTTGGGGATTAGGATCATTACATAACAACATAAAACATGAATTACAACATGTTTATTGAAAACTTCCTTTACATGACCACTACATTCATTCATACTTAGAATTGCATGGGATAACCTGAGGACATGTATAAGAAAAGGGGTGAGCTATAAAGCCTTGTATGGGAATAAACATGGAATACATGAGGAGAAAAATACATGTTAGATAGTAGGCATATCAATAGAGGACAAGATATACATTAACATAAAGGCATGATAAAGCATGATAATCATAACATGGAAATGTGGCAACAACACTTAACATAGAATTAGAATGAGCCAAGGCCCATTGCACATAGAGCATGAGTAAACCCTCCTTGCACATGAAGAATGAGTAAACACTCGCTTAACTTGAATTAGAATGATTCAACACTCATTGAACATTGATTATCATGATACTATACTTTACCCAATGTATTCGAGCTCTATAAGGGCGCACCCTTTTTAAACATTTCATTTCATGCATAAGTGTGCCACATGGATCATAAAACATGGATTTATAAATAATAATCATTTATTCCATGATAAAGGAATGTGGAATTCATAAATGATTCTTGATAATCAATAATTAAATGTGCATATGGGTGAATACCCTTCATGGAGAAATGGGCATGGTATTCACTACACAATGGCATTGGCATAGAAAATCGGTGCGATTTCGGCAGCGTGACGTCATGACATAGGAATTCATAAAAATGTTTGATGAGAGAGAAAGGGATTCATCATCATATTTACATGTAATGGAAAGTATGAAATTCATATCGATACATGTCCCAACAATTGTAATGTAATTTAGATTCATGATACAATAGTATTGCTTGAATGTAAATGAGGAGAGAGAAGTTCTTTTTGGAATTTCAGCATAGTAACAGGTGTACATGGGAGGTATTTATTGAGAGAGAAAGTGGTCTCCCATCATTAAATAATAAATAGGGCTGTATGAGGGAGGTGTGAAACCATACCCCAAAATTTATAATTGAAAAATAAAGGGCAATACAACATAAATAAAATTGGACAAAAATGATAAAGGAAGAAAAAACCCTTACTTGGATGTGTGCTTCCAAAGGCTGGAAAGAGGCTTCAGAGAGACATAGTGGGAACTTGGGGAACCTTGGGAGGATTCTAGGGAGAGTATGTCATTGGTTGGATGAACTGTAAAGGCTTAGAGTGAGGAGGATGTGCGAGCTTGGACGGGTTTATATAGGAAAGGTGAGTTAATTATTTATTATTTAGGTTTGGGACCACTTACATTAAAATAATCCAAACCAGAAATAAGCTCATGGTTTATGGAAAAGGGGAGAGGAAAAAAATATTTTATAAGGCCAAAGTCCGATCTTCTTAAAATAATGGGGTTGCTTATGTGGAGGTGAGTCACACTCCCATGGAAAATAGTTTAAAAAGACAAGATGTTTAATAAGTCTTGAGGTGTCCATTAATGCTTTGTAAAATAAGTCAATCAATCCAAAAAACACATTATTTTAATGGTAAAACATATATTTGGCCGAAAATAAAGCTTATAGTATTTTATTACATAACTAATGGGTCATTATGATGTCATAAAATGCATTATATATTTAAACGATATTTAATTTTTACCCAAACATTTAACTGTCTCATAAAATTATGAAAAATTCACCGTTAGATAATTTTGACTTCTTGATAATTGAAATAACATTTATTTTATCTAAATAATTATCTAAATATGTTAATTTTTACTTTTAATATAAAAACCGACATTTATCTATAATTCACAGGTTTTGACCAAAATGGCATTCAACCCATAATAAAAATTAAAATTGAATTTATAAAATTATATGATAATTTATTTATAATAAAATTAATTTACTAATAATAATAATAATATGTTATTAAAATATTATTTAATTCAAAAATCCCTTAATTTAATAAAATATAATTCTTAATTAAATAATATCTAAAAACATTATTTTTACATTAAAAACAATTTACAATGTATCAATAGTGACAAGAAAGTATATTCATTATTATATACAAAACAATAATTTACATGAATATAGTACAAGATATTTGTTACATAACCCCTTAAAAAGGCCACATAAGACCTATGGGTAAGGTGTATGATGGTGACAGACTCTTGGGTTGGCTCAGATAACATCGCTCGAGTAGTAATCTCTATTTACTTCCAATTTTCCCATAGACATTCCCATTTGATCTTGACATGATGAATCTCATCTTGGGATTTGTCAAGAGCAAATCCCAAGGACACCTCATCTTTTCTGAGCACTGAAAAATGGGATTCGTATGGATCAATTCTAATGGATGAGGCCATCGCTTCTTTTTTCTGAGTAAAATGGTTTCTTTAAATCCTTATATTTATACTAATCATGTGATCACTGTTCAATGGCTATAAAAACAATAGTCACACTTTTTATCATAAAACCAATGAATGTGAGAAAACATTTTACATAAAGAGGCATTTAATTAGATAATGTGGTATTTCCATTAGTGAAACTTTGGGTCGTTAAAATATTCCCACATTAAGAAATTTATCCCTAAAAATTTCATTTCCCACACTAAAACAGATGTGGGTAACTCAGCATCATCATTTACTTTGATTCCCAAGTCACTTATTCAAACATGTGGTTTCGACACAATACCTTGATGAGAGGCATTGTCTTATTTAATAGAAAATTTTCACTACGATATAAGATCATTACTTGTTGCTACTAATAAGAAAGATAATCCTCCAACATTACCAGCTCATAAGAGAGTACATGTGAAGGGTCCGGTATGTACTTCCTTAAGAGGGATATAAGAAATACATCATGTACATTGGCCATGGTAGGTGGAAGTGCTAGTCGATAGGTCACACCTCAACACGATCTAGAATCTCAAAGGGGCCGATGTACCTTGGACTTATATTCCCTTTCTTTACAAACCTCATGACCTTCTTCCACGGTGAAATGTGTTGAAAAACCATGTCTCCAACATTAAACTCAAGGTCTCGTCGATGATTATCTGCCTAACTCTTCTGTCGACTCTGGGCTGCCCTGATATGCTGCTGAATGGTTGTCAACTTCTCCACTATTTCCTCGACCAGTTCTGGTCCAAGTAGCATACGTTCACTGACCTCATCCCAACATGCCGGTGTTCTTCACCTTTCCCCATAAAGGGCTTCATATGGTACCATTTGGATGCCCGAGTGGAAACTGTTAATATAAGAGATCACAAACAGAAGTAGATGTTGATCACATCCTCCTTTAAATTCCATTGACAACGCTCTCAACATGTCCTCAAGTGTTTGGATAGTCCACTCAGATTGTCCATAAATTTTAGGATGATAGGTCATACTAATGTTCAGTTCAGTATTCCGGGCATATTGAAGAATCTTGCAAAACTTATATTTGAATCTTGGAACCCGGTCAGACACAATAGATAGTGGCACTCCATGTAGCCTTACCACTTCCCTGATATATATCAGTTCCCATTGATCAAATGACAAATCCCCCCGAATAGAAATGAATTGTACAGTATTTTTAAGACGATCCACAACAACCAAGATTGCATTGTTGCCTTTGGATGTACTTGGAAGTCCAGTGACAAAGTCCATGGTGATGTTCTCCAATTTCCATTCTGGTATGGGCAATGGTTGCATCATCCCTTTAGACTTCTGCCTCTCTGCCTTCCCTTGCTGGCACACCAGGCACATTGATGTATATTTATCTATTTCCTTCTACATATTATCCCACCAAAAGTTTTCTCGTAGATCACGATACATCTTTGTGCTCCCTGGGTGAATAGAGAAATTTGAACTATTTGCATCATCCAAAAGATCCTTCTTCATCTCTGGAATTTAGGGAACACATAGTATTTTCCCAAATCACACAATTCCTTCTTCATTAACATTAAACTCTGAGGATTTCCCAATTTTGTTAGCTTCCACTTTTTCCTGAATTCACACATTATCCTTTTGAGCATCCTTTAAACTTTTCAAAAGAGATGGTTGAGTAATCATTTGTGAAAGGATTGATGATATTCCATTCTTTTTTATTCCCATGTCCATCTTCATCAAGTATAATAATATTTAATCCTTCTCAATTCTCATCATTGATAGAATCGCTAGGTCCATTATACTTAGGGCATCTTCCACCTTGTTCGCATTCCTAGGGTGGTAATGTATTGAACATTCATGATACTTGATTAACTCTATCCTTCTTCTCTGGTGCATATTATGCTCTTTCAGTGTGAATATATATTTTATACTCTTGTGGTCTGTATATATCTCACATTTCTCCCCATATAGATAATGCCTCCATATTTTCAAGGGAATGGTCACAGCCGCCAACTCTAGATCATACGTTGGATAGTTTCTCTCATGGATTTTCAACTACATTGAGGCATAAGATATCACTTGACAATTATGTATCAGCACACAACCTAATCCATTCTTCGAAGCATCACAGAATACAACAACAAGTTCCCCACATGTGGGTAATGTGACCATGGGCACAATGATAAGCCTCTTTTTCAACTCCTTGATGAATTCTTCGCATTCATCACTCAAAGAATACATTACTCCTTTCCGAGTTATCTTGGTACGAGGTTTGGACAATCGTGATAAATTTCCCACAAATCATCGATAATATCTAGCTAACCACAAGAAGCTACAGAGATCAGTTACTGATGTTGGCCTCGACCATCCCATAATTTCATCTGTTTTGTAGGGATCCATAGATATCCCATTGATTGTGATGATATGTCCCATTAATTAGACATTATTCAAACATAAATCACACTTTTTGTACTTTTCATATAGTTTCTCCTTGCGCAAAGTCTCCATTACAGTTCTTAAATGCTCCTCATGATCCTCCTTGGTTTTAGAGTATATTAGAATATCATCTATAAAGACTACCTCAAAATTGTCTAGGTAATCACTAAAGACTCTATTCATCAATTCCATGAAGATTTCTAGAGCATTGGTGAGTCCTAAAGGCATTACTATGAATTCATAGGGCCCGTATCTTGTAAGAAAAAAATTATTGGGGATATCTTCCTTCTTCACCCTTACTAGATAATATCTCGACCGCAAATCTACCTTGGAGATGTATAGCACTCCACACAGCTGATCAAAAAATTCATCGATCCATGGCAGATGATACTTTTTATTTATTGTGATTTTTTTAAGTTCACGATAATCGATGCAAAGCCGCATTGACCCATCAATCTTCTTTATGAAGAGGGATGGTGCACCCCATGGTGAAGCACATGGGCATATAAACCCTTTATCCAGTTTATCATGTAGTTATTTCATCAGCTCTTCAATCTCCACGACAGCCATTCTATATGGAGTCTTGGATATTAGTAGCGCCCCTAGTATATGTTCAATTGAGAATTCAACATCATTTCTAGAAGGAAGACCAGGCAGTTCCTTAAGAAACACTTCAGCGAATTCCCTCACAATAAGAATTTCTTCAATGATGGTTTCATCCTTGGACTCAATCATATGAGCCAGATACGCATGCTCATAGGGCAGTAATAACCAGGCTTGAGATGATGGAGCTAAAGGAGATTCATCTTCCCCCTTAAACTTGTAATGAATCGGGGGTCGATTCCCTATATAGAGTGTGATTTACCTCTCCCGACAATTTATGTTGGCTCTATATAAGGAAATCCAATCCATTCCAAGAATTTCATCATATTCTACAAGAGGGAGTATGCTGAGGTTTTCTGGGAAATTCAATCCATATATTATAACATGGGAGTTCTTATATTCATGGGATGCAATGATTGCCCCATTTTCCGTACTCACCAACATTTTCCTTTACATGTTTTGTGGTGGTGCTGGGATTGTTCTACTAAACTTTAAAGATATAAAATAATGCATAGGACTTGAATGAAAAAGTATGTTCTCTATTATTGATTGAATAACTAGGGTACCTATCAGCACTTCGTTTTTGGGGTTCGCTTTGATAGAAGTGATGGAAAAATCTCTTTCTTTCTGCATTGGAGGTTGTTGGTTGCCTCTGAAAACCCTTGGATTTGGGCACTAAATTTAATGATGCCTCAGTTCTTTATATTTGTAGCAATGGACAATGATTTGAGGTTCGAATGGAGTGTTCCTCTCCTCTGCTGCAACCGTGGGTCTTTCTTGTCGAACGTTAACAACCAGCTGCCTTTCTCTTCCACACCTAAAACATTTACTCCTACCCTTGAAGAAATTTCTAGGGTGCTTCTTTCTGCACTTTTGGCATGTGGGGTGATGGATCTTCTTAGCACCATTGGATTTACCAATAATACCACCAACATTGAAGTCCACCTTACGCTTCTTGTCCAAATGACACCCCTGTGATGGTCTGATCTCTGTTTTGTCCATGAGGGCACATCGAAAAATTTTCCGCATAGCTGTCAATGTCACAGATCACTAATGCTTTCCACAGGCTTGGCTTCATCCCACAAAAGAAGCGGGCATCCTTTCATTCAGGGGTAACGACAATGCCAGAAGTGTATCATGCAGTCCTTGTGAAGATTTCCTCGTACACTCCAACAAATTCATCTTCTTTTTTCTTGAGGGAATGGAAGTCCCTTTCTATCATATGATGGAGGGTGCGCTAAAAGTTTTTATCGAAAAACATCTTCTGGAAATCCTTCCATTCCAACGCCTCGATATCCTCCTTAGGCTTCGTATTTTTGATCAACATCCACCATTGATCAGCTTCACCCCCCATACGTTATGCTTCCAGGAGAACCTTCTCTTGTTCATAACATTGAAATATGGAGAAGATCTTTTCAATTGAGTTTATCCATTGTTCAGCGATCATGGGATCAGATGATCCACTAAAAGTAGGAGGCCTTTGTCTCATGAAGCTCTCGATAGCGAATTGTACGTTCTTAGGCGGGTTTAATGTTCCTCATGACCTATGTTTCTATTCAAATCATGAGTTAGCTGAGAGAGGAGTGTTACAATGTTAATGATTCCCACTCACATTGTATTGGGCATCTCATTAATACAATCATCGCACTCATCTTCACATCGGTTGATAGCCCGAGTCCTCCTATTACCGACCATTGGTTGGAATAAAAGAAAATTTAGGGGGTAAAAAATTCAGGGTAATCCAAAGAAAAAATATGATGAATTATAAATAAAAATTTATTTCATTAACTCATGAGTCTATAGGCTTCAATCTAGGATGTTCATGATCTACTTTCTAACATATATTCTTAGGGGCATTTTCTTTTAATTCCCTTAATAACAGTTCCTACTAAGCTTGTGAATTTATCAAAACATATCCCCCAGGAGTGTCATAACAAAGAGTGATGCTTGTCCCATTGTCATGCACTAGTTCATGTTTGAGTCTAGATCAAATTGGTGTTTTTGGGTTTTACTCATAGGATACATCAATGACAGAGCCGCCTCTACCTGCTTGTATCCATACAGGGATGTATTTTCCTGATAAACCACATAATCAGTACTTACCATAACATAGTGATGTTTTTATTATACTTATTCTTGTCTCTAAGGCATTACTAGGGTTTTATAATTCTAGTCCCAAAAATAACTAAACAAATCCTATGATACCAACTATGACAACGCTACTTTTATTACAAACTTAAACATGATTTATTACATAAACCATTCACTTAATACAACATGGATGATCGAGAGGTCTTGTGTCTTTGGGGCTTAGGATCATTATATAACAACTTAAAACAAGAAGTACCACATCATTAATGAAAAACTCTTGTACACGGCCACTACATTCCCTCGTACTTAGCATTTCATGGGATTACCTGAAGACATGCATAAGAAAATGGGTGAGCTATAAAGCCCAGTAATGGAATAAACATGGAATACATGAGGAGTACAATACATGTTAGACAATAGGCATATCAATAGAGAATAATAGAAACATTAACATAAAGTCATGATAAAGCGTGATAATCATAACATGGAAATGTGGCAACAACACTTAACATGGAATTAGCATGAGCAAAGGCCCATTGCACATAGAGCATGAGTAAATCCTCATTGTACATGAAACACGAGTAAACCCTCACTGCACTTTAATAAGCATGTGTAAACACTTATTTCACATGACGTATAATGATACTATACATTACCAAATGCATTAGAGCTCTATAAGGGCACACCCTTCTTAAATATTTCATTTCATGAATAAGTGTTCCACAAGGATCATAAAACATGGATTCATAAAACAATGTCATTTATTCCACCATAAAGGAATATGTAATTCATACTTGAAACTTTATACTCAATACGTAAATGTGCATAAGGGTGAATAACCTTGTGGAGAAATGGGCATGGTATTCACTACACAATGGAATTGGCTTTGAAAATCGTTTCAATTTTGGCAGCATAACGTCGTGACATAAGAATTCATAAAAACAGTTTATGAGAGAGAAAGGGTTTCCTCATCATATTTACATGTAATGGACAGTAAGGAGGTCATATAGATACATGTCCCAACAATTGTAATGGAATTTATATTCATGATACAAAATTATTTCTTGAATGTAAATGAGGAGTGAGAAGTTCCTTTTGGAATTTCGGCATAGTAACAGGTGTACATGGGAGGAATTTAATGAAAGAGAAAGGGGTATCCCATCATTCAATCCTAATGATGGAAGTATGAGGGAGGTTAGAAACCATAACCTAACATTCATAATTGAAATTGAAAAGGCAAAACAACTTAAAGATAATTGGACAAAAAATGAGAAAGGAAGAAAAAACCCTTACATGGAAGTGTGCTTCCAAAGGCTACAGAGAGGTTTGAGAGAGGCTTCTTGGGAGCTTGGGGAACCTTGGGATTATTCTAGGGAGATTAGTGCAGAGGTTGGACAAACTCCAAAGGCTTTGAGTGAGGAGTATGTTGGAGCTTGGGTGGCTTTATATAGGAAAGGTGAGTGAATTCTTTATTATTTAGGTATGGGACCCCTTATATTAAACTAATCCAAACCACAAATCATCTCATGGTTTTTGGAAAAGGAGAGAGAAAAACCATATTTTATAAGGAAAAAGTCCAAAATTCTTAAAATAATGGGGTTGCTTATTTATAGGTGAGTTACACTCTCATGTAAAATAATTTAAAAAGACAAGATGTTTAATAAGACTTGAGGGGTCGATTAATGTTTTGTAAAATAAGTCAAACAAACCCAAAATCAAATTATTTTAATGGAAAAACATATATTGGACGAAAATAATGCTTATTTTATTTTATTACATAACTATTGGGTAATTATGATGTCATGAAACACATTATATATATAAACGGTATTTTATTTTTACACAAAAATATGACTATCTCTGAAAATTATGAAAAAATCATCGTTGGATAATTTAAATGTCCTAATTCCACAAATAAAATTTGTTTTATCTAAATAATTTTATAAATATGTTAATTTTCACTTTTAAAATAATAACTGACATTTATCGAAAATTCACGGGTTTTAACAAAATATGGCTTTCAAACCTTAATAAAAATTACAATTACTTTCATAAAGTTATATAATAAATTTTTTATAATAAAATTTATTTAATAATAATAATAATATTTTATTAAAATATTATTTAATTAAAAATCCCTTAACATAATAAAATAGAAATCTTAATTAAATAATATCTAGAAACACTATTTTCACTTAAAAAATTATTTACAATATATCAATAATGAAAAGAAACTAAATTCATTATTATATACAAACAAATAATGTCAATGAATATAGTACTATAAATTTGTTACATAACCCCTTAAAATAGCGGCATAAAACCTAATGGTAAGGTCTACGATGGTGAAAGACTTTTGGGGTGTCTTAGATAACATCGCTCGAGTGGTAATATCTATCAACTTCCACATTTCCCATAGACGGTTTTGTTCAAGCTTGACATGATGAAGCTCAACTAGGGCTTGGTCAAGAGCGAAGCCCAAGGACCCAACCTCTTTTTCAAGCTCTGACAAATGGTCTTCGTATGAAGAAATTAAACTGGATGGGGCCACCACTTCTTTTGTTTGAGTAAAATGTCTTCATTAAAGCTTTATTTTTATTCTAATCATGTGATCACTTTTCAATGGCTATAAAAGCAACGGTCATAATTCTTAACATAAAACCAAAGAAGATGAAAAAACATTTTACATAAAGATATATTTAATTAGATCAAGTTTTATTTCCATCAATGAATCTTTGGGTCGTTACAATAAGCCTATTTTTCTATTCATACACAAATTCCATTATAAATTTTCATGATTATTAACCTGAGCTTTATTGAGGAATTTTTGGCTAGTAATGGTTTATGTTGAAGAGAACCCATGAATTAATGTGTGGAATGTTTTTTAGTTGATCATTTCTGCAGATGTGTATCCAAACTACTATTCATTTTATTTATAGTAAATCCAATTAAAAAAATTAAATAAGAAAAAAAATAGTTTCATTGATGGTTTATGGGCCCATATTGGTCAAGGAATATCATGGTTATAATACCATTGAGTTATCTGGGTTGGCTGTGCACTTTCAGTAAACATTATTTTTAATATCTTGCATTATTGTTTATGAACACAACCTCCTTTTAATGCCTATGAGATTAATTTTCATTATTACCTATAGAACTTTATTCTTAAAAACATTTTATCATTATTGAAATTTCTACTAATTTTTGTGATTTGACTTCTGAAGTGGGGAATGAGAACACTTTAAAGCCTATAAATAAAGGTCATATACTTACGATTGAGCATAACGTTAATTTAATAATCATTATAGATATGTGTTGTACTTTTTGGTGAGGTAAATAATCAACTAAAAAGATTATTTCTGAATTATAAATAATGTCAATGAAAAATCATGTAAATTATTAATTAAATTATAAACAAGGAGTGATTATAATATCATGGGAATTTATTTTTTATGTGCCTTTTAAAATGTTTTTTTATGGATTTAGTATTTAAAAAAAAGTAGTTGAATATTTTTTTAATTTAAGGAATATATTGATTTGATGTTGATAATTTTCATGATGACATGTAAATTACTACATATGGGGAAATCTTATCTGGCCAATTTGTGTATATATTTTCTTATATATTAACCAGCATGAAAATATTATCTCACCAAATATCATCATTTTTTGGATCAACTTATTTATATTCATGATTTAAATGATTTAAATGTGCATTCCATCGAAATAAAGAAAAATTAGGAAAGAACAGAATAGAAATTCAAATATACATGATGTGTACTTATTAAACACACCATGCTCTATTCCAACTACATTGATCAGAAAGGCTGGATAAATGCCCATTTTGTCAGCCAAAACCTACATGATGTCTGATTCGCATATGCAGGTTGCCTCATCACTTAATGAAGTGGTTGGAGTCTGATAATTGATATTACACAAAATTTTGTGTGGTAGTACATGTTTTTGTATCTCCACCAATTAGGAGACACCATGTTTCATGTAAAAGGAAGTGTGTTTGATCAACCACAAGAAGGGAAAATAGGGACAAACTGTGTGGATTATGGTAGATATCATGTAATTTTTAATACACGCCATTTATTCCTAAAATCAATAAAATTTGAAAAGGCTCTCCATGTCTGGGACTGAATCATTCTGAGATAGATCAAAGTGAAAATTTCTGGAGACACCCATAAAGGTAATGAGAGAATAGAATAAAGGATGTGATGCTGCTACCTCATTGATATTCTTCAATCCAATGTTTGTGTGATGGTTAATTTATTTTTCAAAAGTAGTTTAGTTCCTAGATACTCTATGATTAGAAAAATCACTTATATATAGGGTCTATGGATGATTATGGGATGTATTTTGTCAAATGTTATATTATATTTATGTTATGATTTCTTCTCTCGTAATTCCTTAATAATTGTTTCAAAATATAACTATAAACCATGTATCAGATCGACAATAATAATTCTACAAAATTTATAAGGAATTACCATTATGAACATCCTTGATCATTGCATGTTATTCTCATATAAAAACAGATGTAATTGTCATAATAAAATTAAATAAAATTATAGACCAAGGAATTGGTTTATATTGATTTAAACAAATCACTAGGAAAATGGGTTATATTAAATTATTAACCCAAATACTTGAGTTATCATAAACAAAATAAAATAATAAGAATATTTATTTGATAAAAACCTTAAAAATCTAATGAAATGACACATTCTAATTTTTTATCATTAAGAATCAAATTTATTTCATTATAATTAATAGTAATTTTTCATGTAATAATATTATATTAATTATATCATTGAAAAAACAAAAAATCAACTCAAAATTTTAAATAACTTCACCAAAATAGTTATAAACAAGAAAAACATAAAAATATAACTCTCTATTCATATGGATCAATACCTTACATACACTATACTTGTTTGGTTATTTTAATTTTGATTGTTGAAATTAAGACTTCAGCCGAAACGAATGAAGGACTACCACCTCCTCGAAATGATGTGATTCTTTCTACATCACATATTCTATATATAACTATATATGATTAAATAATAATTTTTTTAATATATAATGACAATTAAGAAAATATTGTATTTACATTCATTCCATAATGATAATTTAAATATTGGAATGTTACTCATGTGTATTAGTGGCCTACCGTCTCCATGAGTGTAATGTTGGATCATTTTTATAACCATATCTATTGATTAATATTAAATGTATAATTGATAAATAAATACAATAATTATTTCATTTATATCATGAGAGGGATGATATATAAGGAAACATTTGGCCATAGATCACCAACAGTAGTTGTTTTTACTCATAAAACCAGGTTTCTTAAATAAATTGATGTAAACATATTTGTTTATGTGGTTTTATAAAACATTGTAACAAGTGATATTAAAGTATGTATAAAAATGAAAAATGTTATTAATAATGTATAAAATTAATATAGGTTTACTAGATATGTTGGCAATTTAAATTCACTTGAAATGAATCTCACAGTAAGGGATTCTTGTCTCATTTTCATTATGTAAGTCATAATTAATTATTGTATACCTAATTTAAAACATATGATATAATTACTAAAAACATTCCATTTAATATTATTAACACTATTATGAAATTGGTATCTAAATTTTTTATTTAATCATTTTTACCTTTGGGGTTTTTACAAACCATTTTATGCTATTTGTACAGGATTTCCATCTCACATTTACCTCAATGAGGTAAATTTCGTATTAACAAAATACCTCTTCTGTGTGGTGTACTAATGGACCATTTTGATATATAATATCATTACATAATATGATTTCATAGTATTTCATAATTTTTTTACATTATTCATTCATGTTTTTTATTATTTGAAAATTTTTAAATGTGGTTTGTGATAGTTTAGATTGTTTAAAAAGATTTACCTTGAAACTAGTTGTAATGATATTTAAATGGAATTTCCATTCATGGAATTTATATAACCATTTTTTCAAAAAAAAAATTAAATCTCAATTGTTTTTTCATGATTAATTCATGTGATCTTAATTTTCTCAAATCTTAGTTACTATGAATTTTTTAGAAAGTGGTTTTTTTAACCCGACTCTATATTTCCCTTTCATAGGATAAATTTTTTTATTATAATAAAAATATATCATTAAAAGTTTTTCAAATATTTTTTTAAATTATTTGGTAAAACATATTTACAATTTCTTCATTTCACTATTATTTCAAGGGAATCATATTGTCTCTTTCTAAATAAGTAAATTTATATCCTTTTACAAAATGAAATGGAATATTTATTTTACCACATATGACATGTAAGAATTAGGCCACCATAATTTCATTGAAGCTTCATTTTCCTGTTTAAAATTTTAATGATTATAGAAAATATTTTCAAATGGTTTTTTAAAAGTAATGTGATAGTTTCTTTAGGAATATTTTTAGAAGTTATCTTTTTGTTCAATAAATAATAAAAACCCATTATTTTACTCCATATAGGGTAGTTGTATTGATACCATCATGATTCATCCCCTGGATGGTTTAATAATGATTTCTCCAAATATAGTACTAAAATTCACTTCATATATTAATTATTTAAGTCCCATTGAAATAATCATCTTCACCTGATCATTGAGCATTGGATTTCTGTAAATTATCAACGAAATTAATCATAGATATTTATATTTTTTAAAAAGTATTCTATTAAACATACAATGAATACATTTAATGATATTTGATAGGTCTTTATTAGTCATTCAAAATGGTAATTTTATAATTCATGTTAGGTATTTAGATTATACAACTTGTGAAATTATTTGGACTGTAAATAAAGGATGGATCAAGAACTTTATATAGATCCTTGATTAATAAATGGTTTGTCATAAGATTATTAATTGAAAAAAGGGTGTGTACACATATTTTTATAACGTCTTGTGAAACACCATGATGGTAATATGTCCTCTTGTAACTTATACATTACATCCATTAAGAAATAATTTCCCTCATACTAGTTTCATTTATTAGTCACCGATGTGATTTTTCATCAACCTCTTTATGGATATATTTAATTTATGTTCATTGATTTAGGTCATGTGTTTTGTTTCATACATTTCTAAATTTATTTTTCCTTATCTAGTAATTTTAATTACATGAATTTTTAGTTATTTACCATTACAGGTTGACTATTATCATTTATTCATTGTTGTTTATCTTACATTTTTTCATTACTATGAATAAGAACTAACACTTATTATTTTTCATTCCCCAAGAAAATGGAAGAATACTATAAATGATATTATAGAATATACTAGAAGGATTTCAGTGTCAATTTTTTATTTTTTTATTTATAAGAAAAAAATATGTTATATATATTGTATATATTCCTAATGATATTCTCATTTTTGAATTTTTTTTCAAGACTACAAAACAGGTCGGTCCTTTGGGGCGTGATTCCTTGTAATCATGCCAATGTAATTAATAACAGACATAAACTCTAGGATATCTAGGGATAGGTCACTACACAATCATCCATAAATCCACACATTCATGCTTAGGTGATATTCCAATACACATTAGTGATCTTTAGTCGATTTACTATGTGATCACATGGAAAATAATACTGGGTTCCATAATAGAACAATCTAGTTCCATAGGATCATGTCTAATGAAAATGATCTCAAGCTAACCATCTATGCACAAAATCATTTAAAGAAATTTCAAAAAAATTGTGGTTTAATTCAACCATTTACAATGTATCGAATAGAATTTATTATATAAAATCTAAATTTTAAAAATTCCATAAAATTTTATTATTTAGAAAACAATCCAATATAAAAAAATATTAAAAAAACAACAAATAAAGTGTTTTCTAAAAATGTTCTCATATATGTTTGACAACAAATGAATGAATTTTTTTTAAAACTAATACATCCTATTCTAGTCAACTATATTTGAATGTCAATCTACAAACCACAAAAACATTCGTTAAAATGATTCAGGGAACAATAATTCTATAAATCCAATCATGGAAAATCCTTCCATGCATAGATATGGAAATGATTTATCAATATCTTATTGAGAATCCATTAAATAACATGGATATATTACCATTTGATTAGATCCATGGTTCTAAGAAAGAGAAAATATATATATATATATAAATAATGCCCATAAATAGATAGATATAACTAAATTTGTATTTCTAACTAGCTTTAAATCACCTACACCATTATTATAGATCCAAGGGCATCAACTCTCAATATATTGTATAAAAAAAATTCAAGATTTAGGAATATTAGTAAATTAAAAGGGGTCCAAACACTTAAACCAAACTAGATCATCAATATTTATATATTAAACTACATGGTGAATGATTAGAGTGAACAGTTAGTCAACCCATAAAAGAGTTGTTGTCTCAATTATTGTAGGCTTGTACAGTTTTTCTGGATATCACATATGATTAGTCAAACATTGTGACAAACATTCTTGAGAATTTATCTAAATTCAACCCCTCACAAGGTCGAATAAGACATCTAGAAAATCTATGCATCAACTACACATTTCCCCTTTGTCGAGAAATAGATGGTTTCACCTGGAAATATGCAAGGGTTGGAAACACATTAAGCCATCTATGTAGATATACTACCCTACAACCACAAGACAATAATTTTAGTGGACATGCTGTATGAATTGTACTAACCACAATCAAACTATTCACTTTGAGAAAAAACTCAAAAGAATTCCCAAAACTTATGAAAATATTGAAACATAATCCGGTCATTATATATACATAAGACATGTAAATAAAAGAGTTTTTATCAAAAACATAATGTTATCCATTATCCATTCCATTTTCATTTCCGTCACAAAATAATTATTAAACCAGAGTTGTATTTGAAGTGTTTAGGCCATTACTCTTGCATTTAATTTTTACAGTCAAACATTTCATCATGAATCCAAGTATGATTCCATAAAACCCACACTTGGGAGATTATGTTACCAAATAAGAGATTATCATATATATCTACAATCCATTCTAGCACATTAATCAATATAAAAACTGGACTTGGGTTAATGTGATCTCATTCAATCAGGTGGTCATAATCCAATTGATACTTATTTAACCAAGACAGATGAAGCAAACCATGCCCTAAAAATAAAATTAGTGGAAACTTTAACTACTATTTCACCTCACCAAATAATTTATGTATCTCAAAAAAATCTATGTACTAAGTATAAATCCTCTCATGATTACAAAAAGTTTGATGAAAAAACATTTGATTGATTATCAAAAACTCATGATCAACCACCTCAATCGGAAACAATCATCATTGATGATCCACATAAGGATTATAATAGTTTTGAGCCATCTTTATTCTTGTCATAATATACATATTCCTCTCCATTGTATCTTTCAAAAGGTTGGTCCAACAAGTGATGTTTAACCTAATTATAACCAATAAATAGTGAATGGAATGAAATCACATATAAAGATTCAAAATGATACATATATATCGAGTCTTGATAACTATTGTTGAATTAGAACTAAAAAACAATATGTTCTCCTCCCATGAGCCCCAAAAATATATTATCAAATATATAATAATGTTATACAATATTTGGATCATCCATTATAAATATCCATCTATTTAATGTTGATTCTTTAGGATCATAGTTAACTGAGTACCAATGGATTTCTACAAGGATTAACAAAAATAATACTCAAACCTAGGGTCTCAATCAGATATATTAAAAAATATAATTCCATGAAACTTTATGAATTCTTGTATAAAAGATTTTGACAATTAGCTCTTGATATCAGATCCATTAATAGTGGTAAATGATCTGATACATAACTACACATTCACCATATTGTTTTCTAACCATTCATGGTAGACATGTAACAAAATTTATAGCTATATACTCTGAGTTACACATAGAAATCAAAAAAGACTAGAACATGCCTGCTGTTCGTTTGCGTTATTCCTTAACCTACATATTAGTGAGGCTTTTAAAAATATACACCACCAAAACCCTTTAATTAAGTCCCTCTAGAACATTGTTTTCATCACTGTATACATCTTTTGAATGATTTCATTAAAATATTCTTTCAAATGGTTGTAAGAATTTAATAATTTATTCCTTATAGATGAAATATACCATGATCTGAACTCTAACATACAAAAATGAACTCCAATATAGCATCCATTCATAAAGGATATCCTCACCAATGAGTTATAACATCATTGTAAAAAATTAAAAATCTGATAATTATTCCTCTCTAACTATCTTTAAAAAATAAAGTACATAAAATACTGTGAAGAAAGCGACAATATCACCATAGTTATCACAATAATGGTGAATTACTTCTATAAATGAAATCTGATTTCACTGATCAATTTTATATTTTTTTAACTTATAAAAAGAATTCTTTCTTAATTATTTCAAAATGAAATATCCTTTACTCAGTTTCTAGATAATGTATAACAAATTAATTTTATTTTATTCCACCATTCTTCATTCGCATTGGTTCAAGCCTATTTTAGATAGAATTGGTTCAAACACATATGATAAATAACCAGAATAAATGTCACACAAAAAATATAATTATTAAAAGTCATCAAATCATGGAAAACCATATCCACTTCAACATAATTTTTTATAGTTTTTATTGTTCAACAATAATTTATGTGAGCGTAAGAAAATACAAGAGCACTATTTATGAGAACACATCCCAACCATGATATTAATGCTTCAAAATATAATACATATCCCACTATATAATCTATAAATGTAAGGATATATTTTGATGTATGTCTTACCATAATCTCTTGAATGGATTTTTTTATTCCATGTAATATTGGATATAGAAATCATTTATTTTATAATAAAGTCCTAAATGATTCCAAGAACGAAATTTCATATACAATGTGTTTCTGGATGCTTAACAAATCAACTAAACTATGCATATAAAATACATTATTTGGTGGCTTCCAAAAGATAACACCATAAATCATTTCTTGAAATAAAATATTTAAATATTCAGAATTAACATGGACAAATAAATGTATATTATGTATCTTGAAATAACACATTAATCATGTGGAACACATAAGATGACTCGACAAGCTACCCTACACTATAAACATGTGTTCGATAAGATCCTCATTTTTAAAAAAATAACATAGTATATAATCCAATACACCACCACTAATGAAGCCATATACCTACATAATATCCGATTCATCAGTTATATAATTATGACTGTTGAATTCATAAGATCAAAAGAGCTAACCAATAACAAAAAAAGGATATAATTTTATTAAAAAATATATCATTAGACTATCCTTATTATAAACATAATGTTGATGATATCCCATATGAAGGACAATTTTATAGAAATCTAGGGTCTCATTAATTTTTAAATGATTTAATAATTGCATAGAATATGGAAACATCTAAATATCGTAAAAGGGTTATTAATAAAATAATATTCACATACCCTATATGTTCCATCTTACATCTTCAATAATAATCGGTGCTTCCCATTAATACACACTTAGTCTTAAGAATCCTTCAATTTCATTTATTTCTAACAGATCCTTCAATTGCATCAATATTTGTGCCATTTGATAAGACATAATGGAAATAGTACTAGTCCCATGATTGTGATGAATCATAAATTTATCTTCATTTATGGATGTAAATCCAGATACATTTTCTATAAAAAAATCATCGAACTTGTCCATAGTGATTAAAAAATATCTATTTGTGAAATTATCTAGTTTATCTAAAAAACTATTGTTTTCTAGTGTGAGATTTTTCCAACCACCAATAATAATAGTCAAGAACTTCTTTCGTATACTACCCAATATCATTTAAAAATATGACTAATGTCATGAAAAGATGTGAAACACGCATATCATGCCTCAACATTGATTTGGTACCAAATTTTTTTATACAATCCATTCCCAAAATTAGGTCATAAACATCCATATATGTAATAGATAAATCTTGTACCAACACAATCCCATCGATTGTAATAAAACACATTACACATTTCAAATCTCTACCATCTTTTTTCCCCAAAGTTGTTTATATTTTCAAAACAGAAGTAATCATCTCAACATGTAATACCATCACATCAACCACATGAGAATAAATAAATGAATGTGAAGATCCAATATCAAACAAAATTTTCATAAAGGTAAAATTCAAAAGTATTTTACCATAATTTTTTCTCATGATGCTTCGTTCTACTAACGTTTCTCAAAAAACCATTTTTATATATTCCATTATAAATAGAATACATATATTTGATTTAGTTTTGGTATCATCCTTTATTTAAATAATCATTCCTTCAAGGATTCACTTTCACTAACATCAATTGAAAAGAAAATGAAAATCATTAATAAATATTCATACACAATTAAATATATATTATACAAACTAAAACTATGAAATTATATTT
Source organism: Viscum album (assembly GCA_963277665.1). Classification (NCBI taxonomy): domain Eukaryota; kingdom Viridiplantae; phylum Streptophyta; class Magnoliopsida; order Santalales; family Viscaceae; genus Viscum; species Viscum album. Next base: position 333,157,524 of record OY728157.1, on the reverse strand, counting down.
TTCTAGAAATGTAAAACATGTAAGTATATAAATACTATTGACCAATTATTTAAAATAATTCCAAACCATGTCTGAGTAAATTTTAGACTAAATAGCTAAATCCCACCACTAGTGAGCTATATCCTCAATTATATACATCACCAACATTTCTTTTAACTATGTTGGTTTCCTTAGAATATTTATGCTTCGATTTATCATATTAAATCATACATATGATATTTTTAGTTCAAAACCTCCCAAAATGTAAGTGGGTTCTGATTTTGGAACTGAACTGAATGATCCACTATACCTGGTTTATGATTTTTATTCCCTCTAACCATGGCCTCATAATCGTGGGCAATACTATCGACCAAAAATTGGTTTACATGTTTAATATGTGAAAATATATCACTATTTTCATCTTAATGGTTCTTATGGTGCCTACCCATTTTATTTTTCTATATTCAATGTAAAGACCATTTAATATCATTATATAATAATTTAAGGCTTATCTATTACATATAACCAATTCAATAGGTTCCAAATTAATTTTTATCTTTAATAATCCTTTATTACCATTTTCTAATTTCTACCATCAATCATTTTTATACTGTAATCATTTGGAAATTGATTCTATATTTTCTAATAATCATTACATCATAAATATTCCATAAATCATTAACTCAATTATTAAATATTTATTCCTAGTGGAATTACGTACTATCAATTCATCTCATGCAATTATCATCAGCTAAACCAATGATGATGTGGTGAAAAATCACCTAGAGTTTTTAAATAACACTGATGTACCCAAACTCATGTTGATGTTGGTTCCTTATAACTAACATATATATAATATTTGATAACCAATATTCATTATTTAATATATTAATAAACTAATATCACATCATGAATATTCTTATACATAACATAATATGTGATAATATCCAAATATTAGTTGTCACAATAAAATTTTAAGTAGTTCTCTTCTATGATGGGAACCCAAAATCCCTACGACACTATTCTTCAATATACATTCTATCCATGGATGATATCAATTGATGGAAACAAATGATATATGCCATAAAGGGTGGAGACTCATAGTATATAGAGGCAACATCTCTCCACCTATAAGAAATCAAGATTTATAAATATAATAGTATATTCCATTTTTATGATGTGTATATTATTCCTTAGACATTATGATTTTTTAATTATTATTACAGGATACATACTTCTATTTATTGATGAAGACCAAAATGATAGACATTTCTGGTAATCTTGAATACATCAGGCACATCCTATTTAATATTGAATTAAATAATACTGTAAGAAAGTATTTTTACCTTCTTTTCATTATTTGTATAAGATATCTCAAACCCTTTGATAGATATACTATAGCCTTAATAAATCAATGTACATGTTTTCTATATAAATGTTTGATTTATGGATGTTAATAAAAGAGACATCAATATCATTGGTTGATAGAACAAACATTAAACTTATTTGATAAGAGATATCATGATAGTGGGATTGAATTATGTATTCAGCATCCATATGAGATATTATATCATTTTTGAAATAAATAAATTATATATAGGTTCCATGGCATGTTACTAGATTCAAACCTTAGAATTTAGGATACATTTCCTAGTTCCATTATTACTGATGCCTAGAGTTCACACACTCTCAGTATATAGAATCTCAGTAAGAAAATATATATTATTATTTATTATTCAAAAACATGAATAAATATTTTCCTACACATGGTTGAATAAATTTTAATGTATTCTTGATATCATATATTTCATCACCACATGTTCAAGAAAATATAATATGAGAATAATATTCAATAAATATTTATTTAAAATTTAATAAATCTAAAATTTATATATTTTTTTTCAAAAAAACAAAATAATACATAAATAATTAATAAATAAAAATTAATCATGGCGTAAAAACTATTATGGTTGAATGGAATAATGAGTTTTTATTTCAATTGAAAAATAAATTATATTGATAATTATTTTATTATATAATTTATAAGTTAATTCTCAAGTTATGTGCATGACTAAAATTTAAAATCGAAAATTTACTTCAATAATGGGGTTCTATAAGGTATTAAATAAATATAAAAGGGAACATGTGAAAATGATTATTTCTAAACCCAATATGTATTAAAACACAACTATATAATTTTACAAAGATATCCAATTCATTTTTGTTGTGCACAATGACAACCATATATAATCTTCTCATTAACTAGATAGATCTGTCAACAAGAATCCTCCATTAAATGGAATAATATCTTCCTCCAGCATTGTCTATTGAGTCTAGATAGATCATGGAGTGTTTGTTGAATGTGATTCCCAGGGTGATAAAAGGAGAATGCTGGACGAGGAAGGATCATTCGTGATTTTAACCTAATATTCATATGACCACATTCTGTGATTTTTGGAACATGTATGGATCAATGCTAGAGGGAATATGATCTTGATTCTAACAATGAAATGATGGAACAATGTAGATATGTTTTCATATCCATCAATTAATCAAGAATTCATGCATGGAAATACATTAATTGATTAAATAAATTATAAATTTGATTTCATTATCCTCTATCTATTTATATCATTTTATCTATTGTCTATTTTCTTTGATTCAATTTTGTTGACCACATTTTTTATTTTCATGTAGATCTCATATTGATCATCAATCATAATACAATGAAATATTATATATGACCCATAGAATAATTTATCTATGACCAAAACCATTAGGTGATATAAGAGCTGTCACATATTTATTTATAATTACATAAAACATCATTCGTTGATTTAAAAAAAATTATTTAGTATTCAATTCATTTTTAATCGTTCTTAAATAAAAATTGTGATATCTCATTATTCCAATTTCATGTATCACTAATATAATTAGACCATTTAATATTATGAACTAAATATTATTTATGAACTCATCCAAAGGGGCCATGGATTTTGGTTAGATAAAACAAGAGTATAAATCATGTAACTATAGTTATATGTTATGTATTATTGTTCAAATAACCAGGATCTAATTCAATTTTAATTCAACAAATGATCATTGAATACACGTGGTGAATTTTATTTCATACATTATGCGCTGAATGAGCCAACCTAGCACAAAACTAGCTATTGTGTACCCCATTTAGCCAATATAAAAATGGTGTAGTCTTATTTATGTCATAGAAAAAAATATTTTCATTTAGGGAATACCTAACTTTTCTGTTGTACAACTCATAGACGACACACAATGTAGCCCATATACAATCAATGAACTTAATTTTTTTGAGTAATGCATTAAACATTGAGTCCCTATGAATATTACTCTGATAAACTATGAGAGGCACACACATAATGTATCTATTTTCTATATTTTCTACGCTTATACAAAATTATGAATAATTAATATTAATATATTATATTGTGTAAAAAATTTTGATATGTTATTTTGTGTGGTCATTAAGATCATAAGACAGTCCATGTGATGGGTTATAATATATATATATGATTCATTAATTTCCCTATAATTTTTTCATATTTATATCATTTATGATTTATATTATAGATATTACTCTATGTGCATTGAACCATTACACATTACATAAAAATTATGAAATTTTTGTAATCCTTAAGTTGATAATACAAATCATACAATAATATGTTAATTCATATATTCCATATGTCACAAGAGAAAACAATATATGATTATAATATATATAGGGAAGTTTCATATTGTTATTCACTCAGTTTACTCCATGGATCATTTATGTAAAGAGCTAATCTAAATAATTTAATTTATTTTTTTATATTTTTATGGATGATAATCTTATGAAAATTTTAATGTCAATTCAGAAAAAATATTTCTGTTATAGAAGAAGATACTTAATTGTTTGGTGTGTGATTAATCCTAAATAAGAAATATTAATAATAGAATATTATTTTTATTAATAATTAATTCATTACATGAATTTTGTTGAACGTGATCATAGACTAATACTTTTTATATTATTTATTTTATCTAAATTATTATTATATTAAATTGGTTGTCTATGTGTTTTCTATCGTCTCATTATGAATGGGAATATGTTCCCATGTTTTTATTTTTTTAAACACTTTTCATTAACATACGAGCGAGTAAAAGAATATGTAATGGATGAAGCATCAAAACTGGTGGAGGTGGTTCATGTTTGGAGATGAGAAGAAACCAATCCAATAGATATACATTGGTGGATTGGTGTAATGATTCAACATGAACCATAATTAGATGAATGATTTTTTCTCCTAGTTTATTGGTTAATTTATCAAACACTAGATAAACTCACCATTAATACATCATTATGACAATACCACTTTATTTTTTTATATCATTCAAATTGTATGATTATTTAATAACGATTTTTTCATCACAATAACTTAGATTAATAAATTTAAAAGAATGAAATATACACCAAAAATAAATTATCATATGCATAAATATAATCTATTGTATGGTTAGTCACATTATTAAATACTCATAATATTATCAATCATGTGATAAATATAATAATTGGATGTTTGTGAAAATGAAGATAAGATACCCCAATTATATATTATGATTTTATAACTTTCCATTTCATTTGATAAAATTTAATTGTAGTTAATTCTGTTTAAATAGAAAAATTTGCAGTAATATCAAATATCAGGGAATTCAAACATGATGCTTTGGGTTAACGTAAATTACATCATATAAAGGTTTTTCTGCTAAAGTAGTACTCAGTGTAACTAAGAGGAAAGGGTTGAGGAAAACCATTTTATGTATTATAACACGGCAGACTCTACTACACATTCCAAAAAACATTTAGTTAATGGTTCTAGAATTTAAAAAGACTACTAAAAACCATTCATGTTACAAGAACATAAAAAGTTGGGTAATGAGAAGAGAAATATTTGGTCCTTTATAGAAGAATTTATTTGAAATATTATTTATTTTTCAAATGGTGATATACATTTGGTTTCAAAAATATAATAGTATATTAATTAATAAAATATTTCATTAATTTTCTAAATTTAATGTGATAATGTTATAAATTTGTGATAATATTATTTGTAGAAACAATAATAATGTAACATAAAAAATATAAGTTGGATCATACATGAGAAGTAAAATATTCTCATTGGAACATATTTCAATGTGTGGAAGAGTCACATATGATTTATCCTTCTCCATGAAGGGTTATTCAATGTGTTGGAAGATTAAATTCCAAATACATTTTGAAACATGACTAGAGATGAAGAGTTTCCTCACTATGAGAAAATATTTAATGATATATAGATGTTCAGTGTTTCATTCATTCATACAATACCATTGATATTTTGAATTAACATGAGAACATGGTTTCATATAGAATAATGTCTCTTCTGGAGGATGTCTAGAAAAATAAGGAGTGGCAAGGAAGAATTGAGATATCCAACAATTTTATTACAAAAAAATATTAGAGAGTGTTGTCTGGATGGGTATCATTTATTTATGATTATTAGCTACATAAAACAAATAATAATCATAGGAATTAATTTTTTGTATTATTTTTTCACATATATCATATATTCATCACTACAAAATGTGTTTTCCAGTTTTATTTTTATTAACAGTATGAGTAATATTGCGATTTTTATTTTAGAGCATAATACTTTTATTCTTCATGTGTACAAGGAGGTGGGGAGTAAATAATCTATTGTCATTATATTTAATAAGAAATAAATTAACCATGAAAATGGTCCCAAAACTCATAAAATTAATACATAACCCAAGAATCATTTTTTAATTCAGAATAATATCTAGTGGATGGAAAATGAAATTAGGTAGTTTGTTTTTCAATTGGAGACCATGTATGTTGGAATTTGAACTACAAAAAAATGTAAGGTGAAACTAATTGTGTATTCATTGTCAATATTACTCTTTCAATATCTACACATAGGTTATTATATACACATTTTGGATCTCATAATAATCTAAATGATGGAGCCATGTAGAACTCTAAATATTGATAGAGGATAGGTGGATTTGTATGTTTCCAATGATGCAATAATGGATGCTCTGGCCATTGTTGATGAAAAAATTTTATTTCAATAGGAATGCATTTTGTTTTAAATGATGGTTATTATTTAAAGAAATTATATGTACATAATTTTTGTATCATGCATAGATTAATATGGTATTATTTTATTGGTTGGAAATAAAATTTGTTTCTTTTATAATTAATACAAATGGTATGGTCTGTCAGATTTAAATAAATTACTTTTGAATTTAATTAATAAAAACATGTATTATTAATTGATATGGAAGCAAATTTTCATAACTCATATAACTCATTGATATAGAATCTTTATTTTGGTCATTAAAATGATAATTATTTTACAATGCTTTGCCCCGATGGTTATTTGGACTCTAATACATCAATGATGACATGATTTTATTCAAGAAATATTTATCAGACATACATTAGGTGGATAGGGTGAAAGGTCCACAATGATTCTTGGATTGGTTGAAACTGGTACGTGAGGCCCATTTATAATATAATTAAGAGGTGGGTATTCTAATATTTCAAATTTAACGGATTACTTGAGTAGATATGGTTGTGTATACATGATGAGGCATATGTATGAGTCCTATGAAAAATTAAATTTATTATATAGGATTTAGAGAATAAAAATGAAAATGATATAAAGAATACTTGGTCAGATCATTATGGAGAATATATTAAACAGATGACTAACAATCATTTTAGTATTTTGGGATTCTATCTCTACTCACCCAACATTATACACCAAAGTAGACTGGCATTAGTGAAGTGTAAAATTGTACATTATTAGAAATGATATGGTAAATGATGTGTCAAATAGATCATAGGTTCTCATTTTTGGAATATTCATTACAAACCATTTCTTACTCAATAAACAAAGTACCAACTAAAGTAGGGAAAAATTCTCTTATACAAATGGGGTGAATGAAAACTGGTTTGTTTCATACTAATGTATGTGGTTGTGTAGAATTTTTTAGGGATTCTTTATAGAAAATATCACCCTGAGAAAAAAAGTGTATATTTTTGGAGAATACCAAGGATATTATGGGATACTGCCTATACTATACCATATACAATATAGTGATCATTTCCAGACAAGACTTATATCATTATAGGGAGAATATCCATAAATAAATTATAGTTTGAGAGTGAATCAATTTGAGGAAGTTGATGCTTAAGATACATAATAGTTGGTATAATAATAGATTTCACGTGTCTTAATGGAAGAAGTAGTTTAAAAATACAAGTAATGTTTATGATCAAAATAGATGTAATAAAACCAAAAGGATATGGTTAGTCACATAATATTATGACTCACTATTTTTGTAAAATTAAGAACCTCTCAACTATAATGGTTACATAGAGATATCATAAGTAGGAAAATGGAAATAAGACATAACTATTTAAAAAGTTACATATTACATCAATTCAAAACCGTGGGTATAGCCCCCAAAACATTGGGTATAGGCCAGACCCACGGTTTTGGGAACCATGGGGGTGAGAGGCCTTGCAATAGGGGTCTTAGACTATACCCATGGTTTGGAAAAACTCCGGTTATATGGGTGTCATATCATGGAACACTGATGTACATCATGGAACAGCCCATCCGCCACAATTTGATAATTGTGGTGATTTATTTTCTAATAACGCAGCTATCTTGATTTGACCACGGCACTCCCCAAATGCAGGTCACCTTTTCTGACCAACCTAGCCAAATACAGGTTGTATATATATATATAGATAGATAGATATGTATGTATATATATATATATATATATATGTTTATATATCCACTAATCTAAAATTTTGTAAGGTGAGAATAAAAAACAGGATCGGTTGAGGAGGAAACGTCACCTGACCAAAAGAGTTGCATATATTTTATTAATATATCTATACATATGTTTACTTATATTAATTAAACATATTTATAAGAAATAAAATTCACTGAAAATCGAAAATTGGACCACCATTAACAATACATAATTATTGACTAACCAACATATATATATTACTCGTATTTATATCCGAATCATTGTAATTATATAAATCCAAACCATGTTCCCGCCAAATATTTTTGTTGTCCCACGCAATTTCCTTTCTCGCCAAAATTCAGGAAATCATTACCAATGGTTCTCTAAAACTAGGTGTATAGGTCTTCAAGAAAACCCCAATACCATTTTTTTTTGAAATATCAGGGGTATAGGTCTTCTGAAAATACCCTATACCCACAGTTTGGCCAAAATGGTGGGTATACGTCCGAAAAACACACACATATAACCACTCTTTGGTAGAACTGTGTGTATTGGTTTTTTAAAAAAAATTATACACCCAATTTTACCCAAAACTATGGGTATAGGTGATCTTTACCCAGGGTTTTCCAAAATGTGTGTATCAGGGAACCCTATACCAACGTTTTTTTTCAAAACCGTGGGTATAAGCCTATTTTCCCATATTTCATGAATTATGTAATGGATACTATTTATCAAACTCAATTATTTTTTCTATTTGATGCCCTATTTGATGCCAATCATGTTCAACAAAAATGGGTATTTAAAGAGAAAATGGGACAAGGAAGATAATGTAAATACCTATAAAAAAGGATTGTTACTATAGGGTTTAAAAAAGATTAATAATTTGACTATGATGAATAATTTTTAATAGTATACATGTTTAATACCCTAAGAATTCAACTTAATCTAGGATCATACACTGACATTGATACTTGGTATATGGATGTGAAATATGATTTACTAAATAGTAACCTTCAGAAAGATGTCTATTTGACATAACCATAAAGGCTAGTGAGTAAATGCGATTAATACAGAATTTCCATGTTATAGAAATCCATTTATGGAATATTTCATGAATCCATGTCATGGAAAATTTTATTCAATTAAGCCATAAATGAATTATGATTTATTAATATTAAATGTGAAATGTGTGATTAAATTATGTTTAATGCGAACCTTATATTTATCATAATATTATATTTTAATGACAAATTACATTATGATATATTCTATTGAATACTAGTAAAAAAGTGTTTCTCCTTGAATGAAATATGTGATGTTTCCTATATTATAGGGATCACAATAAGTTTTCATAGATATTATTGGGTGCAAAGAAAAATTCAATGTGTCTACATTGACCAGATAACAAAGGGATTTATTATGAAACAATATAAGAGGGGATTGGTTCCAAGGACACATGGTTATAATTTTTCTATGCAAAGGTTTCCTAATGCACAAAAATTGTATGATATATTGAGTAATATCCAATACACATCAGTGATAGGATAAATTATGAATCCAAATTATTATACTAAACATGATACTGCCTATAAATTTAACATTAATGGAAAATATCAACAAGATCTTGGAGAGAACCATTGGTATTCTATTAAGACTGTTATCAATTTTATGGGAAGAACTATGGATATGATCATGGTGTTTGAAAAAGATGAAAGCTAGTCCACAGGGTTTATACCGATGCTAGTTTTTAAATAGATCAGAATGATTTGAAGTCATAGTCAGCGTAGGATTTATATCTAAACAAAGGAGTTATGAGTAGGATGATTTCTAAGTAGTTATTTTTTCTAAATCTACATTGAAGTCAAACTATATAGAACCACATGATTTAGCCAAGGATGTCATTCTGATTTTTAATCTTTATCCCCGACCATGATATGGTACGCAGTTGTGAATACTGTGTAACATTATATTGTGATAATACTGAATTGGTTTATCATTAACAATAGCCAAGGTCACAACAATAGATAGGGAATATAATTTAAATGTGTCACATTATAATGTTTTTCTATCAAGGGGTATGTTATTAGAACATTGTGTACCCATGAAAGAGAGCATGGTGGACCCATTGACTAATTTTCTATCTCAGTAGAAGCATGAGTATAATGTGAGAGATAGTAGAGTGATGGTTGTTAGGAGTCGGGTGTAGTGAAATTGGGAGTCTATTTACGTTGGTTCATTCGTACCCACTTCTACTTACATTATGACAACCTCTACTCGTAGTTATTAATATTAATAAAACACAAAATACATCATGATTTTATATACGTAATATTGTATGTTATAATGTCCAATGAGATGTTTTCACATTAAAAGGATATAGTCTTTCCCCACTATGATGAGATCCCACTTGTACTGTGATAAATTTTTTAAATATATATTATGAATCCTGATAATATAATTTGAGGGAAAAAGTTATATAATCTATTAGGGATGGATATTTACATTAATTTTATGTATCTTCTCATGTTTTACTCCCTTGGATATATCCAGTGATGAATGTTATGAGAACGAGACCAAACTGTAGGAAATCCATATTTATAATTTTCATTGGTTATTCATATCCCTGGATGTGTGGATTACTCAATGGAATTAAAAATAATTATTAATTAGTATTATGATTCATGTATAGTTATGTACTGATTAAAATAGTGATAACTTATGATCGTGGTGAGGTTAGATAATTTTTGTACATCATGATGAATAATTTCTTAATGAAAAAATTGAGACATGATATCTCCCTTATATTTTTCAATGGATGACTATATCTCAGTAACATTGAATGAAAATATATATTCTAAATAAATCTATTTCCATGGTATTCTATGGGAATGTTTTATTTTCATAACGTTGAAAAATGGACATCGAGCATATAAGTGATGGAAAATGTGTGGAACCTGCTTGATTAGAGGTATCATGATAAATATATTATATTACAAAGTAAGAATACATATGAGGTATTTTGATGATGATATATTAAATTATATTTCTATGGGTAACTAAACATGACTGAAGATGCTATCATATGACAGTAGGTTGCATCATCGAATTTCAGTGAGAAAAAGGCATAGAGGGTCAAACAATAAGTGTATCGAAAATCGTAGTTAAATAATATATTGATTTTAATTATTAAACAAGTTGAATACATACAATTCATTAATATGGTTTAATAGTTATTTATGTTTTAATGATCTCATATATTCAATGAATTATTTATTTATTATAATATAATTTGAGCAGAATATTTAATAAATAATCTTTTTATATGTATTGAATAACATAATAGTTTAATTTTTAATGAAAAATGTTGTAATATTTTTAAAGAAATTACAATTTATTATTCAAGAGATGATAAATATTATGGCTGAATGGTGGAAATATTTTTTAGGTCTTATGATTATATAATATATTCTGAATATTATTTTACTAAATAATTTTTAATTTAATCAGAATTTTAATTGCATGGAGTGTAAATAAAAATTAACATATTATTATTTAAGGCCTAGAGCTCCAGAAAGGATTAAATAATTATTAGAGGTATCTTTAGAAAAAAAATCAATTTTAATCCATAGTGTTATCTAGAGACAATAATATTATTTTTCAATGAGATTAAATTTATTTTTGTTCTGCACAAGTACAACTAGAGATAATCATCTCACGACTGAGACATATCCTCTCCAATAATTCTCCCAATAACTGGGAGTGATATTCATCCACCATTTATTATAGATTATAGAGATTTTTATGAAAAATATTGGTAATATATTGTCATGGTGATCAAAGTGGAAAGATTCCATAGACATGATATGTTGGTCACGCAGCAAGAGATTTTTATTGTGAAATTCAATGATTTTTGGAACATGTGTGGATCAAAAATAGAGGGAATTTTCTCTTTATTCCTACAATGAAATGATAGTAAACCATATATATGTTATCTAATCCATCAATGAAGACATAATTTAGGAATGAAAAATATTAAAATAAAATAATAAATTATATATAATATGTAATCATCCTTTATTTGGTTAAGAAGTTTTACCCAATATTTTTTTTATTGATTAAATATCATTGATCACAAAATTTTTTTTTCATGTAGATATCATATTGATCATAAATCATGATAAAAATAAAAGTTGTTCCTTCACAATAACATTATTCTGGTGCACCATGAACATTAATCTCCCAAGTAACATGAGGATGATCATGAATAATTTACCTACACCTTTTTATGCATTGTATTTCATGTTGAAACATTCTTATCTATATTCTAAGAATCCAATACATAGAACAACACTCTTTAAAACTCTTATACAAAAACAATTATTCATAAGTATCAAACAAAATGTATACATTTGTAACATATTACTAACCACCCATTATTATGGGAGTAGGTTTTTAGTGTTACTGTACATAAATGTCATCCAGAAGACACAAAATAATATAAATTAATGCCAAGTGACTCTTCATAATTTAGGGGATGGTTTTCTATTTGAATGATAAATAGAAAAAGAAAAAATACAATAAGAAAAAAAATTTAATGTGATACATGAGTATAAAAAATAAGTCAGCATAACCAAAAAAAATTACTATATTACATTACATGTGGAAACCATGTTACATAGCCATAGGATTAAAAATAAATAAACCCCTATGACACCATAGGAAACAAAACATAAAAACCCTACCCTCTATAATCTATAACTAAACAATTCAATACAAGAGTATCAATAAGAATCACTAAAGAACTGAGATTCCTATTTTTTACATGTGTCTTGATAGATACAGACAAAAAATACACAATATTTCCAAAAAGGTGGTGACTCAAAAACTAGTATGATTTCCCCAAAGACTCTAAAATCATTAGACTATAGAAAAACATTCTATCAAATTTAAAAAACATTTTCATAAATATTAAACACTTTATATCAAATATAAAATAGTTTTATAGTGAATGAAACCAAAACAATTCATTAAAACATTCTCAATACTATTTTTCCTAACCATTTAATGATTAAACACATCCAGACATCCACACATGAATAACTTGATGATGATTCTATAATCATGAGATGTATTTCTTTTATCAACAAAATTTTTATAGGTTAACAAATAATAGGTTTTTACAGTGATACATGCACCTTTAATAGTGTCACTTCTCAAGAAAATGAACTCACTCCAACCATGTATTCCAAAAAAATAAAATGACACTTCCCATACAACATTACCATATATATATTACATTTTGACAACCATTTTACATTAATAAAATTAAAATCATAATTTTAAAATATTACTTTTAAATTTATCATCAATGTAGATTTTTCAAAAACATATATTTAATGAAATTATCAATACCATAACTGAAGTGGTTTCCAACAAAAAAACATAAATTTCACAATAAATTCTGTAAAAACATTTATTTCAATGTCATTTTTTCTTTTCTTATCATGTGGTGTTGACAGAGAATCAAAATATCTCTAAAAAATTGGGAAAATTGAATAATGACATAATTATTCACTAAATATCATCCAGAACCACTTCTACATGTCTATATAATACAAGTATTTATAATGATTCATCAATATTCCATCAAAAAAAAAATAATCTATCCCCAAGAAATTATAACCTTGGTTTTTGGAAAGATAAGGATATGATACTTAATTATAACAATCATTAATAGAGACTTACATGGGAATCCTGATACCTAACGGAATTTAAAAGATAGGAAAATCACTCTCATTTTTAAGGGAATCATCTATAAATCCATTTAATTTAATTGAATTATTAATTTTGGGATATATGGTAATTGAAAAGGGTCTTGTGAATTTAATTGAACTAGTTCTACAATTTTCATATCTGAAACTATGTGTTGCACAGATATGGTGCATGTTTAGTCAAATTGTGTGTTAACCATGCATGAGATACTCCCTCAATGATAGTATTCTAACATGTATTATTTTGATCACCTACATGGTTAGACAAATAGTGTGCAGTTTATGTATGATCTATTATCTCAGGCCTACCCCTCATAAATTTGGCACTCAAGGTTAGAAAACTATGCACTATCTTTGTGTTTTCACCAATATATTGGCTTCCATAGTTTCCCGTAGAAAATTTATTTTCTTGATAAACCATGAAAACACTATACATAGCTACTATATTTCATACTATATGACACATCGTTTCCTTGATGGGGTGTGTTGATTGTAGAAAAAATGATCAAATCATGCACGTATAGAAAATCCTACATGGCATGAAAATATTCTCAGGAACCACCTGAAACCAAACCCAATCATTATATATAAATAAACATATAATTAAAGTGTCATTTACATCATATAATCGGTGATAAATAAATCATTCATTATTATGAAATATTTTTATAAATTAAAAATTGAAAAACAATATGAACTTAAATAAATTTGTCTAAAAGATATCATTTTAACCAAAAAATGATCTTGTATTTATTTATATAAAATTAATAATAAATACATGTTTAATAATAAAATTCTTGTAACATTTTTATAAATATTATAATTAATAATTAATTTTTTATTTAATTCTATATAAAATATTATTTCTAATAGAAAATTTCAAAAATTTAAATCTTGGAATATTCATACCTAATATGTTCAAAACTGATATTCATCCAATAAAATTAATTATTTTGTATCTTTTATTATATTTTTATTAAAATAAAATTTTTACTTACTATATTTTACTCTTGGTTATTAAAATTTCTATAATTAATAGTAATACCTTTCAACAAATTAATGATTTTTTTACCATCAACCGAGAGAAAAATATTTTTCAGTTATCAAACATTGATCTGTTTGTCATCAGTGAAATAAAATGATGTATTATATAATAAAGATGAAAATACATAACAATTTTTAAAAAATTTATCATATAGTAATTCCAATTATATTATCTAATACACCCTCTATATTTATGGATATGATGAACAAATAATTCACCATTTTCATTGATAAATTTATTCTATTTTTATTGATGACATCTGATATATTTTATATGTAAATTTATGTAAGAGAATAATTTAAAAAACACTCTTAAAAATATTACTGAAAATTAATTATTGGATGAATTTAGTAACAACATGTTTGGATTCAAAATGTTTCTATTCATAAAAATATTTTACATGAGGATGGAAGATTTAATGATCTTTCAAAGATAATGGAACATAAAAGATGGTTTAAACCAATTAATGTAATAATGAAAAATTGTTTCTATGGTTGGGAAGTACAAAAATGATAATTATTTTTAAGGAATTCATAATTTTTCATCATTTTAACTATGATTCCATGTAAAGGGGTAAAATTAAAATGGATATAGGAATAGTGAAAATGTTTTGAGTTGATAAAGATGATATTAGTTAATTCATTAGTATTAAACTTATCCTTATAAAAATGAGTATTTATAATATATTGAGATGCATCAAATTGAGTAATATGGTTGTTCCAAATGCATAATTATAGATTTTTTAATTATTCCTCAGTGTATTTAATGATCATATTAAAAACATATTTCACTAATGAACATGATTTGTTAGATGTAACATTTTCTTATCAGATATATATGATTTATCTCTCTACTAAATATGTGACATATATATGAACAAAAACATATTAAATTATATATTCTAATAATTATATAACATTTTTGGAAAATTTTAATTGATATAACTGGTCTTGTTCTATGACTACTTTTACACAATACATTGGGAAATATAACGAGGTATATAGGGAATTGATAAAGAAGGGCTATGGTGTTTTATCCATGATAAGGAAAAAAATTGACCCAATAATGACGGATTTATTAATGATGTATTTTTGAAATTTTCGGCAAGAGGGTCATCATTTGGTTTTCAAGAAATTTCTTATATATTTTTATTAGAGAGTATAAATAATTCCGAAAAAGATGAAATGATTTTATAGAATAAAATTGAAGAGATAAATTGTTACTGATTATTAGACATTATCTATGATTATATAGTATTAATATTCAGATTTATGTTTTTTATTCTATATATACTGGATCTAATGACAGAATTACTTGATAAAACTCATATATAATATTTATTTATAAACCATAAAAGTATAAATATATAAATTACATAAGGGAGTTTTTCTCCTGGGATTGTTTGAATAAGGTAATGTCAAATTATACATCTATACTATTTTTTATAATTGGTACTTGAAGAAGTTATGAATTTGAATAGAGTCTTATAACATTTCCTTTTATTGATATGTATGTAAGACAATAGTACAATGGAATTTGTTTCAAAACAACCAAATAATACAAATAGCAATGA
The DNA here is from genome assembly GCA_963277665.1 of Viscum album. Lineage (NCBI taxonomy): Eukaryota > Viridiplantae > Streptophyta > Magnoliopsida > Santalales > Viscaceae > Viscum > Viscum album. The sequence goes on along the minus strand of OY728157.1, from coordinate 333,141,305 downwards.
TTTTATACTTGTTATTGTCGGTAGAATTACCATGTCAATAATTTTCTTCAATATAAATGATGATATACCCCATGAGTTATTTTATGAGATATACATTAATGATGTTGTTGGACTACATGGGTCACTACTATAAATCTTATATAATCATGATCTTTATTAAAAATAATTCATAGAATACAGTAGAAGGTTTTCAATGCTTAGATTCATATTATAACGAACATTATTTATCAATCTTATTTGAAGTCTGAATGGACTAATAATACATTATAATGCATTCTTTGATCATTATAGAAATATTTTGATATGAAATGGGACCAGTATATATGATTTATGTATTTTACATATAACAACAGTATCCTTTATAGTATTTCTGGGGAGTAATATGAAATAAAATATAATAAGAGATTTCACACAGTAAAATAATTGGATGATGTTAAACAGAGTAATATATTAGTCTTATGACATGTTTAGGTGGCCCCTATTGAGGTAATAACTATTCATAAATGTTTCAGGGTATCACAAAATTTTCAAAAGAGATGTATATATTTATAATGTTGGGATGGGCAAAGAATTTAATTTGGTGGATCATTTGGTCATAAAAAAATCTATATGGAATGAGGTTATATAATATCCATAGAATGGGTTGTAATTTCATTGGTACATTCGGTATTTTAAATTTTTATAATAATTTATATTATATATTATAGTTTAATATTGAAACATTATATATCAAAAGTGATTTATGTCTTATATTTCTCTACATTGATGATGTTTTATCCATACCCAATACAAGTAATCTCCATGAATGAAATATTTTTGGAATCAAAATTATTGTAAAATGATGAACCAATTTAGAATCATGACACTAAAGAAGAAGTGCTGAAGAATCAAAAATCTCTATTTTTGAATGTAATTTTTGGGGGAATTCAACTACATTGGAATTAAAATAAGAACCTAATGATGTAATTATGATTATCCAAAATAATTTTTTGTGAGTTAACAAATAACATAACCTTGAGTATATAAATATTTATGTTGGGGAGAATATAATAACCAAGATAGGACTATAGTATTAATCAATATGTAAAAAACTACTGCAATTGACATTCTTTTTGTAAAGAAAGAGATTGCATTAATGATAAATATTTAAATAAAAAAATATTAACTTTTACATTTGAATGTTAAAAATGGGAATCACATTTTGATTTCATGTATTAAAAATATCTTATGATGATTTCTTGAATTATTAAAATATGCTAATTTTTAGTGAATTAAAATATTATAGTATTAAATTTTTTATTATTATTATGCCATATTCATGAAATATGACTTTATTATAAACATATTAAATCATTTTATAAACAAAAAATTTATATATGATGAAAAAATAATTCTTTTAAATATAATTTCATAAATTTAAAAATCACAATTTGATATTATAAACATCATATATATTTTATCCTAATAAATAATATTTTTGGTCCTTATTATTTATTTATGTATTCAAAATGATCCATTAATTTTTATATTGATTTTAAATTCTAATACATAGACTTTTATATGTTATGAACCAAAAGAACCCCTTAAAATCAATAATACATATGTATTTGGTGCAACATAATTTTCATTATTATGAAGGAAATTCTATCAATGATATTTTCCATCTATTTTTCATATTTATATTCATAGTAACATCAACCAACCCCATAAAATTGAAACATTGAAAATGAATTCGATACATTTAATTCGCAAATTAAAAATATTTAAAAACACACCCTTTTCATTTTGTTATAAAATAATGTTACCAAAGTAATGTTATCCTCCACGGTCAACGATAAATGTTTTAAAATGGGATTAAAGAACATGATAAAGTCAGAAATGGCACATAATCGTATATCTAATTAGATTGGATAAGTGGATTATAAAATATTTTTTCCTATCATCAAATTCGGATTTCCTTGGTTTCACTTAACATTGAGAATGATCTTAATGTTATTTTAATTATAAGTGTATTTATGTTTCACCATTAGTTTCATGAACATGAGAGTTTTTGATGTATTTTAGGTATATATAATGATCATGTACTGTTTATTGAGGTTTATATGTGTATTTAACTTTTCATAGGTTCTCATTTTGAGCATGGTTAATACAAACCATGAAATCTATTTATGAAACGATGTTGAATTTGTAAGAAGGGAAATCATATTCACATGGCTAGTGGATGGTTTTGAAGAACTATTCATATGTCTAGGTAAAACCACACATGTATGGATAGTGGAAAAAATAATGGTTAGAGAACAATTTTACTAACAATGTGATCCTATAATGAAAGGTATTGTCTTGAAATAATATCTTTGGCATAGTTAGAACATGTATTGGCTAACCATATGGGTGTCATGATAAACCATCAATTCATAATACTGTTCAAACATTTCCTCAATTATGGTTAGAACATGGTTTGACTAAATTTTACTCTATCAATTCACCATGATGTTTCATATCTGAATATTCAGGATCTCATTTTATTTAATTATAGAGACTAATTTTAATAATATAATATTTTTATATTTCATTTTCATTTTCCTCCCACTGATTGAGAGGCATCCACTTTTAATTTCAGAGAGTGTTTTTATAAATTCACTAGCCATTGGAGATAAAAATTCACCAATAAGTCTGTATTCATGGAAAGTCTTCATATATCTCTTCTCCCCCTTTTTCATAGAATAGTAGATGATAGATCTACACTATTTTTGATAAATCCATTTTTTATTTATTCATGATGATATCTTGATGAATTTTTACTAGATAATGGCAAGGAATGGTGGTTCTGGGTCAAATTCATTGAATCATTATGGATTTATTTTGTACACTAATTTTTTATATAAGAGGAATATCTATAAAATCTAAATGATTATTAAATTGATTCTTAGTTTGAAATAAATATTTTAATGATGTTATTTTGAAATTGATCTGTGAGATTTTTTCAAACATATTTAGTGATAGTTCTGTTGTTTTTTGGAAATTGTATAGTTTTTTGGAAAATAATAATTTATTATAATTTTATAATAGAGATTTTAAGATAATATATTCAATTTGATACTTGTAATTTTGATAATGAAATTATTTATTGATGGAATAGTTTTATGTGAAATAGATTGGAATTGATTTTGCACTCTATATGTGGCATGCAGTCATTTTTATTATTCATGACCCTATGGAAGGGGTGTGTTCTATTGGTGGACCTTTTATTGGTAACCTTGTGATGACTTGGTAGATCATCATGAAGATCCTCAAGAGTATAGAACTGTCTCTATGGAATGTGTTTTTTGTATTTCTATATGTGTGGATTTTTGGATTCATGGAATGGGTATTATAACATTATTACAAAATTATTTAAAGTTTTTTTTATTTAATTACATGAAAAGCTTATTTTTATTTATATAAATTTATATAATCTATTTGAAACAATTTTATATAAATATATAATATAATGTTTTTTCCCTATAGTCTAATTTGGTTTGTAATGAGGGTAATCCAACTATGTTTAATGTAACCTAATTTTATTTAAAATGTTGAATGTTTTTATATTTCATCTATCAAGACAAAGGTAAGAGAATACTACCTCAGTTCTTTAGTGATTCTTCATGAGGCAATGGATGGGGAATTCCGTGATTGCGATTGGAGAAGGTTTTGAGTAATTGGTATGTTTACATTTGTGAATTTGTATTTATTGTGTTTTGATTCATTTTTTCAAATCACTTAGATTCTAATTATACAATGATATAGTGATCATTTTGGATTTTTTGAGTTTTATATTTTAATTGTACATCACATTGGGGATGTTTGGTCATTTTAGTTTTGGTATGGATATTTATCTTTCAATGGAAAAAATCATCCCAAATATTTCTTCTGTTATTTTACATTTTTTTCAAGTCATTGGTTCCTTGGGGATGTGACCTAAGGCTAGTTACACCCATCTCTTTTTCTGAAGTCAATGGGTGAGTATTGTAATGTTACAATTTATAAGGGTGTCACTACTCCTACATATAAAAGGATCCGGACCCTCCCCACTAATCCAAAAGAATTGACCACATTATCATAAATAATATATGCTAAAATAATTCAACAAAATATTTATCAGTAACCAGAATTTTCTAATCTATACAAAATGAGAACCTATTAATGATAAAGGATGTATACAAAGGAGGATACCCTTTGTAGTTGTAATTCTATTAATTTAATTCATTAGACTATTTTACTATCAATACTGCTATAAATAATAAATAACTATGTTAAAATAAGGAAATCAATATCATTATTCTACTATAATTATATAATGTTAATGTAATTATCAAAATAAAAAAATCTTCTCTCTTATGGAAATTGAAAATATAATCTATGTGTACATGTAAAGTACCACAACCAAGATTGACAATGTTCTTTTTTCATAACCGACATCATAGATTTCCATCATATTATATTTAATGAATAAATATAAAATATAATACATTATAATTTTTTTATATATAATGAAGAAATGAACAAGTTAAAGGGTACAACGACATAGAATGTATATATATATTGAAAATGGAACAGTGAACACCCAAATGAAGAGTTTAACAAAGAATATTTAAAAACATTTAATGATGAGATTATAATTAAATGTCACATAGTATGTTGAATATGAATAATGTAAATTAATAGATATTTTATAATTTAATATTTATTACATATAATATTAGACTAATACAAACCATGAATATGTTTTTAGAAAGTGTTTATGTACTATTTTATCTTTTTATCATGATTATTTATGTTTTATTTTCTATTAAGATAATTTTTTTATTAATATACCTAACAAATCTATTTTTTGTCCCATATTAATTTATACGGTTTTCAGGTATTATTTATATTTTCCCTCTCTTTTTTATGGAAACGAATAGAATAATTATTTGTAATAATGGCTATCCATATTTCTTTTTTCAGCATGGAATCCTATTTTACCCTAGACATACATTTATTTTTCTCCCAAATTATTAATTTATAATGATAAATTTTTTGTTGAGTTCGGTTTATGTGAACATAGAATTTCAATTTTAATGTTTTAATGTAATATTTATTATATTTTGTACACAAATCATTTCATTATTGAAAATAAAATGTGGGAAAATAATATATTTTTTACATTTATCGCATAACCACCCTTTCCCATAATCATAATCAATACTAATTATTAATATTTCATCGTATGCTACAACATATTTTTAATGAAAATTCAATTCCCAATATTTTGGGGTATTTACCTTTTTAAAAATGTATTATAATGAAAATAAAATTTAATTTAACATACAAAAAAACATCATAATCCATTAAAATAGTGAATTTCATCTTTGTAAATATTTATTAATGTTTTATATGTACATTTGTTATAATACACAATATGTTTTAGAATATTTTTATTCAAGACCAAGTAATTATGATATGTTTCCATAAGTCATTGAATGTATGTAATATATAATGAAAAGAGAACATGATGGTATTTAGATATATTTTGATAAGTCCTTGAACATTTATATGTTTTCGTGGTATAAGAAGTTTGTGGTTATTGTATGATTTATGTAATTATGTATTACTCAACAATTAAATCTATTATTATTTTCCATGTGAATATATATTTTATTATTCCACATTTATATATCATTATTGAAAATTTTAAATGGAATATTTTATTATCATTTATGAGACAATATTATTTAGTAATTTCTAATTCAATTATAGATTGTTATATATTCCTCTCAATAATTAGAATTGAATCTCATCCATTTATTATGATTTTTTTTCTAGGTATCCATGGAGATAATGCTGAATGATTTTTCGGACACACTGGAATAAATATCAAATTTCTCACAATTGATTATTCCATGTTTATTTATTGTAATTTGAGAATTATTAGCATATATTTTTTCGTATGAAAATTAATCTACATGATCTTATTAGAAGTGAACTCTTGAATTCTGTACTAGTATAATTAGGTCACCACTATCATTTGTTTACATATGTTAGGGGATTTAAACTCTTTATATATTGACCTTTTTTTGATATTATAGGATTTATCAGTTACAAAAATTATTAATGGGTTTTTAATATGGTTAAATTATGCATCACAAAACTTTTGTATAAAATATATAAAAAATATACTTTTCAGGAAATCCTGAACCCAATTAAAAAATAAATATAAAATTTAAATATGAATGATGATTAAAATTATCGATACATACTATGTTTAAGGACAACATATTTTATTAATGGAGACATATGATTTATAAGGGATCATCTACCAACTTGATTATTTTTCATCTAAATATATTACATGGGAATATTATGAATATTATAATACTATTCAAGGAATGGCCTATATGAGAATGTAATATAAAATTATATCCCACCTTCATATATATCTTTTAAAATTTCTATCATCTATTTATATTATGAATTATAATTATTTAATTTAACTATAATACTATTATTTTAATAAGGATTAATTATAATTATAATTATAATTAATTAATATATGTAATGTATGAGATATTTATTTTTTTAAGAATGTCTATTCTTTTTCTGATAGTGGCAATAAGGATGCTATAATTAATATTGGTATATCAGGTTATGGATAACCCCACACAGGAAAAAGGTAACCCCCAAAATACATTATAGAGGCTATAATAAATAAAATAACTCATGAATCACTAATCAAATAATAATATTAATTGATCACCACTCTCAACAAAATGTTGTGTAAGTAGAGAGTATATATGATTTTGTTTAGAAATTAGGGAATATAAATTGGGCCACTAAACATTGAAGTGGTCTGTGGATGTTGTGAATGGTGGTTATATATTTCGATACGTGATAATTGTTCTAGGGAACTATGTGAATTATGGAGTGGTAGGGGTAATCTAGAAGAAAAGTGATAGGCTATGTCAATAGATCATTTTGGTGTAGATGGCATTTCCATGCAGTTGTTGATAACTAAACAGTGTTGGTGGTATGGGTGGTTTTCTATAAAAAGTGTTAAATAATGAATCACCCCTTGGGTATATAATATTCTTATAAATAACAAAAGTTAAAAATTACATAATATATTAAATTAAAATAGAGAATCCCTTTTTTTACATTCATCTTAATCTTTAAGTATTAGTGTTTTTATTAAGTCACAACATATACATTGAAACATACATTCATTGAAAAAAATGTAATATTTTAAAGGCTAATTCAAACATTAATGTGTCATGAAAGCATGAAAATCCTCTCATTATGTGTATGATAAAAAATCATTCTTTTTTGATTATTTAAAAAATCTTATTTAAGTGGATTGTTATAGAAATTTCCCTTACCATAGTTTTTCCTTCATTATAACATTTTCATCCATTTTATATAATGGTTTAAAGAGGGTATTTATTTTATTATATTACTATATATATATATTTATAATACCATATATAATATTTTTATAACATATTTCCATCAATTAAATAATAATATTTTTCAATTTTTATTGTATTGGTATGTTTATTTCATCGTTTCCATGGTTTGTTCATTATGCATATTATTATCAAATAGAACAATACCACAAAAATTGGACTAAAATAGTATTAATATGTTTCCATAATTTTAAATGATACTATATACAATTTTTTTATTTTATATAATATGATTCATTATATTAAACAATAATGTTAAATTTTTGGCTATTTATTGGTGGTTTTTTTGACCACCACCAAATAAATTAATTTTATTTAATTTTATTTCTATAAATTAGTTCTAGAACATAATAAAGTTAAAAATAAATATTAAAATAATTTTTAACCATAATAATGTTTTCTGAACCATCGTTAATGGAGGTGAGTAAAAATTTAATTTCATCATCCACGAATATGGTAAATCGACATGACAACTATGATGTTTTCATTCTCTAGAATAAAAGTAGAAGATGAGACGTTTGGTTATTGATATATCATTAACAAATATCCAATTATATGTTAGATATTGGAGTTATCATGTCATTTTTTATAGGGGATGTGTGGATAAGACAATAGTGAATCAATAAAGGAAAGAAAAAATGTAAAAATTCAAATGAGAGATTGGTTTTTCGATTAATTTATTCACCGGATTATTATTTTTCCTCATGAATATAAATATTATAGATAAAAAAATCAATATATAGTAAAAAGATAATGATTTTTTTTTATTATGGTTCTTAAATAATTAATTAATCATGGAAGATATTATTTGACTTATAAATTTATATAATGTATATTACTATATTTAAGTATTCATTTTTTATTGTTAATTTAACAAAATCCTTAAAATTCACCCTAACCACTTTTTATGTAAAGAATTTCAAAATAGAATCCATTTTTTAATGTAATTTCTGAAATATGATAAATTTGTTTTTTAATTAAAATAATCATTTATCTGAAAAATATCAGTTTTAAAATAATAATCTATCTTATAACACATTGAAAAATTAAGTAAGGTCACATAAAATTATATGATAATTATTACACTATGAATAATTTTTATGAATATAATTTTCATATCATTATATTATTTATAAAATTTAAAAAAAACATTTTTATGATTCGGTAAAATTCCAGAGCTTAATTTATCAATTTAAAAACATTCGTTTACATATACTATTGTATAAATATATCATATTTTCCCATATGATATACAAAACTTTATATATATAAATTCATTGGTGAGGTTACTATTATATTATTATATATTCCTTGTTTTGTTATAGATACCAATTACTTTATTATCATTTTATAATGAATTAAAATATATAATTATAAAATAAAAATTATTTTTTATCAACTTGGGTTGTTACATCCCCCACCTTTTAGAAATTGAATCCACGTAATTTTTATTCACATAATAATAATGATAGGAAAATTTTCATTCACTACATTACAAGATTCACATTTTTCTTCTTGTACCGCATAGATTCTCCACAAAATAATAAAATAGTCAATTAACATATTCCACAATGAATTCTCCCTATAGTGATTATGTGAACATACTTTTCCAAATATTAATGATCATCATCCAACATAACAATATCAGATATCTAAACATGAGAAGAATCTTAATTTCTTTTCTACTCCTCAAAACATGAATATAATTTTATTCTAAGGATAAACATGGTGTAAATACACATCTTCTGAAACTGATATAAATTTCTCCAAGATTTTATACTATCCGATTATCTATGGACTCATAATACCATTCTTTCTATAATATATCACACTTTTCCTTAGAGAAATGTTTAGAAATACATGATATCCTACCTTGAAAAAAGGTTCCTCCAGTCATCTGCATAACCTTTATTCCAACTATGAGTTATCCTCTTCTATTGCAGGATCATATTTACTATAACAGACACATTCTCTACAAATTATGGTCCCATCAATACCCATTCCCCATATTAAATCTAAAATGATCGATATTGAAACCACTTTCCATATATATCCCCAAAAGGTTCCATCTGTATATTAGAATAAAAAATGTTATTATAAGAAAACTAAACTAAATAATGAATCTAATACCAACATCCATGATAACCTCTTGAAAAGAATGTAACATGGCTTCCTTTGTAAAACTTTTTCCTTTAGTCTAACCATCAGATTGGTGATGAAATGTTGTACTGCAATTAAATTCATTAACCAATGTCTTCTAAATGTATTTCCAAAACTTAAATGCATAAATAAGAACATATTTAGAAACAAAATAGAGTGGAACTCCATGTAACCTAACTATATCATTGTGGTATAGTTGTGAAATGAGATCTAAAGACATACAATTTGTAAAAGGAATAAAATACATAGATTTAGTAAATCGATCCATAATAACATAACTCACATTGTTACCTCGAGATGTCTTTGGTATTCAATGAAAAAAATCCATGGATACATTTTCTTATTTCCAATCCGGTACTAGAAAATAATTAGAAATACCATTTAAAAGTATTAATTCTTATTTAACCTACTGATTGGTAAAACATTTCATGGTTAAATCCCCAATATGTATTTTCATTTCATCTCACAAGTAAAACTCTTTAATCTATTATTACATCATAGTGATGCACATATAAACTAAAAATGAAGAATAATTAGCTTCCCATAAAAATTCATTCTTCAATTATGAATTAAAATGAATACATAATCTCTTACCAAATTTAAAAACATAATCATTTGAAATTAAATATTCTAGAAACCAACCATTTTAAACTAATTCTACCTTTTGTTCTATAAATCATTGTCTTTTACAAAAAATTTCTTAATTCTATCTAACAGAGATTATTTCACTAATAGTTGTATCCAAATAGAGAAACATTCTACACCAAAAACATCCAATCCAAAATTTATCAATGGATTAAGCAAGGGGTCATATTTCAAAAGAATCATGGTTAACATATCATGTTGTTTTTTAATCAACGAGTCTGAAAATTTGTTTACTATTGTGCTATTGTAATTAATCAATAAATTTTATTCCATTATAAGTTCAATCCATCTTCTTTACCTCTTTAATAATTTCATTTGAGTCAACATATACTTCACACATTTATTCTTAGTATATATTTCAAATCTGGATCCATGTAAAAGATTTCCCCAAATCATAAATGTGCAAACTATAACTTCCAGTTCCAGTTCATGTTTCAGATAATATAACTCATGTGGTTTTAATATTTTTTGAGGCATAATAAATTACTTGATAATTATACATCCAATTACAAAAAATTTCTTTTAATGGAGAATAACTATAGGTGAAAAAATATCAAAATCGGGAATGTAGATAGAAAACTAGAGCATTCACTAATCACTTTTTCAGTTCACGAAAAAAATATCACAGTGCTCTATCAAAATAAATTTAAACACGTTTTTTTGTAAACCTAGTTAGTGGTATACAAAATAGTTCAATGTTTTTTTCCAAACTATTGATAATAACATGATAAACCTAGAAAACAATTAATTTGAGTAACATTTGATTATCGTGAAATTTTTTTATCCATATATTTTTTAGGGATCAAATTTTATAACATATTTATTTAAAATGTACCTATGAAAATAAATATATTTCATTAAAAAAACATTTTTTAGATTTTCCTTATAACCTTTTATCTTAAAGTATTTGTAGAAAAATCATGATCTATTTTTCATGATTCTCATAAATTTTTTAATAAACAAAAATATCAACAATAAAAACAAAAATAAACATATCCAAATATGAATAGAATATTTTAATAATAATATCCATTAATAAAACAAGATAATTTTTTAAACCAAAGGTTATAACAAAAAGTTCATAATTCCGACAACTAGTTTTGTATGATTTTTTTAGAATACCATCAACCTTCGCATTCAACTGTTGGTACCAAGATCTAAACTCAATCATAGAAAAATACTAAGCTATATGGACTTGATCATACAATTTGTCGAGATGAGGAAATAAATACATACTATTAATAGTAATTTTAATCAAATATCTATAATAGATGGAAAGTCACAAAGAAAAATCATTCTTCTTAAATAAAAAATAAAAGCATTCTAGGGTGAACTTCAAGAGTGAATGAATCATTTATCATGAAAATACTTCAATTACTTATTCAATTCTAAATGTTTTACGTGATGAATTTGATAAGTGGTTATGAAATTTGATTAACATAAAAAACTATTAAAATTGTAATTTCAACATCTTGATTATATAAAACACTGAAAAATAAATTATTAAATAATCAATATATTTATTTAACATTAGAATATAATTAATCTTAATAATTAATATTTTCTCAAATATATGTGCATGATAAATATTATTTTAATTTTTTAACAATTCTCCAATTCCTGATATAATACAAATGGTATGGGTTCATCGTTCTATAAAAATTAAAACATAATATGAAGAAAAACATATTTCGATCTAAAATAAATCACATAATAAAAAATTATAATCCAAACCCATAATAACATAAAAATATAATAATAGAAAAACAAAAAGCCCTTTAGGAAACGAATTTTCCCAGAAAAAACATGATTATTATTATAATTTTGTTTTTCTGGAATATTTAGAAATTGTATTTTGACAATAATAATTAGTTTAATTTCATAAGGAGGTATTTTAAATTTACAAGATAAATTTCATAGAAATAATAAAATTTATAGACTCCGTTTCAAATAAGACATTATAAAATTATGTATAAACAAACAACATACATTATGAAACATCATTGGATCACCCAACACCTACTGAAGTTGTCACAAATTATTTCACTACACCTTTATATTTATAGTCTGGCTAATTCCCATCATTTAGATCCTTATTTCTAATCTAATGAGCTTAATACCCAGAATCACTATGTTTAAAACATTTTATAGTTTGCTTATCACAAATAATCATACCAACACAATAATCTATTTAATTTTAATCTTGGTACATATTTCAAAATATTCACATCATAAACACATCCCATATTTTCCATAGAATTCCCTATGATTCTTTTACTACACATTCCACAAACTGAAATCAGGATTTTATTACATTTAAATTTATTTTATTTATTCCTACCCATTTCTTTATATATATTACTTCTCTTATGCTTGTTTTCAAACAACACTTGATCATAAAAAATATCCATTTATACCCTCTTTCCATATAAAAAATATTTCACGTAACTTTGGAATTTATGGGATGAAAATGCACTTTAATATAATGTATTTAATACAGACTAAAAAATATTATATTTCACTATCATGATCATGAGTAATATTCTGAGAATAACTTTAATATCAAGTAATTTTTATATCATACACAACAAATTATTCTACTTCCTATTGTTTCATATCAAGTAGTTTCATTTCTATTATACGATGGACTATAGTAGGAAAATAAATTTCAAGGAAAATATTCTTAAATTCATCCCATTAAATGGATTCAACCACTTACATTTCCATGATATTTATAACCATTGACCACCTATGGATAGATTCACCTTTAAAATGAGAAATATCACAATAAAAAAATTACCAAAAACGAACATACCTTATATAAAATACCTTTCAAGGGATTTAATCTACATTTCAGCTATCACTAGGCTAGACAAATAACGGAAAGCAAGATATATATAACTTATATATTATTCCACTATCATATTATCCAGTTTTGATAGCTTTGGTTTTTCACATTAATTAGTGAAAAACCATGTATATCCTATATCAAATGATACATTACTATAAAAAACTACACATTTTAATTCCCCACATTCACTATTACAGATTTAATCATTTATCATCCTCTTGGCGCCTTCATTCATTTGATTTTATATTTATTTCCTTCAAAATCCATCTAAACAGACATAACATTGATATATAAATATCATCATATTAAAATAATATATTATTTCAACATAACATGATGGTCAAAATCAGTTATAGTATTATAATAACTTTATCCTTACTATTAATTATATCTAAAAAATTCTTTGATACTAACTATATGGTCATATCTTAAATGTTGCATAATGTATTAAATTCCTCAAGAAAATCACTTGTTTATTTTCCCAATGATCTTTTTAGTTTATTTTTTTAATGAATTAGTCCATATAATATACACAGGAAAAAAATTTCATTGAAAATAATAATTTATTCTGGAAATGGAGACTCAAAAACATTACGGAATCATAAAACAAGGAATAATTCCACCTTACATTAACATAAAAAATAGTTCTTTTATTTGTAAAAAGTGTCAATAAGGAGGGTCTATTATAGAAAATCTCTTTACCTCATGATTGACTTCCATTAAAATCATCCAAAACATTTATTTAATTATTTAAAAGGGTGTTAATAATTTATTATAGAATTATATTAATATTTATAATAACATATATGTTCTTTTTATAACTTCCTTCTACCAATTTACTAATAATATTTGGTTATTTTTATAGTTTTAGGTGCATTAATTACCATGTTTCCATTATCGTTTCATTCTATATTTTATTATCAAATGAAAAAAATAGAAGTGGAATGAAATAATATTAATATGTATCATTATTATTATTTGAAACCACAACTGTTTCATTTTCTAAATATGAGGATGATTCATTTTATAATCCATTAACGATTAATGTTTAGGTTATTATTGGAAGTTTTTTTCATCAATAAAAAACATTGATCTCTTTATTTAATGATAGGTCTATAAATTAGTTCGAGAAAATTATAAAAGTTATAATATAATATTTAAAATAATTTCAAAACCATACAAATAGTTAAATGAACATATTTAGTGGTATTATATCAATATGAAAACACATCATCCATGAAGGCTGTGAATCAACACTTCAAGGATGATTTTTTTTATTTTCTAGAATAATTATAGATGATTAGAAGATTGATGATCGATATTATATTAACACAATAAAATTAAATTACATGTAAGATATTAGATTTATATTTTCACTTTGGATATGGATGGTGAGTATAGGATAAGAGTGAACTAAATAACAGAAAAAATTGACACATATAAGAAAAAATAATTCAAAAGAAAAAGGATGAATTGAACTCTCAAATGGTGTGTCCTTGAGAACAACCTAAGATCACTTGATATTAGTTTTTTTATAAGAACAATTGGTTTTTGATATAGAGAATTGTAATTTAAAAATAAATGGGTAGATATTAAACAATATATAAGGCTTTGGATGTTTGAGGAGAAGCACTATGATGGGGTAGTATTTATAGTGTAGGAAAGGGCTGTTTTTTGATTATTTTAGTTATTAGAATAATATTTTGGCTCTAGAATATTAATTTTTTTAGATTCATATGAAAAAATACATAAAATATCAAATGTTGTTTTGATATTTTTCATCTAAAATCATCAGTGACTAATGAAATAGTGTATTAAACATATAATTTTATATATCGTATGTTAAATTATTTCACTATTCACAAAAAAAATTTAATATTTTAGAAAAAAACAAAACAATTCACTATTTAAATTTTACAATGTTCTTAATTAAATAATTGAATCAATTTTATGGAAATATTTATCTAAATAATATATTTGTTTACCTTAAAATTATCAGTTATTTTAAAAATACCGATTTTATAATTATAACACATTTTATGACACATTATAAAATTAATTTATGACTCATAATATTATATTTTAATCAAAAGGAAACAAAATTTTATTTTATTAATATAATTTATGAAGAAAATTTTTGTTTTAAATCAATTAAAAAATTAAAAATTTGTAAATAAAATTAAAATTTCACAAAAATACCAACACTTATTTTATCATTTTAAAAACAATTGTTTACATATTGCATGACATGAATATAACTTATTTTCACCCATAAGATGCATAAATTATTATATATACATTAATAGGTGAGGATACATATATATTACTATATATTCCATAATTTCAATAATTACCAATTATTTCATTATACATTTATAATGAATTTAACTATTTTAGTCCAAAATGCAAAAAAATAATTTTATATGTACATAGGTTGTAACAATGATAAGAATCTGAGGTGATATATTATCAATCCCATTTATATGCAAATGTGGATGACATAACTAGTTTGAGTTATTATTGGCCCAAACCAGTTTTTAACTTATGAATCATTATTTATATGATTCATGTTTAACCCCCTCATGAGAAACATTTAAATAGGTGGTAAATTCACTTTATGTTCTTGGATGGATTTCATATGGTCCATTATCATGACATTATTTGTTAATAAAATTATTATCCTAATATATATTTTATTAAAATTATTAGTTCAACCTCAATATTCTATCTATAATATCACATTGGTTATAACATTAGATATATTATATATGTTTTAAAGGGAAATCCAACTATTCAATGTTTTTATACAATAAATATGGATGTGGATCACCTTATAAAAATACATATATATTATTGTCTTATTAGAATTAATATATATATATAATGAACTCTATTATGTTATTTAAATATTCCAAGAGTATTATGTTAGAGATGTATAATTTTGATGAGAATGTATGGGATTGATCTCTTAGAATGATCGTGGAGAACATGATATGATAAGAAAGACTCCATGGACATAAGGCACTGAGATATACATTGATTATACCTTATGACTACGTAAGGATATAAAAATGATTCTATAAGATCTTTTACATATAAATAAAAGGGATAATCCTATGATAAATTTAATGAACATAATGTATCTATTGACGTATTCCAAAATTGATTATGTAATATTAACCAAACAATATATAAATAATCCTATATTTTTATATATACAGTATTATTAAATATTTTGGTTTCTATTTAATTTTATTATAATTTGTATTTTTTTATGAATAGTAGAATATATGACTCTGGAAGATCAACTTGTTATTGACTCCTATTAAACACATCTATTTGTTATAAAAATTTCCCATATACATAGGATGACCTCTATGGTGATATTTCTAGATATGATTAATTTAATTCTTAGTCAACCTATTAAATAAAATATTATCTTATATAGTAAATTCATAAGAAAAAAATATTTTTTCGAGAAATAAGTCTGAATGGGTAGATTTCTCCATATATTAATTTTTTAAGTAGAATATATCATTATATTATAAAACCACACAATGTTTTTTATGGATTTTAAAAAAATATTGAAGAATATTTACTTTCTATTAGAATAAATTTAGGTAGTTATTTCGGGATAGAAATATTCTAATTCTATCCATTTAGTTCTAGAGTATGTTTACTCTATATAAGGATAAGGTAAATTAATTTTTACATTCAATGTTACTAGCCATATAGTGTGGATCAATAATAGAGTGTATGGTTTGAGAATCCTCTAAATTGAAATTATTATTATTTTTGTTGGATATCGTACTAGTGGGTTCAAAATTCCTCAAACCGAAACATTCACTTACCACAAAATAAGTACTCAAAAAAGTTATTATTTTCATCATGGTCATACAACATTATTTAATTCGCTCATTATTATTCAATTTTCTTTTTGGATTGAAATAACAAAATAAAAAAATATGGGCTTCTATCATTTCATAACTAAATATTCTAAAGGTAAATGAAATCATTAATTTCCATGACACTGTAGATATATTTATTGAGATGTGTATGGGTGTAATTGAGGAAAAAATATTCCAATTGTTTATATAGAAAATTAAATCAAATATAAATAAGGTGTAAAATTTCTTTTTTAATTACTATGAAACAAAATTATAGGGCATCAAAACAAATTCTATTTTATAGGATCATTATATAGGGGATTATTTCTCTATATGAATTGGTGATTATAAATTTTAAATATTATATAAATTCAATTCATTAAATGAAAATTCCCAATTAATATTGTTTTTGGAGTATAATAAGGCTATACATAATGAATTGTATACCATATAGTGATTTTAAATTTTTTCTTTGTATCTTATTATTAACATATGATTCACATATTGTTTAGTGATAAGATTTTTATATCTAATTTCTATATAATTATAAAATAATGTTGTCATTTATCTAATTATATTTATCTTATTATGATTTTATTTTGACCAAACAAGATGATCTCAAATGAGTGTGTTACACAGACATTAATAATTTTACTATGGATTCAAGGAAAAAAAGATAATAAAATCATATATACTATAAAACAGATATATGGGATTTTGTGAATAAATTATATACTTTGAGTGTATATGATTATAGTATTTTAAATGATTTTATTTTGAACTCCAATGTTATGGGATTTATTGAAAAATAAATTAGTATTTCAAATTAGAAGAATTAAGTATATTAATATTTAATAATGAGATCCAAGTTAAAAAAAATATAAAATTTCTAAAAAATTAATTTAATCATCATCTTAATTGTTATATATATTAATGAATGTTCTTATTAAATGGGATCCTATGGATATAGTTAATTATTTAAAACAATGTTTTCAAATATGTTATCAGTTTTTTACCAATATATTTATATGGGATAATGAATGATTATTCTTGTGTGGAGATCACATTTAATTGTTCAATTTACCAAAGCACAAATAATATTTGGATAAAATATATGGATACAGATAAATTGAATCTTACACTAAAAATACACTTAATATGATTGTTTGCATAATTATTTAGTACAATAATATTTTTACCCTACTTGTTCCTTTTCCAAATTGATTATTTGTTTCATTTTTCTATATATTCTTTAAAATTTAATTGTTTAAATTTTTATTCATATTTAAATTTTATATTGGTTCTCATCTTTTATTAGTTTTATATTATTTAGACAACATACTTTGAATAGTGGGATGAATATTTTATGTTTTCATTAAAACCAAAAATTGTCCCCAATTGAAGACACTATAATTTAAATATATTTGAAAACATTTTGAATAAATAATAGTTTATGGACATATTTTATTTTCATCATTCAGAACATTATATTTAATTTTTTTTAGGATAGATCTTATTTCCTAACACTGACACTTAAAATAGGAAGGGATCATTTTTTACTATAACATGGAAACCAATAAAGATGAATGAGAAAATGTGCACAACATGACATAATATTTATTTTAGATATTACTATAAATATTATTATTGTATAATGATTGTTTTTATAATGTTTTTTGTGGATCACTATCATATTTTGGATGAAAATATTTTATTTCAAGAGAAAAGAATATATAATATTACATTGAAGGAGAAACATAAATACTAGGATAACTATAATTTCTGAAACACATTCCAATGATATATTAAAGTAATGATAAAAACTATATTTCACCAAGTGACATATTTAACTAAATTTGCGTGAATTTAGAAATCATATATTCCAAAACATCCATAGTTTTTTAAATAATAATATTAGTTGTGTGTTCTCAAACATCATGGAGGTACATAACTATTTTAATATTAAATTTAATTTCTTAATTTTGGTCAATGAATTTTTTCCCATGTGTATGCGGATGTGTTAGGGTATTTCAAGGGTTTGGGAAGCGAAATGAAGGAGAAAAGTAGTTATCCTATACAAGTTGCATGTTTGGTGCATGGTTAGTGTAAACCATGAAAAGGCGAAGAAAAACTATATGAACATGGAATAATTAATTTCACATGAGTGTAACATTGTTTGATAAATCTTTTTACATACCTAGATAATCATGTCACTAGAACAACTCATAGAAATAGGATGGAACATGGATTACGCATTTCTTAGGAAATGTATAACAAACAAAGAAAACAAATTGTGCACACCATTAAAAATAAATAATTCACCATTTCAACATGGTATATTATGTATCAGACAATGATTTCCCCATAATTTATTCCTCCTATAACCCTAGTGACAATCCAAGAACCCAATAAATATCCAATGTGTGATCCACTTTGTTACTAGTTCATTTGAAGTACCATTGGTTTTTGATCCATGCTCCAAGAATGTTTAATGATTTTTTTCTTAACTTTTCTTGATTAAAGTATATGATTTATCCTCTTCATCAAAATACATAAAGCCCTCTATTTATGGAGTATTATTGGTTTTGGATTCACATGGTTCCTTAATATGAATCTAGGGTTATGTTTAATTGGGTTTTATCTTCATATTCATGGTATGATGTCTACAAGTTATATCCCATAGTGTTATTTTCGATTTATGATTATGAGGTTGTGATATTACTAACTTATTGATGTGAATTTGACTACTTTAGTAATATTTTGTGTAATGTTTGGATAAATGTTTATTTATACCCATGATGATCTCAATAGTAATTATTATAATTTATTAGACTTTTTTGGTCCACTAAGAAGTGTGCCAAATTTCTCAAACATGTAAAACTGTAATGTTAAGACTAAAGTTCATTTGTATTGAAATACAAGAATAGAAAATGTGTTAATATGTTAATTTGAGTTATGAAAAGGAAATAATGGATAACATGTCTAGTCTTTTTAAAAAACATAAGTGTTAGCTTGAAAAAATATGAAACAATGGTAAATAGAATACTGTGAATGTTTTAGATGACATGTGTGAAAATATTGAATTGTGAATATGGGATAATGCATGAGAATTGGAAATTTATGATATATGGTTTAACATATAGTTATCAATTAATAATTATATTGTGTTAATTCGATGTAAAAGGAAATGGGTTAAATGGGCTATGATACAGAACCGGAAAATGTTCTAATGGGTTAAGGATTAATATTAAACACATGTGTTAAATAATTATGAAATGTGTATGTTATGTTTCTCAATAGTGTATGATATGTGATATTGTATATGTCTAAAATGGATAAATAATCATGTTCACATTTCCTTTTAGTTGTGTGGTATTGGACTTTAGTATCTATTCTACAAGGGTCAGGTAATATAGTGGTTCAAAACCCCAACTCATAATGCATGAATTAGGGAAGTGGATAGTAGCTCTATGCCCCAAATAGATGCATTTAATGAGACTACCTAGACAAGTTCTCCAAGGTATGTGAGATGTAAATTTTTTTATTTTTTATTCCCTATAGAGATTGGTAATAATATATTTTCCTGTATTCATAATAATTGTCTAACATAATAAATTGTGTGAATTATGTAAATTCATAACACATAGAACAAGTGATGAAAATAAAATAGTTGATAAAAATTGTTAATGTGAATTTTTTCTATTGGAAGATGATTTTTAATTTGTTTAACTTTTCATTTATTTAGTTCATGAATGAATTATCTCATTAAACAAGATATTTTTTAAACAAAATTGGTGGTGAATGTTAATTTTGTAATCATATCATTCTCAAGCCATCATTGGGTAACTGGGAAGATTTCATGGTTACATATTATGAATAGGGAAATGGACATATTCTAAGGAGTTGAGTTAGGATAGGGTTGTTCATGGATTATGGTACAACATTATAGTTGGGAACCATTTTAGGGATTTAGTTGTGTCTATTCATTTTCAGTTATTATTATATTTTTCACTATTAGCATGACATGAAATATTTATTTTTGGTTGTGATCTATACCCTATTTTAGAAACAACTAGAAATTTTTGCTTGTTGTTTATTAATTATTTAGTTCTTTATTTCATAGGTTTTTTGTTGTGGATAACCTAGTAAAAGAGGGTATATTCATTCCTCAATATCCATTAGATCCCCACCTATTGTTAATAACTTATGGTGTATGTGGAGGAAGGATTGAGGTCATGTGTATGCCATGATCAAAGGACCAATTAGGTGGAATCTATGTCGAGGATGATATAGTGTGGTATTAGATAAAGTATCATTTATGTGGACATGATATTTTGGAAGGAAGACATGATGGTGAGATTTATCATGCCTTGTAAATGATCACATTCATGGATGTTATTAACCCATGTGTCTTGGGTGGTAATTATTTTTCAATATATGTGTTCTTAATTTGGAAATATATTTTACCATTTTTTGATCTACATGTTTTGTGATGTGAATTTTTTATGATTTTTTCTCATATCTAAAACTAAATGAGGTAGTGAATTCTTGAATCATATTATGATCCATTGGATATAGGTGGAATCCATCATGAATGGAACACATTGGATGAGTGAGTGGTATGTTACAGGAAGGATGCAATTTACCTAATGAAAGTTTAAATAAATTTAATGTCTAATGAATATGATGTTATTGGTTAGATTTAAAGGATTCTAAAAAATGGGTGAAGACTTCTTCTTAATTATGGGGTATGAATGAGTGTAATTTTTGGATACAATATATTGTGAATATGTTAAATCATTAGATGTAATGAACATTAATTATTGGAATGTTACTAAAGAATAATATTTTTTAATGTAGAAATGTTTTAAAAAGAATGTGTAATTAAAGAATTATGAAAATGTAGGTTGGTTTACATTGTATTGAACATGAACTATTGTTGTTAGGGTATAGGGTTTTGTTATAGATATGAAAATGTACGTTGGTATAGTGTATTAAAAATCTAATGATATGGCCAGTTGAGTGTCTTATTTTCAGTAAATTTTGAATCCTTTACGACATGTGTTCTAAGAATTTTTTTTAGAATTATATAAAAAATCCCTCTTGATAGTGTTTTATGGTTTGGAAAAAAGAGGATTTCAATGGTAATGCTCCACCATAATTAGAGTAATGAAATTCATTGGCCGAAGATAACCTAGAAGAGGAGAAGTTCCGTGAGAACATCACTCGTTTTATCCCGATGATGGAAGGAAACACATGGTGGGTCACACTGAGTATGTCTGAACTAACAAGAGTGTTTTATTTAAGATCCCTCTAAAATTTGATGGAGAGGTTGTAACTATAGAATCATAGTTCATGATATTTCGTATACATAAGATCTGGTATTATTATGAGTCTCATGTCTAGAATAGATTAATGTTGGAAACCGACATATTGTGTGGACCAAAAATAAACAAATGTAATATTCTAGTTCATACATAGCATGTTTATGGTATGTTGTGGAAAGTCATTCAGAAATAGATTCATGATAATTTATATCTAGAGACCAATGATAGGAGTGGGAAATTAAATTTATGACGTTGACCAAAGAAATGATATCAGTAATGGATTATGTAGTCCATTTCATAGACATCCAATGCATTATTCTAGCATTAGAATCAGATTGGGATGTGACATAAAGTTGTTTCAAAGACTGTCACAAATATGATATTATGTCACAACGAACATATTTCACTTAAATTAGAATTATGAATTATTGTATTATACACTTATTACAAAATGAAACATAAGGGAAGTTCCAGATAGTGAGTTTTTGGTTCTAGTTGGATGAACAAGTGGTGCGAATTCTGATAGTAGTAATCACCCTATTGTAATTCTCCACATGGTTGGAAGTGAGTAGAGGGGTCTAAATAAAGAATCATCCTCTCATAGTGGCAACCACGTCCTTTTATATGATTATTGAAGTCCAATATACCTTAAATGTTCAGTTCCTCAACCACCAGTTGAGTGCTAGTAATTTTTTATAATGCTGAAAGGGTAAGGGTTCATCATGAACCCTAATCATCTGATCATAGTTGGAGGATTGAGGCCAATTCCTAGTGCATGTAAGTAATCAGTTATCCATTATCTATATGATAGTTTATATTTAATTGACCATACCATTATTGGTGGAGGATGTCATACAATGAGGTTAGAGCCTCTATATCAGTAGTGTAGTCTAGCATTAGGAACAAAAACTAAGTCCTAGAGTAGAGAGTTAGTTCTACTTCATATAAATCAGTCTACACCTGGTTGTGGTGAAAATATATTATCGAACATTCAAGGTATGATCCATGATGCGTCAATTCTTGATTGTGCTTTATTGTACATAGGTGACTCTCAATCTTTTGTTTTTTCTCAGTTTGTGGTTTTGTTGTGTCTAGAGATGGTTTGTTTTTTTTTGGGGTTATATAGATTATTACATATTTAGGTGTGTGAATATATATTATTATATATTATAAGTCATTTTCTATCAATATTTATTTCTATCTTTTCTTATGGAACATTTCATTTCTTGAGAAATCAGTTTTTGATCAGATTATAAACATGGACTAAATAACATTATACCCAGCCCATATTGACTGTTACCACCATAGGTAAATGTTTTTGTTACATGAGGGAGAAACATATGTAACAACCAAAATATTTGGTATGATAATTTTTTTTAAAAAAATTTGTGTAATTTTATTTTACGAACAATGAAACACCCTAACTTTAATAAGTAGTATGTGTAAATATAAATGTGAATGTTAGGTTTATAACATTATATTATCATTGGTAAATTATGACTATTAGTTAATATGACCATTATAACCTATAATCTTGATAAAAATGACAACTTTTTATGTAGAAATGTCAATCAATATTATTCATAAAGGATAAATGATGGAATCTACAAATAGATTCACTCCATCTAAGGCCCATTTGTCAAAATGTGAGATGGATGTAGTGTCATTGGGGTTTGACCTTGACCACAACCAATATGAGATTCAACATGTGATGCATGAACCAAATCTTGTACATGATATGGTTAAGTTATTTGGAATTACAACTCATGTGATATTAGTCAAGCCACCCCATAAATCATTCCCTATCGCATACCTTTCCCTTATGTCATAAATAGGTATAACAAGGGGTTATATGTCCCGACCACAGTGTGTGATTCCATTTATTAAATTAAATTTATACTCCATCATTTTTTAGTAATATTTTTCCTGGAAAAAAATGATATTAAATTAGATAAATTGATTTTTCAAATAGAGATTACAATTTCAAGAATAGAATAATTATTATTATGAACTACAGTGTTATGATTCCTTTTAATTTTAATGATATAGTGTGAATAGAATAATCATATTTAATAATAAATGATAAAATATTATATTTATTTCATGTATAATAACATTTACAATTCATATTCAATATTTTATTATATTTAAAAAGAAGTACTTTTATTAAATGATATAATAATAATATTTATATATTTAATATGATAAAATAAATATTTTTTTGTATCATCAAGAAAAATTAGGTTAGGGTGAATTTATGAGAATTTTATAAAATACATTATCTTACCATGAATAGTAAAAATATAATTTGAGCTTTTCACTGTGTTTAATGACATAATAATTTTGTCATAATGATTTAATAACTAGTTATCCACAATCAAATGCATTAAATATTTTATTTTAATAATATAAAGTATTTTAATATATTTTATTCAATGTACAAATATATAATTATAATTCCATATTATAAAATGGAAATCACATCTCTAAAAAATTTGTTAATTAAAAAAATTATTTTCATTGACAAAATATGAAATATAATATTCTGGTCGACTATTGTGGGATAAAATGACATAAAATATGATCCAATTTACAATACTATGGAAAATTTACATGGCCAAGCCCACATTTTTTCATTTACAAAAAAACTATTTGTCCGTAGAATTTATTTAGGAATTAAAAATAACCCGCCCCCCATTGATCACAAATAACCACCCATTTATACATTTATATAAATTAAAAAATCATGCTCTATAGATTACTTTACCTCTCTAGGATTACACCCTAGGTCTCATAATTCCACGAACATCCAAACCTTTGAGTTTTCGGAGTTACTCTTCAAGGTAATAGAAATATGAACTTCTTATTTTCCTTCATGTTCCCTCATTATGTGGAATTTCATTCAAATTTTAAAAATAGATTCTTTTTTTATTTTATTCAATCCCATTAATGTATTAAGATTCATTTATTATTAGGATACAGTTGTCACCTCTATTTTTTTCATTTCAATAACTATGTTTTAAACCAATTATGTTGCATATTTAAATCTCAAAAGTTATCTCTTATTCTAACAAAATTATCATTCTTTTAATTTATGTGAACAACCAATAATTTTTTTGTAGGCGTATTAACAAAAAATCATAAATTATTTATTTTATTATGAGATTTATATGCAAAAACCATCATTCATATTTCATGTGTTAATGATGACATAATGATCATGTTTATTAAACACGTTTAAAAACACAATGAATATGATAAAAAATAAATTTCTAAATCTCCATAGGCCATCTATGTAATTACTTATTATTTTCTATATAGATCAAAATAATTAATACATACTATGGTTGAAACATGACAACACTTCAATGCAATGGATAATGAAATCAATCTCTAGAGATGACGTGTTTTATTATACATTAGTGAATATCATTTTTAATATTAATTGATCATTAGTGAAAATATATTGTGATAATATTATTAATGTCTCATTTAAATGTTATATCCACATTTACAAGTTATGATTCATTTTATTTTAATTATGATATTCCTCTTTTTCAATACTTTATGATAATCAACAAGTTCGAATCAATAATAGTAATCATGACATGTAAACAGTTTCCCTTTCTTTAATTACATGGAGTTATGCTCACAATATCTTTATATGTATGTACCCTTTATATTAGATTTATTAATTTTACATAATATGAAACTACGACGAATCCATTCAAGTAGACTAGATGATTTTTTTATGTTTTAATTTTTTATGTACCTTATTTTTTTGAAACTAAAATTTAAAATATCCCTTATTTTTCTACTATAATGTAATGTTATGTAATTAAAATATTGGATTACATAGTTTGTATCAAATGAAGTATTAGCTATTTAAGGAAATTAATATTTTAATTCATTTGGAATAACCATATAGATAAATTTAAATATTGGAAAAAATATGGGAATTCTCTTGAAGTTTTACGTATGTGGCTTCATTATTATGAAATACATTCCCTAATATGAATTAGTATGCATGATTCTAGAACAAATATACCTCAGGGTACAAACTCAACCAATGAGAGTCGGTTCTAACAAAGAAAAAACTTATACTTGACAATGACCCTTACTGGACAACTAGTTTGACATTATTGGGTGATATGTTGGGTTAATCAGAATATTTTTATGAACCATTAATATTTAATTATTGAACATATAATTCATGTTAAGGACTAACATAAATACTATAAACTTTTAAGGAATAAAATTATTTTATAAATTTGAGATTAATTAAATAATAAAATTTCACGCATATTATTCTTCTTATAGAAAGTAAATGGAAATAGGAGGAACCACAGAAATACTAATCACACCAGATCATTTTTCAATGACACTTTAATGGAAGCTAGAATGAAAAAATTCATTATTATGATAAATAAAATTAATTTAGTTATATTCAACAACAAGAATCAAGCCAAGAGACCTAATTCACCTCAATGGAAACAACATTCCATTGAATCCTTTATATGTCCATGACCACCATCATTCATTGGATCTATTGACAAATTGATTGGTAAAAAATGGATAATCACTATATAAAGGGTCTATATTTATAAAAGATAAGATCCATTGTTTTTGAAGATGAGAGAGGATGTGAAGAATGAAAAAATTCCTATGTTCAATATTAATTAAGTATGTGTACTGAAATTACATACAATGTTATATGTTCCATATATTCCAATAAACTGATGTAAATGATGGATTATCTTCATAGATATATATTATCTATAAAAATTTGAATATGTAAATGTATAGTTACCTTTGTGACCATTTTTGGTTAGATAATACAAAAAGGGCTATTTTTTAATACACTATGAGGTGCATGGTGAGTCAACAACTAAAGGTAGAGTGACAACATTCATATGGGTAATTACAACCACCTCTCATACCAACATGGAAGTCAGAAAATGTCACTATAAAATTTGTCATTGGTCTCCCAAAAACATACAAAGGAATAAATGTGATATGGGTAATAGTGGACCGTCTCACTCAGACTATCCCTTATATATATATTCAATAAACTTTATCTTTTGACCAACATGCCATGATTTACGTAAAGGAAGTGGTGAGATGGTATGGGGTTCTATTTTCAACAATTTATGATTATGATATGTGATTCACATCAATATTTTGGAGAATTCAATGTCAGGATCCGATTATTGAATTGAATTTTAGTATGACCTATCGACCTGGAATCGATGGTCAGTCTAAAAAGGCTATTCACGAACTTGTTGACATGCTGAGAACAAGATCAATGAAATTTAAGGTTGAATGAGATCAACATCTACCATTATATGATTTCTCATTAAAAAATACATCCATTCGAATTTTTAAATTGATCCCAATTAAAATCTATATGGTAATTGATGTAGAACTCATACATGTTGGGGCAAAGAAAGTTTGAGAAATTTTCTTTAACCTGATGTGTTTCAATATATGAATGTAATGGTTCATTACATTAATCATATCAAAATGTCAAGCCATATATGGAAGAAACTATATGCTGATAATTTTTTATGGACTTGGATATTGATGACAGGTACATATTCTTCCTTCAAATTACATCGTCTACGAGAGTCATATAATTTTGGAATAAATGGAAGATCAGTGCTATATAATGATTCCCCTATGAAATCATTGATCGCATAGGAGTAGTGTCCTATCAGCTATAAATTACACTAAACCTAGATGAATATCATGATATTTGACACATATATTTAATGATTATGTACACATTTTACCATTCACTTATACAGTATTTGCACACAGTAAAACTAAATCATGACATCTCTTATGTGGAGAAACCAATGGAGATCATGGATCAATGATACAAAGTTAAACCTAATAATACTTCCCACATCATCAATGAGTGATGGGGGGAAAATAAATATTTAGAATAAATTTTATAACTACAGGATATAATAAGAAATAAGTACACACCTGTTTTCACAACATATAAAAATATTTGATATTTTAGGGATGATATTTTAGAAGGGAGAAGAATGTAAGGACCCCATGTTTTTCAATGATATTTTTCTTTCTGAAAACATGACTTATATTATTTTAAGAATAAAAAAATATATATCTATATAATAATGAAGTGTAAATTTAAATATGACCATTGTGTCTTTATCAGTATATGAATGTTGGTCAATTATGACTATTAGTAAATAAGACTATTGGAAACAATACTCTTGATAAAAATATTAACATTATGAGTATAAATTAAAAATTATAACAAATTAACAAAGGAGAAATTTATTTCTAAACAAATAGATGAATGTGATATGAATTCAATTTTTTTTAAAATGTGATGTAGGTAGCTTTAATGGGTCTTTCACTTGACTACTCTCGAAGTGAGATTCAATATGTGAGGCTTCAAAAAAATCGCATATAGGGGAATTCATGTAAGTAAAAATTAGGACTCATGAAATGTTAGAAGAGTCAACCTATGAATCATACCCCATAATAAATGTTATCCTTATGTAATAAGTGTATGTAATATGGTTTTACATGTACCTCTCTTAGTGTGTAATTCATTATTTTATTGAATTTTTAATCCCATCATTTGTATATTATGAATAGTTCTACTTCATCAAGTTTAGATGGAAATTGATAAATTATTTTTTCACATATATATTATATATTTCAGAAAAGAAATATTCATAATAAGAAATTATATTATTTTGAAAATTTTTATTTTATGGAAATATTATTAATAAAAACTGTAATTTAAAAATGAATTTTAAAATAATTTAATTTTCTTCAACTGTTATCAATTTTATGATGTATATTCAATCCCTTATTATTTTACTAAATAAATATTTTTATATTAAAAATATAAAATTGTCATATTGAGATGATTATTATGATAAATAAGAAAAATTTTCTAAATAATAACATCTATATTATGTGAATGTGTGTTTATAGGGAATTTTCTAAAATTCAATATTTTCTGGAATAGTAAAAATACAATTTTATTTTTTTGGTATATTTAATGAAATTTTAATTATTTAATAATGATGTAATAACTATTTAACAAAAAATAAATTATTAAAAAATATCACATCATTAATATCACATATTTTAATATATTTTATTCAATTTCCAAATATATAATTCTCTTTCCAAATTCTAAAATTGAAACATTACCAATAAGAATGTTATTTTATGAAATATTAATATTCCTTGTATAAATAAGAGATAAAAAATTGGGTTTGACTCATGATGGATAAAATTACAAAATATATGATCCAAATGTTCAATATCATGGGAAAATACAAGGGTAATTCCCATGATAATTCATTAACCACTACCTATGTGTCAAAACACATTATTTATAAATTAATAAACAAACCCTCCATTTCTTCTGTAAATACCCAGAAATTTATTCATTTAAATTTATCTTCCATATAATCTTCAATAAATATATAATAGTTTTACCTCCAATAGAGTCTTATCAAGGTTTCATAAATCCCCCATGGTACCAACTATTAAATTTTAGGAGTTACACTTCATGGTATGGAAAATCGCATATTCTATATTTCTTTCAGGTTATATTTAGATATAGAATTTTTTTTAATTACAATGAAAAATATTTTATCAATTTTTTCATACTATTTACTATAATTAATGTCTTAAATGAGTGTGATACCCTTTACAATCCTTTTTTACACTTTCCTAAATGACATTTTATACATGTTATAAAACCGATTTTACTTATCAAAATTATTACTTTTCCCATAATAAATGCCTTATTATTTTATTATTGTGATGAAACCTCAATTTTTTAGGGGTTATCATACATGATATTTAAATTGATTATTTTACTCTTTTATTGACATATAAAAAACCCACAACCCCTTTTAGTTGGGTTAAAAATTAAATATTGAACATTTAGGTTAATCACTTTATAAAACACAATGATTTTGATATGAAACTCATTTCATTTATTCTTCGTGGGTTATTTATGAAATATATTATTATGATTTTTGAGTTTTATATTAATTAAAACATATTAAGGATGTTCGATAATATCAATTCAATGCACATGGTAATTAATTTAGTCTCTATATATAGAATGCATTACAATTCCTTGGAGAATAACCTTGGTAATTATCATGAAAATTCAGTGAAAACCCATTGTCATGTTCTGATGAATTTCTCATTTAAATATTCTACCCACATTTCAATGTTATAATTCATGTTTTGTTTACTATGATAAGCATTTTTATCACATATTTTGATATTTCTTAGGTTTTAATAGATAATTATCAAAATCACATGTAAAATGTTTCCCTTTATTTCACATAATGGACCTTATTCTTATCCATTCTTTTGATTCATATCCCTATTGTATTAGATGAAATTATTGTGCATATGATTAACCTATGATAAATTAATTATAGTTTATTAAAATAATTAACTATTTTTTATCATCTAAAGTAACTTATTTTCAAGATACTTGTCTATAAATTGACATTTTTATGTAAAATGTAATGTAATGTAATTTAATAAAAGTATGTAATACATAGAATCTATCAAAAAAGGTTTAGTTATTTGATAAAGTTGTGATTTTAAAATTTTATGCATATCCTTAAAGAAATTGTTAAATATATAAAAATGTCTTTATATTTTAGAGAAGTATTAAGTTAGAGGTTTTAGGGAAAGTAATTTCATGTATGGATATGAAAATGTGGACATGGTTCTGGAACATATATATATAGGGTTAAAAACATTTACAAGGTGTAACGGGCATAACAATGCATGACCTAGAACATTGGAAACAAGTCATAATCCACACCTAGTTTGAAATTATCATGTGATATGTTTGTTTAATCACAGTGTTTTTATGAATGATTATATATTATTTAAAAATATAATTGCTGATAATTATTAAAATAATTATTATAATATTTTTTGGAAGAAAATTCATTTATTCATATACTATTAATAAAATAATTGCATCCCTCAATTAGTTTACTTCTATTAGAAGATGACAGGATGTTGGTGAGACCAAAAAAATCATGACCAAAATAAACCAGGAATTGGCGACCCTCCATTCTAAGCAATAATATAAATATTTATGAGAATGATTGATAAATTTCAATGAGTTATGATCAATAACATCATAAAATTTATGGGACAAAATACACCTTGAAGGGAACAAGTTTCCATTGAAACCTTATTGCATTTCTGACAACCTTTTCTCAGTGGATATATCAATCAATTCATTGGTGGACAATGGAAATGCTCTTTATAAATGGTCTAGAAATATAAATTACAAGAACATTTATTATAGAAGATGATAGAGGATATGAAAAATGATTATTTTCCACAGGTAAATATTGACAATGAAGGTGTACAAACATTAAATTTAATGCTATGTGATCTATATATTCTAAAAATAATTAAGATATTATGGATGAAGATCATAGCTCTACATTTTCTACACATATGAGATGCATAAAAAGTATTAAGATGTCGATGATCATTATTGGGTTGATAACATGAAATGGTAGATTTTAGGCTAGACTACGAGGTGCTTGGTGTGTCACCATATTATGGAAGCATGAAAAATTACTAACGGGGTATTACAACAACTATCCATAGCAACCTGGATGTTGGAAAAAATCACTATAGGCTTTTTTAGTAGTTCCTTGAAAACATCCAAAGGAAGAAATGTGATATTGGTCATAGTGGACTGTCTCTCTAAGACAGCCAATTTTATCTCTATATAGGACGATTTTTCACCTAAACAACATTACAATATTAATGTGTAAGAGTTATTGTGGTTTCAGGGAGTTCTAGTTTCAATCATTTTTATTGTGATAAAATATTCACAACAAAATTTTGGTGAAGTAACAAACATGATCTGATTGATGAATTTTAATTTCTATATGACATATCACACCCAATCTGATGGAAAATCTTAGACGACTATTCAAGAACATGAGGAAGTGATGAGAACATGATCAATTGAATTTAACGGTTGATGACATCAACTGCTATTATTATTTGATTTCTCATACAACACCAACATCCATTACACTATTCAAATGGAACCCTATGCATATCTACCTCTGAAGCAATGTATAAATAGTACATAACTGGGGAAAACTAGTGAGATAAAACTTCATGTAATTTTTATTTTTTTTATATTTTTCTAGAAAAGGTTTATTCCATCCAAGAACACATAATGGATTCTTAGATTTTTAAAAATAGATATGCTGAAAACCATCAAAGGGACATGGTGTTTGATTTTTGTTACAATGTCAAACATTAAAATTCACCATTGAATATTTTCATGTGTTTTGGGAAGAAAGGGATTTTCATTCCTCAATACATTAGAGACAATGATCTCCTTGATTGCATAGGAATGGTGGCCTATCAACAAGAACATCAAATAAACATATATTATGTTCATGATTTTTTCAACATATCTATCTTAATGATGTATATACCTGACTCTTCACATATACTCAATCCAAAGCTGGTGCAACTAGAACATAACCACTCTTATGAGGAGTATCCCATGGAGCTCATGAAACGTAGATTCATGGTTATACCATACAATACTACCCACCTAATAAATGTGTTATGGTGGCACCATAAATAGGAAGAAAAAATGCTAAAAACAAAGTAGATAATTAGAAATAAGTACACACACCTTTTCTAGACTAATATATTTAGTTGAAATTACAGGGATGAAATTACATAATGGGAAATAATGAAATCACCCATTCATTTTTAATTATTTTTTTCTAAAAAATGTATCATATTTTATTTTATAATATGGAAACTGTAACTCTTAATTAAATATTTAAGTATAAAATGAAATAAGACAATCAAGTTTCAACTGAATATTGTTTAATTATGAACAGTGGTCAATATAATTGTTTAAAATGATATTATAAATAAATTTTTTAAAATTATATGTATAAATAAAATATGATAATAAATATTGAAATGAGTAATGATTGTCTAAATAAGTAGATTTGTTCTCTATGAATCCCATTTTTCAGTGAATGGGAAGGATGTAGCACAACTATTTTTTTCTCTAGACCAAGCTGAAAATGAGCATCAACAAATGAGGCTTAAATGAATTCATAGACAACAGAAGTTCATGTTACTATAAATTACAACATGGTAGGTATTATTCGAGCCACCATATAAATATTTTAACATCACACATATTACTCTTAGGTCATATAAGGATTTAATAAGGTGTTATTTGTCTAACCATAGTGTTTAATTTCTTTGTTAAAATAAATTTTTTATTCTATTATTTTTATTTTAAGAATGTTTTTTCTTAACAAAGATGAGATAGAATTTGATAAATGGATTTTTAAGATAGATATTATACTATTAAGAAAAGAATTTATTATTATAAAAAAAATAAGGTATTTTGTATAATGACTATTTTAATTAATTATTATGATTATAATACAGTTTTTTAAAAATAATTGATAATATATTTGTATTTCATGTGTTTTAAATTTTACTATGTATTTTCAATACACTATTTTTTAAGAAAATATGTTTATTATTAAAATGTAAAAAATCAAATTATTAGATAATAATTATTGTAAAATAAAAAAATGTTTTGAAATCAACAAATTGAAATTAGGTTTTGCTGAATCTATGAGAATTTTCTAAAATAAATCATCTAGTGAATAGTAAAATTACAATTTGAGTTTTCTGGTATGTTTAACGAAATAATATTTATTTCATAATGTTGTAATGAGAAATTAACCAATATGTAGAAAATGATTATTTTTAATATAAAGTAATATAATATATTATAATCAATTTTCAAATAAATATTTTATTTTCTAAATTCGTAAATTGAATCATTATCTTTTAAAATGATATTTTATGAAAACATTAATTTTCCATAAAAAAATAAGTAATAAAAAATGTTCTTGACTATTGAAAGATAATGTGAAATAAAATATCATCAATATTTCTAATGTGATGATAAAATTATTTTGGCAAGCCCAAGATATATTATTTACCATTTCCCATGTGTCTAATGACTTTATTTTCAAAATGATAAACAAATTCACCACATTTTCAATTAATACCAACCAATTTCATCATTTACATTCATTCCTAATTAATCCTCCATAAATGTATGATATTTTTACCTCCCATAGTGTCTCATTAATGTTTACACAACCCCCAAAGGCCCTAACCTTTGTTTTTTAGTAGTTACTCTTCAATGTAAGAAAAATTTGAACCACTCTTTTTTATTTCTTGTAACCTTTTAATTTGGAATGTCATCCAAATTTCCAAAATATAATATTATATATATTATTTATATCCCATTACTCTATTATTTGTCTTTTATAAATGAGATTCTATTTTTACTTCTCTTGTCACGACCCGCCCTCGGGGCCCGTGTTGTGACTACCCCAAGCCCGCCATCTATAGGCAAGGGGCTGGCGACTTTCACCAAAGGTGTTTATCCCAAAAAAGGGAAGGCATTAACTTTATATAATTAAACAAACCCCACAGACTATGCAAGCTGAAGTAAACACTAGGTAAACTGAGTAAAATTTATGTGCTAGAAAGTAAATGGGTTAGTATACAAACCCAACTGAAAGTATATACAACTAGAAAGAAAGTACAGAAACTTAAAACTAAAGTAGCAACCACCTAGTCGTCCTCCGGAGATCCCACCAGAAGGGTGGGTACAGATAGTCTCCATGGATCCTTCGATCCAACCGTCGGCTCCATGTACATCCCGCCAGGTGGTGCACCTCTGGGTACCATCCAGCTCCACAAGCCTCCACCTTGATCAAAGTTTTTGTCACTGTTCCTAAAATGATTGCAAGTGAAGGTAGAGAACCAGTTACCATGAGGCTTGGTTTATCCTTTAGAGGACTTAGAGTTGATGTTGGATGGGATATCTATGGACTTCAAGATAGGACTTCCACGTACATCCATGTGTTAGGACTCGATTTTGGTGATTGTCGACTGACTCATCATGTCGGCCATATTCTTACCGATCAGATATCAGGGTTCAGTATAAAGCTTGGGATGCCACTATGAGTAAGAGATTGTGCAGATACATGGATTAACATCATCTATTGACTTGGATTATGATTCTAGGATTACTTCCTGGCTAGAGAAGGGGTTTTAGGAGGCTTTCAGGACATATCATTGTCTGAACACCACTTTCCATTATCAGACAGATGGCCAGACTATGCAGACCATTCGGACCCTCAAGGACATGTTGTGTGCTTTTTTCCTCGACTTCGATTGCAGCTGGGACAATGAAATACCTATGGTAGACAGATGGCCACTAGTGGGACCAGAGATGTTAAGAGCTACCACGGAGAAGGTACAGATCAACCAGGAGCAGATGAAGACTGCACATAGCAGACATAAGTCATATGACAACATTAGACGTAGACCTCCAGCGTTCGAGGATGGATACAAAATTTTTCTACAGGTCTCACCTCAACGAGGTTCATGATGATTTGGTCAATGCGGCAAGTTATCTTCGAGGTTCATCAGACCTTTATAGGTCCTCATTAGAGTAGGTGAGGTGGCTTACTTCCTCGTTATTGAACCTCAGTTTCACTGGGTGCACGACATATTTCATGTATCTCATTAGAGTAGATACGCGCATGACCCTTCTCACATCATCGACCATGGAGATCTTGATGTCAAATATGGGGAGACTTTCACGGAGGTTGTATGGGAGATTGAGGATCAACATGGGTGGGACATATGTGGACATTTTATACCTCTGGTGCAGGTTCTATGGCCTCTTGGGAACCTACACAATTGTACATGGGAGCAGGAGGCTCAGATGTGTGTTTATTACCCCCGTCATTTCCCTTAGTTCGAGTTGTAGCTTACGGGGACGTAAATCCCTGAGGTGGGAAGAATGTAAATACCTGTAATTTCTTGTGGAAATATTTTTTCCTAAATTCATGGGAATTTTATGAGACTGTGAAAACTGATGGTGCATGATTCCAAGTGCCGGTGTGACAAAAGTCAATTTCTGATATTTCGTTCAGTTATATTAAGTAAACGTACATGTGGGTTTTATTACTTTTGGACCAGTGTTCGAAATTGAAATCTGAGAGCACCGTTGAACTCGCAGAGCCGGTATTCGATTATGAGGACCTTCACCTCGATGACAGATGGTCGGAAATAAATGTTTGTTTTGGGTTTTTTGGAGAATGTTTTACATAAATATTAATATTTGTGGATTTATTTTTATTAGTTGTTGAAAAATTCAATGTGGAGGTTAGTGGTGGGGACCACAACACCTTAACCTCTCATAAGAGGTTTTGGGGGTGGGGACCACCCTGAAACAAACTTAATCATCATATTTAATGTTGTGGGGACCACCTGATGATGAACCATCTTGAACTCCCCATTATGTGGGGAGGAAACTCTTGATCTCACCACTTTATGATTCCATATCCACTCCATTAATTAATTGATCATCAATTAATAAATTTGAATATTTTTTCATTTTGTGCCAACAACTAAATAATAGATAAATCTATTATTCTATTGGGGGGATCACATTATGTTTGGTAGAGCTTGGAAGAAGAGAGAACTGGGAGAATCATATTCTCTCCAACAAATAATGCACCTCCCAATGAAGAACGACCATCAAAAAATGAAGAACAATTCATACACCAACTACAGACATCCTCTTCTCTAATCTTCAACTAGATCAAGGGAGGAAGAATCATCCTTGAATAACATCGACAATGTTGTCTTCGACTTCATCATCTTCTTACCCGATGTCAACAAATCGACGTCCTCTTTTCCGCAATATTTTCAACGATCAAAGAACAATGTTAGGGGTGTGTTTAGATTTGGGAAACATTGATTCTTCCTTACATGATTGATTATATTGTCCTGATTGCTACCAAACTAACGTAGAAGGACCAGATCAAAAGTACATGACCCGATCCCTCCACTGTTCTTGTGAATGTTTGGTGTATTCATCACGTTCTTCATGTGTGAAGAAAAACAGATCATTGTGAGACTATTCTGCGACATAATGATCATAAATTAAAGATCAAACATCACAATTACCTAGCAGAGGGGGGATGAAAATAGCATACGATGGATCAGAAATGAACGGGAAGGACCTGTCCTCAACGATTCTTCGATCGCGAGAATCAAGTCGTGTATTTAGAGATGATCAGAGGACCGAAAACACCAGAGACGACTACAAGACAAATGGGTGACCTAGTGTCTGATGTGAGGTGAAAAATGGACCATCAGAAAGAAGAACGGACATCACAGGATGTCTAATGGCTAGAGGTGATGTTTCTAGAAAATTCTAGAATACACAGAGTGTACCTAAGATGAACATACCATGTAGTACGTGAATTATGGAAATTGAGATACGGAAGTTAGAAAAGTAAGACATGGAATGTGACTCCGGTCTCATGGAATGTACTCTCTACATAGAATAGCAGAAGCATCTTCGTAAGACATGGAATGTATTTTGGGAAATACAAAGACACTTGTAGAATTACATGGCCATGAGGCATGACGTGTAAAATCTATGTAGATTGGAAGAAGTGGCTTCACAATTCTTTTCATGTATCTCGGGGATACAGTAACACTAGGTGGAGTACACAATCATGTACTACACCACACGGCCAGTGACATGGGATACACCATGTATCAGTTACATGTGTTGGAGAACATGGGTTGAGGCCGTGTAAGGGCACATGGCCAATGTACACATAGACAACACAAGTTTTGTAGACACGGCATGTAACCATACCACACGACATGTACATTCTTTTCTACATGACCAGCCTTTCAATAAAGGGGCTTTTTACATGGGTTGTACCTGAGGTCTGAAGACACGCAATTTCCCTTATTCCAACACGTTTTGTACATTTTTTGAAAATGTATTGGTCATCTTCTATTTGTTTCTTAGACACTTATTTCTTGGATTTTCTCCCAATGATGTGGAATTCCT
This sequence comes from Viscum album, assembly GCA_963277665.1. Classification (NCBI taxonomy): domain Eukaryota; kingdom Viridiplantae; phylum Streptophyta; class Magnoliopsida; order Santalales; family Viscaceae; genus Viscum; species Viscum album. The sequence continues at coordinate 333,102,927 of OY728157.1, read as the reverse complement.
TTGAGACACTTGCCTTGAGGAGTGGACCCTCCCATAATCATGCATGATTTTTGCGGAACCACGTGGCTGGATACGCTTAGACGACTATTCCTAGATCCTGTGTGGGTTCGACCACACTGACGACTGTTCCTAGATCATGTGTGGGTTCGACAGCTTCAGCTACAGTTCCTGGAACCTATGTGGATTCGACAGCACTTATGACTATTCCTGGATCCTGTGGGGGTTCCATAGATCATATTTATATTCATGTATCTTGTGTGGGTTCGACAAAATAGATGATTCAGTGCCTACATATGATCTGTTCAAAATATCTTCTTGAATTGTATACCTATGTGAGATGAGGTAATATGTTTTGTGATAACCTCATGATTGATATTGGTTACTTGAAAACATAGATATATGTATGGGAATATACCTAAGGGGTTTATTTGTTTATTTCATACTTGGTGGATTTAGAGAGACCTTGGGGGTCACGGGGTCCCTACTCAGTATAGATACACTCACCCCTATACAAGCTATCCCCGCACCTCATTGTGTTTGTTATAGAAAACAGACAGTACAGACTGAGGATGATAGTACTAGGACTGGACAATACCCGTAGGTGGAACACACACTATGTTGGTACCTGGAGGAGACAAACAAGAACGAAGTACTGAGGTGGCTATCTATACCTACCCTTCAGGTAGAGTTCGTGGTGGACGATCCAAGAGCTGCTTTTCACCTTTTAGTTTTTTTCCTCTTCAGTAGTACTAGTACTTTATAGTTGGGCATGTATTTTCCGCCCCCATTACTTTTAATCACTCTGTCGTTATACAATTTTACATAGTGTGTTGTATTCTGTAGTGTGCTCTATTCCATATTCATGTTTTAAAGTCAATTCCTTCACAGTTTTGGGATTAACAAATTTGGTGCTAGTCACTATCCCCTGGAATATGAAAGGCAGGCTTGGGGTAGTCACAAAATTGGCCCTGAGGGATGGGTCATGATAAAATATGTTTAAAAAATGTTAAACACTTAATTTCCATTCTAAAGTATGATGTCCTTTCAAACATAATTTGTTTATGATTTTTTGTTCATTGACATTCTTGTGATCATTCATATCGCTATAATCAATGGATTGTATGACTCTCCACCATTACATTGACATTGTATATTCTTCTATGTTTAAATTATCACTTCCTAATAATTTTTTCATAATATGAAACCATGTGTGACGTCTTTATTTGGGTACCAATCAAAAGATCCCCCAAATATGAGGATAAATATCCATTAGTTATATAATATTAAATTACAAAAGATAATAATACTCAAATATAGAAACTAAATCATATATAAAAGTTGATAATAATGTATTCCATGTCTCTACCAAATTATTAAATAGGTATAGGTATTAGTAGATGCATGCTACACAAAATAATTAAAAAGAATCCAAAAACAATCTACAATCCCAATCATTGTATCTTTCATCTACTACTATGCTCTATCCTAATAAAATAAAGAAATACCAGGTGTCTAAAGTGGGATTCGTCTCTTTATCAAAACCTAAAATCATATAATTTGTTTGGGTACCATCAAAAATCCCATATAATGTGTGTGATAAATTTCAGTTGTCCACCACAATTAAAATTTATACCATACAATATGTGAATATATACTTAAACAATGTGCATGTATATATATGTATGTAATGAAATTACATTAATCTAAAAACCCTGATACCTAATTCACCCATAGTTAAAAGTATCTATGAACATGTAATCATTTAATTATTTTATTTATGTTAAGATAACATAAATAGGTTACAAGTGGTTAAACAATAATCATAAGAAAAAATGATACTAATAATTTTAAACGATCCAAGGAATAATCAAGAATCCTAAAATGATGCTAATAATAAAAGAGATCTGGGTCAGTAACCAAGGAATATTATGATAATTATAATAGTTAAATAATATCCAAGGTAACAATCAAGGAATCCTATGATGAGGATTTTAGAAAAAGTGGATCCATGGTAATGACCCAGGCATCCAATAATTGTTATTATGGAAAAATATAATCAAATTTAATAAAAATGGAATCATTGAACTTAGGGGTCAATCTGAATCAGTAATAACATAGAGAATATCTATATGGTGGTGTGATTTTAATCCAATGGGAATCACCAATGGAGATCCATTATAAATAGTTATAATTGATTCCATAGATAGCATCCATGGTAAAATGGGCTATGAATAACTGAGGCCATTATGATGTATCCAAGGTGTAACATGTCAGAAGACATCATGTTCTATCAATAGATTTCTTCCAATGTTTCCTAAAATTTTGAATGTTGTGACATGAACCAAAAACCATCCCTTGAGTGTAATCTAATTGAAATGGACAATTTTCTAATATCAGTATCTCCTATGGAAAATGTATGATTTAATCTGAAAGGTGTCTAGTGAGTTATCAATGAATTCCCTCCAGAATTTATGTCTGGGTCGGTCTCGCCACTCCAATAATGATAAAATGCTACGTATGAAATTGTTAGCATATATATAATACTATATTAATTATCACCCTATAATACTCGAAATTTTAATAATTTAGTTGGTTCATTCCTCCCATATCATTAGTGTGACAATGTTTCAAAGGACATGAAACATATTAGTAGATCAATCACTTAATCATTCATCATGTTCATTTTTCTTTCTTCCAATAAGCACGAAATGTTATTCTAATGACATGAAACCAAGTTATTCATTTATTATTTAATTATGATGTTATTTAATTTACCATTAATACCATGATATGGTTGAATATGTATAGAAAACCTTATTCAATTAATTATTAAATAACTAGGCCAAATGATTTTGATAAGTATACATTCTATTTAAAATTTACAAGGACTACTGTTTAATTTTAAAAAATACCACAGACAGATAATGTAAAACTATGGAATAACATTAATTAATAATTCATTATTTTAATTTAAACACATACCCTTAGTGGATAATTTCATAGTACACATAAAAGGTGGTTTAGATAGTCCTAAAAAATATAGAAGGAGAATAAATAATGAAATCTAACTACATGGGTGGTTTTTGTTGAGTTAATAACCTCAACTGATTACGCACACAAATAAAAGGGATATATAATAAAAGCATGTTGAATATAATTATAAAATTTAAATAAAAGTGGAATGGGTTGATAAAGTTAATGCACACAAAATAGATAATGTTTATAAAATGGTGAGACACGAGGGATAAGTCATAGACAACCTACCTTGAAGCTATAAATCATTCATCATCAATTATTGGCCTTTATTATGTCATGTATCATAATAAATATAAATAATGGATCGATGCTTTGAAAATTGGTCATATGATCCAACGTCTAAATAACTTGGTTGAGGTAGAGAGAAATTAATTATGACTTATGTTGAATAAATAACATACCAGTGTGCATAAAAAAAGATTAACAGATATGAAATCAGAGTTAGTATAATAAATTGGTAGTAAAACCTAGCTTTCGGATCAATGGTTACACATTAATGAGAGCTGTTGAAGGTGATGGGTTCAATTTGAAGAATATTGACCCATTCACTAATTAAAAAAACTACTTTGGTATTTATACAGTGTTTATATTACTTACATGTCATGTATTTATCATGGTATTTCTCCATAAAGAACACATTTAACATTGTTAAGGGTTCTACAGAGACCATTACATGTCATTAAATTGATACATGTAATTTATATTGATTACACGAAATGTATTTGGCCTATAACCAACCTCCAACCCTCTTACCCCAATCATGTACTAAACGACAAAATCATCATGTTTCCAATCTAAAGGTTCTAAAACAAAAATAATTCATTACATTTGATTAATGAATAAAATAAAATTATCCATACAAAAAGGAAAATTGATGTTATCAAATTCATCCCCTTAACAAAAATCATCCATAAGTCCACCCTCCATGGCCATAAAAACTCAGATTGAGAATATCTCTAGCAATTAGAAATATAAATCGGCCTTCTGCATCCATGTCTCATCGTGTACAAATATCTGATTCCATAGAACCCATATAAAAGTCAATACATTCCACAATGATCCTTATTTTCCCTATCCATTTTTTATATAGGATAATCCTCAAAACAAGCAACAAAATATAATTAAACCAACTCAGGATAAAATTTATGAGGTGGGACAACACAATAATATTGAAGCATTGAATCCTGGAAGACGTCATGCATGGTTTGGTACCTCTAAAGTAGTAAAAACCAGTAGACTAACAACTTTAATATCTCAAAATCCACAAAGCAAAAAATGTTGGCAAAAACATTTGTTTTTATCGTATCTGTCATTGACCAAGTATTGGTGATACCTATAAGAAAAAACCATCCCTAACCTCAAACTCTCCTGGTCATCAATGTAAATTGATAGAAGAATTAAATATAGAATGAGGCGTAGGCATGCACATAAATATCATAATAATCTCATCCAATGTCCCATGACTGAGATAATGATTCTTCCCCATATTCGTCTAACTAGAATATGAATGATGGATATAACAATCCATATAAGACCACAAAATGAGTGGTCTGAATTGTCACTCAGAATCCATTAACGTAGGAAGATGCAAAGGGAAGGATTTGATTCTACTAAAAACCAATAAAATAAAGGATAAATGCTCATAGAATGTCCTATAAAACATGTATTATTCTTTTTGATAGGACAATTGTCTGAGGGTGAAAATTTGTGCTCAAAATTATCTATATACCCATAGCTCTCTAAAATAATTTTCAAAATCATGATGTGAATCATGCAAACATATATGAAATGAATGTATGAGGGACCCATTATAGTAACTAAATCTCACAGACATATGTGTTTCCCATATTATTAACTAAGAATTTTTTCTGTTTAGAATGTTAGTGGGACAATTTCATCAGTCTTTCAAAAATGACAAAACCAGCATTCTACCTCATGGTGACCGTGTTAATCCAACTACAAAATCCATAGAAACATGTTCCATTTTCTATTATAAGATAAAATCAGATGTAACTAGATTATAGGATGTTGGTTATCCACCTTCACCTGATGAATGGATGAACACACTTTCATAAAACCTGCTATGTAATTTTTCATCCATGGAAACCAATACTTACAACATATATCATGATACATCATGGAAATTCCCTAATGAACTTCACACATTGAAAAAAGGGAATTTTGCATCCGTTTACCACTAATATCTATAATAACACATTAACACCCCTTTCTATATACGACACCGCATGCATCTAAATAAAAATCTAGAGGTGGCTCCTCACCAACATAACACACCCAGAGAACCAACATCACAAGTTCTAAAAAAGTATTTATTTTAACCTTATCATGGAAGGAAATGTAAACTAATAATACTATATGAAAATACCACTCACAAATCTCATGAAACTCTAGGTTAACCGTAGATAAGTGGGGAAAAAATTTTAATTCATTAATGGATTCCTATATGATCTGTTACTGAGGTGTTTGACCCGATGATTCCACTAATGCTTAGCCTAATATATGAGTACATGTAATCTTAAAATCAAATCACTGAAGATATTTAACACATCCCCACTATATGGGATTCAAGTTACATTGGTTAAATATATATATTTGAGGTTCCTTTGGTTCATATACACTATAGAGTGATCCCCCGCAGAGATTGTCACTATTACCGTAAGTCATGGATAATAACTACTAGATTGAGGTCATGTGTCTCATAATATCTTAAATGTGGTCTCAAAAACTACTATATATACACAATTATACTATCATCCTTAATAATCTCTACTCCCATTAAAATTACAAATGCTTCATAAAACAATATATATCCACTTTCAAGATCATGAAGAATATGAATTGGCACTGAAACATGAATTACTTTTATTTTCTAAAAGGATAACTCAAACTCATGTAACAAAAAACAACAAACTCCATTTTTTGTAAGAGAATATTGAGGGGAAGGATGGTGTGATATTTCCTATAAAAAATTCATATAATATCCATACATCTTCAAGAATTGTTTTTTATAAAACACATTATTTTGATGCTCTAATGAAACTACAATAAAAACCTTATCTTGGTCAACTAATACTTCTTATTATAATATAATATGGTCCAATAAGTTATCATTGTTTATTTATTACTATAATTTATAATTCCTAGAAAAATATTAGGATCCCTTGCTGTATTGAGAAGTTTTTAAATATGTCGAGCATTGTCTCTATGAGTCTGAGAATACACTAATATTTTTTCACAAAGACCACTAAAAATGTATCCATATAAAGATTGAAAAACATTTTCATCAATGGAATGAAAATGATAATATCATTAATAAGAACGAACGACCAAAAGAGATTATCATAATGAATAAACCTGGAATGAAATGATATATGAGATATGTTTAAAGGTCTAACCTATAAAAAATAATAGTCTTGTCTCAGGTCAATAATCAAGAATTCCGTAGATCCTCAAAGATAGTAAATGAGATTATATATTCATGGAATCAAATACTATTTCCTAACAATTACAAGGTGTTACCATTAGTAATCCATGGCTAAACGAAGAGTCGCATCCACCTTCTTTGTGAATATCACACGTGAATACCACATGGAATTACTAGTCCCTAAAAGCATTATCATACATATCCACAAACAATTTTTTATGTTCCTAGTTCTTAGTAGATCTCTTTGTTATTGTCTCTTTAAATATTTCTAGGCATACACATTTTATTTCACTATATTCATCCCAAAATGTTGGAGTACAAAATACCATGCTACTGAATTCTTCAAAAGGTGTACATGGAATACTTGAATGGAATATTTTATTATAGGAGAATATACCAATGTTAAATACTAATAGAACAAACATTTAATGATAAATGATCATGTAATTAATATTTATTACATTGTTTGAATAATCCAATCAGACAATCCATCAGCTTGAGGATATTAGGAGGTGCTTTAATGAAGCTTATTATCCAGAGCCATCTAAAAAAACATACATAATTTTCATGTAAAATATAGATCATGATTAGACACAATTTAAATACATGCATCATGATGACTCAAAAAAACATTAATATAATGACATATGAGGCACTCAGTTGTAAAATATTCACTTATAAAAATGAAATTAGAATATTTTATTAATATATTAACTCTAACCCATTTGGAATAATTATAATTAGGATAAAATAATTGAATGAGGATAATTTACATAGAAATGAAATATTATTTCTACACAATAATAAAAATAAGTTTCATGATTATAGGTTGTTGTCTCATCATTTTCAGTTGTAGGAAATAAAATATTTTGACACCTAATAAAAAATTCTCACTTCATGATATTCCACAAATAAATTTATCTCAAATAAATAAATGTAGATCCATGAAATTTCAACATATATTTATATTTATATTTTTTATTCGATATATTTGATTACATGGAACCCATTGTTTAAATGGATTGTGATACATTATCAATATATTATTCATTAAAATGACTGTTATCAGCTAGACATTAAATTTTAGGGAAAAAATAATATTAAATGAATTATGAAATAGTTATATAAAGTTCCAAATAATTAAGAATTTACTTATTTATACATTATATGAAAAACTCATTTTTCTAAAGAAGTCATTTTATTTAAAAAGATTATTTTCAAATTAAATAATATTTATTGAATTTTTTCATAAATATTATAATAAATTTTAGAATAATTTTGAAAATGAGTTTTCAAAAAAATTAATTTATAAAATAATAATATCAAAATTCAGTTATTCTATGAAATTTATATATTTTGGTAAATTTAATTTTCAATTAATTGTGAAAAAACTAATATTTTTAAAAACACTATATTATTTAAAATTAATTATAAAGTTGTATTTTATTTTATACTGGTTTTAAAATATCTTAACATTAATTAATATTATAATAATCAAATTTTGGATTTAGAATTATGTTGATAATTGTATTAATATTAATAAATTATACAAAAAAACGGAATGTTTTTGGAAAACATATTGTAATCAAATATTTTTAGGTTTATATCTTAATAGATTATACCATTAATGTGTTTTAAAATATAGAAAATTGATTCTATATTTTTAATGGAGATTTTTATAATTTTTAAATTATGATTTTGTTATTTTGAGTAATTATAAATAGAAACGTTAGTAGTTATTTAACCACAATAAAAGGGTAACATAAGTAATTATGGGTTAAAAATAATATTATAATGACTATAAAAACAACCTAACAATTTTTTACATTTATTGGATGAATAAATTTCACCCACACTCATCATATATGTTGTTATATGGGCATTTTTCCATTATAATGTGATTATGAACTTTAAAATAATTTTTTTAAATAAAATAAAAATACATACCCATATTTTAAAAAATTATAATATTTTTAAAATATGGAAAAATAAAGGATATGTTGTGTTATATATATTAATTTTAAATATTAATTATTTAATATCAATAATATAATTTTTTTTAATTTTTTGTGCATAAATAATTATGTAAATTGTTTAAACAATAATAATATAGAAATTATACATTTAATGGAAATGACAAATAAATGATATTAAAAATATTATTATTAATCTAATATTAGAATATTAATTTGATGAAAAAAATTTCGAGATTAATATAAAAAGTTATGTATGTATTAAAATATTAAATACAAATTATATTTGTTAATTTCATTTTTTTAATGTTCAATTAATTGAATAGAGTAAAAAATTTCAATAATGAATTTTTATCAAAATATTATTTTAATAAATTATTTAATAATCATAAAATTTTTGAGATAAGAACACGTTGCTATAATATGTTATATTTTTTATAACATGCCCACTTATAGAATAATTTTTAGTATAAATTACAACCATTTAATATTGATTGTTTTCCTTAAATATAATTAATATTTTTTAATAAAGGTTTAATAAAAATGATAATTTATAAAAACAACCATATCTAAATTACATTTTTGATTGAATTAAAACCATGTAATATATTATCATCATGTTCTTAAACATTTTTATGTATATTTCGGGGGAATTAATTTATTTTAAAATAATCATTTTAGAAATTCCGAAGGAGCTCCCACATGAATTATAAAAGGGATCTTCCTACCTTATTAACACTATATTGAGCATTTTCTATATACTTAAATTTAACAATTTATCATTTAAACCACCCTATAAACATTATTAAGGTACTTTTATTCCCAAAAGTATAACCAAATATCCCTGTAAATTAGATATAAATTAGTTTTTTCAAAGAAGAGTTAATCATCTTAATCAGTCAATTTCATTTATACTCTTTATCACCTCTTATAAATCTATTGTATGTATCATGAAATAATTTTTTAAATGTAATATTTATACAGAAATGTTATTATGATTATTAAAACGTATTTATACACCCTTTTCCTATATAATGATATGTGAATGTATCTCTTGTTCATATGTATGGCCTATTATGTCTATATAGAGATAAAAATCATTTTTCATCAGGTAATTTTATGAATATGTTTTATGATGGATTGTTTTTTTATATATGATAAATATTATGTAATTATAGTTTTATAATGATAATATCATTTAGAAAATTTTTCAATTTTATCATTCAAACCCATATATAATCGCTTTTGCGTATGTGTGGACTTCGACATCTACAAAGTGGTGTGATTTTTTAATAATATTTTACATGGTTGGTAATGAGGATAAATTTTATTAATATATATGATATATATGAAAAAATAATTATCCCATTAATTTTAATTATTATATACATTTCTTTCAATGCATCTATCAATAAATTAAAAAATTGTTCATGCATATGTATATTCTACTATCTCCATAAATGATGTAATTCATTTTTCTATCTCTAGGTTTTTTTTAGATCTGTATAATTATAGATATAATGAATATATATATATATTATATAATATTTACATCATGTGAAATATTTGGTAGGTTATACAACCAATATGTATGTATAGTGATCATAACTACTCAATTGAAATAAATATGATAAATGAAACAGTTAACACCCAAAGATGAGAACTTTAATAGATAATTATTCATAAAAGGGGGTATATAATGAACCTAAAAAGATTTTATGATTATCATCCTAATGATAATTGGATATACATATCGATATTATTTTATTTCTTCCATGGTAATTATAAGTCAAATTTTTTTGAAGTAGTAAGGGTTTTGTTTTATAATCTTGTGGTTTATCAAGATTATTTATAATTAAGATTTCAATGAAAAAACATTACAATATATCACTAAATTAACTCATGAATTATCTAATAATGTACATATTTCTTCAAAATAAAATTATCACTTCATTTTCGTAACATTAGACACTCAATAGGTTAAAAATAAATTTTTATAGAAAATTGACTTTATTTCATCAATCTTAATAAACATAGTGTCATTCATGTCCATATTTTATAAAAATTATTTAAATAATAATTTTAATATTTAAATTATTTATTTTTATTAATTTTGACACATGATTTTATTTTTATCCTTATTTTTTGAAATGATTGGTTTTTTTTCTTTTCAAAATGTGGTACTTTGTGAATTATCTGTAAAAGGTATTGAAGGATATTTTTTATATTTATATTTAATGAATTTTTTTAAAAATATTTTATCATTAATTTCATTTATAAAAACCATGAATAATTTTTTTTAATATCCCTTATATAATTTACAAATATTTTTCAATAAAAAATTCATTATAATTGAATAGTTTTTTTTAAAATTTTTGATTTAAATAAATAAATGGTTATTTTACTCAAGAATTATTTATTAATATTTTACTAGTATTTCCATTAATAAAAGTCAAAAATTGAGATATATTATGATTTACTAGGTATATGATTGAACTCTATAATCGTAATTTATTCTCTAGAAGGTATATTTTTTGGAAGATTTTTTTCCAAGCCCATTTATTTTACATGGGTTATACAATGATGAAATGTTAATTAAACCCATTTATTATACATAAATATAAATTGGTGAAATTATTAGAAAAGTAATTTTATTTCCCTAGAATATTCAATGATGAAATATTAATGAAAACCATTTTCATTCATGTGTTCTATTATCATGAATGTTTAAATATTTTTTATAACACATATTAATGATTTTCATTGTGTATTGGGAGAGACATATATCTCCCTACAATTAGATGAAAGAATATTGAAATATTATGAGATAAACTACACTATAATGGGGAGTGATCATAGTTTATCATGGTTTTATGAATTCTATAATAGTTTTTGTACTTACTATAGCTACAAATATGGTTTGGGTAGTAAACCCAATCATATATGATAGTTTTTTAAACAAACCATTACTATATAAGAAATGATTTTATTTTATTAGTTTTAAACACAATTCCATGTATTATGAAAACAGTATGATCTCATGGTTGATGTCCTAATACTAATTTATGGTCCATGTATTATTATCATCCATGACCCATCCCTTTCTCACAATCATGATCTATGATATGTAGTTTATGTTTTTCAAATGTTATTCCCATGTTCTAATACATTTTCTCTCATATTATTGTTATATTATCATTGATTTCTACCTTGTTAATAATTAATGATAATCATGGATAATGATTTATTATATTTCATTTTGATGGACCTGAGGAATATTACAAAGTATAATATGTCAAAAAGATTGATTTTTATAATGAATTATGTGGGAGATGATGTTGATCTATTATGAATTTTTTTTTCAGTGTACACGTTTCCAATGGAATTCAACCAATAATGTTCATGTGTAGTTAATTGTTTTATCTATATAAATAATATGTTATTTCTATGTATGAAATGTTTGTGTTGTTATTATTTCTATTAGTGAATGTATTAGTTTTCAACTTGAATCTATTGTGAGAAAATATTTATGGGAATATTGGGGATAAAACAATACATTTCATTTAATGACCATGGAGGACATAGGTTAAAAAATGATATTTTAAATTGATAATAGGATTTCATGATTTATAAATACATTTTATTTTATATCCTTATTATATGATAGATCATTTTCATCATTACAGAATGATTCACACACTTTGTTCTTTAGTTTTAGTAAATGACTTGAACACAAAGAAATTGTGTTTATATAGAACATGAAAGATAATGTAATTATTTTATTCAGAATAAAATAAATTAAATGGTATTTGGAATGTGAAACAATGTGGTTATCCTGAATATACTATCATATTATATTATAACCCTATTCTTTTAAAATGTTTGTTAACACATATAATAAGAGAATTATAGAGTGTCATAATGACCCAAGAGGAATGATGATTAAGATTACTTAATGTTAATAATTTGGGATTAATAAATTTGGTTAATATATTATAGGAATTATAATATTTTTTGAGATAGGATAATAAGGAAGAAAATAATTTAATTTTAGTGGAAAATAACGATTTAATTTAATAAAATGTATTAAAATAATCACCTCTCTATATAATGACTAATAGTTGAATATTTTATATGATGTTTGAATGGTAATTACGATAAAAATCTTTATAAGTGATGTAATTAAGAAGAGAATTAAAATGTTATACAAGTAATGGTTTTACATGTGCTGATTAAGATTATACATATGAAATTTTAAATTTATGGAATGTTTTAATTTTATTTATTTTTATGAAATTAATAATCATTATTAGTATGAGGATTCTAAATATTTATACATGAATAATATTTCATTTTTTATGAAAGAAGTATTATGGAATAACAAGATGAATCCCAAAAAAATCATTTTAGAATGAAGAGAAATTAATTAAGTTTTTATGTATATAAAAATCAAGAACACTATTGTAGATTTATTTTAATCAATGGTTATATTACGATAAAAATCATGAATTATATATATATTATACTAATATACTATTTATTTAATCATTTTAAAGAATATATTGAATGACACTGATAACACAAAAAATTGTGTTATTATTAAGATGAAATTTTTGAAGAATACATGAATAATGGAAAGATAACCCCAAATATGTTCATTATATTGAGTTAATAAGGTTTTATTTGTATATTTATAATATTGGAATTGATTTGATGAAAAATTAATTCATGAATGATTTTAAAAAATGTAATTTGGATTTTAGAAATGTATTCAGTAATTTGATAAATTATTTAATATATAAAAATTCAGTTAGTTAATGTAATCATAAATATTTTTATTACTTTTTTATAGTTATTCAATTTATTACCATGTTTTAAAATAATATGTGATTGAGGATTATAAATGCGACATTAAGAGATACAATATAGGGGATAAATGAAATGTTTATATATGATATTTGGTTACCTATTCATAATTTTTTTTGTGTGATTTCGTTATTTTTTATACATATTTATGAGGTAATTTCTTGTTAAATAATTTTGGAATGAAATAATTTGATTTTTTTTATATTAATATTTAAGTTTAATATAGGATTTATGATATATCATAACATGTTCTATGCATTTTTAGTTTTTGTAAATAATTAGAGTGTGAAGGAATGAATTATGGGTATTATGATTCCCTAAATAGTTCATTTATCAAAAACAATTATACTGAATATTCATTTCCAAGTATAAGAGATAAAGTGGGAATATATCCAACCATAACTGAAGGATCCCACATTGATTTTTATTTGGATGGAAATCAAGAATTTTATCTATATTGAATAATTTACATTGAAAATATAATAATAAATCATTTTATTATAAGGAACATTGAAATAAAAAATTTAAATGGCCTCTTTCCTTTTTGAATAATCAATGATCTTTTAACACATAATATATTTAAGTTTTTGTGGTGGTCTGCATTCTAATGACCATATTATTTATCATTTTATATTAATACATGGATTTTATTTTCCACTTCCATGACCATATTTTCATTTCTTAATTATATTATCCTATTTAGAAAAATAATTTTTTAATTTCCATAACATTAAACTTTCTCGTTTTATGATGAATAATTATTATATTTATGTACAATGTTGGTTGGACTCAAGAAGTTTCACATATTAATCCTTATATGATAATGAAAAATGATAAGGCTAATGATAATTTTTTGTGGGGGATGTTACATCCAATGATATTAGAATATATTAATATTTAAATAAAATATTCCAATTATACCTTCAGATACATGAAAAAAATGTTTAAAAGAACTAAAATATATTATTAAAATATTATTCATTAAAGGGATAGTCGTCACCTACAAATTAGATTTTCAGGAAGAACGTAATGGACCAGACAATGAATCTTTAAAGAGTTTTCAAAAATCATGGTTTCATAAAACATTTCCACTAAAACGGTGGAACTAGTCATGGTTGCACACTAAAACACTGGCACTGCTAATTGTGGCTTTACATATGGTGGAACCGTAATGGCCGCATTATCATGGTCCCACACCGAAATGGTGGAACCCTTTAAGGTGCCACCATGACTGTGACAGACTGACGGTGGCACCCTGAGGGTGGCATAGTGAGGGTGGCACCGTGAGGGTGGCATCGGGAGAGTCGCACCATCATGTTCGAAAAATGAAATGGTGGCATCACAAACAACGGCATAGTGAGGGCGACACCATGACTGTGGCACTGCTTATGATTTACCACCCTTTTTCTTTTTCTAGTTTCCAACTTTTTATTCTCCTTCAACATATATTTTGATGTAAAAGAGTTTTTACACCCCTTCTGAAGCCATTAAAATCCCATAAATGATATCTATAATTCCCCAAGAGCTGGGAAGCCCTTAACATACCAAAACGTGTGGCTTTTCCACAGTGTCACACCTTTTCCCATTCTATCATGTTCCATTGTTGATACATGTTTTCCAATGATTATAGGAAAACATTTAACACACAACTGTTATGTCCACATCTCCAATGAGAATTATTAAATAACAATTAGTTACATCATTTGTAACGGTCCAACAATGTAGTGAAACCACAATCTACCTTTAGAGTCATTCAAGATTTTCATATCCTGTAACTCCAGGATCTCTCATTTTTTTCACATGGAAATAATTTTTTTTTCTTGTATTTTATATTTTCCTTTCCTGGGGTGTTTGGTGTCCCCCTTCTTGAGGGATGTGCAGAACTTATTCTGTAGATTTTCCTCTTACTTTATCACTCCTCATAGTTCCACCTCTACAAGTTGTGAAAAATTATTTCAGGGTGCGTTGAGAGAATCATTGATCATTTATCATACATGTAGGGTTCTTCCTTCATCTTTCTTTATTATTTATCATGTCGGGAGGGAATGATAATGTTTATATTGGAATGGATGAAACCAAGATTAAATGAAGATAATAAAAAGGCTTTTAAAGAATGAAGGGTTGTGTTTGATGGTAATTTTATACTCTTTTACTAATACTTATATATTGTGAACTGTTCGGGCTTGTGTATACTTAAAATAATATTCATTGGTGGCCTTTATTTGCGCACTAATGGACCCCTGACATCGGAGATGATTGAATGGTTGTAACGTGGAAAACTATTAATCATGTAAAATCAGTTGATTAAATGAATGTCAAATGAACAAGAATCCATGTGTAAACACTCCATTTAACCAAACTAAAATAACAAACTCAATGAATGGTGAGATATAATCTGTAAATTCTATTAATCTATCTTGGAAATTTGTGTGTTCATTCTACTTTATCAATGTGGCGGACATGGATTGGGATGGGATCCCCGGTGGTGGTTTAGTTGTTGGTTTGTGGATCTATGGTTGTTTGGGGCTGTATGGTGGGGATTAGTTTGGTTCCAGTAGCTTGAGGGATGTCACATATATCTTTTTTTGTTGTGACGTTACAATAGGACCGGTTGTTAATTCTTAAATTAGTACTTGCATATTTTTCCCTCCATATCATTTGATTAATCCTTTTAGTTTCTTTGCGATGAAAATTTCTGTAAGTGGAAATACATGAATATAAAAAAAAGGATGGGTTTATTGGGAAATTGGATTCTGGGAATTATTTGTGACTTGGATATGAGTAGTTTGCATTTTATAAATGCATATTAATGATGGTGTTTGGGTATAGGATGGTTTTAGAACACCTAGGTTGGGATGTGTTATTGTTTACCTATATGTATAATTTAGTTCATAGGTTGTTTATCCACATCCCACCCACGTTCAAAAATTTGTGTTGAACACCCCCATTTTAATGGGGGAGGGTGTTTTCCCAATACACCTATGAGTGGCTAGTAATTAACACCTATTCTTCTATCTTTCCCATGTATCCCAAGACTCTTCGAGAAGGATATGATGGACTATTTTCCATTATAGCCCTAGATCCTTCAGGTATGGTACGTGGTAGTGGTTTTCGCTGGTTTGTGCGGATATGTTGTTTCCCAAGTGTGTTTGGGATAAGGCCCAGGTGACTTTGGGAGTTGTGGTAGTCGTTCTGGCCCAGGTATGTGCGGGCGTGGTTACAATTGGTTTTTGTGGCCCAGTTGTTTATGGGCAGGATGTGTGGTTGTGATATCCCATGTGTGTCTAGGTGAGGTATGGAAGTGGGACATTGGTGAAAATGGAAGGGATGTTCTAACGTATAATATGTCTTTAATTACCAATGGGAAACTGGTGCGGGGTACCCAAATATCAATGTGCAATTACGATTACTTTACTTTACATGTGCTATTTTTGGAGTTTTCCTCGGTGAGTTTTGGTGGATACCTTACATGCTATGTGCTTTGGTTGTCTACTTTTCTCACAAGGCATTATAAGGACTCCGCACTTGTGAAGAAGAGCATTCGGTTTTCCTTATTATGTATACCTGTATATTCACCCTATGTATATAAAATTTCTTTCACGTTTCTAGGAGGACATCGAGATTTGCGTGGGATCATACTAGATTGGATGTTGGGAAAATTTATGTTGCAGTTTTTCGTTTCGTTGGAATTTACCTTTGGAGTTTTCTTCTATTGTATGACTTATTATTTGAGACATACATGTGGGAATGGTTTGTTTGGGATTTACATTTACATATAGTTTTGGTGTTTTTTGGGATTTAATATCATATATCTTAATCCTACTAAATTAAAAGGGTGATGCCTTTCATTATGAATGTGAAACTAAACCCTTGTTTCTAGTTACCACTACGAGACTTATTGAAGGTGATTCTTGGGGTGAATTATCTCCCCTTCTTCTGGATGAAGGAAGGTCCTGGTAATCTGTTGTGCCTTCCCTCATCAAGGCGAAAGCGTGTCATGATAGAATGGTATCATAGGAGAGGATGAGAGATATTATGGAGAATGGGGTTCAAAAAATTGAGGATTTCATGGGATAGTAGAGAAACAGTTTAAGGCAATCATGGTACGTGGAATAGGCCACGATCAACCATCTAGGACACATGATTTTAGGGCCCCCTATTTTCTAATGCAATGGCACTGGGCTTTCTGAATGACCATGTGAGGTAACACTAAATTCTATTTAGAGACCCTGTGAATGGCACATTCATCATTATGAATGTTGTTCTTGTGTGCCTTGGGAATTTTTTGGATTTAAAATTAATAAAACATCTAAAATACATTAATATCAATTTTCTACACTACTTTATCTTAATAATTCCTTGTTTTGAATATAGATATGGTACCTAGACGATGACCATGAGTTGTGCGAGCGATCAAGGCCTAGTATGCTGATTTGTCTAATCAATCAAGTGTCGAATGATAAAATGAGGTTGATCAGTGGAGGAGGACGCTGAAGGCCTTTAAGTGACAAACCCTCGGGAAATACAAGGGCAGTGTCTCAAATATAGATACATAGAGCTAGATTGAGGAGTGGGTGATTTCTATCACCCTAATCCCGGCTCCGATGGAGTACTAGGTTCATCTGGCTATAATCCAGATGTAGGGAACATTGCTTCAGTGGTGGATGATCAACCTTGAAAAATGAGGGATGTTGAGGTATCATGGACTGACTTCGCTGGGATGAATTTCTCTCTTCCACATTGAAGGATAAGAAAAGTTTGGATTTACAATCCCATCAGTTTGGGGAGTATGTTAGTGATATAATTATGTATCTTGTTCAAGGGTCTCCTTCACTTTTATCTGAACCTCTTCCCGGTTGATAGGACATGGGAGAGACGTTTATAAGATACCCTCTTACAATCTCTATAGTATGTTGTTACTCCAACCACTCTACTGACGTACATGGAGGTCCAGAAAATGGATGAAGGGGTATAAAGGATTCAATCACTGGTATGTGTGATGTGAGAGGTTAGCCAGTTGGTCTTTCAAATGGGATGGTCGTTACGTGCAGACTTCTGCATTAGGGAATTCTAGGATTTGGCCAATGGGGAGCAGTCCTCAGCAGTTCGAGTTTCGATCTCTTTATCCTCACCGTTTCATTTTGGGCCCATGACCGAGATGCTTCTTCTATGGAAGTCATGGGGTTTTTCGGAATCAGTACTCAGAATGAGTGTGGTATAATGTCGGTGGGATGATTCAGTTCCCACTGCAGATGTAGCAATAGGGATAGAAAGCATCCATTCATCCAAGAGAAGACGTTTCGGGAGGAGGCTGACCTCAGAGCATTCCTTCGGGTTCTCAACTAGGGCATGGTGTAGGAGGAGGTCAATAGCATAGGAAAATATGACTTGGGAGTGGGATATTACACACCATAAATGTAGCTGTTCTAGTAGGACTAAATGTCGATCGAGGTATGATAATAATTTTTATTAATCTGACATATGCCTTGTTTGATTCAGCAGCTTCTGAGTCCTTTTTTGCACCTAGTCTAGATCATGATTTCATCCTATAAGTATAGAAAATTCATGTACCGCTGGATTTGAGTATTCTAGATAGAGTTCACACAAACTTGCCTCTTTTTTTGTTGATGTAGACAGATGTTGGGGCCACATAAGTTTAGTGGGGACCTTTTTTTATACAGATACAATTGTATAATGTCATTCTAGACATCAACTTTTTATCCTTCGTATGTGCCTTTAATGACTGTTTCCGAAGAAAGATCATGTTTTTGGATAAGGGAGGACAACATGTGACAAAAATCAGTGAATGAGGTTTCCGAGAAAGAATTCAGTGAGTAGATCCCCTTATTTCCTTTTTATATGAGCTGTTAGTAGTGTCGGCAGATACAGAGATGGTGGAGGTATTGGGGATTGTTAATGAGTTAATGGATGTCGTCCTTAAAATGGTGGCGACTCTACCCCCTTGATGTGTCATTGAGTACTGGATAGACTTTCATCCTGGTGGTCATCTAAATTTGATGGTTCCCTATTAGAAGGTGCATTCTGATCTACGAGAGTTATAGATTCATATTGATGATATGATGAAGAAGTGTTTTGTTTAGCCATGTGCGTCACCATGGGGCACTCCAGTCTTGTTCGTATAAAAGGAAAATGGTGGGATAAGGATGTAAATAGTCTACCAGAGACTGAATTAGATATCCCAGAGTGTAAGTGGTATGAAATATTGATGGACATCAATACATTACTACCTAGATTTCATGGGGATACAATTCCATATGGGAATTGGTGGACTGGATGACGAAATCCGCTCACTTCCTAAAAATCATGGAGTCAAGTACGGTGTATGCCCTAGAATCTCAGAACCTGAATTATGTAGTGAGGTTTCATTGAGTTATGAGGTCTATAGTCTTTGTTCAGGATACCGAGCTTACCTCACTAGTCTCGATAATATTTTAATACACTATTGGAACTCATCAATTCCTCAACACTGCCTTCCACCCCCATATATATGGGAAGATAGAGCGCACCATCCAGACATTGGAGGATATTATACCGTCATGAGTTTTGGAATTTTGGGGGATCATGGTTGCAAAACGTTCCGATAGAATAGTTTTCCTACATCAATGGATATTACTCTATCATTGGCATGGATCCATTAGAATCTTCTACAGGAGGTCGTTTCGATCACCAGTGTACTGGACAGATGTCCGGGAAGAAAGTGTTATTGGCCAGGAAGTGGTGCAGGGTACTATAGAGAAGGTTCAGCTTGTATGAGAGAGGATGAAGGTGGCCCAGGACTGCGATAATTTATATGCTAACTGTAGGAGGAGAACGTTGGAGTTTGATTTTGGGGACCACATATTCTTGATCGTCTCTCCTCGATGTGGGAAACAGAGGATCAGTAGGGGGTGTAATATTTCTCTAAGGTTGATCAGACCCTTCTAGTTGTTGTGATGGGTCCATGAGTGGCTTATCAGCTTGCACTACCATAGATATTATTCAGAGTAAACGACCTCTTCTATTTGTCTCAGCTCCTTCTCTTTCTACAAGTTGATTCAAACATACTTGGCTGGGGAAAGGTAAATATTGAGGAAGACGTGTCGTCTATAGAGAAAGTAGTGTCTAATGAGGATCGGGAGGAGAGGGTGCTTTGAGGATGAACCATTCCAATGGTTAGTGTGTTTTGTAGGTATGTTTCCCTCGAGGATAGTAATTGGAAAGGGTGGCACAAATGAACACTCAATACCCCGGGTTGTTTTCAGTTTTCTTTTGTTCTATTATATTGTTGTCTATAATGTGTTGTTGACCAAGTTTGATATAAAATGGGCTATTTTCCTGTTTTCCTGACTGTGGGGAGGGAACGACCTGATCCCTAATCAAGACACATTAATGTGGATATGGTAAAACCCATTAGGGTGAGTCAGTGCTGCACAAAGCATATAGTATCTTTACATAGTTTAAGGGACTCCCTAATCCATATGACATGATGGTATTACGTTTAAATGTTTGTGTTGTTACTTGAGGGAGATTTTTTCCCAGATGTTGACGAGGTTTTCTTCTAAAAGGTTTCATTTGTGGTTTTTGTTCGAACCCCTTTCTATTATACATGTCTAGTTTTAATTCTTGAGGGAGAGAATATATTGAGAGGTATCTAATGTAATGGCCTGAACAATAACTCATTAAAGAGTTTTACAGAAACTCGGTTCTATCAAACAGTTCCACCAAAACGATGGCATCGGTCACACTTGCACACTAAAATGGTGGCACTGTTCACAGTGGTACATTGACGGTGGTGCCATGATAGTGGCACCATAATGGTCGTACATTCACGGTCACATGCTAAAATCGTGGCACCATGACTATGGAATCTCTTATGGTGTCACACCAAAGGATGTCCCCAGCATCTTCTTTTTCAACTTTCCAACTTGTTTCGCCTCCAAAATTAATCATTTGATGTAAATGAATTATTATCCACCTTTTAAAGACATTAAAATCCCAAAAATGATATCTAAAATTCAACAGGAGCATGAAAACTATTGACTTACTATAAGGTGCACATTTTCATTGGTGTCACACCTTTTTTTCGTACTATCTAGTTCCTCCCATGTTATATGTTTTCCTATGATTACTAGAAATCCCTTAACGCATGGATGTTATGGGAACCTCTCTGATGAGAATTGCTAAATAACAATTAATTACATCATGTGTAACCGTCCAACCACATGGATATACCCCGATCGAACTCTAGAGATATTCAAGATTTTCATATCCTGTAACTCTTGATTCTCGCATTTTTATCGCACAAAATTATATCTTCTTCTTGGCGGGTCTTTTTCTTTCCAGGGTTTTTTTGGAGTCCCCCTACCCGATAAATGTGGTGCCCTAATGCTGGAGCATTTCTAGTCACTCTTAGAGTCCTCAAAGTTCCAACCCTATAAGTCATGCATCCCCATATCTTGGTGTATGGAGAGAAACATCGATAACTGATCATCCAAGTAGGGTTTTTCCTTCATCTCTATTAAAGGAGTATCATGGAATGATGTTATGATAATGATTCTATGGAAATGGATGAAAACAAACCTAAATGAATATATTTAGAAGACTTTTAAAGAATGAAGGGGTGTGTCTTATGATGTCGTTGTACTCTTTTACGTGTTTTTTTTGTAAACTGTATGGTCTTGTGTACACTAAATATAATAGACATTGGTGGTATTTCCTTGTGAACTAATGGACCAATATATTCCGTGATGATTGGGTGGTTATGACTTGGAAATGGGCTATTCATGTAAACATGGTTGATTAATTGAATTTCATGTGAACAAGAATTCTTATTTGAACACCCTGATTAACAAAACGAAAAATAGAAACATAATTAATGTTGTGCATGAATCTATAAATTATTTAATGTGGTCTTGGAAATATGTGTGGTTGTTATGATTGATCCTTGTGGGGTGACATGAATGGGGATGGGATCCCCTTTTGTGATTAATTCATTGGTTTGTGGATCTAAGGATGTATAGGTCCATATAGTGTGGCTTGGTTTGGTTCCAGTACTTTGAGGAAACTCACAGATCCCTTTTGTTGTTCTGAATTTTCAAAATATCCAGGTGTGAATGCATAAATTACATTATGGTTGTTTTCCCCTCCTAGGATTATGACTATGCCTGTTATTTTCCCAGTGGTTAAGAATAATATAAATATAATTACTTGATTATAAAAATAAGGATGGGTTCAATGGGATATTGTTTTATGGGAATGAGTTTTGACTTTTCAATTAGTGGTTTGCTTTTTATGAATGAATAGTAACGAGGTTGTTTTTGTATAGGCTAGTTCTTGAAACCAATTGTTGGGATGAGTTCTTGTTTACTTATATGTATAATTTAGTTCTTATATTTCTTATTCACACCCCAATCAAGTTGAACACTTCATGTCGAACACCCCCATTTAATTTGGGGGGGTGGTGTTTTCCCAACACTTATATGAGTGAATTGTATTTAACTCCATTTTTATACCTTTCCTGAGTATCCCAAGACACATCGATCAGGATGTGAAGGGCTGAGGTCCATTATATACCTAGATCATCCGGGCATGTAACGTGGTGGTGGTTGGCCCAGGTGTCAACCGATAGGTTGTTTCCGAAGTGTCTCATGGATGACGCCTAGGTGTCTTCAAGTGTGGCTGTAGTTTTTTTAGACCGTGTGTGTACGAGCGTGGTTATAATTGGTGGTTGTGGCCTAGGTATTTGAGGGAGGGATGTGTTGATGAGATATCCCAGGTGTGTTCGGTTGAGGTATGGAGTCAGGGCTACTGTGGGAATGGATGGTAAGGTTTAATGCATAGGATATATTCTATAACAAGTTGGAATGTGGGGCGGGGTAACAAAATATCGATGTTCTGTTACAAGTACATTACATGACATGCAGTATTTGGGTAGTTTGCCTTAGTGTGGTTGGGTGGATATATTTTTTTCTAGGTGCTTTGGTTTTCACTTTTTCTCAGAGGGCATTATAATGCATCTATACTTGTCCATGAGGGATTTTGGTTTTCCCTATTTAGTATACCATTATACTCACCCAATGTATATAAAATTGCTTTGAGGATTCTAGGAGGACTTCGAGTTATGTGTCCGACCATACTAGTTCGGACGTTGGGATAGTTTCTATTGTTGTTTTTAATTTTTATTTTTTTAATTTACCTTTGGTGTTTTCTTGTATTGTAGCACATATTATTTGAAACATGAATGTGTGAATGGTTTGTTTTGGCTTTACTTTTCTATAAACTTTTGTGTTGTTTGGTATTTACTATCATATCTCGCAATCCTACAAAAAAGGGTAATGCCCCACATCTTTCATGTGAATTTATAACATTGGTGCTTTTCGCCACTCCGAGACTTATTAAAGGCAGGTCTCGTGGGTCATTATCTCTCCTTCTTCTTGATGATGGAAGGGTCACGCACACTGCTCCCCCTTCCCTCATCTTGTTGAAGGTGGGTTGTGACACAAGAATATAAATAATATCATTTTTAGTATTTATATAGTGGTACAATTTAATTAAAATTAAATTTTTATGGTGTATAAATAAAAATTCAGGTTTTTAAAAAAGAAATTTTATTATCCAAAAATTCAATTTCCTCAAATATAATTTTTTTTGTTAAATAGAATTAAAAATAATTTATGGATATTTTTGAATTTTTTTTGTTAAATTAGCAAAAAAAATTATTTTAGGATATCATAATTAACTTATCTTGAAAATATCAATTTATTTTTGAAAAGATAGATTTTTCAATGAATTGTGAATTTATTAATCTTAATTTTAAACTATATAATATTTTTAATTAAGTATAAATTATTAGAATACTTTTGGAATAGATATAGACTGTATTAACATCATTTGGATTTTTAATAACACAGTTATTGTTTTTAAGATGAGTATAATACATGAATTATATATAAACATAATTATTATTAAAGTACATTTTTTTAAAAAAGTAGTTTTTCATCGCAAAATTTTTTGGATGATTTTATATTAAATTATGTTTCTTATATGTTTTGAATTTTAATAACTATTAAATATTTTTTTATTTTTGGTTCCAAATATGTTATATATATCCAATTTTTTAATTATGAATTATTACCTTTGTAATTTTTATTACCATGGTTAAAGGAAAATAAAGCAATTAATGGTTAAAAACATTATTATAGGAATAATAAGATGACCCTAAAACATTACATAAATTTTATGAATTATTATTTTTTGTATAATATCATACATAAATCATTTATATGTTATTTCATTCTATTCAATTTTTTTAACATTATCAATTAAATATATAGAGAAAATTAAGAATCATACACTGTTGTAATGAATAATTATATTATTTTTAACAACAAGATAAATTGAAGATATATTGTTTTATAATTATTAATTTTGTAGATTAATTGTTTATTCGAAATAAAATAATATTTTTTTCATTTTTTATTGACTAAATAATTACATAAAATTCATACACAATATTGAAATATAAATTTTTCAATTATTTAAAAATTATTATAAATGACATTAAAAATCAATAAATTCATATAAATTCATATAAATAACATTATCAACCGATTTTATATATTAATATCACATTTTTTGTACATATAAAAATATTATATTCAAATTTATATTTTCTTATTTTAATTATTAAAATAAAATTTAACCAATAATTTCAAAATTCAAAATAATGATATTTTATCATAATAATATAATATTAAATTATTTAAAAATAATATAATTATTTATTTATAATAAAGAAGTAATAATATGTTATAAATAATTATAAATTGTTATTTTTGGTAAAAATTTTCACTTTTTAAGTAACAATTAAAACCCATTAATATTGAATTTTTTTACCATAGTTAATATTAAAATTAGTTAACTAATGGTTAATAAACACGATAATGATAAAAAGTACATAAATATAATTTAAATTTTATTGTTTTATGGGATTAAAATAATATATTATCTTATTATTTATTACATGGAAAATTAAAGACATTGAGATCTCCAAAACTAAAAAAATTTCCTTTCTAAATTTCTATAAACAAAATATATAGTTTATGATTTTCCCAAAATTCCAACCCTATATCACATTAGAGGATATATAATAGTTTGCTTACACAGAAGTATAAATTACTTTAACAGGTCTATTTATTATCTATTATTCTTTAGCTCTAATAATTCTTTGTTATTTATCATAAAATAATTAATTCTATTTTCAAAATATACATAAATGTAATAATGATTATTCAAACAAAATTATAAACCCGCATAGACATTTTATGAGTTGTGAAATTATCATTCATGTGTATGTAAAACATACCACTAAACGAAGAAATAAGATTCTTTTTTCATCAATTTTTTTTAGAATCAGTATTAAAATTATTTTAATGTTTATATAGTATATTATTTACATAATTATTTTTATATAATGATAATATTGTGTCCAAAATTTTACAACCAAATTATTTGTAAAATAGAACATAAGTCATCCATACGTGTGAAGTACCACCTCTATACAGTTATATGATTAATTTTTCATTAATATTTTACATGTATGGTATTGATGATGAGGTTTGTGAATATTTATGATATAAATGATTATGTAATGATACTAGAATAGTGATTTTTTATTTACCTCTCATACATTTTATCTGTCAAAAAATGGAAATAACATTCTTGTGTACGAACAACCTACAACCTCTATGAATGGTGTAATTCATTTCTTAATCTCTACCATATATGAATGACTCTAGATATGAATATAATGACTATATATAATTATAATATCATTGTTTAAATTATTTAAATTTTATAACTATGAATAATGTATAGGTATCAAAACTAATGAACTGAAATACCCAAAATAAACAAAACTATTAATACCCACAAATGAAGAATTTTATAAATACAAATTGATAAAAGGTGTTGTTGATGTTTTATAAATAGATAATTTATGATATTATATGTACTAAATTTAATAGAGTATATAATCATAATAATTTTAAATTTATTATATAGGATGATATGGTTCATAAAACATGGATAACTCGAGGTAAGATATTTTCATCTCATATTGATTTCAATGTGACAAGTTATTTACCCACCACACGTTTCTTTTTTGTGGTGTATATACATATCATAAATGTATTTTATGATTCTTATCATCATAGTTATGGGATATAAAAAACTATATTTGACTATTTCTTCAATGATTCTTATGATTCACAAGTTATCAAATTTGTATGGGATTTATGTTACAATCTCATTGTTTATTTTGATTGTTTATTATTAAACATAAAATGATGAAAAATTATGATATATTTCTACATTAAATCAAAAAAACTATTATCATCAAAATATTTCTTTAATATTAATGTTCTAATTTCCTTTCCAACTGCTTATGTTCTTTAGTGACATAAAATATATGTTTATGGACAATAAACATCATTTCCCTCTTTAGTAATTATTTTATCCATATCAATATTTTTATAAAAAAAATTGAATAATATATTTATTTTTATAATATTTTTTAATGATGATATAATTTTTAAATATTTCATTGAATACAATATGTTTATCCTTCTCTAAATATGATACATTGTGTTTTTTCTAATCAAAGTATAAATGTAATGTTTATTAAAATATACGGGATGAATTGATATTTCCCATAATCATGATTTTATTTCTTTTTATGCATCCATTGAAATATTAAATATTTATTTTTAAAAAATTATAATTTTTTTGAAGAAAATATTTACATAATTGAATACTTATTTTCCACAAAATTTATTTTATGATATTTTATAATTATATATATTCATCCAAAAAAACATCTATGTATTTCACTTATTTTATACTAGATATATAATCCAATAATACAATATGTATTCTTTATCTAGATGCTTAATGTTTATGCTGTAATTATTTTTATGAAACCCATTTCCATTCGATTGGTTATACTATGTGAAATTTTTTTGGGGAACCCCATTCATTTACATGAATAAAATATGATGAAATTTTAAAAGAACACATTTTTCATGGGTTATACTATTAAGAAATTTCATTGACAACTATTTATTTATTGGGATATGATATGAATAGTTTTTAATGATATTTTGGAACACATATGATTTAATTTAATTATGTCATGGGTGAGACCAACCTTCCTTTAATTCATTTGGGTAAAAATTGAAAACCCTTTAGAGAAATATGTCTTGGTTAGGGAATAAACCCATTTTAGTTCTATAATATGTACACTATGATAGTCTTGTGATTGAACCATGACAAAAATGATGGTTTAGGGACTGAACTCATTCCCCTATGATAGTGTTGTAAAATAACCATGTCTACTGAGGAAATTATTTTCATTGATTATGTGTGTTCTATAGTACTATTACTTTTTTCAATGTTATTCTCTAGTGAATCATGTAATTTTATTAATTTATAATTCATTCCTAATTAATTGTTATGATTTATTCCTTGACACAATATAATTATATATGATAATAAGGTCATGGTTTGAAATGGATAGTATCATATAATCATAACAATACTCTCATGTTATGCTTTTATGATCATTGATAACTCTATTGTTTACCATTATTGAGAATTAGACTTTACCATTTATTACGTTACATTTATTAGGTTATAAAGAAATTCATAATCCATGATATGACTAAGAAGGGAACATTTTCTAAAAAACATAAAGAGAATTTATTGAGATATTTTATGAACCCATATTTTATGTGGACATGTTCTCAAATAAATTAGACCCATACAATTCAAAGTTAGATCATTATGTTATTTGAAGAATTAAAATGTGATACATAGTTTTTTAAAATACCGTTACTTTTTACTATACATTTTTGTTCAATAGGGGTGTATATTGAAATATGATCTTTGAGGATCCTATTATGATTCTTTTTTAGCTATTATATATAGTGATCAATCATTGTCTTTTCCAATTTTATAATTCCATGTTTATAAACAAAGTATGACAACATCCCAAAATTCAATGATAAAATTTTGTTCTCTATATTATCATCATAAAATCGAGAACATTTTTTATTATATAAATATTTTGTATTGAAAACAATTTGAAAATTATTTATATATAAATTTCTTAAATAGATGTCATATCAGTTTTTACTAGACACATGAAAATAAGATCCATTTAAATCCTCATTTTTTCATGAAATTCATGATATTTTTACCTCAAAAAATCATCTACACTATTTTACATCCCAGGGTGGTAGTATATTGATAATTAATAATCCTTGATTAGATCAATCCTTATTCTTTACATAATTTTTATAACTTTTGTGATGGATTTATTTTAGGCACTTATTTTTAATTTATATCTCAAATATTTCACCAAAAAGATAGAATATCTTTTTATAAGAAATAAATATTATGTTTTATAATTAAGATCATTGATTGGATAGTTTGGATCATGATTCATCAACCAAATTGACTCATATTATAAAATTGAAGATTTTTCATATGGACGCAACCTAGTCTTTTTTTGACACATCACTATATATCAAAAACCCATCATATCCTAACTATATAGTCAAAATTAGATAATTGAATAGTATTTAATTTAATTCATCTAAAAAACATATTCAAATTCCATTATACAAATGAAATAAACACCACTATGTATATGAGGGGTTAATAGGTTATCCAATCTGGGTATCGTCTGAATGAATCTCTATTTCTAACCTACCTAATAAAAGAAACAATGTACCTTAGTTATGCTCGTTGATGTTGTAAACTGTATGAATACCATTTTCATTATAGAATCAATTTAGAATCCATCTTTGGAGAGAATATTTTTATAAATATTGACTTCATAAATCCTAAATTATCACTTGAAATTTTCCCATATAACTATCCTTTTGTAAGATTCTCATTTATGATACGCAAGTGACTATAATGCTCCTCATAAATATTATAACTCGCCAATTTATCATCAATTAGTTTCACAAAAAAATTATTAATTTATTTCACGAAAAAAAAAATTCATTATATCCACAAATACATAGTGTATTTGTAAATACAAATTAAATTACTTAAAATCATAATGTCAATACCACGTTTGGAATTTTGTATTTAGAATATCATCATTAATTAATAAAAATTACTGATAAATAGAATTATTTTCAAACATTTTAATATGATGAGATCATTGAAATTGATAATATAAGTCATAAATATGAGGGAAAATATAATTTTTCATTATCATAATAGAATTGATTTCCTTATAATCAATACACAGCCTCATGGATCCATCTTTTTTCTTATAGAAAATATCACGGGCTTCCCATAGTGAAAAACATCGGTGAATAAATCCCATATCACACAAATATGATTGGTTTATCATTAACACACCTAATTATAGAGTGTCTATTACATAACAGTCTTTGATATAGGTCTTGTGGCCTAGATTAAATCAATGAAAAAATCAACGTCATTGCCTCATTGATGTCTAGGTAATTTCTCCAGAAATACATCAATGTATTCTATAATAATTGGTACATCCTCAATATGAATAATTCCATTTCCATGTTTTATATTCCTTCGTAATAATATCATTCATAAGATCATCATTGGGTGGATCTAAATGTGACACGGATGATGAAGTATCATCTATAAAGATAATGACATCCATATCATTATCTCAAATTTCAATTTCAATTCCATTAAAATAAAAATTTCCATCATATCTGGAAGTCTAGTTCATTAATGGATTATATAAAATTACACCATAGTTTTGATAATAATGTCTACAAATAGGGCACATTTATGTTTCATATTGGGAACTAAATGACACATCTTGGTAGTAATAAAACAACAACTTGTTTTTCTGAGTGTAAAATTATTTTTAATGTTTCTAATGAAGTATATATTTTATATAAAAAAATAATGGAAATTAAATATTATAATTTCAAGAAATAAATAATTAATTAAAAATTTTAGGTTATTATTAAAGCAATTATATCACATAATTGTGTACTTCAAAAAGATATTAAATAATTAAATAAAATTAGCCTTCTCCTCTTTTACACTTTTACGGTAGATTCCATTTATGTTTTTGGAATTTATAAGAATTATTCAAAATTTATTTATATTAATGAACAAGATATCATTTATTTTTTTCTTGTACATTATTTATCCAAATGACCCTTGTCAGCACACATGTTATAATGTCTAATAAATTTCAAATACGTTATAGGACATTTCAGTCTCAAATTTTCACATGAATGGAATTGATTTATTTTCTTAAAAATAATTATGAATTCCATTTTTGTTACTATTTAAATTTTGTGTTATTGTATTTACCCCTTAAAAATATAGAATATTGATAATTCATTATCTTTTTTAATAATTACTAAATTTATTTCATCGTAGGATGTAAAAGACTTAAATACTAACAAACATTAATTACTTGTTTTAAAACCATAAAATAAATGGTTTGTCGTGAATTTAACTTTTTGTATATAATCCATAAAATACAATGATATAATTGAAAAGTTATCCTCATATTACATAATAAATTATTCATCCATTTTCATTATGATAAAGAACATTTTATTCATTTTATTTCATATCTCATATGAGAACAATTTTTAAAATAATGATTCTTTAAAATAATTATATCCCATGTGTTCTATTTCCACTTACTCGTTAGTATTAAAGATCAAAAACCACCATTTCAATATATATTTTGTGACAATATAATACACATATAACATTTTCGTGTTTATTGAATCTAATTTTATAAAATATATTCTCAAGCGACATAATCCATTACTCACCTAGAATTGGATTAATAGTCCCACTAAATAACGTAGAATATATTAACATGATGTGATCCAAAATTAGATAATAATACAGTCTATAAGATGGAATTTCCCTATAGAAATGTACACTTTTTCATTACCTGATTATGATATCAATAAAATCAACATGATCTACTTAGTTCATATAAAAGTGGTATTAAGTTTTTAAATAGTTAAATTTCTATATTGGTCATGATTTTTTATACCCAAGTTTCAAACAAAATATTTTTCTAGATAAATGTTTTATAATATAAAATATCATAAAATTACATTTTTTAAATAAAAAAATCATAAATAGGACGTACCACTTAACATAAATAAAAAATTTATGAATTTTTAATCTTAGAATATTAAACATGGATTCTCGGGGAATATCATTATTTTAAAAAAGATTTTTATGTTTTCTAAAAAAAATATAAATTAATCTATGTATATTACCTATGAGTATCAAACATGGTGTATAGAAATGAATATTCTCATAAAACAAATGACAATCTTGAAAAATATCAAAGCACCCATTTTAGAATCATTACCATTATCAATAACTTGTTCAAAACCACATCCATTAATAGTATCAACATAACAATTTATTTCCATAGAAAACACATATAATATATTCATTACAAAACATTAGGATGTTCATCTATATTTACACTCAGTGTCTATGATAGAGTCAAGTTACCCACTATGTTTTTTCATTAATCATGTTCCCGTGGTTTGTACTAAACTCCTCTAATACGAATAGATACAATCATGACTCATGTAACTCGATGTCGATGTCAACTTTATTACATTGGAATATATAAATAAAGACTATTACTAATTGAATGATCATTTTTGTAGCCTTGGATAACCAGATACACACATGAAACCCATTTTAAATTATAAATAAAATATAAATAAAATTAAATTATAATAGAAAATATTATTGATCTCGTTAATATAATTATTCATCATAACATGTAAAGACAAAAATAATATTAATCTCAAATTATCAACGTGAGTTACAAACAACAGAGGATATAATGAATAAATAATGTATAATCAATTTTAAAAGTTAAAAAATTGAATATATCATCCATTTAATAACTTTAAAATCATTATTGATGTGGAATAATCAATATAGTAAGGTAAATAACAAATGGCACATAGCATTTAATCAACTATGTCATCAAAAAACATCTATGGATAATATCAATGAAATAATCTCATGGATAATAATAAAAATATTCCTAATGATAGAAATGATTAATATTTGATTCCATTATGGTATAAAACATGATATTTAAACCATTAAAACCATTTATAGGACAGTTTGAGACTCTGGGAAAAAACCCAATTTAATTTATCCAATTAATTTGTCTCTGGAGGGATACTAACAGAAGGATGGGATATATAATTCTTGTCCCCACCCATCACATCTTGTCATATTCATTAACAATATACCGAATGATATATTTAATTTAATAATCGATAATTTTTTTAAAAAATTATCTTTATTGATTAAATGTTTCATATTTATCCATATTTTCATAGATATTCTACTAAATTTCAATGTAAACACCATATAAAAATATTATATTAAAAACAGAATAATCATATATACCATTCCAAAATCTAGATATTTGAGATAATTTCAATTTCTAATGAAAAATTATTAACAAAATGGGTTGTCTCTTGAGAATGATTACAAATAGATAATTAATCAAGATAAGGTTGAGACTAAATATTAAGCCAAAATATGTGTTTTTATAATAAAACCATGTCCTTTAGAATTATAAATAGAATGTAATTGGAATTCTAAAATACTATATAAACATTTATTTTACTATATAATAAAAAATTTGTTGAATAATATATAATTTTTATAATAATTATAGTGATGTTGTAGTCAGTCATAACATTTTACATTAATAATTTTATTTTAACAATTTTAGCTGGATTATTTCCCATTAAATAAAATTATACATTTAAAGAATAACATAAAAATCACTATATAAATAAATTTAGATATGAAAATGGACTATTGTGAAACAAAATTTTAAAATATACGCCTATAAAAAAATAATCAGTTTTAATGAGATATAAAATTCTTTTTTTATTTTCAAATGTTCATTTTAAAAAAAAATTAAAAAGTACTGGAAGTGTTGGAAAAAAATATATAAAACCTTTTAATTATTCGAAGGATACGTAAATAATTTAATTTTATGAATTATAAAGGTTATTATTTCTATAATTATAATTAATGAAATCTAAATAGAATTTGAGATTTCCAAATATATTATTACCGTTGAAGTAACATTAAAACAGTATCCCCTTGAAATATTAAAAATAATTGAAATGTTAAAGTTATTTAATAAATTTATATTCGTTTTTAAAACATCAAATTGGTATTATATATAGTACATAAAATTAAATAGGGAAATATTAACTAATATGTCTCATTGGAATGTAAATTATGATGAAATCTCTTGCATCATAACACCATTCAGTTTATCAGGATTTAACCAAATATATAATGATTTTATAAATAGATATAGTTAAATCATCAATATAGTAAAATTAATGACTTAAGAATCATATTTACTCCTTAGATACATGTTTTGATCCATTATTGACATTAGGAGAATGAAAATGAATAACATCACTTTGTGGAGATGGTAATCCATATGTACATATGAGGGAAAATATTATTATTTTAATGGTTAACAGGGTAATGAGTTTGATGGAATATTGATTTTCCATAACTATAATCATGTCATATGTATTATATATATCAATTATTTACATCATTATGATATTTAATGTGTTTCAGTGATGCACAACTAGAAAATAGATTATTTATGAAGGGACCTTGCCGCTAATTACCCATCACTGAAAACGATGTCTCAAAAGATAGTTTTTGCAATGGAATTTCGTAAAATTATTCTTTTTCGATGGGGAGACTTCTACTAGAAAATGGAGTATTCAATATAAAACTATTTCAGATGGGTGACATTCTCATTGAATATAATATAAAAAATAAAAAAAATTATCAACATAATTTTAAGAATTGTAATCATATAATATAATTATAATATTCCAGAAAATATTATCATTTAAATATTACCATAATAAATATTACCATTATGTATCCATATCTATAAAGGGAGTTGGAGAGGGTGATATATAATGTATGGGGGGAATATATCCCCAAACCCAAAACAAGCTGCCACACATACTAATTCTTCTGCTCCTTCCATTATCACATCCCTTATTATTTTTGCTGGTTATGTAGATTGATATGATCCTTCTACCTATATATGTCCTCAATAACCTCACTTTAACTGTAAATCTACTCCTCATATTGTGAGACTGATGATTATGACACTCCAAATTCCACAAATGAGTTGGACATCAAATATGATGTCGTGCCATTAAAATCTAAATGCATTAGATGAGAATCGATAGCAGCCACTCGATCATTCTCAAAAGTATATTGCATCACCCAAATCCATGCTACATCATTGGATCTTACAATACTAGTGGTCAAACATATATTCTTAGTGTGACTCTTATCATTTTTCTAAGATTTTTTTGGCCCCATACAACACCATTAATATCAATGTAATGTTTATATTGTTTTAATATTATTTTCAGTTTATTTTTAATCAAAAATAAAATTATTTTGACCATAATATGATACTGGCGACCATATATTATATCTTCTGTGATAGTATTTCTTTATTTTCTATTATAAACATCATAGTGCATAATATCCATATTTTTAACTACCTATATAAGTATAATATATAAATATTATATTTAACATTATATAAATTAGTTATAAATATAACTTTCCATATATTATTAATTTGTTCTATATATACACCTACTAGCATATTTTGTCACATCCAACCACCTCTCGTTTTTCTAACATAATCAGAATATATTATAAAAACTGTATCCAATCATGTATACATGTAATACATCATAAACAATAGATGAGAGGCAATTGGGTCAATGGGTGCAACTAGATTGATCAAAATATATGACTCCCACATTTTTCATGGATATCCTTCTCGAACTGTAGAAATACTAATTACAACGATCCCACATACACAACTCTGAGTACTCCCCGGTAGAATTCAACATGTTATCATCAATATGACACTATAAACCTTAAAATTTTTAATTAAATAAAATGAATTACTAAATAAATTTAAAAATAACTATTATTTATTTAAGTACCATATACTAAACAAACATGCATTGTCAAACATCAATGGGAACCTAATCCCTTATCACAATTTCCTCAGAAAAATAATTTCACAAAATAGAGCTCTCTTTTCAAATACCTAAATTTTAGAATATTTGAAAAAATTAATGAATTTATAAATAAATTAATTAATAAGAAATGATGAGAAACATATAAAAAATAAACTAAAAATATGTCATCGTGAGTGGATCGAAATGAACGCATGGTCATCGCTCGAGAATAGGGTTAGGAGTCATAAATCCGGCAAGACCCTGACTCCTCTGAGTCATTGGGGAAACACTAGGAACCTATGGGTTTGATGAAATACCAATGAGTAATACATTATTCAGGAGGATACAATTTATGTCATCATAACTCTCACCAGCCATCTGAAACATGAAAAAAATAATTCATAAAATAATTAAAGATGATTATTATACACACACATACACATGTATATATATATATATTGAGAATAAACTATATCAAGTTTTCTCATTATCAATCCTCATCATCATATTCATATATTATGTTGTCAATACGTACATAATTATCCTTAGTGTCATGAATGTCAAAAGTTGTTTCATCACCATCATCACATGTTATTTAATATTAATTTGTTACATCATCAACATCATTGTCATCATTGATCCATAATTTTAGTTTTCCATCATATATATTTAGGTCTATTCTTTAAGAATTTTGATTTTTATATTCTTCTTGACACATCTAAATTCCACGATCATTAATTTAACCACATTCACAACGAATAAACCTATTTTCATTGGATATAATTTTTATAATTCTTCACTATTAAATAAATTTTTTTTGAACCAATAAAATAATTAGTATGATATTGATTTTTTCTTGATGAGCCAATATAAATGGTTCATTTACTAAAAGAATAATTTTATATTTAAAATAGATGATTATATGGTGTGGATGATCACTAAATCCTCTATTAGATAGAAAAATATTAAATTAATATGTTTTTATATATTTTGTTCCCAGAAAACAATGCCCAATTATATCATCAAATATAATATAAATGAAAGAATCATGTCCTCTATAGTGATATTATCTCTAGAAAACACCATTATTTATTTTTTTATTCTTTATATGGATATGTATGAAATTTAATTCTGTTACCACATAAAAATTATAAAATTTATCCATTTTTTATGGTGGGTATCTCAATATATGTACTTGATTATCAATTTTTTCAGCATGCTATGATAAATTAAAAAATAAAACACAATTAACATTTTAGAAATTAATAATTTGATATAATATGTTAAACTATAAATAGTTTATATATTAGTAATTGAAAAGTAATGAAAATTTATTTTTAGGCATAAATTTAATTAAAACATTGTTAATTTTTAGAAAATTTATCTCTATACGATAATGAAATATTCTATAAATATATATATTTATTTTAAATTTTTTTTAAAAAATTAATGAATATGTGTTAATATAACACTTATAAAAATCACCTCACTTTTTTTAGTTATGAATAACATATTTATGATCCATGTTATGTTCATTATCAGAAATCCCACATTTTATATACTCCTCCAAATCCATGTTTATGTAGATTAAAAAATTGATGATTATTTTTTACTCCATCTTCAACAGTATATTTCATAATGAATCATTCAATTATGTTTTAAAGGATTTTCGAGTTTAAAATAATAGAAGAATAGAAAATAAATTTCCTTTAGTAAATAAGCATTTTCAATTTACCCTTAAATTGACGATTTATAAGATACATTTTAATTCAGTTTCATCCCACATATCTCATATAGATACATATATCGAAAATATACAATCCCTCGAAATTTTTATTTATGAAAAGAATTTATAATCTCATGATTCATTTAATCAATTAAATTATGTATAATGACTTTTCTATTTTAATTAATGTTAAGGAAACATATTCTAACATTCTACTAAGTGAATCATATTATCTTGTTTCCAAAACAACATCACTACTAAA
Organism: Viscum album; assembly: GCA_963277665.1. Lineage (NCBI taxonomy): Eukaryota > Viridiplantae > Streptophyta > Magnoliopsida > Santalales > Viscaceae > Viscum > Viscum album. The sequence goes on along the minus strand of OY728157.1, from coordinate 333,065,483 downwards.
ATATTATATTTCTTTTATCACATCACAAATACCATAATTTATCAAACTTGTATATCCAATATGTGGAATTGTTTCCAACATAACATTATAATGAAGAATTCTTTAACAATTAATATAGATATTTTACACAAATATATACAAATTAGAATCATATCCACTTGGTAGTCTCAAATATGAAATCCACAAAAAATAGTAAATTGTTACCTTTGGAATGTGTTTATGCCATTTTTCGCATCATTAACATATGTTATCCCAAACATTCAAACAACTCTACATCTGGGCTCTTATATATTTGAGAAATATATGATCATTCCATTATATTATACTGTTTTACACTAATTATTACCAATAATATATAAAATATATTATCAAAAATATTCTTCATTAATATGTAATTCATCTAACATGTGACAAACTGAATGGTCTTAACAATATGGAATATCCCAAAAAATAATCAATTTTAGCAAATTATGTTATTTCCTAAAGACATCTATTTTTGGTTTATTTATCATTAGTCCCATGGTAAAGAAAGGTAATAAATAAAAAATATATTTTAACTAAATACATGTGATCAACATTTTAGGAACATCTCTAACAATTTTACATTTTCTGAAATAATATACATTCTTACGAGAAGGAGATTTGGTAGAATAAAGTCTTATATGTTAGTAAAAAATTAATTTTTTGTTAAATTGAAGAGAATAAATGATTTTATGTCAATAATAAAATACTAATATGATTTTTGATCATTTTTATTCATTTTAGATAACATGTCATATAATGGGAAGTCACTAATTGTAAAAATTAATGACGTTGTTATTAAGAAATTTTGTTTTGCATGAATCTCATATATACGCAAACCATTAATCCCTAATAAATATAGAGTATCAATAAATGGATTCATATAAACATCAATATTATTTTTTGGATATCCTAGAAAAAATAAATTTAATAAGATATATGGCTCAGTCATCAACATCTAAAGAGGTATGTTGTATAGAGAGATAAAGATGGCCGAACAAAAATATTGGCAATAGTCAGAACCGAATGGACATAAATTTTCATTAGAATTACCAAGTCACATTTTTTGGGAAGATGAGGATAATGAAAGATTTTCTAATTAAAAAAAATTCACTATCACCATCGTAACAATTATTTACTCATTTACATGTTGAAATATTTGTTTTCTTCCACAACATCAATGTTGTTATGTTTTGAGACAAAAAAAATTACAATCTATGTTTAAGTAGGAAACACCTTCCCTTTTTTATAAGAATCAATCCAAACATCCCTTTTTTGAGCTTATTTCTACCTTGATTATCCACTCATTGTAAAACTATCCAAATATTAATTTTCACCATAATATAAGATGTAATATTTTCCTCGTACATTCATTATCCTATAACCATGACCCAAATTACAAAATAGTTTACTTTCTTTCATATAAATTTATATGAATCATAATTTTATTTGCAAACAGCTCATTAACCATGAATATATCAGATTCATACATATATTTGACATTCTCTTACGTAATATAATAGCCATTAATTGTGAAATTGCATCATATTTTATTATCATAAAACTCAGATATAATTACTATTTAGTTGTCATCAACATCTCATAAAATGTCATGATTCTAACTAAGGAGTTAAATCAATATCCTCAAATATTTTTGTTTTTGGAAAATAAATAAACACCCATATCATTTACTAAATTTTCAAACCTTGATGGATTGGTAATTAAATTATTTGTATCTTCTAAGAATCCTTGTTCATCATTTTGAGAACAAAAAATACAATCTATTCAATAAAAAAATTCAATAGATGATTCCTAGCATTGTAAAATGTGCCAAACCTCCACATATAACATTTATTATATTGAAATTCAATTTTATCATATCATATAAATTCTAGGTTTGATGATGAAAATTATAAAAAATATTAAACTTCCTCAATATATATAAGATCAATCTAGAAATGTTTGAATTTCGATATTGATTTATCAAATGATAATCACTTAATAAAAACAATTGTGTACTTAGTTGTTCATTATTTCCCTAAAAAATAAAAGAAAAATCATTAATATATAATTTCATATCAGGAAATTTAGATAGAATATAAAATAAATTAAAAATCTATTATTTCGTTATAAATATTATCAATTTTATCTATGTACTGCAAATTTATAGTAATCACTAACAAATTAAACTAAATACCATTAATTTTAACTAATTTTAGTGATTTAATTTATTTTTTTCTTACTTTTAAATAATTTCTTGAAAATTTTACTACATTTTCGATTAACCACTAATTATTAATAACAACAGTGATTTTTCAATAATTATTACTAATTTATCACTAATATTTACTAATTTATTTATAATTTTTACTAACTAAAAATAGATATTAAAAATTTACAAAAAATAATGCATTTAATCTATTGTGTTCTCATGATACTACTCCTTAAATCTTTGTATCACATTCTCCTCCTACTGCTTCTTCCATAAATGTGTCATGTCATACCCACCCTGGTTTTGCAACCTTTATAAAAATAGTGGAAATGGTTGGCACAATTGTTTTTCTTCAAATCAATTAATTATTTAAATTCCATGATTTACTAAAAAGTTGAAATCAATGATTTCACAATATTCAGGTGGTGAAACCAATTTATGCCAAAAACATGAACAAATTTTGCATTCACCAATTTACTCCCACCATATCCCATCATCAATGAATCCTCTCCCCATTATATTATTTCCCTTGACATGTCACATCCAACATACCATAGTTATTGAAACCTAATGATGAATTTGGACTTATTTGGAATTAATTGTCCATTTATAAGATGTTTATGGTTGTAAAATATATGATTTACACCAATTTAGTTATTTAGTAATTTATATATTAAAATAATAAATGGTTTAAGTTATATCTTTTAAAATATTCAAGTGATTAATCTAATTTATGCTAACAGGTCCGAACATTGCACCAAATAATGCCAACCATGAAAAAAAAATTCATTCCTCATTATCTTTAAATTCACTATCTATTTATTTTTCATTATTTAGTCATTTTTTATAAAAACTACAATGTGTTACTATGTACCACTAATTACCAGTAATTAATACTATTGATAATTTATTTACTAATTTCCATTATTTTTAACAAATTATAGTGGTTTATCAGAAGGTTTTCCAAATTATAGCTAGATTATAATAATTAACAATAATATTAGTTGTTTAATGTAAATTTGTGATATTTTTGACAAAAACGGGTAATAGTTACTAATTTTTCTTTATTAGCAAGATGTTTTAATAATTTTAGTGATTTAAAGATAATTATTCATAATTAATTGAAATATAATATAATTATTCTCTAACAATTTATTTTGAGTGATTACTTCTAAGTATTACTAATTATTCTAGTTTACCACTACATTTTGCTATTTATTACTAATCAATGTTTTTATACTAAATATTTGTTAGTGCTTATAATATAAAATTATTATTACCAATTATGAGATATTATTTTTAATTTCTACAAATTATTTTATTTTACTAATAAAAGATACAAAATATCAGGTTTCACTTGTTTTTATCATTACAAGTAATTGAAATCAATTATTATAATTTATCATTATTTTTTACTAACGAACGTTAATTTTTACTAATTAAATTTATATAACAATAATTCTTAATAATGAATATGGATTTTTAATTATTATATATTTTACTATTTACAACTAGTATTTGATAATTAATATAAAATATTATTAATTATATTTAATTAATATTAATTTTTCACATTTTTTACTAATTACCATAAATCTGTAGTAATTTGTGTTGATTAGTTGTGTTTTTAAATAATTAAATGAAGAAAACATTAATCTTAAATAATTACAACAAACATATATTAATTACCACAACTTAGCATTAATGTTTACTAATTACTTCTAATTATTATATATTTTACTATTTTACAATAAAATTTCACTAATTTTTACAAATCATCAATAGTTTTTACTAATTTTTTTTCAGTAACAGTAATTTTTACTATGGTTTTGTATGTATCAATTATTTTTATTAATATTTAATAATTTCATGTTTTAATGAAAATATTTTCTAATTACAACTTAATTTTACAAATTATTAGTCACTAACTATAATATTAAAATATTATTGAAGTTTATGGATAATATTTAATAATTACTTTTAAATTTTACTAATTATAATTATTTTTATCTTATATTTACTAATTACTTTTATTTTTAAATATTTATCATTATTTATCAATATTTTTTTAAATATTACTAACTTTTATTAATTAATAATAATTATTACAAATTATATCGATTTAATTTTTAATTTTACTATTGTTTACTAATTACCGATAATTTTTTCTAATTATGACTTATATACAATACATATTAATAATTAATGTGATTAAATGATAATTTTTAATAATCACTTCAAATATTTAATAATTATCTTGATTTGATATTTATTTTTACTAGTAACTTATAATTATTTTTTAATATACTATTTCATTAAATGTTTTTACTAATTTTTAATAATCATGGTTAATTGATAAAATCTATCAGTCATGACAAATAATTTTCAACAATTTCTCTAATTAAAATTCTTTTATTTTCAATTAAAATCATTTCAAATAAGTAAAAAAATTCAAATTTAATAATAAAATTAGTAATTAAAAATGATTACTTCTATTTATAAGTAATTACATAAAATTAAATCTTATTACTATAAGTTAATAATATTTATAAATATTGGAAATTAATTTAATTATGTTTAAATTCAAAATAATGAAAAGACAAATAAAAAATAATTCTTTTTTCAGCTGGAAACATCAAACTAATTACAATTATATAAAATTAATTAAAGAAAAAAATCATACTAATTCAGAAAAAAACTACTGATAATTGATAATAATTATTACTACTATAATTTTTTAATAAAAAATAAAAAACATAAATAAATACCTTAAACCTGAATATTTTAGCAGATAAAAAATTGAACATTTCTCTCTAATTTAAGATAAAATCTTAAGTATCATAATATATGTGTAGAAAAAGAGAGAGAAATTCATAAAAGAATTAATGTAAGAAATAAGGGGGATATTTGTTAGATCATTTGGAACTGGACTATTTATAACTAAATTCCTAAAAAATTATAGTTATTTTTAATAGTTCTCATCATAAATAGTTTGACAGTTAATAATTACATTGGTTGTAAAAAAAATTAATTCAAATGATCCACATCAGAAATCCCCTCTACTAACAGTTTATATTTTACAAGTGATAATCTCGTCGCAAAAGTTAATATTGATGGAATGTATTTTTTATGGGTCTGGTAGCAAATACTCCCCTACTAAATATTTATTTTTGATAAAAGTTAACTATCATCACAAATAACAAATTCTTGGTGGTTATCTGCAATGACAATATATTCCCATCGTATGTAGTCTGCCTCAGTCTTGGAACGCATGGTAGATATAAGTATTTTCTATTGGAAAATATTCCCATAGAAAATTAGGTTTGTTAATAACTATTTGTTATGTGATATGAGTAACATCATAAATAGACTATGGATTGGGACTATTTCAGACATCCCTATTTACCGCCATAATTAACCCATCATAGAAATTGTTTTTTCGCATAGTGAATGAAAACAAATTATATCTGTTTATGAGGTAGTTTTATAACAAACACATGGTCTATGGTTTTGTTTCCCATTTTTGGAGAACGAGATGAATAAATATTATTATAGAAACATAATCACATCTATGTATATTTTATTTACTTATATTTTTTTATTGGAAGGACAAATACCTAATTTACTATTATAAAAGAATAAATAAAAAAGACCATTGTATTTACTGATACCCTCTTATAGAAAAAAATACAAAAGATATTCACTTAAATAAACATTGTTTGTATTTTTTGAATAAAATCAACTATATAATTTGGATAAGGATATTGGGGAGCAGTTTTGGACGGGTGTGGTTAGGCCAAATGGCATGAGAGGTCTGAATAAAAGAGTGGAGGGAGTTATATTTTATAATTGAGGACGTGTGGATTTTTTTAATTACCTAAAATTATTCGATATTGGGAAGTCACTCTAACAATATGTGACTCTAAAATTGATAATAAAATGGATTTGAGGGATTTTATTCTATATTATAACCTCCTAATGAAAAAATAAAAAATAGTTATAATCTTTCTCTTTTCTTATCCCCCATGTTTACTAACATCTACCATTTCAGTTTTCAACAAAATAACTTGTTTTTTTCAATAATGTATTTTTTCAAGTATTCCTAAAATGAAATGATAATTTTTTTAGAATTTAAAAACAATGATTGTAATTATCAATTCAAATTTATCATATAAAATACTCTATTTGTGTGGAAAATTAATTTTAACACAAACACATATAACAGACAAAAACATGTTTTACCCTTTATTATGTTAACTGATTTATTAATGTTTTTACTAATAATTTGTATAAAAAATAAGATGAACATATTAGAAAATATTAATTATTTTTATTATATTCGTGAAATCACTTTTAAAAAATTAAACTCAATGAAATGAAATATTTTAATTTAAATTAAACACATTAAAGGTGTCAAAATTGGGTTTTCATGAAATGTATTTTTTTTAAATTTAAATTGTCTTATATTAACTATATCGCTAACAATCATTGTTATTTATATTTAAATTACTATATTAAGATATATAAATATTAGATTATTTTATATCATTAATCATTAAATATTATTTTAATTAATTGAAATTTAAAATAAATATGTCATTTAAATCATTAATCATTTTCTAAAAAATAATTATTTTTCCCTACTGGAGTAATACACTATTCCAATGGTTTAGAACCATTGTTACATTCCACAAAAAAATTTGTATATGATACACCAATTCATCTATAAATAGTGGTCTATATTTCCATCAGTATAGGGCTATACTAAGGGTTTCCTTAGATATCATTTCTATAACACATGTAAAATTTGAATTCCCAATGTTTTTAGTAATAAATTTGTATAGATGTTTACCAAAAGTTCTGGAAACTATGAGTATATAGTAGTGAAATAGTAATTAATATTATTTTTTTGTGTTCTAATGATATTGCTACACCTCCCATCATTGTATAGTAGGACCATCCAACAGATTTAACTATCTACATATGAATTTTTTTTTATAACATTTATAACGCACGTATACAATCCACATGACCAATTATTTTTAGTTGTTAAACACCCACAATATATATGTATCATTATTTTCAACATAATTTTAGATGAAATCAATATCTCCATCGTCGCTAATGGTTATATCATAATCTTTACCAGCATCCTAATCAATATCTTTATCTAGAGCACTAACATCATCATCTTTTGTATCATTACAATCATCATAATAAAATGACCACTAATTGTACCATCATTAAAATCAGTCAGTGCATTATATAAATATGATTTTTTTTCTATACAATAATAAAAACATTAGAATCCTCTGATTGATGTAGTGGAAATATAAGTATAATATTTTTGAATAACTATTTAGGGGCCAATTTCCCTACTTGAAACACTAATATTTCTATTTGATTTAAAAAGACTATTTCATCAGTGTTTAGATGGACATTGTACTGAGATCATTGATAGACTCTAGATGAGGGACAATACCTTGCAGGGATGATGATTTTTCCAGGCTAACATTGAACTCTTCCATCATGATTCTTAGATAGAACATATTTGAAATAATAATTTTTCCTAGAGTTGGCTTCTTCATTCTCATCAAGGTCCATCTTAGCATAATATTTAAAATATATATAAGACCATTAATTATGAATTATATATCAAGATAATAAAAATCAAAAAAAATACTTTCAGTATTTTCTTATTTCTATGAATTTACAGCACATCCATCATTTTTCCTCCTACTAAAGAAAAATAATTTTTTCAAGACCCATGAATATCAATGCCAATTATAGCTTGATAATAATGGAATTGATTAAAAAAATAATATATTATTTCATAATATTTGATAGAAAAAAAACTAAAAAAAATAAAATTCTGAAGATATGTGATATTAACCATTAAATCTCATCATGTTAAATCATTCCCACATTATATTAAATTATCAAGGCAGTTAGTATGTGGTATTAACGTTATTTCTCAAATTAAATTAATCTATAAGAAATTGAAAGGTACATGTGATAAAGTGAATACCAAGCTCAGTTTGGTATATTGGATAATGAGGATGCTACGATATATAAATAATATAGAGATAATATCATGTTATTATAACAAAATTAATCAATATAAGAGTTTAAAATAATATAAAATGAATTAAAATTTTATATATTGATGAAATCCATCAAATTATGTAGAAAATAGAATAATACAATATGGTTAACAATGTTGATGTTGACATAATCTAAATGGGGTTGGTTCAGTCTATATATAATGAACTAAAACTAGAAATGATGTTACTTGAGAATGCAACATCTAAAAAGGACCAATTTTTAATCCATAATGAATACAATTCTAAGGAATAGTATATAAGAATGATAAAATATATAGTGGATTAATTTAATGGGTGAGACACAGATAGGGGGAGGGATATGGATCTCTGGTACACTGGGAAATACTAGGATTATCAAAATATACGGTCATTTTCTTTTGATATCATATTGATATATATATGAAAAGTATTATAACCTCGTTAATTCACATATTGTAGAATTCTTCCAATAGATTAAGAGGTTAAAATTATATTATATCCAATAATTGTAAAATAATAAATAACAATATTACATGTGTTTTAAATATAAAATTTGATAATGATAGAATCATTCTGATAAAAAATGGACATATTGAAATAGTCCTTAAAATATGATCTTTCAATATCATCACTAATCATCAAAAGTGTCATTAAATATATAGAATAAAAATAAAAATAAAATGTACCATTCTATAATTTTATTATTATACTTTCTAACAGAAAAATGAACCATTTATGAATAAAATATTCTATAAATAATTCTTTATTCTAATGATTATGTAGATCACAAACATGAATACAATAAAATCTTGATATATGTGGTACCTTCCATCTCATATTGAGTATTCTTCACTTGAAAATCATAGTATAAAATATATCTATTTAGATTGTTTTGATATCTATTTCATTCCATGATTCATCTATATGAAGTATATTTATACAATACAGAGTATCTAATCACTCACAGAAACTAAATCCATGCCTTTTATTTCAATATATAGTTAACATTGTGATATTTTAATTACTTTTTTAGTTCTTATAGTCCTCTCTGACAATGAATGTGGTGAAATTGATAATGGTAGCTCTAGAAAATTCAATAATTCCAGATGATTTTACCCTTTCATCATTGGGAAGTTTTCAATATTTATATAACCAACACACACAAAATCCCTAATTTTGATATCTTTAGATTCTAATGTATCCATCCATAAATGATTAATTTTTATTCAATATAGATACAAATAGTGTTCATAATATGTTTCATATAATGGTTTAGTGTGAAATATTTTTCTGTGTGATATTGAAAAACAAAAAACGTCTATAATCTAAATGTATGGAATATAATAGTCAAATATAATTTATATTACCTAATATTTCCATAATTAAAATATTTATCTTCATATTTTTAGAAATAATTTTCTCTATGGGATTATTAAATATATTATCATATAGATCCATAGTTAAAACCTATTTTTATGTAATAATACATTTGTGTATATTATTTTAAATGAAATAAATTTTTAAATTATGTTATTGGTTCTCTAATGATGATGTGAATTCTAATAAATTTATATAGTATAATATGAATAAAATAGTAATAAATTTAATAATATAGAATTCCATTTTCGGATATGGTTTGCCTTATATAAATATATTGTTCACATCATCTAGATTCAATCTCATTATATTCTTTTAATGTCAACAATTTTATGTGATGATTTATTTTAATTCCAAGAATCATTTATTTTTCAATGAAAACTACACAAACCACTTTTACATTTTTTATAACATTCAAAACAAATTAAAAATAAATATCATCTCAAATGAATTATTATCAGATTAAAATAATATGTGATTAAGAGTTTCATTTTTCTACATAATAATACATAAAATTTTTATTATTTAGAATACATTTCGATTTTACTAAATTATATCACATATTTACACATATTTCTAAAAAATAAGATTTTTTATTTTTTATGTATTATAAAAATATTGTGATGTATATTTATTCATATTTTACGGATTTATTTTTTGAATATTTTGAGGAGAATTCATATTTAAAAATTATATTCAATTGTATAAAAGGATGACATTGTACTAGAATAATGTTTTACAAAATGAACGAGTAAGAAGGATAATGTATCCATTGAATTCTCCCATTTGGAATATCATGCTTAAAAAAGTGATCCTTATTTAGAGGAAATATATTTTATTGAATTAATATTCTAACTAGTAGTATGTATCATTTTTATAATGTTCATGTTCATAAACATATCTATTGATATTTACTTATTATAATAGTGGGGTTGTGGGTATAGATTATAAAAAATAACAATGGGGATGTGACATCCTTCCATTTAGAAAAAATTATTTAACAATGTCTTGATTATTTATTTTATGCATTATTTTGTATTTACGATGATCAGTTTTAAATAATCATGTGATTACATGAATGGTTCTGTAATATATAGGTATGTTGATTCCCACATTAATTGTTCATCACACATCATGTGATCCTAATTAGTTTTATGTAAAACATATTTCATCTTTAAAGTAAAAATATCATTTTATGGTCCAACAATAATGTGTGACACGAGGAGTACATATACTCAAATAATATTCATTTGGTTTCATTCAAAAACATATTTAATAAAAAAGTGAATACAATTAAAAATAATTAAATATTATATAAAAACCATCAATGATTTATAGTACATTAAATTCAAACCACTTCCAATATATCACCATTAATTAGTATTTTTTGTTGAAATTTCCTCGAATATTGGTAAACTATATAAATAAGAGCTAAATTTACTCTTCCAACCAGTATATATCTACTTCACTAATTATATCCAAAACTATACATGTTTAGTCAACCGTGTGACCATAGTATCTTGACCATAATGAATGATACTCCCAAACTGAAACAATAGAATTAATAATTAATAATATAATAATCATATAGTGTCCAATTTGAAATTTTCTCTTACCCATATCTCTACCCATGAATTACATATTATTCCCTTATTGATATCCCTCTACGAAACTAGTTGATGTATAATAATTTCATCATACTTTCATAATGATGAAATAAAATTTCAATATTGTATCGAATTTTTACATATAATTTTATTTCCTTCATTATAATTTACCACTATATTTATGTAAGTGAACAGTATAGATATTTGTAACACTAATTTGGGAAGAGGTGAATAATTGATACATTTTATTTTATGTTTCATTGCAATTAAAACATCATTTAAATCTAGTTAATGTTTTCATTCCCTATTTAAAACAATCCAATCACACATCCAAAAAACACAAGTATTTACCGGTATCAGCATTATATATAAATATTTATTTCCATTGTATGGTTTGGATGAATTTCAATTCAACACAATCCACTAAAAAATAGTCCTTTGCATGGAATACGGTGAGTAAGAAATATATTTTAACTCATGTAGCACTTTGATGTCATTTTAAATGTCATGTTCACGCTCTATGATAAATTCGGGTTAAACTATGTTTATATAACAACATATGTTACATGTTCTTTTAAATTTCCACAAATATAAACTTTGAAAAACAATTAATTAATTTTATAAGAATAATATTTCATTAACTTCAAGGAATTTATATCGAATTACAATCCACTCTTATCTTTGATTCTCCCAATACGATTCTCCCCATTCGATTCTTCATGTCTGATATGCCCAATATGATAAATATGATTCTTTCATAATAAGATCTTGAAAATATATAACTCATTCCTCCTCATTCTAGAAATACCAATACAAAAAATCCAATCTGATTATTTATCCTGATACGATGATCAATAGAAGTCAATGAGAAGAAAAATATGATAATTTGTTTAATTTGACTATTATTTAATACAGTTTTTAACTGAATAACAATGGGATCATTTTTTTACAGGATTATATAAATCAATTAAATATCATTCAATCATTACACAATAAAGAAACAACTTTTTAACCATTAAACATTGTATCTTATCAATCTTTTTCTTTAACAATACATCCATCATCTGAGTAAAAAGAGTGTTATATAATTTTAACCTTTTATTGGATACTCAATGGTGATTTTGTCATGAATCCCCAAAATTTTCCCGCACATAAAAATTTACCTAAATAAAGATATCACTTGAAATGTGGTTGCATTTATGAATTTTCAAACTCATCTTGAATATTTTTGGATCTTCATCAATCTTAATCTTTTATTATGACTTTATTTTTTAAATGATAGTTTGATTTAAATTCATTATTCTGATTGATGAATATGATTCCCCCATAACAACACATCTAGAAATTTATTTTAGCTCTTCTATTAATTTACATTATTAATCATTTGATACAAATTAATAGTTCAACTATATCTTTTTAACTGCTCAATGATAAGTCATCGAGGTTCTATATATGTTGGATTTTGGTCTGAAAAGAAACATGTACCTTCAGTTTCAATAAATTTTCACAAATGTCCACAATCATTAAATAAGAAACTATTCATTTATAAAGCAATTAAATTATCTTAAATTGTTGACCAAATTATTGATTAGTGTATATCATTTTTATTTTTATTGACTTCAACTCAATTAGTTTTCAAAATTTTTTTTGAATGAAATTTTGACTTCATGTAATGGTAATCCAAAAACAATGGACATGTTCAACAACTTCAACTATAGAAAAACTGGAATTTCCCAAACATCATCTTGTATCAAATAATACTTCATGATTTTTAATACATTTGAGTATAAATTAATCATAAATGGTATATCATTTGAATTTAATATATCATCCCAATCAATTCATTTATTTTCTTCTCATCTTGAATATGATTACCATGAACACAATTTCCATCAATACTGTCTGATTGAATATGATATCCAGAACCCTATTCTCTTTACATCATGATCTGATCAATTTGAATAAAACTGGTCAACATCTCATTCACTCCTCATATCATTCATATATCATTTATCATATTTTTTTCAACTAACTTATGATTTATTAGAGAACCAGGATTGGTAATGAATCATCCAATTTAAATTTTCATAGTCAGGATGAATCAAATTCTTCTTCTAAATGATCACATCTTCCATAAAAAATATAAGGTGAATACAATGGAATTTTCTTCCAAATATTTTTATTCCTAATAATGATCTACTTTCTCATTCCAAATTCATTATGAATCTGATGTGACATTTCTTCTAGTAGGCTTCTCTTGAATGTGATGGAACATTTCAATCATTATAAGTCATATTTTTTTAATTGTATGGTCAATAATTTAATTACCAAATAAAATATAATTTATTATCCATTCTTCACAATATTCCATTTTTCTATATAAAATTCATTTCACAACATAAAAAATACATCTATAAAATATTCTTTATCATCATATCATTCCAGACAGTGTCCCCCATTGGATTTTTTGACAACCATGTTTTATAAAACACATAAAATTACAACCCCATGAGATGGATTAATTATCAACTATTACATGCCTATGTGAGACAACTCATTATAGGATTGAAGAATCATTTACATCAAAAATATTATATAAAAATTAGTGAATGTGAAAACCTTATAATATTTTATTTTATTTAGTCATTCATTCTATTTTTTCTAACAAGTCTTGGAATAGAAAATAAATATGTTTCCTACATAAAATCAAAAAAATATGTAGAATAGTCTACTGAAAATACAATTCTCAATTGACAAAATACCCAAAACTATCCAATTTTCATACATTCAAAATGAATTATTTATGAAACAATTTTATTATCCCCATTAAAAACACAATACTAATGTAAGATGAGAGAGGTGAAAAACAGAAACAACAACCTTGTTGAGAAATATGTTGGACACCCATGTTCATCCACATTTTGGAAAATGATTCTTTCTTTAAGGGTTTTGTGAATATATCAGCAACTGGTTATGATGATGAAATATACACTTGCATCAATTAATTCTTCTATGCATGAAAATTGAATGAATTTTATATGATATCAATATGTTTAAAAAATGAATGTTGAACCGGATTCCTAATGGGATTGATTTTACATTGATTGTAAAAACCTAAGTGCAAGGGTAACTTCCCTACAAAATTTAAATATTGGAATCAAGTATTCATACATATAAGTTTATTTGTGGATTCTGTGGCAGTTGTACACTAAAAATAATCCTTATAGATATTTACTAAAATCTTTTTAATTAATGTTAAACAAAAATAATTCATTCCCAAATATAATACACCAACATATGTGCATCTAATTTCATTATCAATTAATGAGAAATTAGTATTTAAATACCCATAAAAATCAATAAATTATAAGATATCATAAGTGATTTAGAAATCTGTTGTGCCTTTGATGTATCTGAGATTTTTTCAATAGAAATTAGATGTGATTAATTATGTGGAGATTAAAATCTGGAACATAAGGAGAGAACATATACATTATTAGGTCATAAATAGGTGAATTAAAATAAACATCAAAACAACATACAAAATTATTTCTGATTATCTTCTATTCCTTCTCAATACATTCTCAAATATTTTATGATAAAAATCACTATAGAAACTTATTATGTGTTTTTCATAATTAACATATTAATAAATTTTTTAGAATAATTTTCATGGTAATGAAATATATGTTTCATCTTATGTAAAATTGGTATCCCATTAAAGTATTTCAATTACCTATAAGTGAAAATATGAAATATATTTTTGATATATACATCAAATCTTTCTCAACATACTTCATAATTTCCAACATTGAAATTTTCTTCAACATAAACAATTAAAAAGAGGGGATACTATTATAATTCCTGAAATAATTATTTATATCAACTATTTCTTGAAAATTATCTTCCTTAATCATGTCTATTATTTGGAATACCAACCTCTCAATGATTTTTAACCCATACATATCCTTCTCTAATATTTTACTACATCTTATTTGTTTTAAACATCCTCATCAATATCATCATTCGGTAATATGGACTTCTAATCCATTTTAATAATCTTTTATCCTCATTGGGTATCGATAGACGAAAAAAATATTATTATTTCAAATAATTCCAATGGAGAAAAGTTTTCACCAAAATCAATACATTTAATTTGTGAATACCACTTACACATCAATCTAGATTGGTTACATACCAAATTATCATATAAATTATTTTATTTCCACAAAACCCACTTTTTACCAATAATGTATTCTTTTTAGATTTGGTATGAGTTCACATGCATCATTGTTTTCAATATATTATAGTTAATAATATTTAGACTAAACCAATTATGAATAATCAAAATTTTATGTTACATCATTCAACTTAATATTTTAATACCAACAAGTATGTGTAATAACGTCTGTTTCTCTTATCGTTTAAAATTATTGATGTTGATCACCAGTAATATTCTGATCATCCACTTTATTTTTCATACTAGGATGTATTTCTTGAGTATCTTTATCAACAGTAGAAATAGCGGAGTCTGATTCTTCACATTGATTTGGATTACAATTGTATTTATCATTATTATAATTGTTATCTTTATCCATATCAATGTATTTATTAGACTGAGTATGTTTTTATCTAATATAATTTAATTAAATTCCAATCAATAAAACAAAAAAATCTTACACATAAATTGTTAAATCATATATATATAATTGATTCTAGATCATAGCTCTGAAAACTTCCATTTCCATCTTTCTGCTCAAATATTTCAAACCTTACACCTTTATTTAATATAATACATGGAGACCTAAAACTCTAAACTATTTAAGACTTGGAATTTTGTCCTAAATCAATAGATATTGTTCTATATCTGAACTAGGACTGTATAAAAATCTATTTTAAATATAAATTTTAGTACTCATGCCTTTCCACAAATAGTAATTAGAGACCCCATAATAAAGTAACATAGTTATTCATATATCCAGCAAACGTATATTATTTCTTTCAGATACCCAATTTTTTTTGGAGTATATGGGGAACTATACTACATCTGAATTTTATTCTTTTTATGAGAAATATTATATTCTTCACATATGTACTAACCACCATTGTTTGTTTTAATAATCATAAATGAATACTCACATTTCTTCTCAGCTTTCCTAATGATACTTTTAACCATTTTCAAATCATCTAACATATGTTTCATATACGTAACCCAATTAGTGTGGGTAAAATAATCAATGAAGGTAAGAGTGTACTTATCTATATTTTTTAGATCATTGGTCCACATATTCAAAACTAATAATCTCCAGGGGTAGTTTAGAACAAATCTCATATTTTTTGTGCACAATATTTGTAATCATTCATTTCTGAAAAACAGTAAAAACCAATATAATCTTCTTGTAAAATCAAGAATATCTCAGATAATGCTTCTTTTAGTTAACTGTCTCATGTATCACTTACCCATGTGTCTTGGACTATTATGACGTAATTGATTATCCTACAGTATAAAAGAGTAACAAGAGTTTTTTATTTCAAAAACATTAAACAAATTCCCTTTTGAATATTGAACTAATGTAAATATCATTCCATCTTCTTCACATTTCACAACACATCCATTTTTTTAAGATATATTATTTATTCACATCATGAAATTGGGAAACACAAAGAAATTTGATTCCATCCCATTAATATATTAATATTTTATGGATTTCTTCTTTTATATTCCCCATATGGTTGATCCAACATTTTTGATTATCATAAACCCATCACTGTCAAATATCAATCTTCATTCATTAAAAACATTAACATTAAATAAAAACATAAAATATGTTGTCATATAAGAATAACACTCTCTATAAAAAAATCATTGGTTTTTCTTTGTTTGTATCAATCAAAGAGGTTTCAACAACAACAAAATTTTCATCTTCAATTTCATTTATCACATTCAGCCACTGAGAATTGTTAATATAATTTTATTATGCTGGTAAAAATACAAGACATCCTTTCTCAAGCTATCCAGGTTTCCCATAACAATCACATATATTTTCTAATGGTTGGAACCAATATTCAAAATACCCACCCACCTTCTTATATACCGTTTAAAAAATATTCAATGACTTCTTTTGATGGAATTTACATTCCCTCATAATTTTCCTCTCATAACCAGTGGATTAAAAATAATATTTTATATTGAGGTAACATATATTTTTGTGTGTTTAAATCTACCACAAAAATATTAGTAGCCATAGATAGATTATTATCTTATGAATCCTCTACACTAACTGGAACTGTGAATAAGTTTCGCAATAACAGTATTCTATTTATTTTATGAGATAGAAACAATTATTTTATCCAACAGAATCCTTTTTTTATCCTTATCAAAATATAATGTATTAGAAATATTTTAAATCAAGACTGTTGGGAGTCATTTTGGACTTACCTTTCATTTTTTAATTTTTTAATTCATCACTTTTTTTGTTTTCACAACAAACATAATATTCAAAAAATATATATATTAAAATACATTTATATAATTATTATCAAAAATTGATTGTAAATTTTGTTAATACATATTAGGTTTCCCCTCTCAGGGACTCTAAAAAAATTCAGTGATAGAATATTAGTAACATGGATTTCATGGTTTGAATTTGAAATGTTTTTTTGGATTTTTTGCATCTCATCTTTTTTTCCTTCATCTTCACCATCAGATTTTCATTACGATTAATTTCATCATCTTTATCAATTTCACAATAATGATTCAACTAATTATAAAAAAAATCAGGATTTATTATTGATGAACATTCATCTTCCAACAATATGATTTTCATTTCAAGCCATCTGATCTTTCTCAAAAATTCAATCAACTGTTATTTAAAATTCAATTCATGTTCAGTTTCTTATCATTCATAATTACTTCTTATTTATTTGTTATTTTTCACATATATAATAAAAGTTTTCTAATTCCCATAATCAATAGTATTTTCCTATTCAACATCACTACCTTCTTCATAATTTGATAGGAAACATCTCCTTTTGAGTTTTAGGAATTCACTATCATTCCCTATGTAATACAATATTCTATGATATCCATGTTTCTTCTAATATATTATTGGTATGATTTAGTATTCATCACTATACGTATCTTTAATTAATAGACATTTATTTTATAGCATCCTTGATAAATATTTCTCTATCAATTTACTTTCATCTCCTAGAATTATCTATATACATTTAATAAGTGACAAAAGTTCTATGAAAATTAGCAATAAATATTGTTCTAGGATATCAATATTCGATTGAAGAATAATTTTCATCAAAATTATTGAGAATGATTCTAATTTTCATTTAAAAAATATCATAATCCTATCACTTTTCAACAAGACATCTAATAGTTCTGAAAATGCCATTTATCATCATAATGACTCCCGTAATAGATTTATATTCATCAATATTAAATTCTTCATAAATCCTTATCCAAAATGTAATTTTTCATTCTTCTCATTTTTATTTCATTTATTTATGTTTTTAAATTTTTTACATATACAATTGGATGTAGAAACACCGTTTACACTTAGGAATTTAATTTCAGAAAGAGATGATAATAAATAATTCTTATCCCTTATATCATTCTCACGAATCATCTAATAAATATATATATATGGAATTTCATAATCAATAGTATGATCCCCATATGTTTTATCTTCATGAACATCAATATCAAAAAGTCATAACATACAAAAATATTCTATCATTGTAGATATGATAATTATTTCCATATAAAACATGAATTCCTTAACTATTCACACAATATAAATTCACTATCACAAAAGAATTAAAAAAGAGAACCTATTCCATAATACTAGTTGAATGTGTCTAGTAAGTAATTTTATATCACATACAGATGGATAGGTGAATCAGTTATAAATTTTTTGTTTCATTGAAATTGAAACATCATTCTCATCTGGTTAGATATTTCATTCCCTACTAAAAACAATTCAATCAGACATCCATATAAACAGAATTATTTACATGGTTCAATCTTCATTATGAATAGATATATCCATGGCATGGTTAATAGAAAATGAAATATCCCCAAATCTACTAAAAAACAATCCGTTTTGTGGAATAAAATGAGTCTGATATAAGGATTCACTCAAGTATACCATTGAAAAAAATACAATAGTATGGTTTCACCATCATTGATTGAATACGGTAAAAAAATGATTCTCTAACAACACATGTTACCTATTCATCCATTTTAATTTCCATGAATGTTTCCTTTTCCAAATAATTATTCAATTTCATACACATATTTCAGTGAGAACATCAAGGAAGTGATCTAAAATTTCAATATGACCGTAAATATTATTCTCCCAATATGTTCTACTCATCTGATTCTTCAAATATAATATTCCAATATAACAAATATGACTCATACGGAACATGATCAAGACAATTTAGAACTCTGTATTGCTCATTCAGAATTTCCCAACATAGAAATTATAGTCTGATTAACCGGTTGTATATATTGATCATCTAAATAAAATGATATGTATAATATGATATTCAACATAATATTATATACAAAACATATGATCATTATTGTAATAAAATTTAGATAAGCTTAAATGAATACTGAAATGACTTTGTTTCAAGTTCAAATATTTAGTAATTTCATGAAAAGTACACTGAATTTTGAATCCCATTCCAATCTCACTGTCTTTATATTTGAAATCACTTTCCTGTGAGGCTTCTAAACCATTATTTTCATATTCTTTTACATTCACCTCACTTATTGAGAGAACCAAACCATACTTGATTTAACCATTATTTGATCTATTCCTGTCAAAACTTGAGGGTTTGAGGTACTTATGTTTAAATGATTGAGGCATTTGTTTGGTATTAAAGCCCCTATTTCAAAGAATCCTTTTTTATAATGGCCTACCTTGAATATTTAATCCTTGTAGCCCTTAAAATCCATGCAAAGCCTATTAGGTTAACCACATTACAAGCCAATTTTCCCTATCCAACCAACTCTTGAAGTGAAATTCCATAATCTAGTTGAGCTTAATTGTGGGGGAAGTTGTCTTGTGTTTTTCCACCACATTCTGTGATACTTTGGTTGGAAAATTAAATTCTGAAGAGATGTGTTTGCTGATAAAGAAAGTCATTATATTGAAAGCTGTGCCTTTTCTGGAGCTTTCATGGCAAGTGAAGTTGTGCCTTTTCTGGAGCTTCTAATTGAGGTGGAAAGTTGTGCCCATCTGGAGCATTCAAGAAAATCATGTTTGAGAATATTGAAATTTTTATGCTGAAATTATGAATGGTGTAAACCTTTCATGACTTTTCATGATGATGGAGCTGAATTGATACTATGGGGATTGAAGAGAAGACCATATTTAAGTGAAAATTAGATTAATGCAATTTTTTTTCAAAAGAGTCAATCCCTCCTCATTCAGCCTCAGAGTTTTTCACATCTTAATCCTACCAACCGAAAGCCATAGAACAACCCTAAAACGTCCTCATGATAAAAATATGTCCTTGAATCACATCGGGTAGTGATGTAGGAATCTATCAAGCCTATGGTGACCCTTGTATGATTTTGGATGATAAAGACATTGCAAAACAATTGATATTTGAGTGATGAGAGAAAATTCAAGCGAGGTAAGTGTTTTGTGCATGGGAGGATAAATGAAGTGGAAATATATTGAATTATATAAATGGAGAACTTGAAATAAGGTTTTTTTTATGAGGCATGATATCTTTTGATTCTTGTTGTAAAATTGATTGATCTTAAGGATATGTGTTTTAAAATTGGTTTTGATTTGATATTGATGTTTAGTTGATATGAGGTTTTTCCCAGGAGTGAAAAAGTGTAAGTGTGGGAGATTTGATAAAACACTATTTTATTGAATATTTTATTGATAATAAATGATATAATTTCCTCACATTGTGTTAAATATGTTTAATTAGAATGTATTTGGGATTAGATCATTCATTTGAATATTTGATGAAAATTCCTGTTTTACCCTTTATAGTTCACTGTAGTATTTCGAAGATAAATATTTTTATATTTATTATTTGAATTTGAAATTTTTTAATAGTGTTCCTAACTTACGTATCTACAAATTTTATTCAGGACACAAGAGCTAAATAGTTAATTTGTTTGTTGGAATTGGGCCATGAAGTAAAAGTTGGGCTGGTCTCGCCAGAATGGAGAAGCTTCTGTATTTCGGCCATAACTCCTTCATATGGGCCTGTATTGAGCCCAAATTTGAAAGGAGATAGAAGAACCATATCCTCACATTTGATATTTCTATAAGTCAGGCAAATTCACGCGTTTTGGTGGTCAAATGGGCGGTGCACCTTTCATTAAAATATTTGGCCGAATTTCCACATTCACACTTGAAACCACAGGTAACCTCTCCTCCCCTCCCCTCTATAAATTGGAGTTTATATCATTTGGAGGGGTTGGGACGTGCATTGGGAGATTGTAGGCAGAGGAGAATTTGTTTCACCCAAATTCTCCAACCATTGTAAGAGGGGTATCTCTTGAAGCAAGGATCCCCTCATCGAAGCCTCCTTCTCTTCTTCATTTTGTAATGTTTTCATTTATGTAATAAACATCATTGTTCTTCTTTTATTTATTCTCTTTCCTTCTGTATTTTTTAAATTTCTTCTTCTATTAATCTTCCTCTTTGGGTTGGAGTCAAGAGTGGAGACAACATTGGGTTATACCCTTTCAATCCTTTTCTTATGCAAATCGTCTCCACGATGACAACACCGCCCATGGAAGAGTAGTTGTTTTTAGTAATCGGTCAACCTCTCACATTATTCATTCATTTATTTTGAATCAATGATCTACTTTAATTCACCAAAAATGATCCATTAATTGAGTTTTTAATTTAAATGAGACTAAGGAAGCAGTTGAATAGTTAACACAAAACACGCGAGGTTGGGAATTGTGTGAACTGTGAGAGCGCAACCTTAACCGGTAATTCAAACCCACAAGGGATCAATTTGTAGAGTTCAAATATAATACCTAAACTCAATTAATCCTCATTTCTAGAGTGGTTAGGTGCCTTAATTTACCACTGAGAATAGTCTGATCTTATAACATCAATCAAAGCAGGGTGTTGCGATTGCATGTTCCGAAGTTAGCCTAAGGTTAAATTCACTTTATCTTCGTGGTAAAGTTAATTCTTATAGGGTCGGGATTTAACAAATTAAGGGATCATAATCTAGTGAATATTAATTTAAATGATAATGATTAATAAATGATTAAAGAGGTATAGTTAGATCGATTAGGCTTTTTAGAATAGATTTCTAAAAAAAACATCATCTTGTTGTGTCATTCTAATCGAAACTTCATTTCAAAATTAAAAACAATGAAAATGCAATCTTCTTCCAACAGACTTATTCTAGATTTATAAACTATAAAAAACCACCCCCATACTTTCAAGTAGTGTTTTTATTCCCTTTTATTTTGTTTCTATAATACCTCTGAAAATTTGTTTTAATTCACTTCCTCCTTTGAGAGACGACCTTGGTCAGCCACTCTACTGCACCTAAGTACCCCAAAATCACACTAATCATTTGAGGGCTCCCACGACAGCGCTCTATCAAATTGGCGCCGTTTCCGGGGAGGCAAGTAATTATTTCAACCAATTAGAGGTATTTATTTTATTTTACATTTTATTCTCTTTCTCTCTTCTTTCTTCCTTCATTACCCAATCTGATTTTTCTTCTTCTTCTTTTATTTTCTTCTACGTCTTTTTGGACCATAAACTCAAACTTCTCATTTTTATTTTACTATGGTCCAATTTCATTCATTTCTTTTTTATTTGATCTATGACATGAACTAATCCCGATGATCTCTTAGATCTTGACCCTGAGATTGAACGTAGCCTTAGGGCATGAATCAGACATTCTCAATCTACGGGAAGTTTCAATATTCAACTAGTTGGTGAATTTTTCTCTTTTGGAAACATTGAAATTGGAAGAAATTCAAAATCAAACATAAAAGAGGAACCAATGGCTGAAAAAATGGAAATGAACTTAATAGAACCATTCGAGAATTGGCTGCACCTGATATTAACTATTAACCAAATTGTATTGCACACCCAAATCTCGAATCGGACTTTGAACTAAAATCCGGGTTAATTAACTTACATCCAAAGTTTCATGGCCTCTCTGGTGAGGATCCCAATAAAAATTTGAAAGAATTTAATGTGGTTTTCTCAACCCTTAAATCAAGAAATGTTTCTGAAGATCAAATCAAATTAAGAGCATTCCCATTCTCACTTGATGGAGCTGCAAAAGATTGGATGTATTATTTGCAACATGAAGATGTAACATGTTGGAATGATTTGAAATGTCTTTTCTTGAAAATACTTTTTCCAGCATCGAGGACCACATCCATTCGAAAGGATATATCGGGGATCAAGCAAGCACAAGGGGAGTCAATGTATGAGTATTGGGAGAGATTCAAGAAGTTGTGTGCAAGCTACCCACATCACCAAATCAGTGAGAAACTCCTCATCCAATACTTCTACGAAGGACTCACACCCATGGAGAGGAGCATGGTGGATGCTTCAGCTAGAGGAGAATTGGTGCACATGAAACCAGTAGCTGCACAAGCATTGATCGACAAAATAGCCCAAAACTCTCAACAATTCGGTGATAGAGGTACACCACATGTTCGAGGAGTACATCAAGTAAGTCCTTATTCTCTTGAAAGTCATTTGATTGTTACTAAGATAAAATAATTGAAAACTATGGTGAGGTAGATTTCATTGGCTCAAAAGACATCCCAACCCCCTCCTTCAAGGCCATGTGGCATTTGCACTGAGACACGCCACCCAACTGACTGTTACCCACAACTACAAGAGACAGAAGATTGTGCAGCAGTGTTCCCTGGGAGATCATTTCAGCAGCAACAACAACAACCATATCCCCAAAAGAAGTTTGATACAGTATACATTCAAGGGTGGAAAGATCAGTCATACATGAGGTATGGCTCTGGACAACAACAAAGGCCCCCTTTTCAACCAAACTTCCAGCAGCCTCCACCTTACCAAAAGGGTTTCCAACAACCCCAAAGGGGATTCGAAGCTCAATCATCAATGAGTCAACAACACGGGAATATCCAACAAAAGGTATACTCTAACACTAATGATCTTTTAAAACAAATTGTTCTTAATCAACAGAATGAGCTGAAGAGTCAAGGTTCGGAGCTGAGAGTGTTGAAGATTCAAATGAGTCAGATTGCCACCGCCCTCTATGAACTTGTGAGTAAGAATTCTGGAAATCTACCTTCCCAACCCACTCCAAATCCAAAGGGGAATGTTAGTTCCATTACATTGACAAGTGGGAAGCAAATGAATGACACATATGGACCTACCATTCCACCGGGATTCACCTCTACTCTAGAGAAGCCGCATTCCATACCAACTGATGAGCAATCTAAGGAGAAAGACAAAGGTAAGAAAAAGATTGATGATATACCTCCTAAACCCCTTCCTTTTCCAAACAGGGTTGTTCAAACCAAGAATATGGCTGAAGAAGCAATGAAAAAGGAGGTTTTGGACACATTCAAGCGTGTGGATTTCAACATTCCTCTACTTGAAGCCATTAAGAAAATTCCAAGGTATGTGAAATTCTTAAAAGAACATTGTACCAATCGAAGAGGGATCAATGGAAATGAGAGGATCAACCTTGGAAAGAATGTCTCGGGACTCATTACACCAACTCTATCAATGCCAACAAAGTGAAAGTATCCTGGGACATTCACCATCCCATGTACCATAGGGGAGTTTCACTTCTCTGATGCTCTTTGTGATTTAGGATCTTCAATAAATGTGATGCATCACTCTGTATTCTCTTCCTTGCAGGTTGGTGAGTTAAAGCCAACAAGAATAGTGGTGCAATTGGCGAATAGAGCTACGGCATATCCAGCGGGAGTTCTTGAGGATGTACTTGTTCGGGTAAGAGACATGATCTTTCCAGTAGACTTCTATGTCCTTAACATGGAGGATGAGTAGGTAAGTTCTCATGCCCCCATTATCTTAGGTATACCCTTCCTCAAAACTGCAAAAACTATCATAAATGTCAATAAGGGCATACTTTCCATGGATTTTGGAGATGATGTTGTGATATTTAATGTTATCGATTCCAAGAAGTACCCCTCAGAGGACCATTCTGCTTTTGTTATCTCTCATTTTGAACCACCAAGTAAAAACATCATGGAATTGGATTGTCCTATTCTTAGGGAGATTATGAGTGTTGGTTCTAGTTTGATGTCTAAGAGTACTTCTACACCCATTTTTAAGGAACAAGACTCTCTAATATTTGATTTTGAAATGGATTCATATTCTGATTTTGATCATGTGAACTCTGATTATGACATGGCTATTGAGTATGCTGATGGTTTTGGTGCTTTATTCTCTAATTGTGATGATTTTTATTCTGATACTGATGTTCATTGTGCAGATATGTTTGTTGCATTAATTTCTCCATCCATACTACACCCTCCTTCATTAGAACTCAAACCACTGCCACCAAATCTGAAATACTCATACTTGTTGAATGGTGAGAGACTACCTGTTATCGTTGCTAACAATCACTCTTTTGAACATGAAGAAAATCTTTTGAATATTTTGTGGGAGAACATCAGGGCGATTGGGTGGACCTTGGCTGACATATCAGGTATTAGCCCCTCCATTTGCATGCATAGGATTCTCTTAGAGGATGGGGCTAAACCGGTGAGACAGCCACAAAGGAGACTCAATCCCACCCTCCTGGAAGTTGTTAAAAAAGAAGTTGAGAAAGTGATCGAGGCCGATATAATCTTTCCCATTTCCGATTCACAGTGGGTAAGTCCAATTCAGGTTGTGCCTAAGAAAACTCGTTTTACTGTTGTTAAAAATGAGAATGATGATTTAGTTCCAATGAGGGTGCAAAACAGTTGGCGTGTGTGTATTGATTATAGGAAACTAAATCAGACCACTCGCAAGGACCATTTCCCCCTCCCATTTATTGATCAAATGCTCGAGAGACTAGCTGGGAAAACACACTATTGTTTCTTGGATGGATTTTCTGGATATTTTCAGGTTGCTATAGCTCCAGAGGATCAAGAGAAGACTACATTCACCTGTCCCTTTGGCACATTTTCCTACCGGAGGATGCCATTTGGACTTTTCAACGCCCCAGGTACCTTCTAGAGATGTATGGTGAGTATTTTTTCTGATTTTATTGAGACCTACATGGAGGTATTTATGGATGATTTTACAGTGTATGGGTCTTCATTTGATGAATGTCTAAGTAGTTTGGGAAAGGTGTTGAATCGTTGTATTGAGAAGAATCTGGTCCTGAACATTGAAAAGTGTCATTTTATGGTAGATCATGGCATTGTCTTAGGGCCTGTGGGGTCAAAACATGGGATAGAGGTTGATAGATCTAAGGTAGACATTATTTCATCCTTACCCTATCCTTCATATGTGCGTGATGTTAGATATTTCCTAGGGCATGCAGGATTTTATCAGCGCTTCATCAAATATTTTAGTAAGATCTCTCTTCTTATGTCATGATTACTTAAAAAAGATTCTGATTTTGTTTTTGATGATTCTTGTAGGACTTCCTTTGATGAGATGAAGAAGTGTCTGACCACTCCACCTATCATACAGCCCCCACGGTGGGACCTTCCATTTGAGCTTATGTGTGATGCCTCCAACTTCACGGTTGGAGCTGTCTTATCTCAGAGGGTGGAAGGACGTTCACATGTGATTGCCTATGCATCAAGGACATTGGATTCAGCCCAATCAAACTACACAACCACGAAAAAGGAGTTTCTTGCTTTCATATTTGCTTTAGATAAATTCTGTTCATATTTATTGGGCTCTAAAGTAGTTTTTTTTCTGACCATGCAGCTTTGAGGTACCGCCTGAAGAAGCCAGTTGCAAAGCCACGACATATCCATTGGATGCTCCTTCTTCAAGAGTTTGACATCGAGATAAAGGACAACAAGGTGTCATAAAACATGGTGGCAGACCACATGAGTAGGCTTACTCACACACTAGAGGATGACACCTTGGATCAGGTACCACTCCGGGAAACTTTCCCTAATGAGCATCTCTATACCATCTCAGGTACGCATCCTTGGTATGATGATTTAGTTAACTACCTTGTTGCTTCTGAAATCCCTACAAATTTAAAGAAACGTCAAGTCCAAAAATTAAAGAGTGAGTCAAGATTTTATGTTTGGGATGATCCATACTTATGGCGCATTTGTAGGGACCCAGTCATTTAGAGGTGTGTTCTCGATCATGAGTTTGAGTTAGTTTTGCATTTCTGTCATACACTTTCTTGTGGTGGACACTTTGGACCCCAACAGACAACTAGGAAGGTTTTGGACTCTGGATTATATTGGCCTAGATTATTCCATGATGCCCATGTGTTTTGTAAGTCATTCTCTCATTTCCAACACACTGGGAACATTTCTAAGAGACATGAGATTCCCCAACAACCCATACTATTCTGTGAGAATTTTGATGTATGGGGCATTGATTTTATGGGTCCTTTTCCTAGTTCATTTGGATTTTTGTATATTTTGGTTGCTGTTGATTATGTGAGTAAATGGGTGGAGGCCAAGGCCACCAGGACTGACGATTCTCATGTTGTAGTGGATTTTATCAAGGCTCAAATTTTCTGCAGGTTTGGAGTACCAAAGGCCATCATCAGTGACCAAGGGACACACTTTTGCAGTAGGAATTTTTCTTCAATCCTTAAAAAGTATGGGGTGACACACAAAAGATCAACACCATACCGCCCCCAAACAAATGGTCAGGCTAAGGTTTCAAATCGTGAGTTGAAACAAATCTTGGAGAAAACCGTGCATCCAAATAGGAAGGATTGGAGCAAGCGCTTGGATGATGCATTGTGGGATTATAGAATAGCATACAAGACCACCATTGGTATGTCCCCATTTCGGATTGTTTTTGGGAAAGCATTTCATCTCCCAGTGGAAGTCGAGCATCGGTATTATTGGGCTATAAAGAAATGCAACATGGATTTGGCCCAAGCTGGAATCCAAAGGAAGCTGCAAATTCAAGAGCTTGAGGAGATTAGATTATCATCATATGAGAACTCAAGGCTCTACAAGGAAAGATCAAAAGCATCCCATGACAAAATGATCCAACAAAGGGAGTTTCATGTTGGAGAGAAAGTTCTTCTCTACAGTTCACGACTGAAGCTGATACCTGGTAAGTTGCATCCCATATGGTTAGGTCCTTATGTTGTGACTAATATTTTTCCTTATGGTGCAGTGGAGATCACACAAGAGGTCATTGGAACGAGCTTTATAGTTAATGGGAAATGTTTGAAGAGATACATTGAGGCACTTCCTACTAATGCAGTGGATTTTATCACACTGTATGACCCCATCATCACTTGAGCACATCAGGCTGTTCCTAACCCTTTCACTTTTATATTATTTGTCCTATTTAAAAATTCTGCATTTCATGTGCATATATCTTCTAATAGGTTCACATTGAGTAAAATGCAATATTTTAAGTGTGGGGGAGGGAACCTTTTAGTTTAGTAATTTCAATTGCTTTCCTATTAAAAAAAACAAAAAAAAATTGTGTGTTCTTAAAAATTTGAGTGTTTATTTTACAATTTTCTGTGTGTTTTTGAACCTTTTGGGCTGAAATGATTCTCATCACCGTTTTTAAATCCATATCAATAAGTGAAACAATTTACCCCTTGAAACTAAGCATAAATGAATACTGAAATGACTTTGTTTAAAGTTCAAATATTTAGTAATTTCATGAAAAGTACGCTGAATTTTGAATCCCATTCCAATCTCACTATCTTTATATTTGAAATCACATTCCTGTGAGGATTCTAAACCATTATTTTCATATTCTTTTACATTCACCTCACATCTTGAGAAAACCAAACCATACTTGATTTAACCAGAATTTGATCTATTCCTGTCAAAACTTGAGGTTTTGAGGTACTTATGTTTAAATGATTGAGGCATTTGTTTGGTATTAAATCCCCTATTTCAAAGAATATTTTTTATAATGGCCTACCATGATTATTTAATCCTTGTATCCCTTATAATCCATGAAAAGCCTGTTAGGATAGCCACATTACAAACCAATTTTCCCTATCCAACAAACTCTTGAAGTGAAATTGCATAATCTAGTTGAGCTTAAGTGTGGGGGATGGTGTCTTGTGTTTTTCCACCACATTCTGTGACACTTTGGGTGGAAAATTAAATTCTGAAGAGATGTGTTTGCTGCTAAAGAAAGTCATTATATTGAAAGTTGTGCCTTTTCTGGAGCTTTCATGACTAGTGAAGCTGTGCCTTTTCTAGAGCTTCTAATTGAGGTGGAAAGCTGTGCCCATCTAGAGCTTTCAAGAAAATCATGTTTGAGAAGATTGAAATTTTTATGCTGAAATGATGAATGGTGTAAAAATTTCATGACTTTTCATGATGATAGAGCTGAATTTATTCTATGGGGATTAAAGAGAAGACCATATATAAGTGAAAATTAGATTAATGCAATTTTGCTTCAAAAGAGTCAAGCCCTCCTCATTCAGCCTCAGAGTTTTCCACATCTTAATCCTACCAACCGAAAGCCACAGAACAACCCTAAAAATTCCTCATGATAAACATATCTCCTTGACTCACATCGGGTAGCGATGTAGGAATCTATCAAGCCTATGGTGACCCTTGTATGAGTTTGGATGAGAAAGACATTGCAAAAAAATTGATATTTGAGTGATGAGAGAAAATTCAAGCGAGGTAAGTGTTTTGTGCATGGGAGGATAAATGAAGTGGAAATATATTGAATGATATAAATGGAGAACTTTAAATAAGGTTTTTTTATGAGGCATGATATATTTTGATTCTTGGTGTGAAATTGATTGATCTTAAGGATATGTGTTTTAAAATTGGTTTTGATTTGATACTGATGTTTACTTGACATGAGGTTTTTCCCAGGAGTGCAAAAGGGTAAGTGTGGTGGAGTTGATAAAACACTATTTTATTGAATATTTTATTGATAATAAATGATATAATTTCCTCAAATTGTATTAAATATGTTTAATTAGAATGTATTTGGGATTAGATCATTCATTTGAATATTTGATGAAAATTCCAGTTTTACCATTTATATTTCACTGTAGTATTTCGAATATAAATATTTTTATATTTATTTTTTGAATTTTGAATTTTGTAACAGTGTTCCTAACTTAATTATCTACAACTTTTATTCAGGACACTACAGCTAAAGAGTTCATTTGGTTGTTTAAATTTGGCCATGAAGTAAAAGTTTAGTTGGGATCGCCAGAATGGAGAAGCTTCGGTATTTCGGCCATAACTCTTTCATATGGGCTTTTATTGAACCCAAATGTTGAGGGGAGATATAATACCCATATCCTCACATTTTATCCTTCTGGAAGGCAGGCCAATTCCCGCTTTTTGATGGTCAAATGGGCGGTGCAATTTGCATTAAAATATTTGTCCAAATTTCCACATTCACACTTGAAACCACTTGTAACCTCTCCTCCCCTCCCCTCTATAAATTAGCGTTTTTCTCATTTGGAGGGGTTGGGACGTGAATTGGGAGATTGGATGTAGAGTAGAATTTGTTTCACCCAAATTATCCAACCATTGTAAGAGGGGTAGCTCTTGAAGCAAGGATCCCCTCATCGAAGCCTCCTTCTCTTCTTCATTTTGTAATGTTTTCATTTATGTAATAAACTTCATTGTTAATATTTTATTTGTTCTCTTTCCATATGTTTTTTTTAAATTTATTCTTCTCTTAATCTTCCTCTTTGGGTTGGAATCAAGAGTGGAGACAATATTGGGTTATACACTTTCAATCCTTTGCTTATGCAAATCGTCTCCACGATGACTACACCGCCGATGGAAGAGTAGTTCTTTTTAGTAATCGATCGACCTCTCACCTTCTTCTTTCATTTATTTTTAATCAATGATCTACTGTAATTCACTAAACATGATCCATTAATTGAGTTTTTAATTTAAATGAAACTAAGAAAGCAATTGAATAGTTAACACAAAACACGTGAGGTCGAGAATTGTGTGAACTATGAGAGCGCAACCTTAACCGGTAATTCAAAACCACACGGGATCAATTTGTAGAGTTCAAATATAATCCATAAACTCAATTAGTCCTCATTTATAGAGTGGTTATGTGTCTTAATTTACCACTTACCATAAGATAATCTTAGAACATAAATCAAAGCAGGGTGTTGCGATTGCATGTTCCGATGTTAGCCCAAGGTTAAATTCACTGCATCTTCATGGTAAAGTTAAATCTCGTAGGGTTCGGGATTTAAAAAATTAAGGGATCATAATTAAGTGAATATTAATTTAAATGACAATGATTAATAAATGATTGAAGAGATAGAGTTAGATCGATTATTCCTTTTAAAATAGATTTCTAAAAAACATCTTCTTGTTGTGTCATCCAAATCGAAACTTCATTTCAAAATTAAAAACAAAGAAAATGAAATCTTCTTCCAGCAAACTTCTTCTAGATTTATAAACTACAAAAAACCACACCCATACTTTCAAGTAGTGTTTTTATTCCCTTTTATTTTGTTTCTATAATACCTCTCAAAAGTTTTTTTAATTCACTTCCTCCTTTGAGAGATTACTTTGGTCAGCCACTCTACTGCACCTAAGTACCCCAAAATCACACTAATCATTTGAGGGCGCCCACGACAGCACTCTATCATATCACTTCTTCATTCACTTAAATATATCATAAATTATTCACTCTCAACACAATATAGACACCTATTTCTATTCTTTACACATCAGAGGTTCCACCTATTCATTTGTGAATACTGCATCCATCATTAGAGTGGGAAAGGTGTTATGTGTGATTCAACTTTTATAGGTGACCCATAGGTGGTTTAGGTGGGAATACCTGAAACATTAATCCTCAATTAATTTATTTAAATCATGATTTTCCTAGAATTTCTAGTGTTTTTATGACTTTTTTAAGCTTCTCCCATTTTCTTATATATTATTACAACTTCATCTACTATTTTGACAGTATTTTACACATGTTAGTACAATATGAATTCTCTATTTAGATTGATGAATATTATATTTTCCTCAAAAAACCAACCATCTAATTCAGTCAAATCGTCTCTTCATTCACATTATAAAAGAATTTGTAAAAAATTAAAAGTTCAAATATAAATTATGAAACCAAAATTAATCAATCACATAGGATTTATATCTTTTGGATTTTGGATTTAATGAAAAATAATTCCCTTGGGTTCTTACAATATTCATAAATCACCAATGACGTGAAATCCTAAAATCTACTTTCATGAATTCATTCAAACATCATATATGGTTGACTTTATTGTTCACTGATCTCTTTCATTATGAATTTCATCTACTAAGACAATGTTCTTACTCTATTTGATTAACTGAAATATTTTTTTTCTTGAATAACTTGGTATGCCGAATACGATGGACCGGTTCTATAGCATCAAATCTAGAAACCTTTCCCTTTCACTAACATCATATTGTATCATGGCTTAATTAATGATCAGAATACATTGGATAAAAGATTTAGAATCATCATTAAGTCATTGAAAATTATTATAACTTACCAATCATTTCTTTCATTTCCTTATAAACATTAATATGATTGACAAGAAAATGATTCAGATGAATACAATGAGACAAAATATGTTCTCTAACACCCTTTCATATTTTCATTTGGGTTCGATTAATCTAAACATGATTATTCATCATATCTTTCACTCCAATTTTAATGGAACTATATTTCATCAAATGTTTTTCAAATATTATATAATTTATGATAACTCCATGATCATAAAATAATCATCACACTTAATTTATCATAGTCATGAATACTCTAAATCTACATCAATACGATCATACCATTCAAACCAAATCTATAGTGGATCAGATGAACCATTACTTAAAACAAGATTCTTCCTCAATATGTTTTCAAATTGCATTCTAGATTTCGTGTGAATCTGAGGAGATTTTAATCATGGACATTGAAATGTCTCGACACTGCTCACCCGTAAAGCAGTGGCAGGACTGGAGTCCACATGAGCTCATGTTCATCTCCCAATGAGATATAGGATACTTACTTTAATCTGCAGTCAAAGGATAGTCAGTGGAGAGACTATAACCTCATACCAGAGTTAAAACTATGGACAATATCATCAAATGGGGAATGCAATTTGAATAATGACATGATAACATAAGATTTAATTTTAAAAATCATATATAAAACAAATGGCCAAAACCAATGTTATACATTTCATGCATGTTATGATGAAAAAACGATGAATGATATGATAAATAAAACATATTATACAAATCAATAATGAAATAAATAAAAACTGACTCAAATCCCCAAGGACGGTCTCCTCGAGTTTCTTGTTCTTCAGCTCAGTCCTATTCTCCTATCTCCCACGTACATTAAAATATAACAATCCTAATACCAAATAGAATCAACGCACAAACCTTTGTGTAATGGAGGCCCATATAGGGTGTGAGATTTAAATCTTAGTAGGTTAGATCCAATGGTGTCTACCCCAAATATAGACATTAAATAAATAATTTAACCGTTATGAAAACATTCAGAAATAAATAATGAAGTACAATGTAACTATATACTCTAGTACCTACATCAGCCCTCATATGCTATCTGAATATGCATCATACATGTTTCAATCATAAACATAAGTCATCACACTTTCATTTTCAATTATCAATTTTTCAATCCTCGTTAAATAATTTAATTCTCAATATTCGTCCTAATCATGAAATCCATTGTATAAGCAACTCACAATAGTTGTCTCTAAAGACAATATATGAAATCAAAGTGAATACCATATCCAATAATTTTCATTGGAATTGATAACATGTCATAAGATATTAATTTTAATTATTAAATCGCCATTTCTGAGCCCACCCACTAAAAAATAATTATATTCCCAAAAAATACAAAAATCTGAGCTCATCAACCATGAATATTGAATCACACCTGGGTCTGCCCACTAAAAAAATATTCACCAAATTTAGAAACATGTTTGATACCTTTCTCATATTCAATTCAAAAATCATAACATCACATGATCATTCATTAATGTTTTATTTCTAATATGGTATGAATAATTGGACCCACAATCAATTGATAATTAATTGGTGTTGATCATCATGTCTAGCACACTCATGATTATTTAGAGAATTACTCCTTTTCTCACAACCCATGGGTTTTTAGAGCATCTATCCCTATCCAATAATAGAATAATAAAATGCATGCTTGGTGTTGAATGTCATTTCTACTACCCAATAAGTATTTGGGGAATCAGTCACTATCTCACAACATGTTTATCAATCATACATAATTATTCATCATTATAGAGGAACTCCATATATAACACACAAAAATTATAAATTATTTAATTAATATATTAATTAATCAAATCTGTTAGTTAATTCAATAACTAATAAAATAAATAAATCTATCTTCAAAAATTTATACAATTATTTAACCATTCAACATCTCAAAAGTTAATAATTAATTAACAATTAATTATTCTTAACTGCAAGCATGTCAACTAGATTATTAAGTCAATAAATAATTAACCCAATTACTTAACTGAAATCATTATAATTTATTCAAAAATAAATATTCCTAATTTACATATTAATCAAATATTTTAGTTAAAATAAATCTATATTTTAACGTAACAATTTATAAGTACACTAAATATTTAATTAATCCATCAATTAATTAATCTATAAACCAAATCACATCCCAAAATTAATTATCTCATTTTAAATATCAACACTTCATAATTAAATTATCACATAATTTCCCATTAATTTATTCATAATTAATCAACATGAATCAACAAGGTCAACATCTCTAAATTAAGTCAATAGTTAATATACACCATTCTAGAACCTCATCACCTAGGATTAATTCAATAATCAAATATTCATTATATGGAATCAACATGTCAAATATCATGACCAATAGAAAGATATATGGAAAATTAAAACCACTAGTAAACCTGATATTACACTACTACTGTATTTTAGTTTGAAGGTAGCACACCTCATTTGAGGGGGTTTATAACAAAAAAAACATGATATTAATTATCACACAAATAACATGTGAAATTTATCTTTTTAAATCAATAAACATGATAAATTCACATTATGAGGAATTGAATATTAATACATCACTACATGTATATAATTATTCATAAAAGTGTAGTGAGAAATTTATTAATACATTTATAGAATTTAGGACATGGGTAGGGACCCTACCGCAATGAATTTGGCCAAGCCAAATCTTTATAACTAATCTATGGTCTACTCACATACAAGCACCTCAAAAAATGCATGTGTATTCAGAATTTATCCTCATACCTAATAACCAATAATTGTCGCTCATAAATAGTTTGGTGGGGACCAACACACACCAAAATATTAACCACTATCCAAAACCACCATTAGTATCCAATTTATAGGGTGTGAAACCAAATAACATATTTATACAGACACCTAAATATGGATGTGATGAACCAAATTTTAGATGAAATGCCTTGACCTTGGTGCTGATAGTTGATATGTAGACCAACAGGTCTTGAGTTTCCCCTTGAACATCCATAGAATTGATCAAACATGGAAACCCAATTAAACATGATCCATAGGGTTTTGGCCAAGCAAAAATCATAATGGATGAGCCAAAAAGTCAATTGAAATCATGAATCATATGTTTATTAATTCACCTGGATGTGGTAAAAATGATTCATGAAGACTCTGAGAGGATTCGAGTGCTCAAAGAGAAGACATCAAGGTTGGGGTTGTAGAGCACCTTATAGGTAGAGGAGGGCCTGTTGCGTGTCGCTTCTCCTGAATTGCACCTCTACCTTTATTCCCTCTCCATCAACATGTTAACACCATCTTAAACTAATAGATATAAAAGTATAATAATTACTTTTATTATTGTCATTTAACATAACACTTCTTCATTAATTAACCTTTAAATAAATGTTTCATTGTAAATTCCCAAATCCCACATTAATAATCTAATTAAATTAATATAAAATTTATTTAATTAAATAAATAGAGTAATATTAGCAATGTCTTTATTATTATTGTTATTAAATATTAATTTTATTATAATTAAATAAAAACACATTCTATAACCAGAGTAATCAAGTATCATTCAATAATGGTTTTAATAATTGTGAACAACCTGATTTATTCATTAAACTTGTACCAAAGTGCATTTCAAATTCAACATATGCAGGAAGTAAAACATTTTTCACACATCCATTAACTAAATTCAAAATTTCCTTTAATTTAATTAAATTAATATAAACATCACATTTATTCATCATTTAATATTAAAATTTAATGTTGCATTTCTTTGATAATAACCAAATCTTCAATTAAATTTCTTTAATATAAACCTATGTTGATAGCCACCAACTCTTTATTAAAACATTATTCAATTAAATTCATTCACTAGATATAACTAAATAAATTTGATATTTCTTTTTATTTAAATAAATTCTCACAACAATAAGTAATTAAATTAAAAATACAACTCATGATTGTTTAATTAATTCTCTCCACCTGAATTATTTATATAAAACATCAACTTCATAGTGATTAATTAAATTTCTATTGAAATTTAATTTAATTAAATTAATATATAAAAACTCATTTATTTAAATTTATTTCAACCTCAAAATAAATAAATGAAACTATCATCAAAATAACCGTCATTATTATTATCATCCATTAGAACACTTCTTTGATAAAACACAAAAATCACCACTACACATCATGAAATAAAACACCATTTAACTCATATTATTTAAATATACCACTATATCAGAACAATTAAATAACTCCCTAGATTCTATGGATTTAATTAAAAACAAAAAATCTTCATAATTATTATACCAACCATAATTAATAATTATTATTATACTCATAAAACCATATCAATAATAATTCCATTATTGTTACGATTTAACCATAGATAAAACCCAACACTGCTATTAAATAAAAATTCATCCTTATTAATTCTAAAAATATTTATTTAATTTAACACATCTTCATTAAATATGATACACCTAATTTAATTTTACATAACAGTCACTCCTCATTTAATTGAACGCTAATTTTTTATACCGAAAATCGTTATTAATTTTACCCAAATGTTACACACCATTAATCTTGTAATAATAATATTTTAACACCTAAAAAATTTATTACACGATAATAATAATAATGAAATTATTACTATTAACACATTCTTATATTTAAACTCAAATTTCCTTATTTATTATTATTTAATTAAATAAAATAAAATATTATAGTCAGTAAGTTGCATGGGTTGGACCACAACCATGCACTACCCATGTAGATCCACTAAAGTTGAATATTCTAGATCTGGTGCTCCCAAGACATATCGGGACACCCGTGAATTTTTTTTGGTATTCACCCATGTAAAAAACAACACTATTTAGTGTTAAAACACAAAGATTTATGTTTTAGAACTCTGTTTAATTTTTTTGAATAAAAACTGACCCTTTGATAAGATGAAAAAATAAATAAAAATCCTTCGAAATTTAATCACATTTCAAAAACATGAGTCTTTACGGTCTACCCAACATATGAAATTATATTCTCAGAGAATTAATTGTGAAATACTAAAAAATATTATAACTCAGTATGGTCGACATATTTTGTTTCAACAAATACATTATGTTTCAAAAATATAAATGCACTGCAAACCAAAACATAAGTCCAACTGCTTAATTATCTAAAACCCGAATCAAATCTCACAAAACAGATCATACTTCTAAGGCCATTACTGAGACATCATTATTAAAAATGGTTTTATATCGATAAATCAACAAAAACTACTTACACATGATTTCTTGGAATGATATTACAGTCCTAAAAATAACAATCACTTTTAATCTGGTGATGTTCCATTTAAATATTCTTAAATCACAAACTGCAAGTACAATGAAGGCCTTACCTAATCTTCGGTGACATTTTATGTCAATCCATATCATGGATAAAAATATTAATGTTCCCCAATATCAATTAAAGCATTTTCCAAAGAAACCATGCATCCAACGTGCAACCAAGATGACAACAACTCATTATGACCAACATAATTTAAAACACTTGTGGGGTGTAATGATGACAATGTATTAGTTTCTACAAGATGAGTTAAATATATTGGTCATGCATGTCATATTCAGAAGATGTCACTAAGAGAAAAAAAATGTCTCTAAAAATATCAGTCAAACTACTACCATATGACATTTTTAAATAAATCACAGTGTCACCTACTGAAACATTTACAGAAATAAATGTGACACTAAAAACCTTAAGATTGTATAAGACATTGAAATAAATTATTATCCAATAACAATGGTTCTATTTCAAAACATTTTACCACATGATTGAGGCAGTTTTTGATCCACTATCACTATGTCAAAACCTGATCATAAAAGAAGTAACATAAACCTATCAGCATGTTGAAACAATTGTGTCCCAAAAATTCATCCTAATTAGTGGGATGAATGTACCTTAATTCCCAAAACATTCTAAGGTTAATCCCTACCAGTAGATATCCCCTTAACAAACATAAATGTCGACCCTCTCTCTTTTTCATGCCAAAAAAATATCACATTGTTCAAAATAACCTTATTCATTTTAACTATATTAATTAATTCATTTCAACCATTCAAAATTTCAATGAATTTCAAAAACACACATGTACATTTTCATAACATTTCACTTGGTTTTCAATCAATTCCCATAATGAATAACATATATCATATAACAAAAATCCTCTGTAGACATTTCACATTTACTGTTAACCAAATAAAAACAAGCAATTTACCATGTAAATTCCTTTTTCCAAAAATGTGCCCTCCAATTGACCCATTAATTCACTCCGGGTTCTTGAAAAAAACACCATTTTTTACATTCATAATCATTTACAATTGTACTAAATATATACAAGGTTTAGTCACATGGTTTTCCATTTATCAATTGGCGAGTCACCGAAACACGTTACCATTGGAATTTGGATCCCATTTATGATATCAAAATTCCATTTAAGGTTTTATCTTTATCAGCCATTTTTAAAAATCAAAACGTCACTAGACTGATATCATAACAGTAACACAATAGCATGTAATAACATAGAAGAATAAATCATTTTTAAAACATGATAATCTGAGAGGTAACAAGGAATATAAACACAAAATTAGGTTAAACATGTCACTAAAACATGTTATCTAAAAATGAATGCAAAATAAGTACAAGACATGGAATATATATTGTAAAACCCTGAGATTTTTTGAGAAATATTCTTTTAAATTTCATTGATTTATTGTGTGCTATGATTCACCATGATTAGTTGGTTATATAAAAAAGACCGTATTATATTGTAGTATATGAAAACACAATTCTTGGCTTGTATTGCACGAAAGAGTGAACATCCTCAATAGAGTCGGTTGTATGCAATCCTAAGATTCACTAAACAATGATATATTATGAACTAGCCATTA
The DNA here is from genome assembly GCA_963277665.1 of Viscum album. Lineage (NCBI taxonomy): Eukaryota > Viridiplantae > Streptophyta > Magnoliopsida > Santalales > Viscaceae > Viscum > Viscum album. The sequence goes on along the minus strand of OY728157.1, from coordinate 333,025,521 downwards.
TTAATAATATTTATTTTATTTTTAATTTTATATCAATATAATTCATCTTACACATATTCTAGAACATTTTAAGAGATTAAAATAACTTTTTCAGGTAAAATGAGTATTTTTCAAAAATGTAGTTTTGCCGCCTTTTAATGGTGCACCAACATTAAATATAGTTTTTGACATGTTTATATGTTAAATTTTACAAATAAAACTTCTTCCATGGAATCATGATATAAAAATTTACTTTGGATAAATTTTTTAGCTGATTTTGATAACCATTATATTTTGATGAATAGTGAAAATACGCTACATTTTAATTAAAAACAACTTTTTTCATTGAGATAATTTATAGGGAAAAATTTTAATATTGAATAATTTTAAATTTTAAAGAGAATATATTTTTACCATTTAATATAATGTAAGTCATTATCATTAATTTTACATTGAATTCATAGGTAAAAACATTTCAATATTTTGCAACATTATACCTTTTAAAACTTGTTTTCTCAATAGCAGGATTAATTTTAAATAAAATAATCCCACTTCTTTTTTTTTGAATATTGAAAAATGGATTCAATATTTGGAATAATTATGTTCATAAAATTTTAATAGGATACTTTTTATTTTTAGACATTATGAATAGTAAATACAGAAAATTTAATTTACAATATTAATGGTAAATCGAGTAATTAAGGGTAAAAATAAGATTATAAAATTACCCTATCACCTGGCCAAATTCTATTGGATGAGTAAATGTCGACCCATATCACCTAATGGAATAAATATATTCGTTTCATATACTTTTGACCATGAAAACGATGTTATTATTATTAAAACTAAAGTAAGTGACAACATGTCACTCTCTTTTATCTTGTAAGTGTAATAATTTTAATTTAGTGATAAACATCATAAAAAATCAAACAAAAATAGTCACCAAAAATATTATAAAATAATATAAATGGTGTAAATTTATTTATATTTATTAGGGATTAAATAATTATCACTAATGGTGACACAATAGTGATGCAATAAATTGATTATTTAGTGAAAAATCAATAATACAATTTTTATTTAAGTAATAGATTCCAAAAAAGGAACAAACCCATGACCAAAAAAAATTGGTCCTATACATGTAATATATAAGAATCCAATTATAGAATATTTGACCATTTATAGCCATATAAAACATATTAGTACATTTATATTATTTTATTTTGACTGATGTCAACGTTGTCACCTTCATACTATAAGAATGATAAAATTTTAAAACATGGTTGTTCTGAACGTTAAATTAGACTAACATTTTTCTTATGAGATATCTAATATTTATATTCATCCTATTATTTCATTTTTAATTCTTATGCAACAAATATCAATATTAAATAATTATACAGAAAATAATGTATTAATTATTTTATTAAGAATAATATAAAATAAATGATTTTAAAAGTATTAAAATAAATATTATATGAACTAATTAATGTGCTCCACTAATTTTATATATGAATATGAATTTTTATTAATCTGTTAAATTTTTTTTATAAAATATATTCTCTTTGGAAATTATTTAAATTCAAATAAGTGAATTGTGTCAATACTGACACAATTGATACATTATGTTATTAAACTATTCAAAAATCACAAAAATATTAAAAATTACATATTAAAATTTATATGATCTAGCATGTCATGATGTTTCCAATTATTTATAATTAAAAACACATAATTAACTATTTTTAACCATATAAAATTTATAACATTATTACCAGAAATAAAATTAAATAGATTAAATAACGATAAATAAAAATGATAAGGTTTAAAATAAAATCAAAACATGTCTAAATTTAAATTTTTGATGTGATTACAACCATAATATATCTACTCTCCGAATTGGAGTCACTTTGGAAGTTTTTAAGTGGGGTTTGGGTTTATTAAAAATTAATATTTTATAGGTTTCCAAAAGTGCACCTTTCCTCTCTTATAAAACGGCACCTCCTCCCTCTCCTCCTCAAAAAATTTTGGGACTTCATGCTCGACCAAACCCTGCCCATTACTCTTCTCAACTTCCCTAGTAACATTCTGGTCATTCTTTTCTTCTCAAAAGACCAAAATTAGTCCCTTAAGAGGAGGTTTAGAAGAGGCGCGTCGAAGAAGAGGTAATATCCATTACTGATTGTTTCATGTTTCGTTCTTTTTAAACATCGTCTTAATTAGTTGTTTCATTATAATGTAATACAATAAGAATCACTAATATACTGATATGATATTATAAATAGTAAACAACCTTGTTTCTCATTCTATCCATCCTACGGAAAATGAAATCATCGTGCGTTCGTATGTATGGAATAACCTCTCCACGCCATTGTTTATATGATTTTCCACCACCACCATACTTGGAAGGGTATAATTGTGGAAATAATAACTATATATGATTATTATAACATGATTATAATTATGAGATATTATATCATCAACTCCAATTCCATTCAATAATTATGGAAATGATATCATCGCTCGTGCATACGTATAGGTTACCGTATCCACGATGCGATGAGATTCATTCTCTATGTTAACACTTCAAGAATGATTATAAATTATATATAATAAGTAATAATGAATAATATGACAAAATAATACTTCTGTATATTTGTATATATGTAATTTACTTCCATTCAATTTAATACGTAATTGAAAACAACGTTCATGCGTACGTACGGTCTACCGTCTCCATGAATGGTGCATTTTGTTCCATTTATCGATCTATTATATATATTTATATTATGAATATATATTATATATAAACCTGTATTACATTATAGATGTATTTAATAATGATCTATGTAATCATATGAACAATTACAAGTCATGACATGTACAACAAATGAAATGATTATACCCAAAATGATGCATTAACATTGAATTGACAAATGAACAGGTAATATAAAGTCATAAGTGAATCATATATGATATCATTAATATTATTATGGTTCTATTACAAGTTACTATTGTGTTTAAACCCACTATACAAGAGATTTGAACATGTATGGAAGAAATTGGACCTACGGTAAGGGATTATTTTTCAAATCTTATTTTTATACGAGATTTCTTATAGGTAAGTATTTAGTGGGGTTATATTTTCATCAATGTATATAAAAATGTTTTTCATAAAGTGTTTAATATTATTCCATGTATGTTTAAATTCATGTTTACCCCTATTTTACTTTTACATTCTTTTATGGATTGAAACTTTCTTTTATTTACCATACAAGGAACTTTTTCACTTTTATGGCAACAATACGAGAAGAATTTTTTTAACTTTTACATCATGAATGGATTTTTACTGTTTCATAACACCTTATTTTTATGAATCTTCCTCAAAATGATTTCATGGATATTTAAAAAAAATCCTTTTCATTTATAATTAAATCACAATTTTTGAAAATAAAATGATTTTGAAGAAGAAAACATATTTTCCTCATGAATTCATTTCAAGTGTATTATCAAAACAATTTTCCATATAAAATGAAATTATTTAGTATGACTATATTTCAAGTATAGTGTATCTATTATTTACATGGTTTTATTTTTATTATGATAAAATGATATCCATTTGATTTATATGGATTATGTTACGGTATAATGATGTTGTTGAAACCCATTTTATTCTTTAGGATATGATGAATGATTTATGATTGTTGTGTAGAACCTGTAAGGATGATTTCAATATGAGATGTGTGTGACCTATATCTCCCTCCAATGCATTGGGTAAATATTTATATCTCATGAGATAGAAATGGCTAGAACTGCAAATAAATATGGTTCAGTAATACAGGGCTGGAACGTCATGAAAACCCGTTTCAGTAATGGAATTTGTCCACTATGATGGTTTTGGTAGCAATGCCTTGGATACTATAGAAATCATATCATGTGCTTAAGGGTTTCCAAAATTACTTGTTTTATTCCCATTCTATTATATCAAGTTTAATATTCCTTTATGTTCTATTCCTTATGCACTACAAAAATTTAGGCTATTACTCATTATTTTGATGTCTTATGTTCATGTTCTTATATTCATATGTTTATGGATTGTTTTAGGTTCTCCATGATTACCATTACTGAGAATTTGTGCACATCCTTTTTTTTATTTTCCCCATGATATAAATAAATGTAATATGTACGAAAAAAAGGGGAAGATATTTATGGGAGATTTTGAAGATCTTTCACCACGAATAAAAGTTTATGTCCTAGGTTTCTAAAGACACTAAAATAATACAATCATTGGGCATCTGTTTTTGTCCCATATTAATTATTCCGAAAATGTAATGTAATTTCAATGAACATTAATCTTTGGTTCCCGACAGTTGGTATCATATCGATGTTTTAGTTAACATTTGGAAACTAAGATCTAAAAACTTTAGTTAGATCCCTATAGATATTTATAATGTATGTCTACATATTTCCCTAAGGTTATGTATAAGTGTATTTAATTGTCCTATAATTATGATAATGATATTGAATAACCTAGGATTAAACCTATGATGTTAGAGATCTAATGTACTCCCCTTGATTATGTTGTTTTCCTAACATGATTTTAGAATATCACACTATTCTTTTTGGGTTTTGGAATATGACTGGAAACCAGAAGATTCATGTTAATGGGGAATATGATGTACAATGGAATGATATCCATCATGATCAACCAAATTAAATAGGATTTGGAAGGCGAATCAACAGTATTATGCATAATCAGCAATCTCATAATATGATCAACAATGTCAACTTTGGTAAGTTTCTTGACTCAGTTAATAAGAGAAATACTGTGTTTCATGGTGATCATAAAGGAATCAAAGTTCAATTTTACTCAAGTAAATGATGCGTGAAGAGGATTAAAGGAGATTGATTTAAAGGAACAGGAAGATGCTTTGGGTGTTCAAAAGAAGGACACAAAGCCAGTAATTACAAATGAAAGGGTTTGAGTTAACATTATCATCAAGGATAAAGGTATTGCTAAGACATGAACAATAGTTAAAAGTTGTAAATGTAGAATGTATGGGAATTATTCCAACCAATTCCCTAAGGGAAAGTCTCATGAAGGGAATTAGAATAGTTGTATGGGTAGTATTTATGTTTATGACAATGAGGAGACTACAAATGATATATGATATAAAAGTAGTGTTGAGGAATGTAATGATGAAGCTCGGTGGGTGGGTTCAGATGGTTTTGTAAGGATTTTATGTTTATCAAGTGTAATTTTGATTAGGAAATTTAATGGTACTATGGAATAAATAACCGTATAAAAATTATTAAGCTATTGTTTTTCCTTGAGTATTTGAAAGTATATGTTAAATGGTACTGGTAACCATGAAAGGTAATTGAAATATTTTTGAAAAAAATATGATATGCACATAATTAAGGGATAATGAGAAAATAATATGTTTGATATTATTAATGAGATCATGACTGATATTAGGCCAATGTGATATCATGGTTTGAGTATATAGAAATTTTTTTATTTTGGTATGTGGAAAGAGTTATCTTTTGATAGCATTCAGGGTTTCACTAAGGTTCAATGGGTATTAATTTTTCAAGAGAATATAAGATTAAGGTATTCAAATGATTATAATATGACCAAAAAGATATATCGTATGATAAATGATGGAATTCACATGCCCTGTAGATTAAATTTATAGTAATCATATACTTTATTCTAGGAGATTGGATAGAAGTATTTTGGATAAGAATTAGTATTGCAATGGATTATGTTGGACATCAGATAGAATTGTTTATGTCTATACCGTTTTACGATATTATTTCTGGAAAGTTATAATAGTTTAGTTTTAAAAAAAAGTCAACTTGAAGGATGGGTGACAACCCATCATGTTAGATATGGTTCAGGGAATCGAACCCACAACCGAGGTGCTGCAGGCCTTAATCGCCTACCACTAGCCTACAAGAATTCCCTGATTAGTAGAAACTAGTATTATTTTATTAAGAGGTATGATAGATGAAGTATAAGCCCATTTTTGGAACCATATACGATTAATCTCATAATAAGATGGACTTATGTATATAACATTTTCTAACCTTTTGTTTGAGACAAATGGAATTACTTATTATTCAATTTCATGATCTGATAACACTTCACAGAATAAAAATTCACCTTCATTTAATTATGATATGAAGTGGAATTTGTTCTAGGATCAAATAATAATGAGATTGTACCTAAATCATATAAGTATTTCTTTTAATTCCAAAATTCATCAACATTAGGGAAATGATCCTGAAACCAAAAATGATGTCATAGTTCCCTCATATATGTTGAATAAGATGGTACCTTAGATCCCAATTAATTTATGGATTTGTGAATGTTGGATTTTTCATATTCATGTTCTCTACCACTCCTCAACCAAACATGATGGTCAAGTTTCTCTTCCATATCAATATTTTCTCCTCTGTTCTATTATGTGGAAACCCAATGTTGTGTTACATTGGGTAACCGTTACGTTTATTACATTACATTTTAAAATTATGTTTTATTATTTATTTTTATGATGTGGGTTTTAATAAAAGGAATTTCATGTAGTAAACCAGTAAAAACCCCGATGAATTTCGAGGGTGAAATTCATTTTATGGGGGGTAGAATGCAACACCACAAGATGTTATGAGAAATATTCTTTGGAATTTCTTTGATGTCTTGTGTTCTATGCTTCACCAAGATTAGATGGAGCTATATGAAACATTGTATTAGCTTGTAGTATATGAAACACTATTCTTGGTTTCTATTTCACTCAAGAGTGAGCTTCCTCAATGGCGTCTTTTGTACGCTATCCCAAGTTTCACTAAACAACGACATATTATAAACTAGATTTTATGAATTGTATTAACCAGATTTTTAATTTTATAACAATATAATTCATGTTACATAATTTCTAGAACATGGTATGAGTACAAAATAATTTTTCACGTAAAATGAGTTTTTAAAAAAATGCAGATTTGCAGCCTTTTGACGGTGCAACCACATTAAATCTAATTTTTGACATGTTTATAAGTAAAATTTGACAAATAAAACTTATTCCTTGGAATCAGGATATAAAAATCTACTTTGTATAAATTTTTTAGATGATTCTCATAACCTTCATATTTTGATGGATAATGAAAATACGTAAAACATTAATTAAAAATATTTTTTTCTTAAAGATAGTTTATATAGTTAAATTATAATATTTAATTGTTTTAAATAATAAATATAATATATTTTTAACATTTCATATAATGTGTGTCATTATCATTAATTTTACATTGAATTCATATGTAAAAACATTTCAATCTTTTGCAATGTTTTAGCTTTTGAAACCCATTTTCTTCATAGCATGAGTAATTTTAAATTAAATACTACCACTTATGTGTTTTGAATTTAGAAAAATGGATTCTATATTTGGAATCAGTAGGTAAAAATTATGTTAATAGGCTACTTTTTATTTTTGGGCATTATGAATAGTAACTACGGTAAATTTTATTAATAATAGTTAAAGGTAAATCAGGTAATTAAGGGTATAAAAAAGTTTATAAAATTTCTCTAACACCTTCCCAAATTCTATTGGATGATTCAAAGTCTACCCATATCACCTAAGGGTCGAAATAGAATCATTTCATGGACATTTGACTATGAAAATGATGTGATTATTTTTAAAACCAATGAAAGTGACAACATGTCACTCTCTTAAATCTTATAAGTGTAATAATTTTTATTTAGTGATAAACTTCATAAAAAATCGAACATAAATAGTCAAAAATAATTATAATAGAATAATATAAGTCATGTGAATTTATTTAGAAATTTTAAGGATTAAATAATTATCATTAATGGTGACACAATATTGATGCATAAATTGTTCATTTAGTGAAAAATCAATAATACAATTTGTTATAAAATAATAGTGACTATAAAATGTACAAACACCTGAACAAAACTTATTTTTAGTGTACATGTAATACATAAGCATCCAATTATAGAATATTGGACCATTTGGAGCATTATAAAACAGATTAGGAAATTTATATTATTTTATTTTAAATGATGTCAAAGTTGTCACCTTCATATTTTAATAAAGATAAAATTTTATATGTTGGCTTTTTTGGAAAATAAATTCGACTAAAAGTATTATTATTAAAAAAATTATATTAATATTAATCATAGTATTTTATTTCTAATTTTTTTACAACATATATGTATATTAAATACGTATACAAAAATGATTTATTAATTATTTTATTAATATAAATATCAAATAAATGACATTAAAAATTTTAAAATAAAAATTATACGAACTAATTAATATGATAACAGAATTTTATAGATGAATATTACTTTTTAATAATCAATAAAATTTTTTTTTTGAAAATATATTCTCTTTGAACTTTATTTAAATTAAAATAAGTGAAATGTGTCAAAATTGACACTATTGATATTTTATATTATTAAATTGTTTAAAAATTAAAAATATATTTATAAATTACAAATTTAAATTTATATGATCTCAGATGTGATAATGTATCAAATTATTTATAATTTACAAAACATAAGTAACAATTTATATCCATATAAAATTTATAACATTATTACCAAAAAAATTAAATAGATTAAGTAATGATAAATTAAAATGATATAGTTTAAAATAAAATAAAAAAATGTCTACATTTAAATTTTTTATGATATTACATCAATATATTATCATATATCTTAATTTGAGTCACTTTGGAAGTTTTTATGCAGGGTTTAAATTTATTATAAAATAATATTTTAGCGGTTTCCAAAAGTACCCTTCTCCTCTCTTATAAAAGTGCACATTTTCCCTCTCCTTCTCACAACATATTGAGCCTTAAAACTCGTCAAAACCCAGGACATTACTCATGTAATCATCCTTAGTAACATTATGGAGGTTCTGTTATTTTCAAAACACCAACTCTAGTCCCTTAAGAGGAGGTTTAGAAGAGGCGCATCGAAGAAGAGGTAATATCCTTTACCGATTCTTTCAAGTTTCATTTTTTTCAACTTCCTCTAAATTAGTTTTTTAATTATAAATTAACACAATAAATATTAATAATATACATATATTATATTATAAATATGAAAAAACCCCATTTCACTTTCTATCCATCCTATGAAAAACAAAATCACTGTGTGTGCGTACGTATGGAATACCATCTCCTCGCCCTGGTTTAATCACAATTTCCACCACCAACATATTTGGATGGGTATAATGGTGGAAAAACAACTATATATTATTATTATAAAATTATTATAATTATGAAATATTATATCATCACCCCCTCAATTCAATTCAATAAATATGGGAATGATATCATCTCTCCCGTGTACGTACAAATTTCCGTCTCCACGATGCGATGAGATTAATTCTCCATGTTAACCATTTTAGAATGATTATTAAGTATATATAATAATTAATAATTAAAAACATTACATAATAATTATATTTTATTTATTTATATATTTCATTTAGATCCATTCAATTTAAAAAGGAAACAAAAATTGGTTTCATGTGTACGTACGGTCTACCGTCTCCATGAACGGTGTATTTAGTTCCATTTATCGATCTATTATATATATTTATATTTTGAATATATATTATATATAAATAATGTTTTACATTTTGGATGTATGTAATCATAATCTATGTAATCATATGAATAATTACAAGTCAAGACACGTATGAAAAATGAAGTGAATTTACCCAAAATGATGCATTAACATTGAATTGACAAATGAACGGGTAATATAAAGTCGTAAATGAATCATATATGATATCATAAATGTTAGTATTGTTCTGTTACAAGTTAATAATGTGTTTAAACTGGGTATAAAGGAGTTTTGGACACATACAGATGAAATTGGACCTACGGTAAATTATAATTGTACAAACCACATTTTTATCCGAGATTGATTATACATAAGTATTTACTAGGGTTATATTTCCATCCATGTGCATAAATATGATTTTCATAAAGTGTTTAATATTCTTACATGTTTCTTAAGGTCATGTTTAACCCTCTATTACTTTTACATTGTGTTATGTAGGGAATATATTTTTTTTACCATATGAGGGACTTTTTTAATTTTCTGGAAAAAGTAAGAGAAAATTGTTTTTTTCAGTTATACGGGATGAATGGATTTTTATGGGTTCAGAACAACTTATTTTCATGAAGATTATTCTACAATATTTCATGAATATTTTCAAAAAAAATATTTTATATTAAAATGACATGAAATTTTGTGAAAATAAAATGATTTTGAAGTCGAAAGTATATTTTCTTCAAGAATTCATGTCAATTTTTTTATCAAAACTATTTTCCAATTAAGACGACATTATTTAGTATGATTATTTTCCAAATATAATGTCTCTATTATTTACATGGTTTCATTTTTATTATGATAATATGATATCCATTTGTTTTATATGGATTACATTATGATGGGATGATGTTTATGAAACCCATTTTATTCATTGGGTTATGATGAATGATTTATGATTTTTTTGTGGCACACGTACGAATGATTTCAATATGAGATGGGTGAGACCTATATCTCCCTCAAATTCATAGGATAATGATTTATATCTCATGAGATAGACATTTCTGGAATGGAAAGTAAATCATGTTCAGTAATACAGGGTTGGAATGACATGTAAACCCAGTTCAGTAATGGTCATTGTCCACTATGATGGTCTTGGATGCAATGCCTTGGCTACTATGGAAATCATATCATGTTCTTAATGGTTGCCACAATTTCATGTTTTATTCCCAAGCTATTTTACCCTAACTGAGCATTTGAGCTCACCCTTTTTATGTTTTCTTTTCCCCAAGATATAAATAATGTTTATAGGTAAGGAATCAAAAGGGGAAGATCATTATGGGAGAATTTGAAGATCATTCACCATGATTAGAAGATTATGTTCCAAGATTCCAAACATGATAAACTATATAGTATTTCGGCATCTGTTTTTTTCATGTATTAATTATTTCAAAAAAGTAATGTAAGATCTATGAATGTCAAGCTTTGAGTCAGTACATATTTAAGTCACACAATCGATATTAGCCTGTATACCATTGATGAAACAACATGACATGGAATATATTCAAACCGTATTAAACTATATTTTCTTAATAAGATGAATGTAATGCCACTTCATTTCCATATCAGGCCAAGATAAAAAAATTTCAGAATTTTCATAATCAATAAGAAGTGGATAGTACACCAGCCACTGAAGGTGAAATAATATCGACTATAATAGCGAACAGCATGAACGACAATCATAACCATATCCACATTGTAATTTCCCATACATTAAGTGATTAGTCTCGTGACAGAATATAAATACAAGAACAACATATTCCTTATCTCTTATCTACTAACCCCAAAATATTATGACAAAGGAAATATAAAGTCTAACCTACATCTGTTACAACCTTTTAATGTCTCGACCTGGCTCATCCCTAAACTAGTGGCCGGACTGATTCCTGCATGACCTCAAGTGAATCTCCCCATATGCTAGAGGCTTACGACTAATAGAGAGGCTATAATGATAGTATTGGGGAGACTATACCCTCTTATCCGAGTAACACATAGTGGAAAATATCAACAAAATGTAGAGTCATTGGGAATTAACATAAAGCAGCAAAAGACATAATATTATAAATATTGTATTATAAAAATTTCCAATTATAATTTTATAAAATTAAATCATGTTACGATGGTGTAACTATTATAGAAATAATCAATAAATCATGCTTTACATATCAATAAATAATTATTAGAAAAAATAATCAACAACCCAAGGGTGATACCCTCAAGCATCATGAGAATCTAATTGGCCATATGCTCTAATATTCAATGTATATTCAAACATCATAATCCAACAAATAAATAGAATCTACTCAGGTACTCTAATGTAATCACAACCTGAGTAAGGTGTGAGATATAAATCTCAGAAAACTAGAAGTACAATGTCTACCCCAAATCCCTACATTAAACAAATAATTTAACCAGTGTGAAAACATTCATAAATAAAATATGTCATACAATGTTACTGTATAACCAAGTACAAGTTTCAGACCTCATCTTGTGTCTATACATGAATCATATATTTTTTATATATGAATAATAGTCACAACACATTCATTTCCAATTATCAATTATTCAATCATCGTAAAATTACAAAAGTCATAAGATCCAGCATAAGCCCACCATCCCCCTTATAAGTCACACACAATAGTTATTTCTAAAGAACATATATGAAATTAGTTTAAAGGCCATATCAAAGCTTTTTTTGTGGCATGGATAATATCAAAATATGATATTAAGTTTAATCATTAATGTACAATGTCTTTCCCCATCCCCAATATTAAAAAATGATTCTTCTAACCAATAAAAATATCTGAGCCTACCCACAAAGAATAGTGATTCACTCCTGGTTATGTCCACTAAAGCATGATTCACCCAAATTATTAATGTGTCTGAACCCATTCACATATTCAATTCACAAATCATAACATCACATGGTGTTTCCATAACCACTTAATTCAATTCTTGTACGAAAAATTGGACTCACAATAAATTGTCAATTAATAGGCGTGGATTACCATGTATTGCACCCTCATGAGTAATTAGAGAATCAGTCCTTATCTAAAAACCCATTTGTATTTAGATCATCAGTCACTGACCCATAAATAAATTTTTATATGCATGATTAGTGTAGAGCTCCATGTCTAGCACCCTGTTAGTATTTGGAGCATCATCTACAATCTGATAACTAGTTTATAAATCATACATAATAATTTATCATTGATGAAGAACACCATGTCTAACACCCCAAAACAATCCATTAATTAATTCATAAATTAATAAATCAATTTTATTAATTAATTCATCAACTAATTAAAAACATAAATCTCCCGTCAAAAATTTCATTAATTATTTTTACATTCAAATTTTGTATTGTCAATAATTAATTAATAATTAAGTATTCTTAACCACAAATATGTAAACTAGATAATTAACTCAACATTCAATTATCCAAATTATTTACATGAAAAAAATGATAATTAATTTTCCAATCAATTATCCTTATTCCTTCAAAAATTCAACCAATTAGATTAATATATCAAATATATTAGTTAACACACCAATTAATTATGTACATGTTGCCACTTATTAATTCCTCAATTAATTAGTCTATAAATCAAAAAATCTCCCATAATTAATTTTTCTTAATTAATTATTTCATTTTAAATCTTAACTCACTATAATTAATTCATCACACAAATTCCATTTAATTAATTCCCAATTAATTAACATGGTTCAACACTATTAACATATTTACCTTAATTCAATAAATAATTTAAAATACTAAAGAACCTCATCACCCCATTATTAATTCAGTAAAAATAAATTCTTTTTGTGGAATAAAAACGTTATATATCAATAAGAACAAAAATATATAATGAAAACTCAAACCACTCTCAAAATTGATATAACAAAACCTCTAATTTTACATCAAAAATAAAAGAATCTCGATTGACAGTTTTTATTATAAAATATTATCATATCACTTATCACATAAATAACATGTCTAATTTACTATATTAAATCATTAAACAAGATAAATTCAAATTAATATGCATTTAATATAAATACATCACTGGATTGATTTAATTTTTATGAAAAGATTAGTATGAAATTTATTTATGTATTTAAAAAATTACAGTTATGGAAAGGGACCCTACATAAATGAATATAGTTAAGTCAAATCATCAAAACATAATTGTGATATGCTTGCATACATGCAACTCAAAAAAATCATGTGTATCGGGAATTTATCATTATAACTATCAACCATTAACTGTAACCCGTAAATATTATGATGGGCAGCAACGCACACCAAAATATTAGTCTCAAAAAAAACCATTAGCGTCACATTCATTGGATGGGAAACAAAATAATGGGTTTTAATCCCCACCAAAATATAGTGGTGATGAACTATACTTGATATAAAATGATTCTACCAAGGTTGCAATATTAGGAATTCATACAAAAGGGTTTTGAAGAGCCCCTTACACAACACTAGAATCAACGAAACAAGTAAACCCAAATAAACCCAATCGTTAGGGTTTCGTCCAAACATATAGGGTGAGGGAGGATCAAAATGGTTGATGAGAATCATGAAACCATTGCTGACAGAGTCACCTTGATTTGTCAAAGATGATTCATGAAGACATTTGGGGATCCAATCATGTGAAGATCATCCATAAGGGGGGGGGGGGTAGCCCACCTCATAGGGGGTGGATACTTGGTGCATGTCATAGCTCCAACACTACTCATCCTCCTTCATTCTCTATCAATCAACTAGTTAACACCCTCATATACTAATTGATAGAAAATAATAATAATAGCTTTTTCTACTCTCATTTAATATTACATTACTTCATTAATTAACATTTTAATAAATGCATCATAGTTAATTTTTAAATATTCCATTAACCATCTAAATAAAATATTATAACATTTATTTAATTAAATACATAAAATAATAATAATACCATCCTTATTATTATTATTATTTTATTTTATTTAAAATAATTTTAATCACATTTTGAAAACATGGTAGCCACGCAGCTGATAATCACTGTATGAGTAACCATGAAAATACTGATACCTACATTTTAAATAGTTCCAAAGCACATTTAATATTCAACATAACCATGCATTAAGAACCTCTTCTAGGCATAAATTAATTCAATTCATAATTACATTGAATTTAAATGAATTAATACAAAATCTACAATAATTCATCATTTAATATTACCATTTAATGTTACCATTCATCGATAACACCGAACTCCTCTTATACTTGCATTTAATATTATCTCTTGCTAATAACCACCAAATCCTCATTAACACATTATTTTACTAAATTTATTCATATAATTTATTTATTTAAATTCCCCACATAGTTTTATATAAAACAATTATCTCAGAACAAATTAATTATAATGGCTCGGACCTCTCCGGCCCATTCCTTTGTCAAAATGAAGGTCATGAAGTCTTATGGAGGGTAAAATGGACTTTTCCCACACATCAAGAATTTTGTAACTACACGCCGAGTAGTGTGAGTACACACCATGTACCCCCTCTTCGGGTATACCCCATGTTGAAGGTTGTGTCCTTAATGTGTGAAATAAATGAGTACACACTGTGTAGCCCATACTACATGTCTTGTAGTCCCTCCCCGCGTAGGCGTTACCCTCAAACTATGTGTTGACCAGTCAATGGAAGTGTTCCGTGTTGAAGGCCGCGTTGGATGCCGCGTGGTGACCATGTGAAATTGCTAAGTACACGCCGTGTACCAGGAAGTACATGTCGTATACTTTTTTTTCTCACCTATAAAAGGAGGGGTCCTCTCCTACTTTCCAACTCAATCCTCCCCTCCCCATTCCCTCGAGCAGAGCTATCCCGAGAGAGACTCCAAAGCTCTTTTCTTCTATAACACCCTCGTTCGAGCTCCGATTTACGATTCGTCAACAGCCACAGGATCAAAACGATGAGGCGAAACTTCTGCTATTGGATATGTTGTCTCCCCATTATCCTTTCCTTCCTAGCTTCCACCTGAGGAGGTTTTTCCGGTATTTGACAGATGTAACGGATGCCTATGAACATCTTCTAAAGATGGCCCGGGGGAGCGTTGTGATCAGAAACTGTTGATGTAGGGATCTTAACATTGTCTCTCTAAATTGTTGATCATGTGGGGCGGGTTTCCTCCTTTTTACGTGAAACACATTTGAACCGGTTTAATAAATATAATAAATGGATTATATAACGGGAATGGTATGTTTGTGAATGCAGTTACATTATTTATATACTATGATATTATGTTGTGAATTGAATAGGCATATGCCTACAAGAAATCATGGTCTTTGGGGGCCTTTTCTTATACAATTAATTGTTTCCCTATATTTCTAGACCTTTTATGAATGGATACTTTGTGGAATATGGAATTGGTTAATCATGTAAAGTTTGATGATTAAATGAATAACAGGAACTCTTGTGTGATCACCCCGGTTTATCAAAACTGAAATAATAAACATGTGGGTGCTGGTTAGGGTTTATTTATGTGAAGGGTGTGTTTTGTGGGTTTTTGTGGATCGGGTGAGCAGCGGGGCTGTGGTTGGATTGGTTGTTGGTTAGTGTGAATTTTATGTTGGTGATGGGCAGTGGGGCTGCGATAAATGGTATCAAAGGGATGATGATGTATGGGATTCGGTGTGTTTGTGGTTATGGTGGTTGGCAGCTGGGCTGTAGGGATGGGTTTTAATGTGAACTAACAATGGGTTGTGAATAATAAATAAATGATGAAAAGTTAATGTATGGTGGGGCATGGTAACGGAACAAGAATAATAATCAACGGGGTTGGTTGGTTAATAAAAAGGGACTTGTTTGTGATGCATGTGTTTTCCTAACATTATTTGTGGATGGCAGGGATATGTTTTATGAACGATTGACATGGTTGGTTGTGGATAATTTCCCAGTAGTTAATGAACTAATAAACTAATTCTTTTGAAACATGAAAACATAAATGGGGTTGGGTTTTTTGTTGTATGCATGCTTCGACATAGTAGTATCGAGGCACGTGCTCAGTTCCGTAGTTTAGAAGCCATAGGTTGGGATGTGTGTTTTGTATATATATATATCTATCTTTATGTTTTGTCTCACCCCACCCATGTTGAGCACTTAGTGTCGAACACTCCGATTTCATGAGAGAGGGTGTTTTCCCCTTAGATAGTATCTCTTTCTTGCTCCTTCATCCATAGGCTATTCTGGATTGAGGCGTCCTTACACCTAAGACTCTTTACGTGGGTTTATATTAGGGTGGTGTTAGCCCAAGACTCTTTAGGAAGGTTTACTTTTTCCCATGAATCTTTGGGATGAGGCCCAGGTGTGTGTGGGCAGGATATGCGGTTGTGAGGCCCAGGTGTGTGTAGGTGTGATATGTGGTTTTGTGGCCCATGTGTGCGCGCGGGGGATATGTGGATGTGAGGCCCAGGTGTGTGCGGGCTGGAAGAGTGAGGTAGTGTCAGGACGTTCACTGTTAGGAAGAGTAGCTAACTAGTGGGAAATGTTGCAAGGTACCCAATACTCTTGTTCTTATATACTACTACCTGTTTATTTGTGTTTTGTTGAGCATGGATGGTGAGGTTGGGTGTTTATAATTCTTTGATAGGTTTTTGGTTTCTTCTGTTGTTCTTACGGGACATTAGGATGCCTTCGCACTTGTTCATGATTGCTTTAGGTTTCCCTAATGAGTATACCTGTATGCTCACCCTACATTTACTTTCAGGTTTCCAGGAGGACTACTAGGGTCGTGCGGGACCGTACTAGCAAGGACAACTGGTGTTGTTGCAGTTTTTGTACTATTGTTTCTTTTGGGATTGTACATTTCATCTTTCTTTTACATGTACCTTGTTTCGTAACTTTTTAAACATGCTTGTGGGATTGGATTGGGTTTATTTACTTGTATTTCCTTTCCTTTTCATTTGTTGTTTGACTCATCCTATTTCCTGATATTAAATAAATAAAAATGGTAATGCCTCCCATATTGTGAAAAACTCATACACTTGGTGCTAGTCCCACCCCGGGGCCTACTAGAGGCGGGACTCAGGGGCTCATTATCTCCATTTCAACATTTATAGCTCATGAGGGGCATCTTTGGTGGGAGTGTGTCGTGACAGAATGGTATTAGAGGTGATGGTTGAGAGATACGATGGATTTTGGAGTTTGGCACAGTGAGGATTATATGGGATGGTAGGGGAACAGTGATAGCTGATCTTGGTAAATGACATAGGCCAGGGAAGCCTGGCTAGGACACAAGATTTTAGGGCCCCCCGTGATCCGATGCAAGGACTCTGAGCCTACCAAATGACCAATTTAGACTACATTGATTGCGAGGTAGAGACCCTAGGGAAGGTACATACATTATCATGTTAGTGTTTTAATTGATTTGGGTGTTCTGGGAAGGTAATTGAATAAAATGATAAAATGAATCCTTGAGAGATTTTTTTACTACTTGGGCTTAGGCAATCAATGTTTACCATATGGCTATGGAACCTGGATGTCATCCCCAGGTGGATCAGAATGCTGAGGCCCAACAGATCCAGGTTGTCGATCAGTTGAAGATTGATAGAGAGGTGGAAGATAACCAGTGGTAGAAGTCTCTTCGTTTCTTCTAGCGACAAACCCTCAAGAATTATGAGGGTAATACATGGGATATGGAGACGGAGGGATGACTTAAGGAACTAGGGATCACATTTACTTTGATCCGTGCTCTGAGGGCGTACTGTGTTCCCTATGCAGACAGTCAGCTAAGATGTGTGGCACGTCATTGGTGGACGCTCTACCTCAGAGAGAGGACAGAGACAGAGGTTCCATGGGATGACATTGAGAAGGAATTCTGAGAGGAATTCCTTTCTTCCGTGATCAAGGTGGAGAAGTGGTAGGAGTTACTCTCCCATCAGCATTGGAGTATGTCAGTATGAGAGTTGGGGATCAACTTCAAGGATATCCTACTCTTTACTCGTGATCTCTTTCTAGATGAGGAGTCTCGGGTGAGACGTTTGGAGGAGGCGCTTCGTCCTTCACTCCAGTATGTTGTCACCTTCTTCACTCTTCCGACGTACATGGTAGTACAAAATAAGGTAGACGTTGTAGAGAGGATTCATTCATAGGGAGGTTCACCAAGAGAGGGTATCCAGCCGGATTCATCAAAGGGGAAGGAATTCAGCATCAGGTCTCCTACGACAGGACCTTTTAGGTTTAGGCCAGTAGGGAGCAGTCATCAATAGTTCATGTTCTTATCTTCGTGTCCTCGTCCCTTTTTCACGATCCCAGTACCGAATGTTTTCTCTTGTGGTGGTTTCAGGAACATTCAATGTCGGTGCCTGACCCGAGATCAGTACGATGGAGGTGGGATGGTTCAGTGCTCACCTCATCAACACCAATTGCTGACGAGGCCCTTCCAGCAGTAGCAGGACCCTTCTCTTTCGATGGAAGACTTTTCCAGAGGAGGTTTTCCTCAGGGTGCTATTCAAGGACCTCGACCAGGGTGTGGTCGGGGAGGTGGTCGATATCAAATAAGCAGAGGAGTCGGTCGTGGATAGTTGCTTGCAGTAGAGATGACTGCTCCGATAGGACCAGAGGTGGTGCGAGGTACGATTTGTTTGATTAGAACTCTTGTTTCTGCTTTGTTCGATTCAGGAGCTTCGCACTCCTTTGATGCACCTATTCTAGCATATGCATTGGGTATAGATGCAGAGAGACATTCAGTACCCCTGGTGCTGAGTACACCAGTTGGAAGACAGACCATCATATCTTGTGTTTGCCAGGGATGTGGGATGAAGTTTGGACCACATCGATCTAGTGGGGACATTCTTTTGCTACAAATATAGCCATACGATGTCATCTTAGGCATCAACTAGTTGTTTTCTGTTTGTGTTGTTATCGAATTCTTCTAAAGAATGTTCGTGTTCTCCGACATGGATGGGTAGCATGTATCTTTTGTTGGCGAGAGGAGCTACCAGGTGGGAAGCTGGCATGTGAAGCCTCTCCTTTCCTTGTTAGGCGAGTAATCAGTGGTTTCCACTGATATAGAGATGATGTTTGTCCTAGAGGTTGTTGGGGAGTTCTTAGATGTTTTTCCTAAGGAGGTTGTGACTAAAACCCTTGATGTGAAGTTGTGTTTAGGATAGACTAACATCCTGGTGCATGTCCAATTTCGATGGATCCTTATCGGATGGAACCTTCGGAGTTGAGGGAGTTGTGAATTTAGATTGAAAATCTGATGGAGAAGGTTTTTGTTCAACCAAACGTGTCTCCATGGGGTGCTCCAGTTTTGTTCATGAAGAAGGAAGATGGAGGTCTCTGGTTATGCATAGACTACCGAAGGTTGAATCAGGTAACAGTCAAGAACCATTACCCCCTTCCTAGGGTAGATGATCTCTTCGACAAGATGAGGAGAGAAGGTTGGTTTTCTAAGATTGATCTACGATTTGTATATCATCAGCTGAGGGTAAAGGACACTGACATCTCGAAGATGGCTTTCAGGTATAGATATGGACACTTAAAGTTTATAGTGATTCCATATTGAGTTACAAATGCACTAGTTGTGTTCATGGGACTTATGAACCTTATCTTCTGAGAGTTTTTGGACTAGTTCATTGTTGTGTTTATTGATGACATGCTGATCTACAAAAGATCATAGGAGGAGCACGTTGAGCATCTCAGGGCAGTCTTGGAAGTCCTTCGACACCACCATCTTTATGGTAAATTGTCGATGTGTAACTTCTTGACATAAGAAGTACACTTCCCTGGGCACGTAGTGTCTCAGCATGGAGTATCAGTTGACCCGTTGAAGGTGGACGTAGTTGTTTCATGGGTCGCACCGAAGAGTGTGGCCGAAGTTCTTAGTTTTCTGGGGTCAGCATGTTACTATCGGAGGTTCGTTTCAGACTTCTCTTGAGTTGCTACTCTATTGAATGATTTGACTAAGAAGAACCAGGTATTCCTATGGAGCGACCAGTTCTAGAAAGATTTCGAGTACCTGAACGAGAAGTTGTTCAGTGCACCCGTACTCATGTTGTCAGAGGAAGGGTTGTCGTACGAGGTGTTTTTTGATGCTTATAGCCTTGGCATGGGGTGCGTACTGATGCAAAATAAGGGTGTGATCTATTATGGTTCTAGGCAGTTGCGCTCTCATGAGCATAATTATGCCACCCATGACCTAGATCTTGCAGCTATAGTGTTCGCACTAAAATTTTGGTGACATTACCTCTTTGGGGAGCGATGTGTGGTCTTCTCAGATCATAAGATCATATGTTATATCTTCAACCAACATAACTTGAACTTATGGCAGCGGAGATGGGTCGAGTTTCTCCAAGACTATGACTTCGAGATCTCTCACACTGAAGGTAAGGGAAAAGTTTTGGCTGATGCCCTGAGCAGGATGTCGCATAAGGAAGTGGTTCAAGAATCCACTGATGCTTGGAGAGCGATGGGAGAGTTGGCTGCCATTCACTTGGATGAAAGGGTATAGGGTGTTAGAGGATGTTTTTTTTCAGATGACAGTATTTTCCTCCTTGTTGCAGATGGTGGAAGAATCTCATTGGGGAGACTCTGAGGCAAAAGTAATGCGGGATCGTACCAATCAAGGAATCGCCCCAGAAGGATGGTAAGAGGATAGCCAACATCAAATGCTTTTTCATGGGAGGATGTTTGTTCCAGAGGCGATGTGTGAGGGAGTTCTCTATGTGTTCCATAGCTCAGCCTTGGAGGTACATCTTGGGGTTTTAAAAATGTACTGATTCCTGAGGGAAATGTTTTGGTGGCCCAGGGTGAAATAGTCAGTGGAAGAGTTTGTGGCTAAGTTCCTAGTGTGTCAGCAATTGAAGGTTGAACACCATGTTCCCAGTGGTTTGTTTCATCCATTAGATATTCCATAGTGGAAATTGGATGACATCTCAATGGACATCGTCATAGGACAACCTAGAGCTCAAGGTGGTTATGATTCTATATGGGTAGTGTTGGATCGACTGACGAAATCATCTTACTTATTAGTAATTAAGGATTCAGGCCCGGTGAGTACCTTAGCATAGAGGTACTTAGATGAGTTGGTACGTTTTAATGGAGTTCCGAAGACTATCGTCTCAAATCGGGATACTCGGTTTACCTCAAGAGTCTGGAGGGGGGTTACAACATGATTTTAACACCTAGCTACGCCTTATCACTGCTTTCCACCCCTAAACTGATGGGCAGACAGAGCAGACTATCCAGAAGTTTGAGGACATGCTGCGAGATTGCGTTCTATATTTCAGAGGTTCATGGGTACATCAATTTCCTTTAGTAGATTTTTCCTACAACAGTAGCTTACACTCTACTGTTGGCATGGCACCATTTGATGATTTGTATGGAAAACCATGCCGTTCACCCATTTTCTGGGCAGAGGTTGGGGAGACAGGTGCTCATGGGCCAGAGGTAGTACAAAGAACCAAAGAGAAAGTCCATATTGTGTGTGATAGGATGAAAGCGGCTCAGGACCGACAGAAGTTTTATGTTGATCGCTGGTGGAGGCCCTTGGTGTTCGAGGTGTGAGATCATGTGTTCTTTAAGGTTTCCCCCCGATGGGGGCATCAGAGGTTTAGGAAAGGGAGTAAGATCTCCCCTAGATTCATTGGACCTTTCTAGGTGCTGAGGCGAGTCGACGAGGTGGCATATCAGCTAGCTCTGAAACCATAGTTAGAGAAGGTTCATGACATCTTACATGTCTCCCAGCTTTGTTGGTACTTGCACAACGACCCTCATGTTATCTACTAGGGATAGATAGATCTGGGAGATGATGCGAAAATTGAGGAACAACCAGTCAGAATCGAGGATCGTAAAGAGAAGGTTCTCTGTGGAAGAACCATTTCCTTTGTTCGTGTGTTGTGGAGTTATAGTGTCCTCGAGGAGAGAACTTGGGAGCGGGAGTCTCAGATTCACGCTCAGTACCCGAAGTTGTTTTGATGATTGTCTTTCTTTGTTCTTATGAACTTTGTTTTGATGTTATACATTGTACCTTTGATATGTGGAATGCATGGATTGTCGGTTGTGAGACCTTTTGTTTCCTTGTTCTCTGGAAGATTGCAGCACGACCAGATGTGTGAGGAAAGGAAAAAATGATCCTTAATCGAGACGCATTAATGAGGATGCGATTGAACCCATGCAGGTGAGTTAGTGCCGCCTAAATCTGATCATATCTCGAAATAGGAGAATTAATATCCCCAAACCATGTGTTCGGGCAGTGTGTTGGTTGAGTGGTGTTGTGGGTACTGCAAGTTGAAAAATCCTAATGTTTGGAAGTGGGAAGACCCAATTCATAATAGAGATGCATTAATGAGGATGCGATGAAACCTGTGCAGGCGATTCAGTGCCGCCTAAATCTGATAATATCTCGACATAGAAGAAATAATTCCTAACACATATCATTAGGATTGTTGGATGGGATCCTATTATAACGAGAGTCCTAAGAGGTATCATGTTTGTTTTCTTTGGGTTGGATTTTGAATTATCGAGGATGAGAATGTTTTTAGAGGTATCTAATGTAATGGCTCAGACCTCTCCGACCCATTCCTTTGTCAAAAAAAAGGACATGAAGTGTTCTGGTGTGTAAAATGGACTTTTTCGACACATTCTAGAATTTTGTAACTACATGCCGTGTAGTGTGAGTACATGCCATGTACCCACTTGTCGGGTATACCCCGTGTTGAAGGTCGTGTCCTTACCATGTGAAATGAATGAGTACATGCTACATAGACCATACTACACACCGTGTAGTCCCTCCATGCTTATGTGTTACCCTCAAACCGTGTGTTGACCAGTTAATGGCTACGTTCCGCATTGAAGGCCGTGTTGGAAGCCGCGTGGTGACCTTGTGCAATGGACGAGTACACGCCGTGTACTAGGAAGTACATGCCTTGTACTTTTTTTTTTCTCGCCAATAAAAGGAGGGGTTGTCTCCTCCTTTTCAACTCACTCCTATACTCCCCATTCCCTCGAGCAGAGCTCTCTTGAAAATGACTCCAAAGCTCCTTTCTTCCATAACATCCTCGTTCAAGCTCTTATTTACGATCCGTCAGTGGCCACGGGATCGTAATGATGAGCCGGAACTTCTGATCTTGGATCTGTTGTCTCCCCTTCAGCCATTCCTTCACAGCTTCCACCCATGGAGGTTTATTTTGGATTTTATATAATCGACAGACGCTGATGAATGACTTTTAATGTTGAACCGGGGAAGCGTTGTGATCAGAACCTATTGAGGTAGGGATCTTACCTTCGTCTATCTAAATTTTGCATCATGCAGTTTGGGTGTCCTCTTGTTTATGTGATACACATTAGAACCTGTTTAATAAAGATAATAACTGGATTATATAACGGGAATGGAATGTTTGTGAATGCAGTTATATTATTTTTATCATGTGATATTATGTTGTGAATTGAATAGGCATATGCCATTTAGAAATCATGGTCGTTGGGGGCCTTTTATTACACAATTAAATGTTGACCTATCTTTCTTGACAGTTTATGGATAGAAAAATTGTGTAATATGCAATTGGTTAATCATGTAAAGTTGGCTGATTAAATGAATAACTGGAACCCTTGTGTGATCACCCCAATTGGAAAAAACTGAAGTAATAAACATGTGGGTGCTGATTAGGTTTTACTTATGTGACGGGGTGTTTTGTGGGTTGTTATGGATCAGGTGGGCAATGGAACTGTGGTTGGCTTTGTTGTGGTTTGGTGTTAATGTTATGTTGGTGATGGGCAGCGGGGCTGTGATAAATTTTATCAAAGGGATGATTATGTATGGGATTCGGTGTGTTTGTGGTCATAGTGGTTGGTAGCGAGGCTGCAGGGATGTGTTTGAATGTGAAAGAACTATTGGTTGTGAATAAAAAATAAAAGTTGAAGAGTTATTGAATGGTTGGGCATGGTAATGGAACGAGAATAATAATCAATGGGTTTGGTTGGTTAATAAGAAAGGACTTGTTTGTGATGCATATGTTTTCCTGACATGATTTGTGGATGGAAGGGATATGTTTTACGAATGATTTACATGGTTGGTTGTAGATTATTTCCAGTAGTTAAGGTACTAATAAAATAATTCCATTGAAACATGAAAATATAAATGGGGTTGGGGTTGTTTTTTGTATGCATGCTTTGACATAGCAATGTTGAGGCACATGATCTATTCCTCTGTTAGAATCCATAGGGTGGGTTGTGTGTTTTGTATATAAATATCTGTATCTTTATGTTTTGTCGCACCCAACCCATGTTGAGCACTTAGTTCCAAACACTACCATTTCATGGGAGAGGGTGTTTTCCCCTTAGTTACTGGATCCTTCCTGCTCCTTTTTCCATAGATTGTGAGGGAATGAGGGGACCATACACTGACGACTCTTTAGGTATGATTCAATTGGGGTGGTGTTAGGCCAAGACTCTTCGGGTATGTTTACTTTTTCCCATGAATCTTCGGGATGAGGCCCAGGTGTGTACAGGTGGGATATGCGGTTGTGAGACCCAGGTATGTGCTGGAAGTGAGGCCCAGGTGTCTGAGGGTGAGATATGTGGTTGTGAGTCCTAGGTGTGTGCTGGCGGGATATGTAGTTGTTAGGCCCAGGTTTGTGCGGGCAGGAAGAGTCTTGTAGCGTCAGGACGTTCGCCGCTAAGAAGAACAGATAACTCGTTGGAAATGGTGTGGGGTACCCAATACTATTGTTCTTATATACTACTATATGTTGATTTGTGTTTTGGTGAGCGTGGATGGTGAGGTTGGGTGGTAATAATTCCTTGATAGGTTTTTGGTTTATTATATTGTTCTCACGGGACATTAGGATGTCTCCCCACTTGTGCACAAGAGATTTAGGTTTCCCTACTGATTATACATGTATGCTCACCCTACGTTTACTTTAAGGTTTCCGAGTGGACTACTAGGACCATGCTAGACCCAACTAGTCAGGACAGTTGTAGTTTTTTAGTTGTTCTACTCTATTTTCTTTTGGTATTGTACTTTTCATCTTTCGTGTACTTGTACCTTGTTTCTAAACTATTTAAACATGCATGTGGGATTGGTTTGGGAATATTTACATGTCTTTCCTTTCCTTTTCTTTGGGTTTTCAACTCATCCAATTTCCCAAGATTAAATAAATAAAAAGGGTAATGCCTCCCATATTGTGAAAAACTCATACCCTTGGTGCTAGTCTCCTCCCTGGGGCCTACTAGATGCGGGATTCAGGGGTCCTTTTCTCCATTTCACCATTTCCAACTCAGGAAGGGCATATTTGGAGGGAGGGGGTAGTGACATTAATTAAATTATAAACTCCAAATCATCATGATTTAATTAATTCTCTCTTCATTAATTAATTAAATGAAACCCTTGATTCCCATCAAATAATTTAAATATATTTTACATTGAATTTAATTAGATGAATATTTAACAACTCAATTAATTTAATTTATTTCAACCTCAAAATAAATAAATGAATCCACCATAATGATAACAATAATTATTATTATCATCTAAAAATATATTCTAGGATAAATCCCAATAATCCACAATACACATCATGTAACAAAATTCAATTTTACTCAATTTAATTAAATTAAACCACTATTTCACAAAAATTAATTAAATCCCACTATCCTTGGATTTATTTAAAAAAAACCAAAAACCAATTATTATTAATATTTATAATAATAATAATAACCACAATTAATAATAATTATTATACTCATAAAAACATAATAATAATAATCGTATTGTTATTATTAAACATTAGATAAAACCCAACACCACTATTAAATATTAATGATTCCTTATTAATTCAAAAATTACATATTTAAGTAAACACATATTCATTAAATATGAAACTCCTCCTTCAATTTAACATAATTTTTACACCTCATTTAATTAATCATTTTTTGTGATACCCAAAAGCCACATTAATTTCTCACAAATGTTACACCGCATTAATAATTCAATTATAATATTTAAATGCCCAATTAATTTATAACCAAATAATAAAAATTAACAACATTATTATTATTAACACATTATTCTATATAAACCAAAATCTCTCATTTAATATTATTTAATTAAAATTAATAAAATAATTAAATTGGTAAGATACAACGGTTGTACCATAACCTTGAGCATCCCATGGAGATTCATTAAAGTGGAATGTTCTCGATCCAGTTCTCTTGAGACATATCAGGAACATAGTGAAAATTATTATGTATTGATCCTAGTCCAAAAAAACAACATTATGTGTTCCAATACATGGAATTATGTTCTAGAGATCGATTATTTAAAAAAACAGTCCCTTTGATAAACCAATTTTTTAAAACCATTGAATTCAAACTCGATTAAAATACAAGATTAATTAGAATCTACCCACCTTAAAAACATTATGTTCTGTAGATTTTAACAAGAACTATTAAAAAATCTTCTGACTTACAATGATTGAGACGTTTTGTTTGAACAATGATGTTATGTTTCAAAATGCCAAACACACAACTAAATAAAACATATGTCCAACCAGTTAATTCTTTAAAAAAATCCCATGCTCACCGAAACAGAGCTTAAATATGATTCCATTAATGGGACCTCATTATAGAAAATGCTAGAATCTCGATTGACCAATATTAACTGGTTACACATGATTTCCTAGAATGAAATTATGGCACAACAACCCATAGTCACCCTTGAACTAGAGATGTGCATTTCTTAAAATTATTACATCAAAAACCTCATGTACATAAACGTATTTACCAAACATATGATGAAATTCTAAATACATTCCATTTAAAGGCTATTAAAAACACTAACATTCCTCAAATTAAATAAGGATGATCAAAAAGAACAAGACATCCTACGTACAACTCAATTCACAATGAATACAATTTTTTATTAACAGCATACCAAAAACACTCCATTTTTTATAGATGAAAAAGTATAGATTTATGAAACAATTATATTTACCTATTTGAAAATACTATTCAAATGTATGATGAGAGGGGTAAAATATTAAAACCACAACCTTTATGAGAACTAGGATGGACACCCATGATCAACCACAATTCATAAATTGATTCTTTTGGTAATGGTTTTTTGAATATTTCAGCAACCGTTTATGATATTGGAACATACTCTTCAACCAATTAATTCATATCCACATAAAAATTACAAAATTATATTTGATATAAATATATTTTTAACATTAATGTTGAATTTTATTCTTGATGTGATTGATTTTACATAGATTTTCACTACCTAAGAGCAAGGTTAAATTCCCTTTAAAAATAAAATCATTGCATTGAGTTTTCATCCATATGATTAGATTCATGGCTTCCATGGCAGTAGTATACTCTTCATAATCTATACAGTTAGTTACTAAAATCATTTTCATTAATTTACAACGTAAAAATTCATTCCTAGAAATAATACACCATCAGATGTGGATCTTATATCATAATTGTTTCCCACACAATCAGTATTTGAATACCCATACAAATAAATTCATTTTGAGAAATCATAAGTGATTTTGAAATTTTTTGTGCATTTTATGTATATGAATTTTTTTGTATAGAAATTAGATGCAATTAATTAAGTGAAATATAATGTCTCGCACATAATTTGATAACATAAACATTGTTGAGTCCTAAAGATGTGAATTAAAATAAACATCCAATCTGCTTCTGAAATTATTTATTGTTATATTCTTTCCCTTCTCAATAAAATATTGACATTTTTCCCAAATAAACTTGTGTGGAAACATATTTTTTGTATTTTAGGATGAACATATTAATAATTTTTTTAGAATAATGTTCATGTTAAAGAAATATATGTTTCTCCTTTTGTAAAATTAGTATCCCAATCATGTTTTTCAATTACACCCTATATGGAAATTTCAATTATTTTTTTGATCTATTAATCAAATTTTTTACAACATTCGTCATCATTTTCAAGATAAAATATTACATCAACATAAACAATTATGATGAGAGGATACTATAAAAAATTCTCTGATATAATGATTTGTATAAACTATTTCATGAAAATCATCTACAATAATCAAGTCTACAAATTTGAATACCATCTTCTTAGATATTGTTTTATCCCTTATAGAGCCTTCTTCTATATTTTACAGCTTATTTTTTTCTTTAATCATCCCCATAAAGATAATTATTCAATAATATTGACATAGTGACCATTTGAATAATCTTGTAACCTAATTGTACTATCATAGAAAAAATTTCATATTGGTTTTAATTATTCCAATGTGGAAAAATTTTCACCAAAATAAATACCTTTAATTTTTGGATACCCCTTACACACCAATTTATCTTTGTTACTTCTCACATTATCTTCATCATTGTTTCTATTCCAGAAAACCCAATTTGTACCAATAATGTTTTTTTAGAATTGATAAAATTTTACATGAATCATTATTTTCAATATAGTCTAACACAAAATTCTTGTTATAAAAAAATGTGAATACTCCAATGTTTCATAAAATCATTCAATGTCACATTTAAATACAAATATGTACGCATAATAACAATTGTTCTTATCCTTGTTTAATCATATTAATGTTGATCACGAGTTATATTATTAGCATACACATTCTTTGTCATCCTAGGATTAATTTTATGATTATCTTCATCAGCACTATAAATAACTGAGTTTGATTCTTCACATAGAGCAGGATTAAAATTATTTTTATCATTTTTAAAATTGTATTCCTTATCCTTATCAACATCCTTATTAAATAGAGTATGTTTTTCCCTAATATCATTTAATTAGTTTCACATAAATATAATAAATAATTCAACCACATTCATTATTAAAACATAAATATAGTCTAACTTCTATAGAATATCTTTGAAAAATTAAATTTTCACCTTTTTGTCAAACATTCCAAGCCGAACACCTTTCATGTATATGATACATTGAATCCCCAAATCTCACAACTGTTTTAAACATCGTGTTTTCCCATTAAAAATTCATATGGATTCATATATGAAACAAGACTATATAAATATCATTTTTGAATATAAATTGAAGTACTCATGGATTTCTAAAATAGTAATGAGAAACAAAATAATCCAGTAACCTAGATCTTCCAATGTCCAAAAAAATTATATTTTTCATCCAGAAACATGAAATTTTTTGGTAGTATATGGGGAACTATACTACATATGAATTCTATAATTGTTATCAGAAACATCAAATTCATCACATTTTTATTGACCACTATTGTATGTTCGCAACATCTTTAATGAATACTCATATTATTTCTCACCATTCCTAAGGAAACTTTTAAACATTTTAAAATCATGAAACTTATGTTTCATATACACAACCCATGTAATGAAACCAAATTCATCTATGAAGGTAATGAATTACTTATCTACATTGTTTTATCATTGGTCGACATATATCAATATTAATAACATCTAGGGGTTGTTTCAAAGAAATTTCATCTTTTTGTGCACAAAATATGTAATCTTTCAATTGTGACAAATAGATCTACACCAATATCATCATCTTGTAAAATACAGAATAACTCAGATAATGCTTCTTGAAGATAAATGTATCATGTTTCATTGACCCATGGGTTCTAGCCTATTATGATACAATTGATTATTTTCCACTATACTAATGTAAAAATACTTTTGTATTTCTAAAACATTGAACAAAATTCTGTTTGAACATTTGACTTCTTTAAATATAATTCCTTCTTCTTTACTAATATCAACACATGCATA
Organism: Viscum album; assembly: GCA_963277665.1. Classification (NCBI taxonomy): domain Eukaryota; kingdom Viridiplantae; phylum Streptophyta; class Magnoliopsida; order Santalales; family Viscaceae; genus Viscum; species Viscum album. The sequence continues at coordinate 332,995,109 of OY728157.1, read as the reverse complement.
ATTTTTAAAGATTATATTATTATCCTCATCATGCAATTGGGATACACTTAGAAATTTGTTTTTCCTCCCATAAATAAATCATATTTCTTGGTATTCAACAATTCTATTTCAATGATGGGTTATCCAACATCATTGATTATCTGAGATTCATCAATGTTAAATTTTGCTATTCCTTATTTAAATTTGTTGCACTCTTTAACAACATAAAATATTTTCTCATAAGATACGAACACCCCCTATCACGAATCTATTGTTATTCTCCTTTAGTTTCTATCAAAGGAGTTGCAACAATAACATATTTTTCTTCTTTTATTTAATTAATCACTTTAATCCTCTGACAATTCTTTAGAAACTTTTATTATGTCAGTAAAAATAAAATAAATCCATTCTCAATGTATCTTGGTTTCCTATAATAATCACATATAGTTTCCAATTGTTGAAACCTAAATTCAACTTTCACTCCAAACTTCTCATATTCCATTTAGAAAATATTCAATAACTTCATATTTTTATAGAATTCACTCTCACTCATCATTTTCCTATCAGAACATATAGAGTAATAATCGTATAGATTGTTGAGCCAACACATATTTCATGTGTGTCTAAATATACCACTTAGTTGGATGTATCCATAGACTTAGTATTTTCATGTGAATCTTCCACATTAACTAGAATTGTGAATACATTTCTCAATAACATTATTATCATCATATTCCAAGACACAATCAATTATGTTATCAAAAATTATCCTTTTTTCTTTTTTAGCCTTATTAAAATATAATATAGTAGAAATATATTTTAATCTAGATGGTTTGAAATCATTCATTGACTCAGCCTATTTTGTATCTTCTGAATTCTACACTTTTATTCACTAAAATCAGAATATTCTATAAAAATTCATTCAAAATACAATTCAATAATTATTATAAACTGTTGGGGGTAATTTTTTTATCCTTATTAGTTTTCCCATATCAAGGACTCTCAACAAACAAAATAATTGATTTTTAGAGACATGCATTTCTTTGTTCAGATTTAGAATAGTTTTTTTTATATGTCCCATATCATCATTTTTCTCTTTCAACTTTACCTTAATAATGTTATTATGAGTAATTTGTTATTCATTATCAATTTCACTGAAAGAATCACATTCACGTAACGAAAAAATAATGATTTCTTGTTGAAGAACATTCTTCTTCCAACAACATGATTTTCTTTTCAAGACATCTGATATTTCTCAATCATTTTATCAACTCTTATTTATAATTAAATTCATGTTCTGTTTATTCTCGTTCATAATTACTACTTCTAAATTTTTTTTATTCACTCATATATTAAATGTATTCCGAATCGCATATTCAATAGAATTTTCAGATTCAACATCATTACCATTTTCATATTCTTCATCTTTTTTATAAGGAATTTATCCTTTTTGATTTTAAGAATTTAATATATTTCCCATTTTAATATGATATTCTTTTCTCTCGTTGTTTCTTCCAATATCCTATTGGGAATATTTAGCCTTCATAATTATTTTCATCTTTCTTTTTTTAGGATAATTAGCCTCGAAATTATCAATGATTCCACATTCAAAACCTTTCAAGGGAATATTCAATTTATATTTTATTGAATATTTTTTCATATTTTTTGAAAAATATTATTAAATATCAACAATATTTTTACATACCTCATTTTCAGAATAAAAATAACCATCTTAATTTTCAATAAGTATATTTATTGAATTTTATTTCATATCAACCTTGATAGACATTTCTCTATCAATTCATTTTTTTCTCTTAGCTTTTCCATGTTTCATTTCAAAAGTGATGCGAGTGCATTGAATATTAGAAATATATAAAGTTTTAGGATATCGATCAACCAATAATGATTCTATTTCATCAAATATATTGAGAAGTATTATAATGTATATTTAAAAAATATTAGAATGTTTTCACTATTCATCAAGTCATCTAATAGTTCTGATAATAGAATTTATCATCAAAATTAATCTCCTAAAATATTTGAATTCTGCAATCCTAAATTATCCAGAAATAAGTGTCCGTAATTTTAATTTTTCATTCATCTAATTTTTATTGCATTGAAATATGTTTTCAAATTTTTCCCATAAACTGTTTGATATAGAAACACCCTTCACCATTATGAATTGAATTTCAGATATTGGTGATTATAAATCATTATTATCCCTTCTGTCATTCTCAAGAATCTTCTAATCAATATATATAAGTAGAAATTTAAAATCAATAGTAGGAAACTCATATGTTTAATCTTCCAAAAATTCATATCCAAAATACATAAGATACAAAAATATTTTTTCCTTCCAAATATGATAATTATTTCCATAGAAAACCAGAATATTTTTAATATTCACAAATTTTCAAATCACTACTAAAACAATTAAGAGAAGGGAACTTATGCTCTAATACTATTTTAAAGTGACTATTAATGATATTTATATCACTTACACAGGGAGAGGTTAATCAATGATACTTTTTATTTTATGTTTCTTTTTAATTGATACAACATTCTCTTCCATTTAAATATTCAATTCTCTAATAAAAACTATTCAAACACACATCCAAAGGAACACAAGTTTTTAATTGTTCGCAATTCATTATGAATATCTACATCATTGGTATGTTTTGTAGAAAATATAATACCACATAATCCACTAGAGAAATATCATTTGTGTGGATTACAATGAGTATGATATATAGCTTCACACATGTAGAACATTGAAAAAAATACAATAGCCTGTGTTTCCCATCATATTCCAAATTGGGTAAAACAATGTTTGTCTAACATCACACATTACCAGTTCATCCATTCCAATTTCTATGATTGTTTCCTTTTAAAAAAAATTATTCAATTTCATAACTTGAATTTGGTAAGAAAACCAAGGAGGTGATCTAAAATTCCAATCTGACCGCAAGTACGATTCTATAAATATGATTCTCTTATTCCAATTCGTCAGATATGATTTCCCCATAAAATAAATTTGACTCCTATAGAATATGAGTAGGACAATTTAGAACTCCTTATTCCCCATTCTAGAAATCACATCATAGAAATTTCTATTATATTATCAATATGGAAATGATGATCATCTGAATAAAATGAACATTATAATATGATATTCACCTAAATATAATTACCACAACATATGATGATAAATTTAATAAAATTCAAATAATATCACTTCTTCATTCACTTCAATCTATTGAAAATTATTCAATCTCAACAAAATATAGATACTCATTTCTCATCCTTACACTTCAGAGATTCCCTGTCTTCTTTCATGAATAGTACATCCATCATAAGTGTGAGAATATATGATGTATGTTTCACATTTTATGGGTTACTGAATGGTGGAAATGGTGGGAATCCCAAAACAAATTACTCCTCAACCAAATTTTTTGAAATCACGAACTGCCATGAATTTCAAGTGCATTTATGAATTTTTCAGAACTTCTCTAATATTTACATATATTATTTATTCTTAATAAATTATTATGTCATTATTTAACACATGTTAGACCTATTTCAACTATACATTCATATTGATGAATATTATGTTTTCCTCAAAAACCTATACACTGATTTTAATCCTCTATTGTCATTATTCAAATTATAAAAAGAATTTTCAAAAAATTAAGAGTTCAAATAAATCTTATGAAACCCATCAGAATGAATCGCATATGATTTATATCATTTTTATTTTTCATTGAATTAAAATTAGTTCGTTTTGTTTCTCATATTTTTCACAAATCACAACTGTCTTTTTATCCTAACCACTTCTTTCAGAAATTGATTCAACCATGAAAGATGGTTGACTACACTGTTGATCGATTAATTTCATTATGAATTTTAGCAACTCAACTCAATTCATATTTTATTTTTTTACTAAATGATTATTCCCTGAATGACATTGTATGCCGAATACGATGCACCAGTTCAATATATTTTTATATAGAAAATTTTATATTCCACTAACATCAGATTGATTCATGACATCGTTGATTCTTTTTAATACATTTGAAAAAATATTAATAATAGTCATTAATTAATTAGTAATTATTATAACTTACCAATAAATTCATACATTTCATTATCAACATGAATATGATGGACATGAATACAATTCTGATTAATAAAATTAGAATGAATAAGATCTCCAACACCCTTTTCACTTTTAATTTAAATTTGATATATCTAAATATTATAGTTCATTATATCAGCCACTCCCCTTATCAATGATAAATCATTCATCACTTGTTTTTAAAATAACATAAGATTTATGTTAACTCTATGATCATAAAATAATCATCACATTTATTTTTTTAAAGTCCTGAAGATTCAGATTCTACATCAATAAGATCACATCATTCAAACCAGATATAGAGTGAACCAAATGAACCTTTACATTCGACCAGATTATTCTTTAATATGATCAATTATTTCATTCTAGATTTTGTTTGAATCTAAAGAGATTTTTCTTATGGCCATTGTAATGTCCCAACACAGCTCACCCATGAAACAGTGGTATGACCGGTAGCCTCATGACCTCGAGAGAGTCTCGCATTATACCAGAGGCTACCTACTAGCATCCAGGCACTAAGGATATATATTGGGGAGACAATAACATCTTATCAGTCTTAAAAAAGTGGATATTAATAAAAAATTGGGAATGAATTTTGAATAATGATAAATAAGCATTAGATATAATTTTATAAATCATGTATAAAACAAATAGAAAATGCCATTGTTATACATTTCAATTATGTAATGATGGAACACTATGAAATATATAAACAATAGAACATGATTAACCTATATACAATGAAATAAAAAAACTATGACTCAAATCTCCCAGGGCGATCTCCCTAAGTATCTCGAGCATCTGCTCGGTCCAATGCTCATATCTCCCACATACATGTAATTAAGAAAATCATAAAACCAAATAGAATCTACTCCCATACCCCAGTGTAATGGTGGCCCACGTAGGGTGTGATATATGAATCTCAATAGGTCAGATCCAACGATGTCGAAACCAAATCTAGACATTAAATAAATAATTTAAATAGTGTGAAACCATTCATAAATATAGTATGCAGTATAATGTTACTATATAACCTTGTACAAACATCATCCCTCATATTATTTTGAACCTGAACCATACATATGTCATTCATAGACATTTGATATCACACAATTATTTTCATTTTTCAATTATTCAATCCTTATTAAATTAATTACGTCTTGAGATTCGTCGTAAGCCTGAAATCCCTCGAATATGTCACTCACAACAGTTGTCATTAAAGGCCCTCTATGAAATAAATGTAAATACAATATCCATGAATGTTATTTGGCTTTGAAAACATGTCATAAGATATTATTTTTAATCATTAATGTACTATGTCTGAGCCTATCCAATAAAACATTAATAATTTTCCCAACAAATACCAAAATCTGATCCCGTCCACTAAGAATAGTGATTCCCACCTAGTTTTTTCCACTAAACAGATATTCCCCCAATTCATTAACATGTCTGAAACCTTTATCTAATTCAATTAGAAAGTTGTAACATCACATCATCATTCATTTTCATTTATTTAAAATCATGTATGACCAATTGGACCAAAGTCTAATGATAATTAATGGGTGTAGATCGTCATGTATAGCTCCCTCGTTAGTATTTAGAGAATTATTCTTTATCTCACAACCCATGGGTATTTGGATCATCAGTCCCTATCCAATAATAGAATACATACACGCATGATGTGTGTAGAATTCTAGGTCTATCACCCCATGAGTATTTTGAGCATCAGTCCTTGTCTCTCAACATGTTTATCAATCATACATAATTATTCATAATTTATGAAGAACACTGTTTATACCACATACAAAATCACAATTAATTAATTCCTAAATTAATTAATCAAGTCTATTATTTAATTCAACAATAAATAAAAAAATAAATATCTCTTTAATAAATTTTACAATAATTTAACCATTCAATATCTCAATACATAAAAATTAATTAAAAATTAATTTTTCATCACTAAAATAATGTAAACTAGATAATGAAATCAACAAATAATTATCCAAATTCCATAACTAAAAACATTAGAATTAATTAATAAATATAATTTACTTATTCAGATAATAATCCAATTTATTAGGTAAAAATTACAAATCTGTCATTTAAAGAAATAACTAAAAAGTACAGATATCCATTAACTAATCCATCAATTAATTAATCTATAAAACAAATCACATCCCATAATTCATTATCTCATTATAAATATCAACTATCAATAATTAAGTTATCACATATATAATTTTTAGTTAATTCCAAATTAAACAACATTGTTCAACATGGTCAAAATCCCTAAATTAGTTCAATAATCAATTAAAACTAGTCATGAACCCCATCACCATAGGATTAAATCAACAATCAAATATTCATTTCTTTCCATCAACCCATTATATATCAGAACTAACAGAAAGATATATATAAAACTAAAACCAATAGTAAACATGATATAACACTACCACTACATTTTTTATTGAATGTATCACACACCGATTGAGTGGTTTTAATAATAAAACATGATATTAATTTTCAAACCAATAACATGTTAAATTTAGAATGTTAAATCATTGAACATGACAAATTTACATTAATAAGACATGAATATAAATACTTCACAATATGTATTTAATTTCTAAAAAGTGTACTAAGAATTTTATATACACATTTATAAAATTTTGGACATGGATAGGTACCATATCATAGTAAATTTGTCCAAGCCAAATCATTATAACTCAACTATGATTTGATCTCACACATGAACCTCAAAAAAATGAATGTGTATTTGGAATTTATCTTCTTACAAGACAACCAATAACTGACACACATAAATAGTTTGGTTAGGACCAAGACACATCAAAATATTATCAAAATCACCAAAAACCCATTAGAATCTATTTCATAGGGTGAGAAACCAAATAACGGGTTTAAACTCACATAGTAATATTGATGTGTCGAACCAAAATTGAGATGAAATTCTTTTCCATTATCAGTGGTAGTAAAAATGCGGACCAACAGGTCTTGAGAAGCCCCTGGAACGTCCCTATAATCTAAAAAACATGAAAACCCAATTGAACATGAACATTAGAGTTTCAACCGAGAAAACATGTTAAGGGAGGAGCCAAATGGTCAATAAAAAACATGAATCATATGTAGATGAACTCACCATGATGTGAAAGTCAAAATTCCTAAAAACATTAGGAGGATCTGAGTGCACGAAGAGGAGGCAACAAGGGGGTGTAGAGCACCTCATGGGGGGATGGGGTCTTGGTGCGTGTCGCTGCTCCTGCAATTCACCTCCTCCTTTATTCTCTATCCATCAACTAGTTAACACCCTATTAAGCTAAAAAATATAATATAATAATAATTACTATTATTATACTCATTTAATATAACGTTTTTTATTAATTAACCATTAATTAAATTTTTCACAATTATTTCTAAAATCCCACAATTATCATATAATTAAATTAATATAACATTAATTTAATTATATAAATATAGTAATAATAATAACATCCTTATTATTATTTTTATTATAAAAATTTTATTTTATATAAATTAAGTAAAAACACATTTTAAAAACCGAGTAACCACGCAACTTTCTCACATGGATTGACTAACCACACATAACTTGATATCTACATTTAATCTTATCCCAATATGCATTTCATATTCAACTTAAGAATTCATTAAAAACCAGTTTTACAGATAAATTAATTAAATTACTCATTTACTTGATTTTATATCCATTAAACCCAACTTCACATTTATTCCGCATTTAATATGACAATTTAATGTCACATTTTTTGATAACAACTGACTCCACATTTTCATGTCTTTAATATTATTCTTTGTTGATAAACCATAACTCGTCATTATCAAATTATTTTATAAATTTCATTCACAAAAGCTAACAAAAGAAATTCCACACTTCATTTTATTTTAATAAATTTTCTCAACACAAATTAATTAAATTAGAAATCCATCTCATTGTAATTTAATTTATTTTCCTCACACAAATTAATTAAATAAAAACTCCACATCATAGTGATTAATTAAATTCCAATTGAACATGAATTTTATTAAATGAAACTACAAAAACTCATTTAATAAAATTTATTTCAACCTTATATAATGAAATGAAACCGTCATAATAATAACTATCCTTATTATTTTCATCTATTAAAACACTTCAATTATAAAATCCAAAAATACCCACTACACATTATGTAATAAAATTCCATTAAAATTAAATTAATTAAATAAACCACTCTTTCACAACAATTAATTAAATCCCCATATTCATTGTATTTAATTTGAAATACAAAAAAAATACATTACTATTATTATTCATAATAATAATAACAACCATAAATAATAATAATAATTGTACTCTTAATGACATAATAATGATAATCTTATTATTATTACTGTTTAAACTTAGATAAAACCAAAAAACACTATTAAAAAAATGATTCCTTATTAATTCTAAAAATCCATATTTAAATTAACACATCTTCATTAAATATAGAACCACTTATTTAATTTTACATAATTGTTCATCATAATTTAATTAATCATTAATTTGTGATACCCAAAAGCAACATTAATTTCCCCCTAATTCTACACCCCATTAATCATGTAATAATAATATTTTAACACAAAAAATACTTTATGAAACAATAATAAATAAAATTAAATATTTACTATTAATAAATTCTTCTACTTAAATACAAATATCATATTTAATATTATTTAATTAAAAATTTAAAATATAAAACTGGGTACCCTGTATGGGTTTGACCGCAACTATGGGCATCCCATGTAGATCCATTAATGTGGACTATTCTAGATCTGGTGCTCTTGTGAAAAATGGGGACAGTTGTAAAAATTATTTGGTATTCACCAAAGTCCAAAAATAACACCTCTATGTGTTCAAACACATTGATTTATGTTCAATAACACTGTTCATTTGGAATTACAACAGACCCATCGATAAACTGAAAAAAATAAAAACCATTCAAAATTTAAACCTGTTTCCAAAACATGAGTCTTTATAGTCTCCACAGCATAAAAATGTATCGTCCCTAAGAAGTCATCAGGAACTACTACCTAAACATCTGACTTATCATGGTCGAGATATTTTGTTGAACAAATATATAATGCTTCCAAAATCCAAATTTAATAAAAAACAATACACAACTCCATCTTCTTAATTATTTAAAACCCTAACCAAATATCACCAAAATAGAGCATACATCTAATCACATTACTAGGACCTCATTATGAAAAATGATTCAATATTTACTGACAAACAAAAACTGGTTGCACATGATTTCCTGGAATGATATTACGGAACTGAAACCCACAGTTACCTTTAAACTGGCGATAGGCCTTTTAAAAACTATTACATCACAAACTGTATCTACACTGAAGACCTTAACTAACCACTGCATACATTCACATATTAATCCATCTTAATGATATTAAAAAAACAAATGCCACCCAACCTGAATTATGTCATTTCCCAATGAAACCATGCATCCCACGTAGTACCCAGTAGAAATCCACAAATCAAGTACAACATCATTTAAAAAATTAGTGTGGTGTAATAATGAATCAATATTAATGTCTCCATGATGAGTTTATGGTAGGGTTATTGTTCATCACATTCAGATGACATCACATAGAGAGAACTAGTTCCACTAAAAAGATCAGTCGAACTACTACCAAACAACTCTGTAAAAAATCTCAATGTCACTTGCTAAAAAATTTATGGAAATCAACACAACACTACCCACCTATGGATTTTTCATGACGTCGAAATAAACGATCAACCGCTCACTATTGTGCAATTTCAAAACCTTTTAAAACATGTCTGTGGAATTACATGAACCAATATCCTCACTTAAAACATTGATCATAAAATCTGTAACATAACTTATTGGGATGTAAAAATAGTTGAGATCCTAAAAGACATTCCATGTAGTGGGATGAACATACCTTAATGCCCAAATAATTATAAGGTTACTACCTACCATGGGATATACCCTTAGAAAGCATAAACGTTGACCCTCTATCTTGGTCACTCAACCCCAAAAATACATGGTTCAAAAGAACATTAATCATTTTATCTATTTAAATTAATTTATTTCTACTATCATAAATTTGAATGAATTTCAACAAACACAAAAGTAAATTTTCATAATATATAACATTATTATCAATTAATTCCCCACATGAAACCCATAAATTCTTTAACAAATGTCATATTTAAAAATATCATATTTACTATCATCAAAATATAACTAAACAATTTAGTATCTATATTCCTTTTACAGAGAAGGCGACCTCCAAAGGTCCCATTTATTCACTCCTTGTTCATCAAAAAGAAACCCAACAACATTTTATTTACATTCATCACCATTTTCAAACATACTAAGGTTATAAAAGTTTTATTCACAGGGTTTTCCATTTACCAATCTGTCATGTGCCCAATCACCTTACCATTATAATTTGGATCCCATTAATGATATAAGAATTCCATTTTACATTTTTTCTGTATCATCCTGATTTAAAAATAAAAAAATCACTCACATGATATCATAAGAAGTAACAAAATATAATTTTCTAACATAGAAGCATGGAACATTTATAAAACATTCTAATCTGAGAGGTAACATGGAATATAAACACTCATGCAGGGTAAAAATGTCACTGAAACATGCTATCTAAAAAAGAATGCTATATATGTACAAGAAAAGCTATATATTCAAGGCACACAATCTATATTAGCAGGAATCCAACTAATAAAACTACATGACATTGAATATATTAAATCAATATTAATCTTTGTGTGCCTAATATTATGATTGTAATAAAACATCCTTTTATATCATGCAAATATAATTTTTTTCAAAATTTTCATAATCAATAAGAGGTGCAATATACACCAGTCATCCAAGGTGAAATAATATCAACTATAATATCGAACAACAAGAAATACAAGCATAACCCTAGCCACATGGTCATTTCCTATACGTGATGTGATCAATCCCATGCACGGATAGTATAAAAAGCACTAACATGTTCCTAGTCTCATATATACCCACCCCAAAACAATAAAACAAGGAAAAAATTGAACAAACTACCTATAATACAACATTGTATTGTCATGACCTACCTCATCCTTGAACATGTTTCCATATAGGTTGCCACATGACCTCAAGCGTGTATCCCCATTTCATAGAGGCTTCCGACTTGTAGTGACATTCTAATGATTTCCATTGGGTAGACTATACCCTCTTATCATAGTAAAAAATAGTAGACAAAATTAGTAAGTAGAAGTGTCATTGGGAATATAGATAAAGCATCAGAAGACATAATTGTATATATATTGTATAAAAAAATTTCTAATGCAAGTTTTATAAAATGAAATCATGTTATGATGGTGTAACTATTAAAGCGATAAACAATACATCATGATTACCATATAAATAAATAAATAAACAAACAATGACTAAATGCCCCGACAGTGATATCCTCAATCATCATGAGAATTTACTTGGTCATCATATCATATCACCCATGTATATGAAAACATCATTATCCTCCACCAATATAGAATATACTCGGGTAACCCAGTGCAAAGACGACCAGAGTCGGGACTGAGATATAATTCTCAGAAGGATGGAAGAACCAGTGTCTACCCAAAACCAATTCATTCAACAAAAAATTTATACAGTGTGAAAACATGGAAAAACAAAGTATACAGTACAATGTAACTATATACACGAGTACCTATTTCAGACCTCAACTTGTGTCTGATCCACCATCATACATTTTTCATTCACACACTATATTAATCACCCATTCATTTTCATTTATCATGTATTCCATCAATGTTTAATTATAAAAGTCTTGAGATCCGGACGAAGCCTCTCATCCCCCATATAAGTCACACACAATATAAGTTTCTACGAAATATCAATTAAATCAATGTAAATAATGTATCCAAGCTTGTTGTTTGGATTGGATAAAATATAACTAAGATATTATGTTTATTCTCTAAAGTACTTTGTCTCAGCCCATACACAAAATTAAATAATTATTCTTCTAACCATTACCAATATCACAGCCCGCCCACTAATAGTAGTCATTTTATCCTGGCTCTGTCAACTAAAGTTTGGTTCACCCAATTAAATAACTTGTCTAAGCCATTTATCATATTCAATTAACAAATCATAACATGGAATGATGTTTCACTAACCATTTAATTCAAATCATTCACGGTCAATTGGATCCACAATACAATGTTAATAAATGGGTGTTGAAAATCATGTCTAATACTCTCATGTGTAATTCGAGAAGTAGTCCTTGTCTCACAACCCGTTGGTATTTGTAACATCAGTCACTGACCCAGAGATGAATTTTTATATGCAAGATGGGTGTAGAATGCCATGTCTGGATACCTATGAGTATTTGGAGCATCATTCAATGTCTCATATCCAGTTTATCTATAATTTTAAATTATTAATCATTGATGAAAAACACCATGTCTAACACCCCAAAACCATAAATTAATTAATTCATAAATTAGTTAATCAAATATATTAAATATTTCAACAACTAATTAACATTATAAATCTCACATAAAAAATATTACAATTATTTATCCTTTAAACATCTAAATAGATAGTAATTAATTAACAATTAATTTTTCTTAACAAAAAGAAAGAAAAATGGATAATTAACTCAACAATTAATTATAGAAATACATTAATAAAATAATAATAATTAATTCACGATTCAATTATCCTTATTCACTCACTTATTCAACAAATTAGTTAAATATATTAAATCTATTAGTTAACAAAACAATTAACTAATTACACATTACCACCAAATAATCAATCAATTAATAAATCTATAAAATAAATCACATCCCATAATTATATTTCTAGAATTAATTATCTCATATAAAATCTCAACCAATATAATTCATTTATCACATCATTTCAATTTAATTAATTCACATTTACTTAGCATGGTTTGACACTGTTAACATTTGAAAATTATTTCAAAAATTAATAGACAAATATTCAAGAACATCATCACCGCATGATTAATTAAACAATATAATGGTCATTTTGTGGAATTAAAATGTCATATATCAGTACTAACAGATAAAAATAAGGAAAAATAAAACCATTATAAGACATGATATAACAGTACCACTAATTTTTAGTTTTAAGGATGTGTAACACAATTGAGGGGTTTTAATATAAAAAACATTATATCACATATCACATAAATCCCATGTGACATTTATAATTTTAAATCATTAAACATGAAAAATTCACATTAAGAGGCCTTCAATATAAATATGTCACTACATTGATTTATTTTCTATGAAAATTGTAATATAAAATTTGTTAATGCATTTATAAAATTTAGGACTTTGAAGGGGACACTACCTCAATGAATTTAGTTTAGTCAAATCTTGATAAGTCAATTGTGATCCGGTCATGTACATACAACTCAAAAAAATGCATGTGCATATATAATTTATCATAGTATGAAACAACTATTAATTGACACCCATCAATAATGTCGCGGGGTTCAATAGACACCAAAATATTATCATCAACAAAAAAACCATTAGCATCAAATTTATAAGGTGAGAAACAAAAAAATATGTTGAAACCCACACACAAATATAGAAGTGATGAACCAAAATTCATTTGAAATTATTATCCCTTGCCGGAGATAGGTCAAATTCATACCAAAGGGTCTTAATGAGAACCGTTCACAGCAATATATCCAATGAAACAAGGAAACCCAATTAAAAAGACATTAAGGTTTCTTCCAAACAACCAGGGTGAGGGAGGATCCAAACAGTCAATGCGAATCATGAAACATATACAGACAGACTCACTGTGAAGAGGTAAAGAATATTCATGATGACGTTGGGGGATCCAAGCATGTGATGAGGAGCCATTAAGGGGGTATATCACGCCTCATAGGGGGTGGAGGCCTGGTGCATGTCTATCTTCCGATAGTTCTCCTATTGTTTCATTCTTTCTCCATAAACTATTTAAAACCCTGTAAATATAATAGACAAAATAAAATAATAATAACATTTATTACACTAATTTACTATAATAATTCTTCATTAACTAACCTTTAGAAAAACATATCATAGATAATTTTTAAATACCCCATTTTTCATGTAATTAAAATATTATATCATTTAGTTAATTAAATACATTCAATAATAATAATAATAACCTTGTTATTATTATTAATAAAATTTTCATTTATTGAAATTAAATAAAAATACATATTTAAAATATGGTAACCGTGTAGCTGACTATCACAGTTTGAGTAACCTTAAAATGCCTGATATCTACATTTAATATATTTCTGATGTGCATTTCACATTCATCATGAGCATGTATTAAAAACCTCTGCTACACATCAATTAATAAAATTCATAATTACCTTGAATTTAAATTAATTAAACCCAAATCCAAATTAATTCATAAATTAATATTACCATTTAATGTTACCATTATTCTATAACACTCAAATACTCACTTAGATCTCATTAATATTATCCCTTGTTAATGACCACCAACTTCTCATTAACATATTATTTAATTAAAAATATTCATAATATTTAAATAAATAAATTCCCCATATAATTTTATTTAAAAAAATTGTCTAGACACAAATTAATGAAATTAAAAACACTAACTCATCATTAGTTAATTAAATCTCTAATATCAAAATAAATAAATAAATCCATTGATTCACATCTATTAATTTAATTAATATTGGCGGTGAATTTAATTTATTGAAACTCTAACAAATCATTTAATTTAATTTATTTCAACCACAAAATAAAAAAATGAAACCACCATAATAATAAGCATAATTATTATTATCATCCTTGAAATGCATCACAGATAATACCCAAGAATCACTAGTACTTATCATGTAATAGAATTCATTTTAAATCAAATTAATAAAATGAAACAATTATTTCACAATAATTAAATAAACCCCCTTTTCCTTTGATTTATTAAAAAAACAAAAAATCCATTATTATTATTATTCTATATAATAATAATGACAGCCATAATTATAAACAATTATTATACTCATAAAACAATAATAATAAAAATTGTATTATTTTTACTACTAAATCTTATATAAAACCCAACACCACCAATAAATAAAAACGCTTCCGTATTAATTCCAAAATTCCTTATTTAATTTAAAAAATCTTCATTAAATACGAAAATCCTCATTTAATTTCTCATAATTTTTATTCCTCATTTAATTATTCATTTTATTTTGATCCCCAAAATCCACATTACTTTCCCACAAATGTTACGCCTCATTACTCATTCAAATAAAATCTTTTAACACCTAAATAATTTATGAACCTATAATAAAAATAACAACATTATTATTATCAAAACGTTCATATATATGAACATACATCTCCCATTTAATATAATTTAATTAAAATAAGTAAAATAGTAAATTTTCTATGTTGCACGAGTCAGACCACAACCTTGCGTAGCCCATGCATGTCCATTAATGAGGAATGTTCTGGATTTACTGCTCTTGAGCCTTATTGGGACAGTAGTGAAAATTATTGGGTATTTAACCTAGACTAAAATAAAACCATTATGTGTTCCAATTCTAGTAATTATATTCTAGAGCTCAGTTATATTAAAAAAACTGGCCTGTTAATAAACTAAATTTGTTTTTGAAATCCTTTGTCATTTAAACCCCTTTCAAAAACACTAGTAATTATAATCTACCCACCATATATACTTCATGTTCTTGAAAAGTAATTAAGAACTAGTAAAAAATATTCTAACTCACCAAGGATGAGATGTTTAATTATAAATAAATAAATATGTTTCAAAACTCCAAAAACACTACCTAACAAAACATATGTCCAACCACATAATTCATTAAATCCAAAACCAATGCTCACTGAAACATAGCTCATGTATAAGGCCATTATTGGGATTCAATTATAGAAAATATTAGATTCTTGATTGACCAATATGAACTAGTTTCACATGATTTAGTGGAATGATATTATATTCTGAAAACCCACAATCACCCTTAAACTAGAGATGTTCTTTTTTAAAATTATTAAATCCCAAACCACATGTAAACCAATATATTTACCCAATATTTAGTAAAATTTCCACATCAAGCCATTTCAAGGATATTAATAAAAATAAAATTACCCTAATTAAAGAATGTATTCCCAAAATAAACCATATATTCCACATATAAATCAATTCGCACAAATTACCATTCTTAATTCACAACATACCCGAAACTCTCAATTATTCATTAATTTAAAAGGATAGATTTATGAAAAAACTATTTTATAGACTTTGAAAACACTAGTCAAATGTAATAAGAGACAGGGGAAAAACAAAAACCATAACCTTGATGATAACAAGGTTGGATACCCATGTTCAACCAAAATTTAGAAAATTTTTATTTTGGTAAGGGTTTGTTGAATATATCAGCAACCAGATACATTGTTGGAACATACTCTTGAATCAATTAATTATTCTCCTCAAGAACATTAAAAAAATTATATTTTATATCAATATTATTTTAAGAAGAATTTTTAATTGATTCCTAATGTGATTGATTTTAAATTTATTGTCACAACCTATGAGAAAGGGTAACTTCCCTTCAAATATAAATCATCGCATTGAGTTTTCATCCATATAAGTTGATTCATGGCTTCCGTGGTAGTAGTATACTTAGTATAATGCATTCTTATTGTTAATAAAATATATTTAATTAACTTAAAACTAAAAAAACACATTCTTAGAAATAATAATCAAACATATGTGGATCTTATTTAATCATCATTTCATACCAAATTAGTATTATAATACCCATATAAATCAATACATTGAATTCTATCATAAGTGATTTAGAAATTTGTTATTTTTTTAATGTATCTATTATTTTTTCAACATCAATCATATGTGACTCATTATGTAAACTATAAATTTTGTAACATAAATTTATAATATTAGCATAGTAGGGTCATATGGCAGAGAAATAAAATAAAATTCAAATCATCTTCAGGAATTCATTATGGTTATCTTATTTTCTTTATCAATATGTTCTCAACTCATTTCCCACATAAATCAGCGGGGAAACATTAATTTGTTTTTCATGGTGAAAATTTTAGTATTTTTGATAGAATAATTTATTTGGTAAAGAAATATATGATTCTTATTTTAAAAATTGATATCACAAGAGAGTATTTAAATTACACCCTAAATATAAATGCTAAATATATTTTTGATTTATTCATTAAATATTTCACTACACCTTTCATCATTTCCAACAAAGAAAAGGAAATCAACATAAACAATTATAATGAGGGGATACTAATATAATTCTCTCATACAATGATTTCAATAAACACATTCTTGAAAATCAATTACTTTAATCAATTCTATAATTTTAAATACCATCTTATCAGATATTGGTTTAGCCTATACAAGGGATTATTTAATATTTCAAAACTTTTTTATTGATTTAAACATCCTCATCATGATCATCATTTTATTATATATACTTAGCAACCATTTGATTAATCTTGTAACCTTATTATGCATTTCTAGCAAGAAAAATTCTTATTGTTTCTAATCATTCTAATGGATAAATGTTTTCCCAAAAATCAATAACTTCAATTTGTGAATATCCCTTACACACCAATCTATCATTGTTACATATCATATTATTTTCATTTTTCTTTCTCTTCCAGAAAACCCACATTGTATAAATAATGTTTTCTAGAGCATTGGTACGTGTTCACATGCATCATTATTTTCAATATGGTCTAGCTCATCATTCATGGACTAAAATAATTTCAAATAATCAAAAGATTCTTTTACATAATTCAACTTCACATTTTAATAAAAAGACGTATGTGTAATAAAATTTGTTCTTCTTCATGTTTAACCCTATTGTTATTGATCACTAATTTTATTCTGAGCATCATATTTTTTTATCATCGTAGGATGATTTTTTTGAGTATCTTCATCAATAGTATATATATCTGACTCTGATTATTCAAATTTAGTTGGATTACACTTTTATGTATCCTTATTAGATTTTTTTTCCTTTTCTTGATCAACTTCATTATTAGACTGACCATGTTTTCTCGTAATATCATTTAATTATTTTTTATCAATAGATTAAACAATTATTCATCTATTATTGTTAAAATATATATATAATATTCCTTCTATAGAATATCTAAGAATATTTATATGCTCACATTTCTGATCAATATTTTCAAACCTTCTATATATTTCTTTATAATAGATGGTCTCTCAAAAACTCAAAACTATTTAAAACATTGATTTTTGTCGTAAAAAAATTCATATGGTTTTATATCTGAACCAGGATTGTATAAAAATAAGTTTTGAATTTAAATTATATTACTCAGGGATTACATAAAATATAAATGAGAAACACCATAATCAAGAAACATAGTTCTTACTATGTCCACCAAAGTTATATTATTTATTTCAGATACATGAGTTTTTTTGGAGTATATGAGGAACTATACTAAATTAGAATTATATTCCTGTATAGAAAATTTAAAATTCATCACATATGTGTTGACCACCATTGTATGTTTTCTACATCTTCAATGATTACCTACATGGGTTTTCAGTTTTCCTATTGAATCTTTTAAACATATTCAAATCATCTAATTTATGTTTCATTTACATAACCCAAGTAATTCGAGAAAAATCATCAATGAAGATAATGCTATACATATCTACATTTTATTTATCATTGGTCCACATAATAAATAATTAATAATCTTCATGGGTTGTTTAGATCAAATCTCAACGTTTTGTGCACAAAATTTGTAATCGTTCATTTATTTCAAATAGAACAATCCCAATATAATCTTCTTGTAAAATCTACAATAACTCAGATAATTCCCTTTTTAAATAAATGTCTCTTGTTTTATTTACCCATGTGCCCCAGAATTTTATGACACAATTGATAATGTTTGACTATACTGAAGTAAGTAAAGTTTCTTATTTCTAAATCATGAAATAAAATCTCTTTCGATCATTGGACTCCTGTAAATATCTTCCCTTCTTCATTAATTTTTACAACACAAACTTATTTTTGAAGATAATTTTTTTTCCTTATCACACAAATGTGAAGCACATAGAAAATTTCCTTGCATCCCATCATCATATAAATATTTCTTAGATTTCATCTTTTCTATTCCAAATATGGGTAATACAAGATATTGGAAAATTAGATATTCATCACATTCAAATGCCAATTTTCATTCTTTAAAATCATTCAAATTCTTTAAAAACCTAAAATATATTGTCATAGGATAAGAACATCATCTATAATATATCTATGTTTGTTATCTTTTTGTATCAATCAAGGATGTTTAAATAACAACATATTTTTATTTTTTCATTTCATTCATAATTTTCAGCCTTTGAGAATTGTTAAGATTCTTTCGTATGCTTGTAACAATACAAGACACCCATACTCAAGGTATCATGGATTCCCATAAAAATCACATATAGTTTCCAATGGATGGAACATGTACTCATCGTATACAACAATGTTCTAATTTTCCATTTAAATAATATTTAATTACTTATTCTTTTGATAGAATTGACTCTGATCATCCATTTATTCTCATAACCTCTAGATTAATAATAATATTGGTTGTTGAGCCAACAAATATTTTGTGAGTATTTGAATTTTCCACAAAAATAGTGGTATCTATATATTGATTATTTTCATATGAATCATCCACAATATCTATAATTTTGAATACATTTTTCAATAACAGTCTTTTATATCATTTCTAAGATGAAAAAAATGATGTTATAAAACGGAATCTATTTTTTCATTTATTGAATTATTATAATATAATATATTAGAAATATTTATTTTTTCAGACTGTTTGGAATCATTTTTTCAATTATGGTGTATTGTATATTCTGAATTCTCCACTTTTTTTTATTTTACTACAAAGATAACATTACCAAAACATTTCTTTTTAAAAAAAATTAAATAAATCTTATTATCCAGAGAGGGTTCATTTTTTAATCATATGTAGGATTCCCATTTCAAGGCCTCAAAAAAAATTAACGATATATTTTTCGAAACATGGATTTATCTGTTTTGATCTTGAATGTTATGTCCCCAGTCATATTATTTTTTCATTCACCTTCACCTCCAGATTCTCAATACTATTAATTTTATCATCATTAAGAATATCACTAACAGGCATCACCTTCTCTTAAAAAATCATGATTTCATATTGGATAACATTCATCTTCTAACTACTTGATTTTCCTTTCAATAAATATGACATTTCTAAAAAAAATTATCAACGCTTCTTTAAAAGTAAATTCAGTTTCAGTTTCTTCTCCTTTATAATTATTTCTTCTGAATTGGTTATTATTCACATATATATCAAAAGTATTATCAATCCCATACTCAATAGTATTTTTACATTTTACAATACTTCCCTCTTAATCATCTTCGTCTTTTGAAAATGAACTTCTCATTAAGGATTTTAGGAATTTAATATCTTTATCTATGTAATATGATATTACTTTATATCCATGATTCTCCCAATATTTTCTTGTGAATATTTATTTGGAATCACTATCATCGTCTTCCATTCATAAAAGACTATTATCCTTGAAATACTCAATGACTCCACATTCAAACCATTTCATGGGATGTTTCACTTTATATTTCCTTATACCATATTTCATATTTTGAGAAAACATTTATAATATATAATCTATATTTTTACATACCTTATTTTCATAATCAAATTAACCACCTTAATCTTCAATAAAAATATTCATTGACTTTTAGTTTATATCATCCTTGATAAACATTTCTTTATGAATTCTTTTTCATCACATAGCTTTCTCCAATTTAAATAAATATGTGATGACATTAGTATAAAAATTAGAATTATATAATGTTGTAGGATCTCTATCATCTACTAAAGAGCCTTATTCATCAAACATGTTTGGATGTATTCTTCTATTTTTTAAAATATATTAGAATCATATCACTTTTCAAAAATTCATATAACAGTTCTGATAATATCATTTATCATCATAATGAATCCCCCAATAGATTTGAATTCACCAATCATTAATTCTTCTTACATCAATATACAGAAATTTAATTTGTCATTCTCATTATTTTTATTAGATTCATATATGTTTTCAAATTTGTCCCATATACCATTGAATATAGAAACATCATTTTCCTTTAGTAATTAAATATCAGAATGTAATGATAATAAATAATTTTTATCCCTTATATCATTATGATGAATCTTCAAATCAAAATATTAAAGTTGAAGTTTATAATCAATAGTATAAAACACATATGTTTTATCTTAAATAACATCATATCCAAATGACATAAGAAACAAAAATATTCTATCGTTCAATATATGATAATTATTTCCATAGAAAACTAGAATACTTCTAATATTCACGGAATTTAAATTCAATACTAGTAATGAATATGAAAAGGGAACCTATGCTCTAATACAAGTTGAAAGTAACTAGTATGTATATTTATATCACTGAGAGGTGGACAGGTTAACCAATTATAATTTTTCTATTATGTTTCATTGAAATTAAAACATCCTTCACTTCTAGTTATATATAACATTTTCCTCTAAATAAAATTCATACACACATTTATAAGAACAGAAGTATTTACATGGTTCACTATTTATTTATTTATACCTACGTCCTTGGTATGGTTTGGAGAAAATACAACACCATAAATTCAACTAGAAAACAATACGTTATGTAGAATACAATGAGTAGGTTTTATCGTTTCACTCATGTATAAATTTAAAAAAAATTCAATATCGTGTGTTCACCAACATAGCACAAATTTGTTAAAATAACATTTTTGTGACAACACATGTTACTAGTTCATCCATTTCAATTTCCATAACATAATCATTTTTTAAAAAAATTATTCAATTTCCTACCAAGATGTCGATAAGATCATCAATGAAGTGATCTAAAATTCCAACTTCAATGAAAGTTTGATTATCTAATTATTATTCTTCTTTTCTAATTATTTAAATCTAATTTCCCAATACAATAAATTTGACTCCTTCCGAATATGATTATTACAATTTAGAACTCCTTCTAAATTTAAAAAATCCAAACCCAGAAAATCCAATCTAATTATCTGGTTAGATAGGATGATCATCCGAATAAAAGGAATCATATAATACAATATTCACCTAAATATGATTACAACAACATAGGATTATCAATTTAATAAAAATGTAATCATATCACTTCATATTTAATATTAATTCAATTAAAATTATTTTTTCTCAACAGTACATATAAACATGTTAATCTTCCTTACACTTCATATATTCCCACTCTTCTATCTAGAATAGTAAAAACATCATCAGAGTGAAAAAATTATGATATACGCTTCACCTTTTATAGGTTACTGAAAGGTCGTTTAAATGGGAATTGCCAAAATATTCCTCATCAACCAAATTTTGGAAAATCATGATTGGCCTTGAATTTCAAGTGAATTTATGACTTTTTAAACACTTCTCCAATCATTCAATATATTATTCAAACACCATCTATTCTTTTGAAATTATTGTACACATGTTAGTCATTTTTCAATTCTCCATTTAGATTGATGAATATTGTGTTTTCCCTAAAAACCAATCAATCTATTTTTGTTTTCTCTTCTCGTTATTCACATTATAAACGGTCTTGTAAAAAATTAATAGTTAATATATATATTATGAAACCCAGAATCATCAATCAGATATGATTTATATCTTTTTTTATCGAATTAAATGTAGTTCCTTTTGTTTCTCACATTTTTCAAAAATCACCAATGTCCTCAAATCTTAAACACTTATATCATAAATTCATTCAACCATAATAGATGGTTGACTACATTGTTGACTAATCACTCTCATTATAATGTTTATCGAAAACAAGTAAATTCCAATTCCTTTTGTTTTACAGAACTATTGTTTTCATGAATAACATGGTATGTCGAATACAATAGACCGGTTCAATATCATCCAATCATGATTCCATTCTCTTTCACTAACATAAAATTGTATCATGACATGGGTAATAATTTTGAATACATTTGCGAAATGACTATGAATGTTAATTCATTCATTATAAATTATTATAAATTACCAATAAATTCGTTATTTTCATTATCAACATGAATAGGATGGACATAAATACAATTTTTATGAATTAATTGAGAAAGAATATGATCTCTAACACCCTTTTTTCATTTACTTCATATTCGATCATTCTAAATATGATTTATGATCATATTTTTCACTCCCATTTTAACTAAACAATCTTGAATCACATGTTTGGAAAAAAACATATGATTTATGATTACACTATGATCATAAAACAATCATCACATTTAACTTATCATAGACATGAAGACTCTAATTCTACATCAATATGTTGACTTCATTCAAATCAGATCTAGAATGAATCTTATGATCCTTTTATTTCAACAAGATTCATTTGTAATATAATTTCCTATTTAATTATGGATTTAGTGTGAATTTGAGAAAGATTTTTCATATAGAAATTGAAATGTCCAGAACCATCTCACCCCAGAACTAGTGGCAGGACCGATTGCCACATGACTTCAAGTGAATGTCCCAGTATGCTAGAGGATACCTACTAGCTTCAAGGGTCTAAAAATATTTTGAGGGAAGTCTATACTCTCATATCATTGTAACAACAGTGGACAATATCAGAAAATAGGGAAAGTAGTTTGAATAATGATAAATAAGTAGATGATAAGATTTTATAAATATTGTATAAAACAAATGGACAACGCCAATGTTATAAATTGTTGTCATGTTATAATTTTAAAACTATGAATGATATAAAAAATTCAACATTGTTTACATATCAAATATTAAATCAATAAAAAATGACTCAAATCCCTCTGGGTTATCTCCTTGAGTATCCCGAGCTTTTGCTCAGTCCATTGCTCATATATCCCGCGTACATGCAAATAGAAAAATCATAAAACCAACTAGTATCTAATCGCATACCCTAGTGTAATAGAGGCCCATATAGGGTGTGAGATTTAAATAATATTATGTTAAAAGAACTTGTTTCTACCCCAAATCAAGACATTAAATAAAGAATTTAAACAATGATAATACATTAAAAAATAAAGCAGTACAATGTAACTATATACCCTAGTACAAAATTCAACACTCATCTAGTGTCTAAAACGATATCATACACATTCCATTCATACACATTAGTCATCACACATTCATATTAATTTATCAATTCTTCAATCATCATTAAATTATTTAAGTCCCACTATTCATCCTATGAATAATAAATTCCATATAAGTCACTCACAACAATGGTCTATAATGACCATATATGAAATCAAAGAAAAACCATATCCTAGTTTGTTCATTGGAATTAATAATGGGTCATAATCTATTTAGTATAATCATTAATGTACTATATCCAATCTCATCCCCTAAAAAAAATTTCCCAACAAATAACAAAATCTGAGCCGTCTTCCAAGAATAGTGATTCACTCTTGGGTTCTTCCACTAAACAGAGAACCACCCAATTTAGTAACATGTATAAAACCTTTTTAATATTCAATTAAAAAATCTTAACATCACATCAAAATTCATTACCCATTTAAATCATATCATGTATGGACATTTGGCCCGAAAATACAATGATAATTAATGGGTGTACGTCATCATGTCTAAAACCACCATGAGTATTCAAAGAATTAGTCATGTATCACAACCAATGTGTATTTGGATCATCATTACCATTCTAATAATAGAATACTTACATGCAAGATGGGTTTAGAATTCCATTTCTATAACCCCATGAGTATTTAGAGAATCATTTACTATCTCGTGACCCATTTTTCAATCTCACAGTATTATTCATAATTGATTAATAACACCATATATAACACAATAAAACCATCAATTAATTAATTTAAATATTAACTAATCAAATCTGTTAGTTAATTCAACCACTAATTAACAAAATAAATCCCTCATAAAAAATTTACAATTTTTTAAACTTTCTTCATCTCATTAGTTAATAATTAATTTACAATTTATTATTTATAACCACAATCAAGTCATCAAGATAATGAAATGAAAAAATATTTATCCCAATTAGTTAACTAGATACATTATAATTAATTCACAAATAAATTTTCTTTATTCACAAACTAATCCAATTAATTAATTAAAAATACCAAATATATTTTCTAGCTCAAAAATTAACATGTACACATAACCATTAATTAATACATCATTTAATTAATATATAAAACAAATAACATCAAATAATTATTCATATCATATTAAATATCAACTCTCTATAACTAATTTACAACATATTATCTTTTATTTAATTTAAAATTAATCAACATGGTTCAACAAGGACAACATCCACTATTAAATCATTAATTAATGAACCATAATCAAGAACCTCATCTCCCTAGGATTAATTCATCAATCAAATATTAATTCCATGGAAGCAACCCATCATATATCAAAACTAACTGAAAGATACATGGAAAACTCAAACCACTAGTAATCATGATATAACAATACCACTACTTTATTGATTGAAGGTAACACATCTCGATTGATGCGTTTTATTACAAGAAAACATCATATTAATTATAAAACAAATCGCATGTGAAATTAATCATTTTAAATCATTAAACATGATAAATCCATATAAAGTGTAATTGAATATAAACAGTTCAGTACATGGATTTAGTTTCAAATAAAAGTGTAGTAATCATTTTACTAATACATTTATAAAATTTATCACATGAATAGGTACCCAACCTCGATGATTTTGGCAAAGCCAAATATTCAGAATTCAAATATGATCCTCTTGTGTACATGAACCTCAAAAAATTAATTTGTATTTGGAGTTTATCTTCTTACCGAACAACCAATAACAAGAAACTATAAATAGATTGGTGGGGAACTACACACTACAAAATATTAACCGCAGCACCAATACAAAAAAATCATCCAATTCATAGGGTGCGAAAACATATAACAGGATTAAACTCACACTTAAATAAGGATGTGATGAACCAAAATTGAGCTAAAACATTTCTCCCTTGGCGGTGGTAGTTAAAATACTGACCAATGGGTTTTGATGAGCCCCTTGAACTTCCCTACAGTCAGATAAATAATGAAAACCAATTAAACATGAACCTTAGGGCTTCAATTGACCAAAATGCGTGACGGACACACCGAACGGTCAATGAAAATCATGAATCATATGACGAAAAACTCAACATGAGGTGGAAGATAAGATTCTTGAAGACAATGGTAGGATCCGAGTTCACGAAGAGGAGCCAATAGGGGGTTGTAGAGTGCCTCATAGAGGGATTGGGTCCTGGTGCATGCCACTACTCTTTCAGTGCACCTATTCCTTCATTACCTCTCCATAAACTAGTTAACTCCCTCTTAAACTAATAGATATAATATAATAATAATTACTTTTATTTTTCTCATTTAATATGACATATCTTCCTTAATTAAACTTTAATTAAATGTTTCATTATTAATCATGAAATTCCTCATTAATTATCTGATTAAATTAATATATAATTTGTGTAATTAAATAAATACAGTAATAATAATAACATCCTTATTATTATTAATAATAAATTTTTATTTTATTTAAATTTAATAAAATCTCATTTTCAAAACTGAGTAGCTGCATATCTTTCCAGCATTGTTTGACTAACTGTGCACAACCAGATATCTACATGCTAAATTTTCCCAAAAATGAATTTCAATTTAATCTTAGGAATGCATTAACAACCTATATTACAAATTAATTAATTAAATCACTCATTTCGTTGAATTTAATTAAATTATACCCAACTCCACATTTATTCTTAATTTAATTATACTATTAATGTTACATTTCTTCAATAACAAACAACTCCTATTTTACATGTATTTAATGTTACCCTTTGTTGATATCCCCCAACTCCTCCTTAACACATTATTTACTTAAATTAATTCATAAAAATTAACTAAATAAATTCCTCCCTTCGAATTATTTAAATAAATTTTCCCAACATAAATTAATTAAATTAAAAATCCATGATAGTTATTTAATTAATTCTCCCCACACAAATTTATTATATAAAACCTACACATCTTAGAGATTAATTTAATTTTTATTGACCTTGAATTTAATTAAATGAAACTAAAAAACATATTTTATTTTATTAATTTCGAACTCAAAATAAATAAATTAAACTCTTATAATAATAACCATTATTATTATTATCATATATTTAAACTAATCTTATATAAATCCCAAAAAAAACCCAACTACCTATCATTTAATAAAATTCTTTTTAACTCAAATTAATTAAATAAAACACTATTCTAAATAAGTTAATTAAATCCACGTATTCAATTGATTTAATTAAAAAAATCCATTAATTTTATTATTTATAATAATAATAACCATAATTTATAAAAATTATTATACTCGTAGTATGACAATAATAATACTCACATTATTATAATAATTCAACTTTAGAAAAAACACAACACTAAAATTAAATAAAAACGGCTCATTATTAATTCTAAAAAACCTTATTAAATTTAACGCTTCTTCATTAAATATGAAAATCCTAATTTAATTTTATATATGTTTTTATCCTCTTCTAATAAGATGTTAATTTGTGATTCCCAAAAGCCACATTATCTTCACCAGATTGCTACACCCCATTAGTCATGTAATTAAAATCTTTTAACACCAAAATCTTATATGACACATAAATAATAATAATAATGAAATTATAACTATTAACACATTCATTTATTTAAACACTGATATCCCA
Organism: Viscum album; assembly: GCA_963277665.1. Taxonomy (NCBI): domain Eukaryota; kingdom Viridiplantae; phylum Streptophyta; class Magnoliopsida; order Santalales; family Viscaceae; genus Viscum; species Viscum album. Next base: position 332,966,950 of record OY728157.1, on the reverse strand, counting down.
TTTAATATTATTTAATTAAAACATAAAAATATAAAACTGGTTAAGCTGCACCTATTGGACTGAAAACTTATGCAGCCCATGCAGATCCATTAAATAAAACTATTCAACATTCGGAGCTCTAGAGGCATATCTGGACACCATTGAAGATTATTGGCTATTCACCCATGTCCAAAAACAACACATTTTAGTGTTCAAACACTAGAATTTAAGTACCGTGATACTGTTTTTTAAATAAAAACTGACCCATCGATAAAATGAAAAAAATTGAAAAAACTGTGAAATTTAAACCCAGATATAAAACAAGGGTGTTTACACTCTATCCACCCTAAACACATATCATCTCAGAGAAGTCATCAAAAAATACTACAAAATATTCTGACTCAATAAGGTTGAGATGTTTTGTTTAAACGAAGACATTATATTTCAAAAAACAAAATTCACTAACAAAAAAACATAAGTCCAACTAATCAGTTCTTTAAACCCTGAACCAAATCTCACCAATAAAGATCATACATCTAAGTTCATTGATGAGACCTCATTAGGATAATTTTTTAAACAGTAATCGATTATAAAAAACTAGTTTCACATGATTTCCTGAAGTAATATTATGGTCCCAAAAAACACACTCCCCATTAAACTAGCTACATGACTTTTCAAAATTTTTATATCAACATCTGCATGTACGTTGATGTATTTACCTAACCATTGTTGAAATTCTCTATTCCATAAATCACAATGATTTTAAAAAAACTAATTTTCCCTAATCATGAATATATTTAATTTCCAATGAAACCATGTGTTCCACGTACAACAATGTTGAAAACCACTCATCAAGCCCATCATCATTTCATACAATAGTGTGGTGTAAAACTGTTGCTATATTAATGTCTCCATGACAAGATCATGATAGGTGTCATGCACATCCCATTTAGAATAATTCACTAAGAGAAATAAAATGTTACTAAATGGGTCATTCTTATTACTACTAGGAGACAATGTCAAAAATATATCACTGTCACCTGCTGAAATGTTTACTGAAAATGATGAGACACTACATGCCTTAATATTGGACATGATGTTGAAATAAAAGATCATCCACTCACTGTCATGCAATTTCAGAACTTCATAACACATTTTTTTGGCATTCCTCAATGCAAGATCACCACACCAAACATTGAACATAAAAGTTTAAATATACACCTAACAACATGTTGATACCCATGCATCCCAAAAAGACATCCCGAGTAGAGGGATGAATGTACATTAATGCCCAAAAAATTATATGGTTACTACCTACCATGGAATATCCCATTGTAAAAAATAAACATAGACCCTCTCTCTTGGTAACAAAAAACCAAAATTTTATGGTTCAAAAGAAAATTATTGTTTTTATCTATAATAATTAATTCGTTTTAACCATTAAAAATTGAATGAATTTTATCAAACACACAAGTAATTTTGAAAAATATTTCACTTGGTTTTCAATAAATACCCCACAGGAAAAAGAATACATTCTATAGAGGACTTCTTTATTAAAAATTTCACATTATTATTTTCTAAATAGAAACAAGATAGGGATCATTACCGTCTGATTTGAAGATATATCTAATAGAAAACCAATATTACTAAAAAGATCAGTCAAACTATTATTGGAAAACACTGTTAAAAAATAAAAGTGTCACTTGTTAACATGTTTATAAAAATTTATGTGACTCTGCGTACATTTGGAATTGTCTATGACGTCGAAATAAATGATCAGATACTCACCATAGTGTATGTCAAAACATCATAACACATGTGTGTGATGTTCCTTGAAACAATATCAGTACATCAAAACTTGATCATAAAATATTTAACATTAACATATTCACATGTAAAAAAAATTGAGTCAAGAAAATTCATCCTGAGTAGAAGGAATAACATACCTTAATTCCCAAAACATTCTAAGGGTACTACCTAGATTGGGTTATCCACTTTCGAAACATAAATGTTGATTTGTCGCTCAAGATCATGAAAAAATGAAATAAGATCATTAAAAATACCCTTATACATTTCTCCATTTTTTTAATTCTTTTCAACCTTTCAACAATAGTATGTATTTCAACAAACACATGCATAATTTTTCATTACATGCATATTAATTTTTAATAAATTCCTCAAAAAAATGCATACTTTGAAAAACATTGTTGTTTATCATTTGACATTTTCTATAATCCAAATTTAAATTGGCAACATAGCATCTAAATTCCATTTACCAAAAAAGCAACCACCATAGGTCCCATTAGTTCAATATGTGTTCTTCAAAAATAAACCCCACAACATTTTTACTTTCATAACTATTTAAGAACATAGTAAGATTATATAATGATCAGTCACATGGTTTTCCATCTACCAATAGGTGAGGCGCCCATCCCCCTTATTGTTTCTATTTGGATCCCATTTATGGTATCAAATTTACAATAAACATTTTATCTTTAGGAACCCATTTTACACATCAAAACATCACTACAAATTTATCATAATAATTAACACAATAGACTGTCGTAACACTGAAGAATGAAAAAATTATTCAAAATGAAAACCACAAAGGTATCGTGGCATATAAACAGCTCTGCATGGTAAATATGACACCAGAACATGGTATATAAAAATGCACAATAAATAAGTAGAAGACATGGAATATATTCAAGGAACACAATCCATATTAGTAGAAATATTAATAATGAAACTCCATGACATGACATATATACATGTAATGTTATAATCTATTTCCTAATATAATTCATATAATGAAACATTGTTTCCATATCAGTACCATGTATTTTTTTCAAATTTTTCATAATCAATAAGAAGTATAAAATACACCGGTCACTCAAGGTGAAATAATATCAACTGTATTAACGAACAACAAGAATAAAAATCTATACCCTATTTAAAAGGTCATTTCTTGTACGTGGGGAGATTAGTTCAAAACATGAATATTAACCCATGAACTGACACATTTGTATCCTCTAACATAGAAACATCATAATAGTTTCTCAAAAGAACAATAAAGAACAACCTTCCTCTAATAAAACTTTTTAACATCCCGATAAAACTCACCACTAAACCGGTGGCCGGAATGGTTACCACATGACCTCATGTTCGACTCCCCGTAGGATAGAGGCAACCAACTAGCAGTGAAGATCTAAAGATAGTTAGTGGGGATACTATATCCTCTAGTGAGTTTAAAAACAATAAAAAATATCATAAAATTGAAAAAGGAGTTTGAATATAGAAAAAGCATTGGAAGACATTCTTTTATAAATTTTGTATAAAAAATGGACTACCCCATTTTTATTCAATGAAATCATGTTAGGAAGTAAAAATATTTATTTGATAAACAATTCATCATTATTTAAATATCAATAATGAAATAAATAAAAAATGACTCAAATCCCTGAGGGCGATCACCTCAAGAATCTCAAGAATCTTACCAGTCCTCTGCTCCTATAGCCCATGTTTATGCAAAAATAAAAACTGGAAACCAAATCCAATCTACATGGGTACTGTAGTTTATTTGTGACCCGAGTAAGTTATGAGATATAAATCTCCATAGGATGTAATCAATTTAGTCTATCCCAAATTGAAACATTAAATAATGAATTTAAACAGTGTGAAAACATTTATAAATAATGTATATAATAAAGTGTAAACATATACATATGTTTCTTCTTCATCCCTCAGATGGTGTATGAAAATTGAATAATACGTTTTTCATTCCTATAAAAAATTCATCACAAAATCATTTTCATTTATCAATTATTCATTCATCATTAAATTATGTAAGTATCGAGATCCATCCTATGCCTAACATCTCTCATATAAGTCAAACAAAATAGTTGTATCCAAATGACATCAATGCAATCAAGGTAAATATCATATCCAAGATTGTTATTTGGTTTTGATAAAGGGTCATAATATATTATGTTTAACCTTTCAATTACTATGATCAATTCCATCCACTAAATAAAATAATGATTCTCGCAAAAATACCAAAATTTTAGCCCATTCAATGAGAATAATGATTCTCTCCTGGGTCTATCCAATAAACTATAATTCACCAAATTAAATATCATGTCTAAACCATTTTTCATATTAAATTGACAAATAATATCTTCATGTGGTCTTTCATTAACCATTTAATTCAAATCATGTACGAACAATTGGACTCATAGTTTACATTCAATTAATAGTATAGATTGTCATGTCTTAAACCCTCGTGAGTATTTAAATCATTAGACCATGCCTCACAACCCATGGGTATTTGGAGCATCATTCACTATCGAATAATATAATATATACATGAATTATGGGTGTATAACACCATGTTTAGCACCTTGTGAGTATTTGGAACATCAGTTCTTATATAACAACCCATTTATCAATAATAGTTAATTATTTATAATTGATTAGAAATTCCTTGTATAACACTCTGAAACCATCCATTAATTAATTAATAATGTAATTAATCAAATTTGTAAATTAATTCATCAATTAATTAACAACATAAATCAACCGCAAAAAAATCTCTATTTATATAACCATCAAAAATCTAAATAGTTAATAATTAATTAAATATTAATTATTATTAATCACAACCAAGACAACTATATAATTAACTCAACAAATAATTTTACCAATATCTTAATAGAAAACCTAATAATTAATTCACCAATAAATTATCTTTATTTACGTACTTATACAATTGATTAGTTAAATTTACCAAATATATTTCTCAACACAATAATTAACTATGTACACACTATTATTAATTATTCCATCATTTAATTAATCTAAAAATAAAATCACATCCCTGAATTAATTTTCAAGAATTAATTATCTCATTTTATTTGTCAAATCTCCAAACATAATTTATCGCGTCATTCCAATTTTAATTAATTTTTTATTAATTTATATGGTTAATCATGGTTAACATATCTAAATTAATTCAATAATTAATTATAAATATTCGACAATAGAATCAGACCATAATTAATTCAATAATAAAATATTCATTCCACTGCATCAACCAGTCAAATATAAGTACTAATATAATGATATATAAAAAATTCAAGCCACTAGAAAACATGATATCACATTACTACTATAATATGGTATGATGGAAAAGCTTCTAAATTAATGGGTTTATTACAAAAAACATTATATCACTTTTCGAAAAATTCACATGTGGCATTTACCATTTTAAATCATTAAACATGATAAATTCACATTAAGATGTATTCGATATAATTACTTCACTAAATGGATTCAATTTATAATAAAAGTGTATTAATAAATTTATTAAATCATTTATAAAATTATAGGACATGTAATGAGACCCCAACTAAATTAAATTGGAAGAGCCAAGGCTCTATAACTTAATTGTGATTCTCTCACATACATTAACCTCAAAAAAGATTCATGTATATCAAAAATTTATCACCATCCCTAAAAAATGTTAACCAACACCCATTAATATTGTGGCGGTGACCAACACACACAAAAATATTAACTGAAACACAAAAACCCCACTATAAATAATTTCATAGGGTGGAAATCCAAATAACGGGTTTAAACCGAGACCCAAATATGGATGGGATGACCCAATATTTCGCTATGATTTTTCTCCCCGGGTGGTTGTAATTTGAATGGAGACCAATGTGTCTTGAGTATCCCCTTACATAGCCCTAAAATCATAGAATCTAAGAAACTAAATTAAACCCAAACATTTGGGTTTTGGATGAGAAAACAGGTGGAGGGAGGAACCTAACAGATGATGTGAATCACAAAGCATATATATATATATACTAAACTTAAGGTGAGAGAAAAGAATAGTGAAGACATTGTGGGGATTCAAGTGCACGAAGAGGATACATCAGGGGGTGTAGTTCACCTTATAGGGTGTGGGGGCCTGGTGTGTGTCACTGCACCTAAAGTGTGCCTCCTCTGTTTTCCCTCCAAAACAAGTTAACACATTATTAAACTAATAAATATAACAAAATAATTAAAAATTTATTATTTTTATTTAATATATGTTTCATCATAAAATAACCATTAAATAATTATATTATATTTAGTTCTAAAATCCCCCATTATTCATATAATTAAATTCATATATCATTATTTTAATTAAATAAACACAATAAAAATAATAACCTCCTTATAAATATTAGTATAATTAAATTTCTGTTTTATTTAAATTAAATAAAAACTAATTTTAAGAATAAGTCAACCACACATATGACCAGCACCATTTGAGTAATCATGCATTGCTCGATATCTATAATTTAAAATTGTTTATAATCAGAAGTCAAATTCTACATAACCATGAATTTAAAACATCCAATACGCACAAATTAATAAAATTTATCATTTCTACCAATTAAATTAAATTAAACCAAACTCCAAATTTATTCTGCATATAATAATACCGTTTAATGTAATATTTCTTTGATAACACCAAATTAATCCTTTAGATATATTTATTATTGACCTTCATTAATAGCAACCAACTTTTCATAAGCACATTATATATTTAAATTCATTAATAAAATTTAATTAAAATAATTCTTCACATAGTTTTATGTAAATGAATTCTCTCAAAACAAATTAATTAAATTACAAACTCCAACTCATCATATTTTTATTTAATTATATCTAGATGAATTAATTTATTAATACCCCTCTTTAATTTAGATTAATTAATTTTCTATGGACCTTGAATTTAATATAATGAAAATCCAACAACTCGTTTAATTACATTGATTTCAACCTAAAAATAAAAAAAATAAACGTCAAAAATAATAACAATATTTATTATTATCATCTAAGAAAAAACATCAATGATAAAACCCAAAAATTTCCACTAAAAATCATCTAATAAAATTATGTTTAAATCAAATTAATTAAAATAAACCATTGTTTTGAAACAATTAATCAAATCCAACTTTCTCTTGTATTAAATTAAAAAAACAAAAAAAATAATTATTAACAATCATTGAAATAATAATAATAACCGTAATTAATAATCAATATTATAGTCATAAATCCATAATATTAAAAATACAATTATTTTTACTATTAAAACATAGATAAAAACAAAAAATATTATTAAATAAAAATTCATCAAAATTATTTTTAAATCTCTTTATTTAATTAAATAAGTCTTCATTAAATATGAAATGAATCATTTAATTTAACATAAATTTTAATCCTTATTTTTTTTGTTACCCCAAAGCCATGTAAATTTCACAAAAATGTTAGGCCACATAAATCAGTCAATTAAAATATTTTTTCATCAAAATAATTTATGACACCATAATAATAACAACATTATAATTATAATTAACAAATTATATTATATAGACACAAATATCACATATAATATTATATAATTAAAATAAATAAAATATTAAATTGGGTAAGTTTCACTAGTTGGATCGCCACCATGCACAGCTTGTGCAGATTCATTAATCTTGAAATTTTAAGATCTAGTGCTCCTAAGACTTATCAGGACACCCAAGAAAATTATAGCATCTGCAATAAAGATCAAAAAACACCTTTATGTGTTCTAACATTCTGAATTCTGTTCTGGAGCATTTTTTATTAATAAAACCTACTTGCCAATGAATAAAATTTGAAACCCATTATAATTTAAACTCATTTAAAAAACACGATACCTTACAACCGTCTTCTTCAAAATACAATGGAACAGTACACGCATTCTAAATATTGTTATCATGAAAAGAGTGTTCAATTGGATTATTACCAAATATAATGTTACAAAATTTTTCTTTATTCTCAATCATCATTTCTTCAATTTAAAATTTTTTGACTACTAAAGAAAAAAACTAAAAAAATAACCTTTATCATTATTATGGTCATAAATAATTGTTTAATGATTATATGATTCTATCATAAAGGTTCACCCATGTCACCAATTAGAATATCCAACTAAATAGAATAAAATAAAAATTATATTTAAATCATAATATAAAGGGAAAAATATAATGTGATATATTATTACATTCTTTTATATAATAGGATATGTTAAATTTATTACGATTTGATTGACCGAAAGAATATGATGGATTATTATCCACCAATGGAGATGGGTATTCAAATTTATTCATAGATTCATATTCATTGTGTGGAATTGAAGGTGAAGGATCTCAGTAATCAGATCCTAGATAGATATTTTGAACGATATGTGGCATATTCATTGTAGGATAATGATATAAGGGATGGGGAGACATTATATGATATGGATATAGTATAGGTGGGAATGACCCTAGAGGATATATAGGAATGGAAAGACATGTGGATCATTAGTAAGAGGTTGATAGAGGCGTAAGTGGGAATATTCTTAACGACTCAAATTGGGGAATAAAAAGTGTGGATGAATGGATTCCCACTGTCAGTTTCAAGTGTGATTGGGTACATTGAGTGTTTTTTGTATCTATAGGAGAACCCACACTCAAACCTATACTAGTAGGCTATGAAGAGGTCATATTTGGTTGAGATAAATACCCTATAGGAATTTGGTAATTACAAATAACAATAAATTATATATATTGTAAATTTAAAATTTTACAACTATTATACTAACATAGTAAACTATAGGAGGAATACATAGGGCAATTAATCCTCAATAAATACAAAATAGTATCATCCTTCAAATTTCATTAATATTTTTCATATTATTCATTATAATGAATTATATTTTTTAAAAAAAAATTAAGGAAGCAAAATATTACATACAATTAAACCATGAAATAAAAAATATCATTACATGTTTTAGAAACTATATTTAAAAACCGTGTCATATATGTTTAAAAAAATCAAAAACACATTTCTAACAAAATTTTCTAAATTGATATAAATGGAATTTATTGCAATGAAATAATAATAAATAAAAAAAATTTAGATAAAACAATATTTTGGTAAATAATTATTTCTAAACCAATAAACCCACATTATGCAAAACTAAATGAACTGTGAACATATATTTTTTGTTATATATATTAACCTCAAAAACTATAGGTTCATCATAAATTCCCCCTATTATACAATTTTAGTTGTCAAATATAATAATTTGGTAAAAATTAATTGGGGAATTATTGAGGAAGCATTATTCTCTACCATCATGAAATATATGTCTTCAGATCACATCAATAATGAAACTATAATCAGGTTTCAAATGTTTATTAACATAAAAAATCATTCTCCTTTTATTGGAAAATTATATTGTCAAACGGCCGTTGTGAATTGAGACTTTTCAATAAGTCAAAATCCATATTCACCAATAATATTACCTTGTCACATAATTTAATCAACTCTTATACATCTCATTATAGTGACTTTCCCAGGAAGTTTTAATCTAATAATAATTTTTCATCAAAAACTGCATAATAAGGCACATGTTCATATTGTGGTCTACTATCTGACACAATGACACAATAGACTGTTAATTTATTTAACATATATCTATCATGATGTGATATAATGTTCACTTCTAGACAATTTGTAATAAATATATACATATGGATTATAAAATATTTTCACTCATGAACCAAAGAAACGATGTCAAAATACAATGTTCAGAACTTTTATTTCAACAATGTAGGAATCTCATTACAATGAAATGTATCTTTCATTATCAGAGGAAAAAATAAATAAATAGTACTTATAAGTTGTTTATAATACCTACTTAAAATGATTTTGAAATATTAACATATATGTGAAATGGAATAGAATAAAATATCATATAAATATTGATATTATTATCGAAATATAGTAATATAAAATACCACGGTAATAAAAGGATGTGTGATGTTCCATATCCCCCTATCACCAGTTGCTTCTCATACATTGATATCTAATATTTTTAGAATAAAATTATAAACATTACACAAATCAAGGGAATGTGGACCATAATAGATTAGTTCCTTAAGAAACAATGAAAAAAATATTGCTGTAGTGAATTATCCTCAATGCTTCCCATAAATAACATCTTATTTAGTATTCTCAAAAAACATATGTGACATTGAAACATTGACCATAACCTAGGGAAATAAATCATAAGACATGGTTATATCATATTATTTGAATGCGTAAATAAAGAATATATAGAAACAAAACCAGATCATAATGATAAGATATTTTGATAATAACAGATGGAAACCATTACCTACCTATCAATGATCAAAATACTGATTCTTGATTCTAATATTAGAAGATCATAAGACTTAAATCCTATGGATAACAAATAACATGAGTCATCAGATGATAAAAATTTGGAAAAACATAAAATTTAGATATAATAAATGTGATGTATATATAGGTAACACCTGTATTTGGTTATAACATCACCACACTAATTTTTTATTACGTAATCACCAACCCATAAAGGAAATAAGACAATGAAAGCCAAGTTATATTAAATTATTCTGCATATCAAACCCTATGAAATGAAATGGGTTTCATAAACCTGTCATCTTATAATAAACATTGGAAAATATAAAGGTTTCATTATAATTTCAAGAATTCATTAAAGCACGACCTATGTAAACAAATGGGTTTCAGAAGCATTTTCTCCTGGTATAACCCATGTAAGAGAAATGGCTCCCACAAAATTATTATATCATTTAAAGAAATTAAGGGAAATAACTAATATTTTATTATTGGATAATGCCCTTATAAAATTATACTTTTCCACGATGGATTATATCTTATAGGGAGAATGATTTTGATATATAAATCCCCATGAACATCTCTAGAGGAATATAATATTTCATTTGAAATCACCATTTTAATTATAAAATTTCATAAAACAATTTTAACATAAATTTCATTTAAAATAAATTTAAAAACAAATAAATAAATTTATCAAAGACATATATAATGTTTCATGATAAAAATATTTCATACCCTTTTCAAAAAACTTTTTAAAGCATTTTCAATATCTATTTCTTAGTTTCAGTAATATTGAGTAAAAATATAAAAAAAATTATAGAACATATTTTAAATGAAAAAAAGATTGACAACATATATGTTATTTTTTAAATCAATTAACATTAAAAACTACAATAAATAATTTTCATTCTATGCATGTTAAAAATATATATTCTTTTCACATTTTTTGTAAAAGGAAAATTCGGATTGATTATAAATTTATGTGAAGTTTCATTTAATTTTTTTAAATGGTATAAAATGGATTACAATGTATATAATAAATCATTAGAGAATTGTTCAAAACATTTCATCAAAACAATTTTTTAGGAAAAATTGTTGTGGAAAAAGTGGTTTTCCATCCAAAAAGATTAATAATGTCATATTCTGTTAAAAATATTTTCTCAATTATTTAAAATATTAATGAGATGGAAAATAAAAATATTACATGAAGATGTAATTAGTTAAACTCTAAGAATAAAATAAATTACTTTAATTATAGATTTGTAATATTATTTTATTATTGGAAACATAATCATTCACATTCTTGATAAATGATGAGATCGTGACATAAATGCATTACAACATTAGTATCTTTTAATTATAATATATATGATGAAATAACATAATATAGAATATACAATATAATTATGATAACAAAAGTTATGATATTAAATGTAAATTTTTTTTAATTTTCTCTATAAAAACAATATAGTTGCATAACATAACACATGTTTAAAATAATGAAAAATTGAAACAAATAGCCCATACAAAATTGGAAAAAATTTGAACTGTAAACCCCACTAAAAAGAGATAATAAAATATATATTTATACAATAATAATTTTAATTATAGGTATAATAATATAATTTTTATAATTATATATAGAATAAAAGGGGAAAATGGTGAATATGACACATCTATCATAGAAAATTAGATTTGAATAGAAAACCCATTATCTTAATCCTCAACTTCCTCCACACTAGGTCGAATATACTATATAAAAAATATATTTTTATTATTAATTAATTATAGAAACATAATTATATATATTATAAAATATATTATTTAAAATTTTTCATTCCTCACAACATTGTTAACAATTCATTGTTAAAATCACATTTCAGTTAACAATCACAATATTTTTCATATAATATTTGATTTATTTTTCGATCCTATTACTTTTCTAATGTTTAAATAATATCCATAATAATAATCAGGAATTATTTATCATAAATATATATTTATATATATCATTTATAATTTTAGGACCTATTATGAATGATGATTTTGATAAATGAATTTTGTTATGGTCATGGAAACAGTAGACCCTACATACAAATGAGTAAAGTTTCCATCATTCAAAAACCATTATGGAGATTATTTAAATAATAATTTAAAAAATATAGATTAATAAAAATAAAATAAATGAAATATTTTATTTTTAAATATTATTATATTTATTACATATGTTTTGTGGTGTGGAAAATAGGGAGTCGTAACGCTTCAGTGAGGTTGTAGTCCACATATACATAGATGAAGTTATCATATTCTAGTGAGGGAAAACGAATGTGTAAAAATGATATATTATATTTTTTAATGAAAAATATTTCCACAATATCAAGCTTATTTAATGTTAATCACATATATTTACCATGTTTCTATTTAATTTAATGGTCTTGTAGAAATGATTCACAATGCTTAAAGAGACAGTTGTTCGTTGTACACAGGGATGACATTATTGTATCTTTTATGGAATGGAAACTAAATATTATTATATTATATAATTAATATAGATTTAATTTTAATTAACAATGATTTTATATATTCTATATATAAATCATCAAACCAGACCATGAGGGGTTTCATTGGAAAAATGAATGACATCGGTTTGCAAGGCTGTAATACTCCCTATATATGGATAATAATTTCATAACCCATTTAATGGAAGGGGACATAGTTGTAGTGTAACACCCCAGGTAAATAAAGAATATGAAATTTTCTTATTTATCCAAATTTGTGAATAAAATATTAATATGACTTCAAAGGGGACGATATGCTCGATGTTGTACCCAAGACGCAACAACGAGTTTCTTGGGAATCTTACGTTGCACTCTAAAAATAAAATAATATTATTTTAAATGGCAGTTAACATGTAGTCGATGTATTGGAGGTAATTGATAGAAATAACTAAAATATGATTATACATGTTTTTAAATGTTTTAACATTTATCCAATAAAAGATAAAGGCTTAAAATACGGAAAGAATTCAATTTTAGGCGTATATGCCCCAGTTTTCACTAAAGGTTCACTTATCGCCTATTGATGGAGAACCGTCATTAAATGTAGTTTTTTCTCTCTTATACATTCTATTGGACGAAATAAAACTCTTCTTAAGAATCGGGACATCAAAATTTACTTTGTGTAAATTTTTGGTATCTTTCCGATAAAGTTCTTTTTTTCAATGAATAGTGTAAAATGTTGTAATTTAATTCAAAACCTCTTTTTAATCTAATTTATTTATATGATTAGATTATCTTTTGAAATGGTTTTAAAGTGAAATTAGAATATATTTTTACCATTAAATCCAATAGTGGTCGTTGGAATTAATTTCACTTTGAAATCAGACTTAAACTAGTGTCAATCTTTTGATACTTATTGTTTCATAAAAACACAATATTTTCTTTGACAGTGGGAATTAATTATTAAATTAATTAATCTGACTTATATGTTTTGAATTTTGTAAAATAGACTTCATTTTTGAATTCAGAATATCAAATATAGCTTATGGTGAATTTTTGGGATTTTTCTGAAAAACATCAATTTTGATGAATAGTGAAACCACTAAGTGGTACTTATAAAAACTGATTTTTCCGTTTAAATGAAATTTTTCCATCTTGGTGTTTTGAATTTCAAAAATCCGACATACATGGTTGTCATTAGGAAGTAAAATGTGGTTAAATGGGATAAAAATATTTTTTGGTGAATAGTAACTTACTAATTTTTTAATCCCGATTAGTGGTAATTAGTGTAGTTTAAGGTAAAAATAATGCTTTAATAAAATAAGATGATCTTGAAAATGTCCTACCATCATTGGTTGTGTCATGGCCGTCCAATAAAATCCATGGGTAAACTTGGGGACCCCATGGATCCACTTTGGTTGGTAAATGACATAAATAACTTTTTATTTAATGTAAAAGTAAAAAATGACGCAAACATCATATGTTTTACGAAAACATTTTTTACATGGGGTTATAAAGATCATATTTTTTATTATAAATAGTTATTGGAAAGATAAAAAGATTTCCTACATCATAGTAATTTTTTTATAATTTTTAGACACTATATAAATAAAATTATTTATGACATCATGATGATGCAGTGATGACCTCATTATTTAACGATTTAAATAAAATGGAAAGATAATGTAAAATATATGAACTACACATGTCCAAAACATATTTGATGGGTGTATTTCGAACCCTTATCACCTTATCCACGAATTTTATCAATGTGGGACCTTTTAAAACAGAAACACATTTTCAAATAAAGTAATATTTCCTTACTTTCCCAAAGTGCCCCTCCTCTCCTCTTATAAAAGGCCCCCACCTCTACCACCTTACACACACTCCTAAATCCATTGGCTCTGACAAACCCTCACCATTTACTCTCTCCAAATCCCTCTCCTCATCCTAGAGGATTCCCTTTGGACAGAATCCTTTCATAGGATGCCATTAAGATCAAATCAAAAAGAGTTACACTTTTAAAGGTAATTCATTCTCTCAGGTTCATTTGTTTTATTTTGCTTCTCCAACCCCCTAAACTCTTTTTATTTATTTATTTTATAACAACACCAGTATCTGAAATATAATAGGATGTTGTTATAAGATTTATTCGAGCTACACTCTCACACAACTACATCAAATGGTTAAAGAACATACGGTTTCCGTGGATGGAGAATTTCTGCCTCCCGAAACGATGATAGTTCAACATTATCTTAACACCTTAAAAGGTGGCCATTAATATGTCACTATATTAATATATGATATATAATATGTTTATGTTTTACTTATGCTTCTGTATTTTTAATTTGTGTCTTAACTTTATGGCTTCCATTATGGGTATATGTGATATCTTCATTTTAGGAAGTGCGGACTACCGCCCCCTCAAAGTGATGTGATTCGTTAATGCCATACGTGGGACGTATAAAGGATGGATTTAATGTTATTATATATGATGTTATACTGGAATTATTATATACCTCTATATCATTATTATTTCTTTCCATTAATGTATGATATAGAAATGAAAGTAGCGTTCATGCGTACGTACGGCTTACCGTCTCCATGAACGGTGCATTTCATTTCTTATCCCCAAATGTAATGTACTATTATAAGTACATGTATATAATGGATATATATGATGAATGATACATCTAAATGATGAATATAATTCTTTAATTAAAATATACATACCTCTCATTTAGTTTTAATTCCATTAATATGACAAAGAAATGAAAGTAGCGTTCATGCATACGTACGACTTACCGTCTTCATAAACGGTGCATTTCATTTCTTACCTCTAAATGATTATGTAATATTATAAATACATTTATATGCTGGATATATATGATATATATGATATCCAAATCAGGAATGTCATTCTAGATATAATGAACCTTTGACCACATGAACAACATGTAATTGTAAGAAGTCCACTTTCGACTTAAGAACCAAATACCGAAAAAATGAACATTATTAACATAAATGATTACATGATGTTTATCACATGGTGTAAAAGGAATAATGAACTTGAAAAAGGTTCTTATGAAAGTATAGATTAACTCAAGTTTATTATTCAGGACGTTAAAGAACGATCGAGTCAAGTCGGACCCGAGGTAAGGGATCCTTCTCCACTCTTTCTTTTTAAGTACACTCTTTTATGTCATTCCTTTTTAAGCTCATATTTATTGATATTGGGATGTTCTTTTATATTAATCTTACTGTAATTTTTATGTTCATGTGATGAGAGACCCTATTCTCTCTCATCAATCCATTTTGGAAGTTTTGAGTGGCGCCGATAGGCTGCCGAATTTTCGTAAGAGATCTAACCTCTCTCTTTCTTTTAAAGTACTCTCCTTTATGTCACTTTTTTTAAGCTCCTATTTGTTATGTTAGGGGATGTTCTTTTATATTCCTCTTTCTGTAAACATTATTTTTATGTGATGAGAGACCCTATTTCCTCTCATCAATCCATTTTGGAAGTTTTAAGTGGCGCCGTTAGGCTGCCGAGTTTTCATAAGAGATTTTTCATCTTACTTTTATTCCCGTGAGATTTATGCTACATTTGCCACAATTTCCATTGAGTGGTTTATGTACATCCAACTATTACACTACTTTTGTAATATAATTCCATTTATTGGTATTTACATATTCATTGTATGACACTTCTTCAATGGGGTCTACTTTTCGAAAGTTACCCAAGTCGGTAAGGGAACCTCTCACCCTCCTCTTTTTAAAAAGACTTCTTTTGTTGGGTCTTTTAATTTACATATTGTTATGTTGGGATATGTTCTCATATATCCTTATTGATGTAAATATTATGTACAAGTGATGAGATACCCTTTTTTTATCTCTCATCAACTCATTTTGATGTGACGTCGTTAGGATGTCAAGGGAACTTCTTAACCCAATTTCGATTTCTTTGGGTTCAACATGTTGTTATTGAATATTTCATCCTTTGAATATGTGTGAATGGCCTTTGATTATTTTACACTTAATATCCACTTATATTTTGTGTATTCATTTGTCACACATAATTATGTAATTGATTTATCATTGAACCAAGGATACCGTCTTTGTAAGGGACCTCGTCTCAATCTTCTTTCATTGAGGCATATTTCGTTTTATACACAAATTTCTTTTATACGGTGTATAAACCCCTTTTACTTTTACTTTTATACAAAAGGAATCTTTTTCTAAGAATCGTTTTACTAAACGACAAAAAGGAATTTTTTTTAACGTACGTGGTGACAACGACCTTTTTCACCGCCGCGAGTATTATTTGGTCTTTGGCTTCCTCAACAAGCCGTAATGTTTTTAAAATATAATAAATACCATATAATCTTTTATGTATTTTGGTATTGAAAATGGTTTTGATAAAGGATTATATTATTTCAAAATATTTATGATATATTTTGATTGAAATGTGGAAATGTTATCATTCCTTTATATTGGTTTTATGTTTTATGATTTTATATTGGTACTTGGACATTTTAACGGGTGGTTACGTTATAAACCATATGACGGGTGGTGCCGTGAATACCAGGAATGGTGGTTACGTTATAACCTCCAATGCATTGGGTATGGAAGTCGGCCGTATGGCTATTCCATTATGTATGTATGGAAATTGTCCGTATGGCTATTCCATTAAGTGATATGTGTGGAAGTTGACCGTATGGTTATTCAAATTAAGTATGTTTATGTGCCAAGTTACCTTTATATATGTTATGTGTTCTTAATATGGGTTTTATGGTAATCCTTTGGTTACAAAAAGGTATGTAATGATACTTTTTTTCAATGAAAAGTTTTTACTACTTCATGAAGGTGAAAAGTATTACATTGATTAAGTATTCATGGTTTACTTGTTGTTTTGAAAAAATAACAGTTTTCATTCTTTTTGTATCCCTTACTGAGCTTGTTATGCTCATCCCAAGTTTTTGAAATGTTTTTCACATGACATAAAGTGGAATAAGGTCAAGGATGGGATCAAGGTAATGTCATGCTATATAAGACATGGAACTAGACATGTTTCTTTTTATGAATTTTTTTTATTATGGAAACTTAGTAGAAGTGTCTACTTTGTAATCTTTTGAGATGTAATAGTTATGTCCTAATTCTCTAAAACTCTAAACCTGAAAAGATCCTCATTGTGAATTAGTCATTTAATTCAATATTAAGTAAGGTTTAAGGCTAGGGCCTTATAGTTGGTATCAAAAGTTGGTTTAGATAACTTTAGAGGGTAGGGTATTCTCTATTCATAAGTGACATTACCATAATGGTTAGGATTTCAGAAAGAGTCCTAGTTTTAGATAAAGTGAATGAGTAAGTATATCTTAGTGTTTATCTTCCTCATTAGTACATGATGGTTATGTTGATATACTCACACTGACCTTTTTGGTTTTAGTAAATGGCTGGATCTAGCAGGCACCAAAGTGACAATGGGATTGAAGGAAATTGTGGTGGTTCTCTGATTAAGATACTGGATGAGATGGGGGATTCAATGAGGAATCTCATAGTTGTTCTAGACCAACTATCAAGGAGTCATGATCAACCACTTCAACCTTAGTGAGTTCTCTAATACATCATGTACGAGATGGCCAACTCGATGTGGAAATTCAGGTAATAATTATTAATGTAACCATTAGGGTTTATATGTTCCTTAATTTTTAGGTAATTATGGGTTACTCTATGATATGATGGAAAATGATAGGAATGAGATAAACTTGAGCTTAAAATATGTTATGATTATTCATGAAGATTTTATCTCATTTTGGGGAACGTTTTAAGAATTATATAGTTTTGGAAAAAGGACAACACGCAGACCGTGTGACAACCCGTCGCGTCGGACAAAGCCACAGGAATCGAACCCACAACCAAAGTGCAACTGGTATTTATCGCCTACCACTAGACTACGTGAAGTCCCTGGTTAGTTTGACTGATTATTTTTAGATATATGATTTTATTAATTAAGAGTATGTTGATTTTGGGTTATTTATGAAAATGATTAACCTATCATGGAGGATATGTGATTAGGTTAATTACTTTTCAATACGAGACTTTAGGAGCAACTGATGTTGTTTGGAGATAAATGTTACGATTTAACTTGGAAGACAATGTGACTAAATCCTTCAAATATTTGGGTTTCAATCTTAGATTGGTTTAATTTGAATAATTTTATGGACAAATTGATTATAGAATGGTTCTCGTTGATCTTTGGGTTTTGTTGGAAAAATTTTGGAGATTAAGAATAGATTTTCTTTTTATAAAGGGTTATCCTTTTCTGGATTATCGGACCTTGTACTATCCTTTCTGGTTTTGGTTTTGGTTAAAGCCTAAAGACATGGGATGTATATATTTCTCTTTTTTCGATTAGGTGTTTCTCTAGAAGTTGATTATAGTACTCTTAATGCGAACAAGTCTCCCTAAATACTCGTCTTTTGGAAAAAAAATTATGAGTTTGATTAAGGAATCTAGTAAAAGTTGGAAGTCAACACGACAAGTAAGTATGTTTCCTTATGTTTTATTTAAGCTCAAAAATAAATTCCTCAATAAAAAGTAACTTAAAGCAAAAATGTTGTCTATTAACTTTTCCTACTGGGGAACCCAACACCGTTTAACCCATCACAAGTTTGTGATTTTCTTGTGGTTAAATTTCTCCTAAACATGTTTTCTATCACTCTCCATCAGAACATGACCCTTTGTTTTTTCCTCCATGTCCATATTTTCATACATGGAATCCTAGTATGGGTTAACTCGGGTGACCTTTGTACTTATCTTTCATTATTTTAAAGTGATTGTTTTACCGACTCTTGTTCCGATGTGGGACATTCAAGGATATTTCCAAGCTCAATTTTAAAAATTGTGAGGACGCAATTCCCAAAAGTGGGGAAGGATGTAACACCCCATGTAAATAAAGAATATGACATTTTCTTATTTATCCAAATTTGTGAATAAAATATTAATATGACTTTAAAGGGGACGCTATGCTCGATGTTGTACCAAACACACAACAACGAGTTTCTTGGGAATCTTACGTTGCAATCTAATAATAAAATAATATTATTTTAAATTGAAGTTAACATGTAGTCGTTGTATTGGCGAGAATGGATAGAAATAACTAAAATATTATTATAAATGTTTTCAAATGTTTTTACATTTATCCAATAAAAGATAAAGGCTTAAAATACGGAAAGAATACAATTTTAGGCGTATATGCCCCAGTTTTCACGAAAAGTTCACTTATCGCCTTTTGATGGCGTGTAGTCATTAAATGTAGTTTTGTTCACTCTTATAAATTATATTGGACCAAATAAAACTCTTCTTATGAATCAGGAAATCAAAATTTACTTTGTGTAAATTTTTGGTATCTTTCCGATAATGTTTTTTTCAATGAGTAGTGTAAAATGTTGTAATTTAATTCAAAACATCTTTTTAATCTAATTTATTTATATGATTATATTATCTTTTGAATTGGTTTTAAAGTGAAATTAGAATATATTTTTTCCATTAAATCCAATACTGTTCGTTGGAATTAATTTCACTTTGAAATCAGACTTAAACTAGTGTAAATCTTTTGATACTTATTGTTTCATAAAAACACGCTATTTTCTTTGACAGCGGGAATTAATTATTAAATTAATTAATCTGACTTATATGTTTTGAATTTTGTAAAATAGACTTCATTTTTGAATTCAGAATATCAAATATATCTTATGGTGAATTTTTGGGATTTTTTTGAAAAACATCAATTTTTTATGAATAGTGAAACCACTAAGTGGTACTTATAAAAACTGATTTTTCAGTTTAAATGAAATTTTTCCATATTTGTGTTTTGAATTTCAAAAATCCGACATACATGGTTTTCATTAAGAAGTAAAATGTGGTTCAATGGGATAAAAATAATTTTTTGGTAAATAGTAACTTACTAAGTTTTTAATCGCGATTAGTGGTAATTAGTGTTGTTTAAGGTAAAAATAATTCTTTAATAGAATAAGATGAGCTTAACACAGGTCCTAACCTCATTGGATGTGTCATGGACGACCAAGACAATCCATGGGTAAACTTGGGGACCCCATGGAGCCACTTTGGTTGGGAAATGACATAAATAACTTTTTATTTAATGTAAAAGTAAAAAATGACACAAACATCAGATGTTTTACGAAAACAATTTTAACATGGGGTTATAAAGATAATATTTTTTATTATAAATAGTCATTGGAAAGCTAAAAATATTTCCTACATCATAGTATTTTTTTTATAATTTTTAGACACTATATAAATAAAATTATTAGTGACATCATGATGATGCAGCGATGACCTCATTATTTAACAATTTAAATAAAATGGAAAGATAATGTAAAATCTATGAACTAAACATGTCCAAAACTTATTGTATGGGTTTATTTCGAACCCTTATCACCTTATCCACGAATTATATCAATGTGGGACCTTTTAAAACCGAATCACATTTTCAAATAAAGTAATATTTCCTTACTTTCCAAAAGTGCCCCTCCTCTCCTCTTATAAAAGTCCCCCACCTCTACCACCTTACACACACTCCTCAAGCCTTTGGCTCGGCCAACCCCATCCCATTTACTCTCTCAACAACCCTCTCCTAATCCTAGAGGATTCCCTTTTGGCATAATCCATTCAAAGGAAGCCTTTAGGCTCAAATCAAAAGGTGTTACACTTTTAAAAGTAATTCATTCTCTCATGTTCATTTGTTCTATTTTTCTTCTCCAACCCCCTAAACTCTTTTTATTTATTTCATTTGTAACAACAACAGTATATTCAATATACTATTATGTTTTTATAATATTTATTCTAGATACACTCTCAGACAACTACATCAAATGGTTAAAGAACATACGGTTTCCGTGGATGGAGAATTTCTGCCTCCCGAAACGATGATTGTTCAACATTCTCTTAACACCTTAAAAGGTGGACATTAAGATGACACTATATTAATATATGATATATAATATGTTTATGTTTTACTTATGCTTCTGTATTTTTTATTTGTGTCTTACCTTTATGGCTTCCATTATGGGTATACGCAATATCTTCATTTTAGAAAGTGCGGACTACCGCCCCCTCAAAGTGATGTGATTCGTTAATGCCATACGTGGGACGTATAAAGTATGGATTTAATGTTATTATATATGATTTTATACTGGAATTATTATATACCTCTATATCATTATTATTTCTTTCCATTAAAGTATGAGATAGAAATGAATGTACCGTTCATGCGTACGTACGGCTTACCGTCTCCATGAACGGAGCATTTCATTTCATATCCCCAAATGTAATGTACTATTATAAGTACATGTATATAATGGATATATATGATGAATGATACATCTAAATGATTAATATAATTCTGTAATTAAAATATACATAACTCTCATTTAGTTTTAATTCCATTAATATGACAAAGAAATGAAAGTAGCGTTCATGCGTACGTACGTCTTACGTCTCTATGAATGGTGAATTTCATTTCTTACCTCTTAATGATTATGTAATATTATAAATACATGTATATGCTGGATATATATGATATATGTGATATCCAAATCAGGAATGTCATTCTAGATGTAAATAACATTTGACCACACGAACAACATGTAATTGTAAGAAGTCCACTTTCGATTTAAGAACCAAATACCGAAAAAATGAACATTATTAACTTAAATGATTACATGATGTTTATAACATGGTGTAAAAGGAATAATGAACTTGAAAAAGGTTCTTAAGCAAGTAGATATTAAATCAAGTTTATTATTAAGGACGTTAAAGAATGATCGAGTCAAGTCGGACACGAGGTAAGGCATCCTACTCCTCTCTTTCTTTTTAAGTACACTCTTTTATGTAATTCCTTTTAAAGCTCATATTTATTTATATTGGGATGTTCTTTTATATTAATCATACTGTAATTTTTATGTTCATGTAATTAGAGACCCTATTCTCTCTCATCAATCCATTTTGGAAGTTTTGAGTGGCGCCGATAGGCTGCTGAATTTTCGTAAGAGATCTAACCTCTCTCTTTCTTTTAAAGTACTCTCCTTTATGTCACTTCTTTTAAGCTCCTATTTGTTATGTTGGGGTATGTTATTTTATATTCCTATTTCTGTAAACATTCTGTTTATGTGATGAGATACCCTATTTCCACTCATCAATCCATTTTGGAAGTTTTAAGTGGCGCCGTTAGGCTACCGAGTTTTCATAAGAGATTTTTCATCTCACTTTTATTCCCGTGAGATTTATGCTACATTTGCCACAATTTCCATTGAGTGGTTTATGTAATGCCCACTACTACACTCGTTCTGTAATATAATTAAATTTATGGGTATTTACATATTCATTGTATGACACTTCTTCAATGGGGTATACTTTTCGAAAGTTACCCATGTCGGTAAGGGAACCTTTCACCCTCCTCTTTTTAAAAAGACTTCTTTTGTTGGGTCTTTGAATTTACATATTGTTATGTTGGGATATGTTCTAATAATCCTTATTGATGTAAATATTATGTCCAAGTGATGAGATACCCTTTTTTTATCTCTCATCAACTCATTTGGATTTGACGCCGTTAGGCTGTCAAGGGAACTTCTTAACCAAATTTCGATTTATTTGTGTTCAACATGTTGTTATTGAATATGTCATCCTTTGAATATGTGTGAATGACCTTTGATTATTTTACACTTAATATCCACTTATATTTGGTGTATTATTTTGTCACACTTAATTATTTAGTTGATTTATCCTTAAACCAAGGATACCGTCTTTGTAAGGGACTTCGTCTCAATCTCCTTTCATTGAGGCATATTTCGGTTTATACACAACTTTCTTTTATACGTTGTATAAACCCCTTTGACATTTACATTTATACAAAATGAATCTTTTTCTACGAAGCGTTTTACTAAATGACAAAAAGGAATGTTTTTTAACGTACGAGGTGACAACGACCTTTTTCGCCGCCACGAGTATTATTTGGTCTTTGGCTTCCTCAACAAGCCGTAATGTTTTTAAAATAAAATAAATAACATATACTCTTTTATGTATTTTGGTATTGAAAATGGTTTTGATAAAGGATTATATTATGTAAATATATTTATGATATATTGTTATTGAAATGTGGAAATGTTATCATTCCGTTTTATTGGTTTTATGTTTTATGATTTTATATTGGTACTTGGACATTTTAACGGGTGGGTACGTTATAAACCATATGACGGGTGGTGCCGTGAATACCAGGACGGGTGGTTACGTTATAACCTCCAATGCATTGGGTATGGAAGTCGGTCGTATAGCTATTCCATTAAGTATGTATGGAAATTGGCCGTATGGCTATTCCATTAATTGATATGTGTGGAAGTCGACCGTATGGTTATTCCACTTAAGTATGTTTATGTCCCAAGTTACCTTTATATATGTTATGTGTTCTTTATATGGGTTTTATGGTAATCCTTTGGTTACAAAAAGGTAATTAATGATACTTTTTTTCAATGAAGAGTTTTTACTACTTCATGAAGGTGAAAATTATTACATTGATTAAGTATTCATGGTTTAGCTGTTGTTTTGAAAAAATAACAGTTTTCATTCTTTGTGTATCCCTTACTAAGCTTCTTATGCTCATCCCAAGTTTTTGAAATGTTTTTCACATGACTTAAAGTGGAATAAGGTCAATGATGGGATCAAGGGAATGTCATGCTATATAAGACAAGGAACTAGACATGTTTATTTTTAAGAGTTTTTTTTATAATGGAAACTTAGTAGAAGTGTCTACTTTGTAATCTTTTGAGATGTAATAGTTATGTCCTAATTCTCTAAAACTCTAAACCTAAAAAGGTCCTCAATGTGAATTACTCATTTAATTAAATATTATGTAAGGTTTAAGGCTGGGGCCTTATAGTTGGTATCAAAGGTTGGTTTAGATAACTTTAGAGGTTAGGTAATTCTCTAAGCATGAGTGACATTACCATAATGGATAGGATTTCAGAAAGAGTCCTAGTTTTAGATAAAGTGAATGAGTAAGTATATCTTAGTGTTTATATTACTCATTAGTACATGATGGTTATGTTGATATACTCACACTGACCTTTTTGGTTTTAGTAAATGGCTGGATCTAGCAGGCACCAAAGTGACAATGGGATTGAAGGAAACTGTGGTGGTTCTCTGATTATGATACTGGATGATATGGGGGATTCAATGAGGAATCTCATAGTTGTTCTAAACCAACTATCAAGGAGTCATGATCAACCACTTCAACCTCGGTGATTTCTCTAATGCATCATATACGAGATGTCCAACTCGATGTGGAAATTCAGGTAATAATTATTAAGGTAACCATTAGGGTTTATATGATCCTTAATTTTTAGGTAATTATGGGTTACTCTATGATATGATGGAAAATGAAAGGAATGAGATAAACCTGAGGTTAAAATATGTTATGATTATTCTTGAAGATTTTATCTCATTTTGGGGAATGTTT
Source organism: Viscum album (assembly GCA_963277665.1). Taxonomy (NCBI): domain Eukaryota; kingdom Viridiplantae; phylum Streptophyta; class Magnoliopsida; order Santalales; family Viscaceae; genus Viscum; species Viscum album. Next base: position 332,941,687 of record OY728157.1, on the reverse strand, counting down.
TAAGAATTATATAGTTTTGGAAAAAGGACAACACGCAGACCGTGTGACAACCCGTCGCGTCGGACAAAGCCGCAGGAATCGAACCCACAACCAAAGTGCGACTGGTATTTATCGCCTACCACTGGACTACGTGAAGTCCCTCGTTAGTTTGACTGATTCTTTTTAGTTATATGATTTTATTAATTTAGAGTAAGTTGATTTTGGGTTATTTATGAAAATGATTAACCTATCATGGAGGATATGTGATTTGGTTAATTACTTTTCAATACGAGACTTTAAGAGCAACTGATGTTGTTTGGAGATAAATGTTACGATTTAACTCGGAATACTATGTGACTAAATCCTTCAAATATTTGGGTTTCAATCATATATTGGTTTACTTTGAAGAATTTTATGGACAAATTGATTATAGAATGGTTCTTGTTGATCTTTGGGTTTTGTTGGACAAATTTTGGAGATTAAGAATAGATTTTCTTTTTATAAAGGGTTATCCTTTTCTGGATTATCTGACCTTGTACTAACCATTCTAGTTTTGGTTTTGGTTAAAGCCTAAAGACATGGGATGTATATAGTTCTCTTTTTTGGATTAGGTGGTTCTCTAGAAGTTGATTATAGTACTCTTAATGCGAACAAGTCTCCCTAAATACTCGTCTTTTGGAAAAAAATATGAGTTTGATTAAGGAATCTAGTAAAATTTGGAAGTCAACATGACAAGTAAGTATGTTTCCTTATGTTTTATTTAAGCTCAAAAATATATTCCTCAATAAAAAGTAACTTCAAGCAAAAATGTTGTCTAATAAGTTTTCCAACTGGGGAACCCAACACCGTTTAACCCATCACAAGTTTGTGATTTTCTCGTGGTTAACTTTCTCCTAAACATGTTTTCTATCACTCTCCATCAGAACATGACCCTTTGTTTTTTCCTCCATGTCCATATTTTCATACTTGGAATACTATTATGGGTTAACTCGGGTGACCTTTGTACTTATCTTTCATTATTTTAAAGTGATTGTTTTACCGACTCATGTTCCGATGTGGGACTTTCAAGGATGTTTCCAAGCTCAATTTTAAAAATTGCGATGACACAATTCCCAAAAGGGGGGAAGGATGTAACACCCAAGTAAATAAAGAATATGACATTTTCTTATTTATCCAAATTTGTGAATAAAATATTAATATTACTTTAAAGGGGACGCTATGCTCGATGTTGTACCCAACACGCAACAACGAGTTTCTTGGGAATCTTACATTGCACTCTAATAATAAAATAATATTATTTTAAATGGCAGTTAACATGTAGAAGTTGTATTGGAGGGAATGGATAGAAATAACTAAAATATGATTATACATGTTTTTAAATGTTTTTACATTTATCCAATAAAATATTAAGGCTTAAAATACGGAAAGAATTCAATTTTAGGCGTATATGCCCCAGTTTTCACTAAAGGTTCACTTATCGCCTTTTGATGGAGAACAATCATTAAATGTAGTTTTGTTCACTCTTATATATTCTATTGGACCAAATAAAACTCTTCTTAAGAATCGGGACATCAAAATTTACTTTGTGTAAATTTTTGGTATCTTTTCGATAAAGTTCTTTTTTTTCAATGAATAGTGTAAAATGTTGTAATTTAATTCAAAACCTCTTTTTAATATAATTTATTTATATGATTAGATTATCTTTTGAATTTTTTTTAAAGTGAAATTAGAATATATTTTTACCATTAAATCCAATAGTGGTTGTTGGAATTAATTTCACTTTGAAATCAGACTTAAACTAGTGTCAATATTTTGATACTTATTGTTTCATAAAAGCACGCTATTTTCTTTGACAGCGGGAATTAATTATTAAATTAATTAATCTTACTTATATGTTTTGAATTTTTTAAAATACACTTAATTTTTTAATTCATAATATCATATATATCTTATGGTGAATTTTTGGGATTTTCTGAAAAACTTCAATTTTTTATGAATAGTGAAACCACTAAGTGGTAGTTATAAAAACTGATTTTTCCGTTTAAATGAAATTTTGCCATCTTTGTGTTTTGAATTTAAAAATTCCGACATACATGGTTGTCATTAAGAAGTAAAATGTGGTTCAATGGGATAAAAATAATTTTTTGGTGAATAGTAACTTACTAAGTTTTTAATCGCGATTAGTGGTAATTAGTGTTGTTTAAGGTAAAAATAATGCTTTAATAGAATAAGATGAGCTTGACACATGTCCTACCCTCATTGGTTGTGTCATGGCCGACCAATACAATCCACGGGTCAACTTGGGGACCCCATGGAGCCACTTTGGTTGGGAAATGACATAAATAACGTTTTATTTAATGTAAAAGTAAAAAATGACACAAACATCATATGTTTTACGAAAACAATTTTTACATGGGGTTATAAAGATCATATTTTTGATTATAAATAGTCATTGGAAAGATAAAAGGATTTCCTACATCAAAGTATTTTTTTATAATTTTTAGACACTAAATAAATAAAATTATTTATGACATCATGATGATGCAGCGATGACCTCATTATTTAAAGATTTAAATAAAATGGAAAGATAATGTAAAATATATGAACTAAACATGTCCAAAACATATTGTATGGGTGGATTTCGAACCCTTGTCACATTATCCAAGAATTATATCAATGTGGGACGTTTTAAAACTGAAACACATTTTCAAATAATGTAATATTTCCCTACTTTCCAAAAGTGCCCCTCCTCTCCTCTTATAGAAGGCCCCCACCTCTACCACCTTACACACACTCCTCAAGCCTTTGGCTCGGCCAAACCCTACCCATTTACTCTCTCAACATCCCTCTCCTCATCCTAGAGGATTTTCTTTGGGAAGTATCCTTTCAAAGGAAGCCTTTAGGCTCAAATCAAAAGGAGTTACACTTTTAAAGGTAATTCATTCTCTCATGTTCATTTGTTTTATTTTTCTTCTCCAACCCCCTAAAATCTTTTTATTTATTTCTTTTGTAACAACACCAGTAGCTTCAATATACTAGGATTTTGTTATAAGATTTATTCGAGCTACACTCTCACACAACTACATCAAATGGTTAAAGAACATACGGTTTCCGTGGATGGAAAATTTCTGCATCCCGAAACGATGATTGTTCAACATTATCTTACCACCTTCAAAGGTGGAAATTTAGATGTCACTATATTAATATATGATATATAATATGTTTATGTTTTACTTATGCTTATGTATTTTTCATTTGTGTCTTACCTTTATGGCTTCCATTATGGGTATACGCAATATCTTTATTTTAGGAAGTGCGGACTACCGCCCCCTCAAAGTGATGTGATTCGTTAATGCCATACATGGGACGTATAAAGGATGGATTTAATGTTATTATATATGATGTTATACTGGAATTATTATATACCTATATATCATTATTATTTCTTTCCATTAAAGTATGATATAGAAATGAAAGTAGCATTCATGAGTACGTACGGCTTACCGTCTCCATGAACGGTGCATTTTATTTCTTATCCCCGAATGTAATGTACTATTAATAGTACATGTATATAATGGATATATATGATGAAAGATACATCTAAATGATGAATATAACTCTGTAATTAAAATATACATACCTCTCATTTAGTTTTAATTCCATTAATATGACAAAGAAATGAAAGTAGCATTCATGCGTACGTACGGCTTACCGTCTCCATGAACGGTGCATTTCATTTCTTACCTCTTAATTAATATGTAATATTATAAATACATTTATATGCTGGATATATATGATATATATGATATCCAAATCAGGAATTTAATTCTAGATATAAAGAACCTTTGACCACACGAACAACATGTAATTGTAAGAAGTCCACTTTCGACTTAAGAACCAAATACCAACAAAATGAACATTATTAACTTAAATGATTACATGATGTTTATAACATGGTGTAAAAGGAATAATGAACTTTAAAAAGGTTCTTAAGCAAGTATATATTAACTCAAGTTTATTATTCAGGATGTTAAAGAATGATCGAGTCAAGTCGGACCCGAGGTAAGGGATCCTACTCTTCTCTTTCTTTTTAAGTACACCCTTTTATGTCATTCCTTTTAAAGCTCATCTTTATTGATATTGGGATCTTCTTTTATATTAATCTTACTGTAATTTTTATGTTCATGTGATGAGAGACCCTATTCTCTCTCATTAATCCATTTTGGATGTTTTGAGTGGTGCCGATAGGCTGCCGAATTTTCGTAAGAGATCTTACCTCTCTCTTTCTTTTAAAGTACTCTCCTTTATGTCACTTCTTTTAAGCTCCTATTTGTTATGTTGGGGGATGTTCTTTTATATTCCTCTTTCTGTAAAAATTATGTTGATGTGATGAGAGACCCTATTTCCTCTCATCAGTCCATTTTGGATGTTTTAAGTGGCGTTGTTAGGCTGCCGAGTTTTCGTAAGATATTTTTCATCTCACTTTTATTCCCGTGAGATTTATGCTACATTTGCCACAATTTCCATTGAGTAGTTTATGTACTTCCCACTATTACACTCTTTTGTAATATAATTACATTTATGGGTATTTACATATTCATTGTACGGAACTTCTTCAATGGGGTGTACTTTTCGCAAGTTACCCAAGTCGGTAAGTGAACCTTTCACCCTCCTCTTTTTAAAAAGACTTCTTTTGTTGGGTCTTTTAATTTACAAATTGTTATGTTTGGATATGTTCTCATATATACTTATTGATGTAAAATTTATGTCCAAGTGATGAGATACCCTTTTTTTATCTCTCATTAACTCATTTTGATGTGACGCTGTTAGGCTGTCAAGGGAACTTCTTAACCCAATTTCGATTTCTTTGGGTTCAATATGTTGTTATTGAATAGGTCATCCTTTGAATATGTGTGAATGAACTTTTATTGTTTTACACTTCATATCCACTTATATTTGGTGTATTCGTTTGTCACACATAATTATGTAATTGATTTATCCTTAAACCAAGGATACCATCTTTGTAAGGGACTTCATCTCAATCTCCTTTCATTGAGGCATATTTCATTTTATACACAACTTTCTTTTATACGGTGTATAAACCCCTTTGACTTTTACATTTATACAAAAGGAATCTTTTTCTACGAAGCATTTTACTAAACGACAAAAAGGAATGTTTTTTTAACGTACGCGGTGACAACGACCTTTTTACCGCCGTGAGTATTATTTGGTCTTTGGCTTCCTCAACAAGCCGTAATGTTTTTAAAATAAAATAAATACCATATACTCTTTTATGTATTTTTCTATTGAAAATGGTTTTGATAAAGGATTCTATTATGTCAATATATTTATGATATATTGTGATTGAAATGTGGAAATGTTATCATTCCTTTATATTGGATTTATGTTTTATGATTTTATATTGGTACTTGGACATTTTAACGGGTGGTTACGTTATAAACCATATGACGGGTGGTGCCGTGAATACCAGGACGGGTGGTTACGTTATATCCTCCAATTCGTTGGGTATGGAAGTCGGCCGTATGGCTATTCCATTATGTATGTATGTAAATTGGTCGTATGGCTATTCCATTAAGTGATATGTGTGGAAGTCGACTGTATGTTTATTCCACATAAGTATGTTTATGTCCCAAGTTACCTTTATATATGTTATTTGTTATTTATATGGGTTTTATGGTAATCCTTTGGTTACAAAAAGGTAAGTAATGATACTTTTTTTCAATGAAGAGTTTTTACTACTTCATGAAGGTGAAAAGTTTTACATTGATTAACTATTCATGGTTTACTTGTTGTTTTGAAAAACTAGCAGTTTTCATTCTTTGTGTATCCCTTACTGAGCTTCTTATGCTCATCCTAAGTTTTTGAAATGTTTTTCACAGGACTTAAAGTGAAATAAGGTCAAGGATGGGATCAAGGGAATGTCATGCTATATAAGACATAGAACTAGAAATGTTTCTTTTTATGAGTTTTGTTTTATTATGGAAACTTAGTAGAAGTGTCTACTTTGTAATCTTTTGAGATGTAATAGTTATGTCCTAATTCTCTAAAACTCTAAACCTGAAAAGATCCTCAATGTGAATTACTCATTTAATTCAATATTAAGTAAGGTTTAAGGCTGGGGCCTTATAGTTGGTATCAAAGGTTGGTTTAGATATCTTTAGAGGTTAGGGTATTCTCTAAGCATATGTGACATTACCATAATGGTTAGGATTTCAGAAAGAGTCCTAGTTTTAGATAAAGTTAATGAGTAAATATATCTTAGTGTTTATCTTCCTCATTATTACATGATGTTTATTTTGATATACTCACGCTGACCTTTTTGGTTTTAGTAAATGGCGGGATATAGAAGGCACCAAAGTGACAATGGGATTGAAGGAAACTGTAGTGGTTCTCTGATTAAGATACTGGATGAGATGGGGGATTCAATGAGGAATCTCATAGTTGTTCTAAACCAACTATCAAGGAGTCATGATCAACCACTTCAACCTTGGTGAGTTCTCTAATGCATCATGTACGAGATGGCCAACTCGATGTGGAAATTCAGGTAATAATTATTAATGTAACCATTAGGGTTTATATGATCCTTAATTTTTAAGTAATTGTGGGTTACTCTATGATATGATGGAAAATGATAAGAATGAGATAAACTTGAGCTTAAAATATGTCATGATTATTCATGAATATTTCATCTCATTTTGGGGAATGTTTTAAGAATTATATAGTTTTGGAAAAAGGACAACACACAGACCGTGTGACAACCCGTCGCGTCGGACAAAGTCGCGGGAATCGAACCCACAACCAAAGTGCGACTGGTATTTATCGCCTACCACTGGACTACGAGAAGTCCTTGGTTAGTTTGACTGATTCTTTTTAGTTATATGATTTTATTAATTAAGAGTAAGTTGATTTTGGGTTATTTATGAAAATGATTAACCTATCATGGAGGATATGTGATTAGGTTAATTACTTTTCAATACGAGTCTTTAGGAGAAACTGATGTTGTTTGGAGATAAATGTTATGATTTAACTTGGAAGACTATGTGACTAAATCCTTAAAATATTTGGGTTTCAATCTTAGATTGGTTTACTTTGAAGAATTTTGTGGACAAATTGATTATAGAATGGTTCTCGTTGATCTTTGGGTTTTGTTGGACAAATTTTGGAGATTAAGAATAGATTTTCTTTTTATAAAGGGTTATCCTTTTCTGGATTATCTGACCTTGTACTAACCTTTCTGGTTTTGGTTTTGGTTAAATCCTAAAGACATGGGATGTATATAGTTCTCTTTTGTGGATTAGGTGGTTCTCTAGAAGTTGATTATAGTACTCTTAATGCGAACAAGTCTCCCTAAATACTCGTCTTTTGGAAAAAAAATATGAGTTTGATTAAGGAATCTAGTAAAATTTGGACGTCAACATGACAAGTAAGTATGTTTCCTTATGTTTTATTTAATCTCAAAAATAAATTCCTCAATAAAAAGTAACTTAAAGCAAAAATGTTGTCTATTAACTTTTCCTACTGGGGAACCCAACACCGTTTAACCCATCACAAGTTTGTGATTTTCTCGTGGTTAACTTTCTCCTAAACATGTTTTCTATCACTCTCCATCAGAATGTGACCCATTGTTTTTTCTCCATGTCCATATTTTCATACTTGGAATCCTAGTATGGGTTAACATGGGTGACCTTTGTACTTATCTTTCATTATTTTAATGTGATTGTTTTACCGACTCTTGTTCTGATGTGGGAATTTGAAGGATGTTTCCTAGCTCAATTTTAAAAATTGTGAGGACGCAATTCCCAAAAGGGGGGAAGGATGTAACACCCCAGGTAAATAAATAATATGACATTTTCTTATTTATCCAAATTTGTGAATAAAATATTAATATGACTTTAAAGGGGACGCTATGCTCGATGTTGTACCCAACATGCAACAACGAGTTTCTTGGGAATCTTACGTTGCACTCTAATAATAAAATAATATTATTTTAAATGGCAGTTAACATGTAGTCGTTGTATTGGCGGGAATGGATATAAATAACTAAAATATGATTATACATGTTTTTAAATGTTTTTACATTTATCCAATAAAATATAAAGGCTCAAAATACGGAAAGAATTCAATTTTAGGCGTATATGCCCCCGTTTTCACTAAAGGTTCACTTATCGCCTTTTGATGGAGAACATTCATTAAATGTAGTTTTGTTCACTCTTATACATTCTATTTGACCAAATAAAACTCTTCTTAAGAATCGGTACATCAAAATTTACTTTGTGTAAATTTTTGGTATCTTTCCGATAAAGTTCTTTTTTTCAATTAATAGTGTAAAATGTTGTAATTTAATTCAAAACCTCTTTTTAATCTAATTTATTTATATGATTAGATTATCTTTTTAATTGGTTTTAAAGTGGAATTAGAATATATTTTTACCATTAAATCCAATAGTGGTTGTTGGAAATAATTTCACTTTGAAATCAGACTTAAACTAGTGTCAATCTTTTGATACTTATTGTTTCATAAAAACACGCTATTTGCATTGACAGCGGGAATTAATTATTAAATTAATTAATCTGAATTATATGTTTTGAATTTTGTAAAATAGACTTCATTTTTGAATTCAGAATATCAAATATAGCTTATGGTGAATTTTTGGGATTTTTCTGAAAAACTTCAATTTTTTATGAATACTGAAACCACTAAGTGGTACTTATAAAATCTTATTTTTCCATTTAAATGAAATTTTGCCATCTTTTTGTTTTGAATTTCAAAAATCCGACATAAATGGTTGTTATTAAGAAGTAAAAGGTGGTTCAATGGGGTAAAGATAATTTTTGGTGAATAGTAACTTACTAAATTTTTAATCGCGATTAGTGGTAATTAGTGTTGTTTAAGGTAAAAATAATGCTTTAATAAAATAAGATGAGAATGAAACATGTCCTACCCTCATTTTTTGTGTCATGGCCGACCAAGACAAGCCATGGGTCAACTTGGGGACCGCATGGAGCCACTTTGGTTGGGAAATGACCTAAATTACTTTTTATTTAATGTAAAAGTAAAAAATGACACAAACATCATATGTTTTACAAAAACAATTTTTAAATGGGGTTATAAAGATCAGATTTTTGATTAGAAATAGTCATTGGAAATATAAAAAGATTTACTACATCATAGTATTTTTTTATAATTATTAGACACTAAATAAATAAAATTATTTATGACATCATGATGATGCAGCGATGACCTCATTATTTAACGATTTAAATAAAATGGAATGATAATGTAAAATCTATGAACTACACATGTCCAAAACTTATTGTATGGGTGGATTTAAAACCCTTATCACCTTATCCACGAATTATATCAATGTGGGACCTTTTAAAACCGAAACACATTTTCAAATAAAGTAATATTTCCTTACTTTCCAAAACTGCCCCTCCTCTCCTCTTATAAAAGGCCCCCACCTCTACCACCTTACACACACTCCTCAAGACTTTTTCTCGGCCAACCCCTGCCCATTTACTCTCTCCACATCCCTCTCCTCATCCTAGAGGATTCCATTTGGGAAGAATCCTTTCAAAGGAAGCCTTTAGGCTCAAATCAAAAGGAGTTACACTTTTAAAGGTAATTCATTCTCTCATGTTCATTTGTTTTATTTTGCTTCTCCAACCCCCTAAACTCTTTTTATTTATTTCTTTTGTAACAACACCAGTATCTTCAATATACTAGGATGTTGTTATAAGATTTATTCGAGCTACACTCTCACACAACTACATCAAATGGTTAAAGAACATTAGGTTTCTGTGGATGGAGAATTTCTGCCTCCCGAAACGATGATTGTTCAACATTCTCTTAACACCTTCAAAGGTGGCCATTAATATGTCACTATATTAATATATGATATATAATATGTTTATGTTTTACTTATGAATCGCTATTTTTCATTTGTGTCTTACCTTTATGGCTTCCATTATGGGTATACGCGATATCTTCATTTTTGGAAGTGCGGACTACCGCCCCCTCAAAGTGATGTGATTCGTTAATGACATATGTGGGACGTATAAAGGATGTATTTAATGTAATTATATATGATTTTATACTGGAATTATTATATACCTCTATATCATTATTATTTCTTTCCATTAAAGTATGAGATAGAAATGAAAGTAGCGTTCATGTGTACGTACGGCTTACCGTCTCCATGAACGGTGCATTTCATTTCTTATCCCCAAATGTAATGTACTATAATAAGTACATGTATATAAGGGATATATATGATGAATGATACAACTAAATGATGAATATAATTCTGTAATTAAAATATACATACCTCTCATTTAGTTTTAATTCCATTAATATGACAATGAAATGAAAGTAGCGTTCAAGCGTACGTACGACTTACCGTCTCCATGAATGGTGCATTTCATTTCTTACCTATAAATGATTATGTAATATTATAAATACATGTATATGCTGGATATATATGATATATATTATATCCAAATCAGGAATGTCATTCTAGATATAAAGAACCTTTGACCACACGAACAACATGTAATTGTAAGAAGTCCACTTTCGACTTAAGAACCAAACACCAACAAAATGAACATTATTAACTTAAATGATTACATGATGTTTATAACATGGTGTAAAAGGAATAATGAACTTGAAAAAGGTTCTTAAGAAAGTAGATATTAACTCAAGTTTATTATTCAGGATGTTAAAGAATGATCGAGTCAAGTCGGACCCAAGGTAAGGGATCCTACTTCTCTCTTTCTTTTTAAGTACACTCTTTTATGTCATTCCTTTTAAAGCTCATAATTATTGATATTGGGATGTTATTTTATGTTACTCATACTGTAATTTTTATGTTCATGTGATGATAGATCCTATTCTCTCTCATCAATCCATTTTGGAAGTTTTGAGTGGCGCCGATAGACTGTCGAATTTTTGTAAGAGATCTAACCTCTCTCTTTCTTTTATAGTACTCTCATTTATTTCACTTCTTTTAAGCTCATATTTTTTAAGTTGGGGGATGTTATTTTATATTCCTCTTTCTGTAAACATTATGTTGATGTGATGAGAGACCCTATTTCCTCTCATCAATCCATTTTGGATGTTTTAAGTGGTGTCGTTAGGCTGCTGAGTTTTCGTAAGAGATTTTTCATCTCACTTTTATTCCCATGAGATTTATGCTACGTTTGCCACAATTTCCATTGAGTGGTTTATGTAATGCCCAATATTACACTCCTTTTGTAATATAATTCCATTTATGGGTATTTACATATTCATTGTATGACACTTCTTCAAGGGGGTGTACTTTTCGAAAGTTACCCAAGTCGGTAAGGGAACCTTTCACCCTCCTCTTTTTAAAAAGACTTATTTTGTTGGGTCTTTTAATTTACATATTGTTATGTAGGGATATGTTCTCATATAACCTTATTGATGTAAATTTTATGTCTAAGTGATGAGATACCCTTTTTTTATCTCTCATCAGCTCATTTTGATGTGATGTCGTTAGGCTGTCAAGGGAACTTCTTAACCCAATTTCGATTTCTTTGGGTTCAACATGTTGTTATTGAATATGTCATCCTTTGAATATGTGTGAATGACCTTTGATTATTTTACACTTAATATCCACTTATATTTTGTGTATTCGTTTGTCACACATAATTATGTAATTGATTTATCCTTAAACCAAGGATATCGTCTTTGTAAGGGACTTCTTCTCAATCTACTTTCATTGAGGTATATTTCGTTTTATACACATCTTTCTTTTATATGGTGTATAAACCCATTTGACTGTTACTTTTATACAAAAGGAATCTTTTTCTATGAAGCGTTTTACTAAACGACAAAAAGGAATGTTTTTTTAACGTACGCGGTGACAACGACCTTTTTCGCCGCCGCGAGTATTATTTGGTCTTTGGCTTCCTCAACAAACCGTAATGTTTTTAAAATAAAATAAATACTATATACACTTTTATGTATTTTGGTATTGAAAATGGTTTTGATAAAGGATTCTATTATGTCAATATATATATGATATATTGTGATTGAAATGTGGAAATGTTATCATTCCTTTATATTGGTTTTATGTTTTATGATTTTATATTGGTACTTTGACATTTTAACGGGTGGTTACGTTATAAACCATATGACGGGTGGTGCCGTGAATACCAGGACGGGTGGTTACGTTATAACCTCCAATTCATTGGGTATGGAAGTTTTCCGTATGGCTATTCCATTAAGTATGTATGGAAATTGGCTGTATTGGTATTCCATTAAGTGATATGTGTGGAAGTCGACCGTATGTTTATTCCACTTAAGTATGTTTATGTCCCAAGTTACCTTTATATATGTTATGTGTTCCTTATATGGGTTTTATGGTAATCCTTTGGTTACAAAAAGGTAATTAATGATACTTTTTTTAAATGAAGAGTTTTTACTACTTCATGAAGGTGAAAAGTATTGCATTGATTAACTATTCATGGTTTACATGTTGTTTTGAAAAACTAACAGTTTTCATTCTTTGTGTATCCCTTACTGAGCTTCTTATGCTCATCCCATGATTTTGAAATGATTTTCACAGGACTTAAAGTGGAATAAGGTCAAGGATGGGATCAAGGGAATGTCACGATATATAATACATGGAAGTAGACATGTTTCTTTTTAAGAGTTTTTTTTGTTATGGAAACTTAGTAGAAGTGTCTACTTTGTAATCTTTTTATATGTAATACTTATGTCCTAATTCTCTAAAACTCAAAACCTAAAAAGATCCTCGATGTGAATTACTCATTTATTTCAATATTAAGTAAGGTGTAAGGCTGGGGCCTTATATGTAGTACATGAAATTAATATAAAAACATATAATTATATTCAAAATATTGATGTTATTATATAAATGTGTTTTAATAATAATTTAAGTAAGTCATAGAATAAATAATATAAAAACATACGTTGAAGAGCATTACCTCTTCATGATGTATCCTATTTAGGTTTACATGAATAACCTTATCAGGATGAATTTATAAAAAAGGATTGTAGGATGGGGTAAGGGATATTATTCATTGATATGGGCTGGTATTGTCCAAATTAAATGTTTTTTAATGTGTCAATAAGAGAGGATTAGTCGTGGCCATTTATAAGTGAGGTGAGTGGCACACATGTAATTTTTTTATATAAATAATTCCCCCTAGGTTATTTCATGAAAAATAAACCAATAAAGAATATTTATTCATACAAGATTATATATGGTTTATATAGAACCATTTAATATTGTTTTAAATAGTTTTGGATTATTTTTAACCCATATCATTTTAGTTTAACCACTACTAAGACTATTTTTATCGTATTCATTATAAATTTTTTAATAATCATTTTTGTAAAAGATGTTCAATTTATCAACTAATATAAAATATTTTTCTGTATTATATGAACCATTAATAGTAATTCCATTTATAGATGTGAAAAATTTTAATCATTAATTAATTCAGTAGATGAGATAAGAACGAACGTTTTTGAAGAGAAAATGTTCAAAAATCATATAATGATTTTTTATATGCATTATATATTAAAATGCATCAACTGACATAAGTTTAAATAGATTATATATAATTTATATAATATTACTTCGAGTGAAAATTATGTTATAATTTAATGTTATAATAAATTAAAAGAAAATATAGTTTTCAATTAAAATTCACCATTTTTTCCTTTCATAAAAAATGAATCATTTTAGAAATATCAATAAAATTTAACATAAAAATTATTGATTTTAAAAATTGAAATTTTTTTATTCTTTTAAAATAGTATTTATAAAATTTGTAAAAATCAGATCTAAATTATGTGTTCTAAAGATGAGAAAACAATTTCGTAGAAAATATTGTTTTTTACGTAAAACTAGAATAATTCTTATATAGTGTCTATTAACCAAATAAAATGAATGTTATAAATTTAGATTATTATATAATATATAAAACATATTAATATAATTCCCTAATAATTATTCATATAAATATAATTTTGAAATTTTTTAATGTCCATAAAAATAATCATTTTATAAAATAATTTTCACTATTTAAAAAAGGTTTTTATTTTTGTTGGTCAGTGTGAGTATCTCATGTGTGGGGATGGGTGGATGAATTGGGTACCCCACAAATATTTATGTTAAATAATTTTTAAATATGATCAAATTATTAATTTCAATACATCATATTGTATCAAAACATCTTATCATATATTTTTTATACGTTAAGGTATTTCTGAAAATATTTATTAACTATTTGTTAAGATAATTTTTTAAAAAAAATTATCATTTGTTATATATTTAATCAATAAAGATATTATATAAAAATAAATTATTATTACTTATAAATTTAATAGTTTTGTTAAAAACATAAAATAGATTCTATTTTAATAAATATAAATAAAAAACACAACGTAGAAAATGAATACAATAGGTTCAATGTCATGTTGAAAATTAGTCATATCTTCTTACAAATAAATTAATACCATGAAATTTATATAAAAAAACAATTATCCACAACATATATTGCGTACTATAAAATAAAAAAACAATCCATCATACATATAGACCTCTTCCAAATTATACACTAGAGTATAAATAAATAGACCACAATACGCCATCGACCAAAAAGGTAATATATATGTGCAAATAAAGTTTGAGAATTTATCAATGTATATTCCAGGTTAATGTAAGAGTCCATTTAAATTTAATGAGCATAGTTTAAAAACAATACTTTTATTGTAAATATAAATTAAAAATAGAGAAAATTAAATTTAATTAAAAATTATGTTGATCAATCTGGTAGGTTATACATCTTGTAACTCTTGAATGTAGATTGAGATGAGGATAGATGTAAGGTTATGTGATTTAATGTGTTGTGGAGTTTGGTATATTCTTTTTTTTCACATCAGGATTTGAAATTTTCTTAAGATTCACTCTCACAAAAATGTGTTAGATCGATGAACCATTCATTCTATTATAGTTCATGAAATATAGATTATCTCTCTTCATCTGTATAGATTCATGTATATCTAATTTTACAAAACATTTTTTATATCTCTATATGTATAAGGAAGTATGATTCCTCTTTTATAAGTAGTAGTGAAAAAAGCATCTACATGAGAATCAATCCGAATATTTTTCATCCTCGTACATAGGGCCGGAACATTTATTAATGCATCCCACCTAATAAATTAACGAACAATCATCAAAATAATGTTGATCATTACATTCGATAAACTATTTATTAGAAACATTCCATTCAAAATGTTATAATGATGAATAGTGGGGATGAATAATTGGAATGATGACTCTATGGAGTACTTTGGTTCGGTATGGGACTCGATCTAGTGGTTAAATACACTTTATTTGACATAGAATATGGCTATGATAATTTTTAATGGTGAGAAATTCTAGTGGTGAGTCAGGCACTGGTGGTAATTTAGGATGGGGTTGACCCCAACACATTGCCAAATGATGGGTCTGGCGGTGAGACATCATCTAGAGGTGTCACCTTTTTATCAAATTCCTTCTTGTTTGTGACTCATTTTTTATGGTGAGTCATTACGATCCCTAGACTATATTGTGATTTTTTAAGTCACATGTGCTGACATTGTTTCTTCATTGACTGTGGGTCATCCTTGATGATGAGTCTTCGTGGAGGTGAGAATTTCATGGGAGTGGCTCATCTTTAATGGGGTGTAATTTCTAGATTTAATCAAAATTTACACAATCTATCTTATAAAATTAAATTCTATAATATCATATAATGGCCATTAATAACACACAAAATACTATTTGGTGTTAATTAAAATAAGGAGTTCAACAATCTCCCTATTTTTTCTGATAAAAAATCCTAAAATTATATATACATAACTACACTTTTCAAATAGGACATTAGAATCATATAATATAAATGATAAATAAATACCAAATGGTAGTAAATGGAATAACAATATAGGAAAATCATAAAAAACAATAATATTAATATAATATAATTCCACATATATGGAAAATAATGTCAATATAGATAATAGAATAGATATAGTTTCAATGGAAAACTACACTAATATATAAATAATTTCTATAGAATCATCTCCCTTTATTGGTTTATCATAAGGATGAAAAAAATAAAAAATAAATAGACAATTTAGAACATTCATAAATTTAATGATTTATTTTTTGAAACAAATTCAGTGATAGTACATAAGAAATGGTCAAAAAAAATAGCTAAAAAATTCCATCAAATACAATAAGTATAATCATAAATTGTTCCCCTTATTCTAGGTAGATGGAATCATATGAGACTTTCCATAGTACTTATCTAGGGTAACAGATGGGGTTTGATTTGAGGTACCTCTAGGGATGGTCATTGGACCACTAGTCAAAGATAGTGTTTCTATGATTATAATGGTTCTAAGGTTATGTACATCATTAATATGATAGAGATATAGAGAGAGAGGGGTTGTTAACTATTTGGTAATGTTAAAATAGGATCTCTAGTTACATTGTGATAGAAGAACACCGGAGTATTATTAAAAGGATTCATATTGTCAATAATAGGTATGCAATTAAGAGTTACCACTTTTGTTCACTAAACATTCAAAAATGGTTTCAAAAAATTGAAAATGTCGATGATAAGATTTAAACCTCTTTCTTTTTGACATAATAATAAATTATTTTCTTTTTTAAAAAGATTTAAATTGGTATTCATTATCTGGATCTTGTGGAATTTCCTCTTGAAGGTTTTTGAAACTCATGTCATCCATAGTGTTTCTCTAAAAACATAAAATAATCATCAATGCCATGATTGGTGAAAATTTTAGATTGATAGTAAATGATATATTTTTTTTAAAACCTCGTTGTCAGCAATCATATCATTCATTTATTCATGATTCATTTTATGTATATGATCACAACAATCATAAAAAATTCTTAATGTTTCCTCAGTTATGGTATATGTATCACCAAAACAATAAAATGAAATTATATTGTGTTCTTCTCGTATAATAGATCTAATAAACTAAATATCAAAAAAAAACAAAATGATGAGGATAACGTGAACTTCAAACCATATATGTATAGTTTTTATCATTTTAATCTGCACACCCATGAAATCAACAATAGAAGATTCCATCTCCAGTATAGTTTATTTAAAAAGTATAAATATCTATAAAACATTCACTTTTATATTTCTACATCATGGATATGGTGCATCATTTTTAAGCAGAATATGTTGAATTTCCATTTACAAAAAATATTGAGCATCCAATTCACTCATTTAGTAACCAAATCATGATGATTCCTCAACCTCACTTCAATCTCAAATAAATATATTTTCACAACAATATT
This sequence comes from Viscum album, assembly GCA_963277665.1. Taxonomy (NCBI): domain Eukaryota; kingdom Viridiplantae; phylum Streptophyta; class Magnoliopsida; order Santalales; family Viscaceae; genus Viscum; species Viscum album. Next base: position 332,924,310 of record OY728157.1, on the reverse strand, counting down.
CTAAGTTTCCCTTGGTGACCTGATCAATAGGAACTAATATTATAATAGGTATATGAAACGGTGTATAACTTGTAGGTAGAACTTATTTCATCCCTTGTACAACCCAATAACACCAATTTGATTTAATAAATATCCCTCGAGATTCATTGTATCCTAAATATTATGTTTAATATTTTTTAGTGGACTCCCAATGTTATGAGAGAACATGTCCCATTATTCATTTTATGTAAGAAACCAACTATCACAAGACATACCAAGAAACTAAACCAATTTTTTTTTAATTTTTAGACAAATAATTGGTAGAAAAAACTCTATGAGGGGTCTTAATAGTAGAGGTCACAACAAATATAAATTTATCAACAAATTTCTCAACATGATTAATAAAAACATGATTTGATTCTATCGAATCACTAGAAACAACATGTTGACTCTCAATTATCATGTATTTCTCCTCCTCAGGAGATGCATCTATTTCACCTCTAGTATCTCTCTTCATATCAGAGAAAAATCATGTAATTTATTCAGATTTTTAACCAGATGCATTTGTATAATCCGAAAGCGCTTGAGGAATCTCAACTTCAAATGCTCTACTTCATTCACTGTTCTTTTAGGACCCTAAAACACACATTCATGGTGATCATTCACTTCATATCCATTTCATCATCTATTATAATTTCCTTCTTTTTAATATTATTCATTATCTCTGTCTTCTTCATCATTTTCATCTTCTCCATCATCACATTACACAAAGGATTTAGATATACTTGTCAATTTTTCTTCTTGTGATACTTTGGTTTCTCCTCTTGAATTTAGTACATTATATGTTTTTATCTTTTTTGGAGATCCCTAGAAAAAATAGTTTATCTGTTTGTAATAAAATATGATCTAGAAGAATGTTCATAGTCATAGCCATCATCCATAGAATACATATTATTAATTTCATCTATAGAGGTATCAATCTCTTCATTATCATCTATATTAGAACACACAAATATATAATGAGGCTTTACACAAGGGTCCAAAAGATATCTCATTGTTGAAGCATGATAAAATGGATTAATCTCTTCCTACAAAATTTCATTATCAACCACCCATTTCGTCTTTAATTTTCCAAAATATTTTAATCATTCTGTATATTATTTTAGTGATTCAATTACTATAAAAACCCACTAAACCTTTTTTATCGTCAACAAAAATAAATGTTTCATTCTGAAATGATGTAATTAACAAATTGTAGATTAGAGAGTTGGATCTGAAGGTGGGCATGGTCATTTCTAACATATCAATCTTAAGGTATCAGAAATGTTTTATCTTGTGTCTATTTTCTTATGACAAAATATATATATATATCTTGATACCACATAGTAGAAATGTCAGTATTCATTTGAAAAATAATCTACTATATGAATTTGAAAACTATCCTGAATTAACTATCCAAATCAGATTCTACTAGTATTATAACTATTCAATCACATATTAACATAGAAAGGGTATCATCATAGAAAATTGTATCACTGGACACCATAATAGTCCATTGAGAATCATAAAAAACGTTCATGTATAACATTCAATCACCCATCCCACTTATTGAAGAAAAGAGAACATATCATCCATTAATACTAGTTCTCATCTAATCTTTAACCACCACATTAAAGAACTCTAAAAACTAGTAAAACACATAGACCGACCATGTATATAATGAGATCTAGTTAGAATATAACCAATCCTCTCATAATTTGTTCTATATAAATTGAATAACTAAATATATACTAGGATGAAACCATTCATCCTATAAATCTATTTAGGGAAGACCCAATATCATTTAAATATTAATATTCATATACATTAAAATAAAAGGATGATTGAGTTCCCAATTTTTCTTATTAAGAGGATATGCCTTTTTGAGTAAACACACTGATGTATGCCACACTTTCTCCATGGATAATGGATTGATCACTTTAGATGAAGGTAAAAGAAGGATAATAGTTGGGAGCATAAAGGTTAAAATAGTGTTCTAAGGAAAATTTATGAGGGTTTTGAATGTTCAAATTAGACAAAGAGTCTAATTTATATAGTTTTGAATTTAGGGATTCATAAAGTCAAAAGAATATCTGAAAATGAAAACATGTAAAATATTTTAATAGAATAATAAATAAAATAAAACCTAATTATTTTAAAACTATATCCTTAAAAACTAATAGAGTCAAAATAATAATTCTTGATAAATCCAATTGTTATACTTTTAATGGTGAGAAGTGTCAATTTTGGTAAGCATCTATGGTCAAAAATTTAATATGGAGAGGCATTCACAGTGATGATACATTCACAAAAGTGAATCATTTGCAATAGTAAAACATTAAAAATGGGGTTAAATATTTAATGGTGAGTCCCAAAAAATAAAACATAACCAAAATTGATCATAACTAATTCGAGTTTCATTTTGTTCATAATCCTGAAATTCAAATGACTAGTTAAAAATATCATCATGATAACATTTTTGTAATAATTTCTTCAAGAGTGATATCATCATTTGGAAAATGATATATCAATAAGTGATGTCTTACATCTAAATATTTTTTTGTAGGATTTGATACAAGATTCATATATATATTTATATCACTTATATTGTCCAATTTTATAGGCACATGTGAGAATTTATATCCATAGTTTTATAATGTGTGTTTCATCAACAAAATATTTTTCACAACAACATCCTACTACTATGTAGTCATATTCAGAAGTTTCTAGTGTATCAAAATTGTGTCTCATACTACACCAAAAAACTATAGACATACCAAAAAAGTGAAATGGTCCATAGGTTTTTTTTCAGACTTACATGGACAAAAAATAGCATCTGAATAACACTCTAAAACAATTTTTTCACACATGGTTAAAATAATCAAAACTATGTTGTATATATGAGTAATTTGAAAATAATTTTTATAGAATCCATGTGTAACTCAATTGGGTTTTATTGAAACAAGGTATATAGAAACACATTGAACATAATATCAGGTTGGCTAGAAGTTTTGTAAAGAATAATTCATATCATTCATCTAGGATGGGTTTTACTCACAAGTTTCCAAGCATCATCATTATAAAATTTAAAGGTAATACTCTTATGTGTATCACTAGACTTAGTGATATCCATCTGAAAATGTATTAAATAATCATTAATATATTTAATTTTTTATGATAAAAACATCTTTATTTTAAAAAATTTGAAAACTATGAAGGATGGCTATTTCACAAAATAAATTAATTTCAAATTAAATTTTCATTTTTTTATTGAAAGTTGAGTGCATCAAATTGTTTCATGAAGATCCAAAAATAATATAATCATTATAAAATATTGGAACTAAAACATATTAGAAAATCATTTTGTAATGATAGTAGGAGAAACTATACTTTTTGTAAAACTTTATTAATTATTAAATGAGGTGAGAATATCACACTAAAATATACAACAATATTTTAAACCATATATTTATTTTTATTCAATTTAAAACACTATTTCAGAAAATATGGAGTTTGAAAACTAGTGGGTAATTTTACCAGAACATCCTAAACAAAAAAACCCAATTAAAAATTTAGTCATGAAATGTTTTTGATGAATTTTTACATCTAGATGAGAATAAATGGAATACAGTATTATGATTGATTCTATACTATGAACTGGTTAAAATGTATCATAATAGTATAAATCTTCACATGGGTTATACCAATTTGAATATTGTATTTCATTTTTATAGTATTTTGCCTAATTCATTTATCTATTTTCTAAAAACTCATTTAGTTTCTATAGTCACAATGTACATGGGTTTATACACATGTTCTCAATCATTTTTAATTCAAATAAATTATGTTCTTTTTTCATATCTATCACCTAGAATTCACCATTAATTGCATCACCGCTATTCATTAATTTAAGCTATTCAAAGAATTATTGATTATCATCCTGGTTTATAAGAGAATCTCTAGTCTGTGTAACTCTATCAATTTCAACATATACAATATCAAAATGATATTACTGAAGGGTTATAACAGATTTATAAAAAGTGGTGCTAGTCACCTGAGAATTTTCTACTAGAACTGGTTTGAGTTTTTTGGATTTTCTTCAAGAGATTTTGATATTTATCATTACATAATAATAGAATAATTTGGATGGAAATTTATGTTCAGAGAAGATAAGTCAACATCATTTTTAATGGAGGTATTGGTATCATGTGGATCTATCTCTATAAGTTTTACATGAAAATACACTTCTATTTTTATTGTCTATTTATTTAACAGTCTGGAATATTTAATATATGTTTAATAAATATCGAAAATTACATCATCAATTAGGTATAAAATTTTCCTGTATTATCCTTATTATTAAGGAATAAATAATTTTCAACAAAAAACTATATATTAATTACACATCAGTTTCATTTTATCATAAATATCATAAGATATATTATTCATAATAGGTAAAATTTAAAGTATATTGATTATATATAAATATTTCATCATATCCCTGGAAAAAAATTATCTAGGTACGTCATATTAAATTATCATTTTCTGAACTATCTTTTTAAGAGTTATATTTCTTATTTTAATAAATATATTCTACTAAGCATCCTAGGTGAAAAGAGGTTATGACCATAGCCACTTTGTGATAAAAAGTACTCAAAGACTCTATATATAATCTCATAACTATAGAAAATTCATAGGAACTTAATCAAATGTCCAAATAAGTTTCTATATATCTAGAATACTTGGTAATGTTTGTGAAAGATTCACATTGTGAGCTAGAATGAACAACAATGTATATCACGAAATTTCATCCAATAGTACTGCAAAAAAATGATTCACATTAATACAAAATACTATAGATGGTCAAAATAAATTGATATGAAATAATCAACATGATGAGATTTCGAAACTTCATTCATTTATTTAAATGAAATATCATGATTTTCCCATTTTTACAGGGGTTACATATATTATTATTAGGGAAATTCCATTATGGTAGATCGTTGACTAACACTTTTATAGTATGATTCATAAGTGATTAAATACTAAACTGAACTAGTTTTTTATTCCATAACCACGATAATTTATAAATGGAAATTAGAAATGAAAAAATAAGAGAAATTATGGAATTAAGATAAATAACATAAATATTTTCATTCCTTAATGTTTTAAAAAGGAGTCATTCAAATAAATAATATTAAATGAATTATATTAAAATTTAAAATTTAAACCATCATCACATAACTGTTAAATACATAGATAGTAATACATCAATCCATAAAAAATTGATATTTAGATATTAAAATTCATTTATAGTTAACAATTTTCCCAAGGCTGATGATTTTCAATATTCCATTATCAGTAATGGAGACATGTCCAACATCAACCTTAATTATATTTTTGAACATGTAGTATCCTCCTATAATATTCCTGGAATGTCAACTATACATCTAATATAGTCATTTATAGGAGTTAATCAATTCTATTTTTTAAAATACATAACACATACAATGAGAAATTTTGGATCCATGTTTTTCTTGGGTCTAGATATGTTACTAATCTGGAATTATGGAACCCACCTTTTTGTGGTCACATACAATAAGATTGTACGTTTTTTGAAATAAATAATTTTCATGTTCCTTTATAAAAATAACAATTAGAAAATATTTCTGAATTATATTGGTGAAATAACATTCACTATAATATTTTTTATTTCTCTAGATTTCATCACAATCCTATAAAATAATTTGTAGAATATTGTTTTCTTAATAATTTATTAAGAGATTAACTATGATTGGTGAGCATTTGAAAATCATACTTGTGTTTTTTATTGGTAAATTTATGATAATTATAGTTTTTAATAACTGATAATTTTTATATTTCTCTACATTAAGGTATTATTTCATATTATCAAATAAAGAATGCTGTTATTGAATTACATTATATATTTCCATGATTTCACAGAATGTGTCTTCTAGATTTTAGATATATTCAAACATATATTCTTGCAACAGGACATCAGAATTATTTTCACATTTTTTTATTAGAAATAAGAATATAAGATACATTAGTTACCTAAGAGACATTTGTCATGAAAAACATGTTAACATAGTGAGAATTTTGATTAAGGTTAGATCCTTAGTCACTAGAGTTGTCCTCAAGGACACTTCAAAATTTATTCATGTATTTCTTTTAGTTTATATTTTTATTTTCAAATTAATTTTTTTATTACTATTATTTACTATCCACCTTAATGTGTCCTTTGCGTATACACTCATAGACTCTTATCTCATTGGGTTGATCATCCCTTTTTGAATATATCTTCCATGATCCTTAGTTGTCATATTTTCCATTCAATATAGTATTTCTGATAATATTATTATTCCTATAATTTTTTTATATTGTTTCTAGTTGATCTATTTGCACATCACTAAATGGTGGTGACTCAATATCACAAAATCATTTAAATGGTATCATTTTTATTTATTTTTCTTTTGATTGGATGTAGGGGGATTGAAATATATTGACTATGTTTTTTGATATTCATATTATTTATTATCATTCATCTCTTTTTCATAAATAATTATATTACCAATTAACTCCATAAATAAACTTTTACTAATATCACTAGATTCTATGATCGACAATGTTTCCCATTTCCATTTTGTAGGGAGACATCTGTGTATTCTAATGATATAATTTTTTAGACATTTGATTTCAAAGATAGATAATAGTTTTAAAAATTCCAATAAACCTGAGATGCATATAAGAAACTAATTCACAAGATTCATCTTTGATGTATCATAATAAATATATTATGTATTAAATACTCTTTATTTTACATTGTTTTTCCTTCATAAAAAATAACTAATCTGTCCCAAATTTCAATTGCAGTTATGCTAGCAGAAATTGTATTTATTTTTTCCATCTTCTATGTAAAAATATATGGAATAAATTTTTTGAACGTATTATTATAGTCCAGATTTATAGAATCATCAAAAGTACATTTATAAATCTTTTTTAACTCACACATATCCTCAACTATATAAATAATTTCAAAACCAATGCGTTCAATTTACATTTTCATTTCAATCATCCACTAGGCATAATTTTTTAAATTGAAAAATTGAGATTTGTTTTTCATTAAACTGTCATCTATATTCACCATTTGATGACCGAAATTTGGAATTAAAATAAATTTATGTTCATTAAATAAAAACTAATGTCACATTTGAAAATGTTCTGTAAACAATGATACCAAATCCAGCTACCTTTGATTCTAAATTATGGGTAGAGTGTGTATCTAAAGTGGGGAGGGATAAATAGAGTACCCTATAAAAATTTATATAATTATTTATATAAAATCCCCCAAATAATTTAAATATTAACTTTTTTATTAAAATATTATTTCATATATGTATTAGTATTTAAAAATACTTTTCAATATATATATTTGGTCTTGGATAAAAAAAATTTAAGAAAAAATTTAACATTCAGAATCATTATACTCAGTAAAATATTATATCAACCCGAGTCCCTAGGTAAGATGAACATTCTATGTAATGGTTTTGATTATGTTTTAAAATAGATTTAGTTTAATTGTTTAGAAATAATAAAACAAAATGTGAAAAATTAATTAAAGAGGTTTAGTCTCAAGTAGTGACATAGTCCTACCCAATTAGAATTCACTTCATCCCAAGAATTTTATATAAAAGAATAATGCATCGAGAAATGGATCGAGCACATAAATAGTATTTTAATATTCCTGACCACATAAGGACATCGTATACATTATTCGGGGGAGTAAAAATAAATAGCACAAAACCAAACCACTACTACAACACGTGATAACAAATGTAAAAATATTTACACAAGATATTGATGTATCATCCAAAATAAATAAATAGATAGTGTCGATGTAAAAAATAGAGTATAAAAACACTTACCTTATTGAAAATGTAAATTAACAAATAGATAATATAAAAGTGTACAGATAATCATGTTTCTTGGTCTGACTATCTCTGTAGCTTGGGAATCTGGAATGTAGCATCATATGAGGATCGTGCCAAGGTTCTTAGATTTTAAGTGGTACAGTGTGTCCTATAATATTTTTACTCAATTTTAGGTTCATAATTTTGATTATTATTATATATCTTAGCCATTTAAAAGAAATATGTATTATGGGAGATCTTATAGTTACTGCAATGAGGTTAAACTCTCTACATGTGTGATGTTCCATGTATGTCTCAGTTGATTAGCACTTAATATATATATATATATCTGTGTGTGTGTGTGTATGGGGAAGTCTGGTGTCTCTCTTATCTATAGTAGTAGAAGTAGAATCAATTGGAGAGTAAATACCTATATTTTTCTACCTCATTCTTAGGCATGCGAAATTATTTATTGCTTCAATATTAATAAACTAATTAACAATAATTTAAATATGCCTTAGCCCTAAATTAGATAAACTAGCAGATACAAATTTTTAATTCAGAATGATAAGTAGATGAATATCGGTGGTGAATATTGTGAATGGATACTCTATAGTTATGTCTTAATCTGGTAGTGGCTCGATATTGATGTGAAATACTCTGGCAGTGAAAAAAGTCTCACAGTGAGACTTTGGTATGGTGATGACATATGTGTGTTATTCTGGACATGGCCTTTTCTCTGGATGTTAGGGGATCCAATACATGACAAAAATTTGGTTCTTATGGTGAATAATTCTCAGTGATGCCTCAATATTTTTCAAATTTTATGTCTCAATGATGACTAATTTTTTATGGTGATTCATTTGGATACTTATCCAATTTTTCATTCTAGAGGTTACTCAAGATTACAATGATTCATCGTTGACGTTAACTCATCCTTGATGATGATTCATCCTTTAGGTGAGAGTATCTCTATGGTGGCTCATCTTTAATGGTGATTCTTTCTAGAAATAACCAAAATCACTTCAATCTGTCCTACAAAATACAATGATATCATTAAACATAAATCTCAATAATATCATAATAAAAATTATTTGGTTATCATTAAAGCAAGGATGTTAATAATTTTTAATTATAATTAATATTTCAAGAAGTAATTCATTGTATATACATGTGTGAACCATATATTTACATAATTTATTTAACCTAATTTATACATTCCAATACAACCACTTGGTTATAACTATCATTTGAAATGGTTATATTTATATAGTATGGAGCATTATATCTAAACATGGTGGTTAGTGTAATGCAATCTAAACATAGTATTGTGTATTATCCAATAAAATATTTTTGTTTCACGTAACTGAAGATAATAATAAATTTTCATGTAATTGAATTTTTCCAAAATTTTAAATTTATGTTGAATAATATAACTCACAAAATGTTGGTGTGTTACATTCTAACCCCTTAAAATGAATTTCTCCGCTAAAATTATTATCGATAATCAATGATTTTACATTTAAAAATTCTTTTTAATAGAATACAAAAATATAAAAATGGTAAATAAAAAATCCTCTTAAAATAGTTATATTGTTATTCAATGTCATCTCATAAAATATATTAGGTTCTATAAGAGGATATTATAGGTTGGAAGTGAATACATGGACATTGACGAGATAAATAACACCTATATACTAATGGATAATGATAATGAACATGGTTAGGATAATGTTAATGACCCCAAATCCAAAAACCCAATAGGGTTGAGAAATTCCATTGATATCATAAAAAATGAGGATAAAATGACACCATTTTATTTAAAATCTATTTCTTAATAATAGGGAATATCCATTTCATATAGAAGGAGAATATATGGATTGATACGTAAATGATATATTTTTTTCACACGCACAATAACATCTTTCTGTTGTTCCTTAGTCATTTCACACTCCATATCATACTTTAATAGATAAATTTGACATGATGGAACAACTTAATAAAATCAATAATAGAATGATAAGTCATTCCTTCTATTATTAGTTTATAAAATGTTACCATTTATTATCCAATATGCCTAAATAATTATATGGTGATCTAATATTTTAATATCTAAAGAATAATTGATTTTATGTTTCAGTCCATTACATAAATGGTTTACTATATAACCCATATAAAAAAATAATAATTAATGTTACTAAATATAAAAATAATCAAATTTATCCCCAATATTTCATAACAATCTCTTGATTGTCGCATACCAAAAATGATACTACCATAATCATGTATTATATTAAATTATTATAATTACATGAATTATCATAAAACTAAAATTAAAAAAACATGCTTCCTCATTCAATACATAAGTCATATTTTATTGTATATATTTATTTATAAAATAATATTAACTACATCTATGTAATAATAAATCAGTTTTTAAGCAAATAATTTTTTAGTATTGAGGTTGTCAATGCTATCAAATTTTTATTATCAATGTCTATTATACCTTTACCCTCACTAAAAACAATATTATTAACCAGAAGAACATATTAAGGGTTGTCTTAAATCAATCTCATGTTTTACATAATATTTTACCTTACCATTAAATCACATTTCAAGGTCATTAGTAATATTCAGCATATTATTTCATTCCCATAATGAAAAATTTTATAATGAACACTCCACATATTTTTCAATATTCATATAACATAATCCTTGAATTCATATACACTAATAATTTTTTCATTACACCTCATACTTGATCCATTAACTAGGTTTTAATATCTCTATTATTAATACCCCTTTTGTTTAATAACATATTTGTAGTCTCATAATTTTAAAGAATAAAACTATTACTCCTAAAACCATGTGTATTTTTTATGAGATTTCCTTTTTGGAAATAAATTTTCAAAATTCCAATAATTTCCACATTCAAAACATTAAGAAGAAAATTATAACTTTATGATACCATTATTTTACACCATTGTGTTAACATAGATTTCCATTTCTTTTATAGTCACTATATTTGTATCATTATTTTAAACATTTAAAACATACTAACATCCCTCTAATACATTCCCTTGAGTGATTCTTCCCACATTCATAAGAAATAGGAATCTGAATTTTCATTCCTATATGGTATCTATTACATGAAATCTCAGAGAATTCTATACTTCTCATCCTTGGTGTGTGAAATAGTTATACAGGGTGCATGATGTTAATTATGTTAAATGATTACTTATTAGGAATAAACACAACATCCTTCACTTAGGTCGTCATCCAATTTAGATATTCATTAAAATAGTTTCCATAACATTGAATGTTTACCCATTTCTTTGCGGTTTATACCAATGAATAATACCAAAGAGAATAGTGTGAGCAACACTAATGATAGTGTAAAACCACCTAATCAAGAAAACTGACTTATAGTATTACAAAAACCATGAAATATTATTTATAATATATGAATCCTTTGGGTTAACATATTTCATACAAAATTATCATTGATTTTATCATTCCCGAGGGTTTTTAAATCACATATAGACTTCCAAATAATATCTCCAAAAATTTTCGTATTGGGATTATAGTATTGACCATTATCTTACACCAGGTGATGATCATGTCAAGCTTTATGTTCATTATATTTAGTTTTTACCTCTAAGTAACACTATGTTAAACCCACATTAACATGTAGTATCAGTATAGGGATTTATTTTCATGGAATAAAATTACTTTTTCCTTTACAAAATTATTTACATTTTTCTATACATTGTATCTTATTTTGAATTATCCATAGAGACATGCATAGAAATATTCGTAGAAACATACAAAGATATTTCACTAATTCTTTATCATCCTTGTTTCTAAATGATAACTAACCCTTTCCTCTAATAATATCTATAGAGACCCAATATTATCATAAACGGATTTAAAATATTTTTAAATTTATATTAATTAAATTATAAAAAAACACCCCTAAAGACTATAATGGTTTAGTGAATATAGATATATGAAACACAATATTTTAATCTCATGACAGATCCTCAATTGTTAAGATGAATACCATCCAGTTTAGTACTCTCCGTATATTTAATCTACATAAAACCATTACTCTTAACCTATAAAAATGAAACATAATAAAGTTTTAGAATAGAGTCTCAGTAATCATATAAAAGGGAAATACATAAACATCACATGAAAATAATTTTTTCAGAATGTGAGAATAACATATGAAAACCATACCCTGCATATCAAATGTCAAATACTATGTCATAAAATAAATATTGGAACTTTATAATGCATGAATCATTAAGGAATAAATTAAAAAGTGTATAGAGATCATAAATTTTTCACAATACATATTATTTTAAAATGTTTATAAGCAGTGGATATCATTTCCTTTTTAGTTTGGAATTATTTGTATGTATTATCATGGATATACATGGGCAGATACACCACTTGGGTGGTACACACTACCATCCAAAATAAAATCCCTTCAAATAAAGTGGAATGGTTTCACTCAATAGGATATATTAGTAGAGTATGATCACTCACAAGACAATAATTATGGTCAATGTAACATACTAAATTATATTCCCTCAGCATTCTAATCTTGTCTATATTATGGGATATTAATTATTACACAATAAATTTGAGGGAGGTATAGGTACCATTTCTGTTGGGTTATAATGTAACCACGTTACATTGTTATAATTTAACCACATTATTATAATGGTAATCGTATATATCGGTTTAAAAATATCGTGAAATAATAAAAATATCATGACCCATTAAATGAAATGGGTTTTATAAACATTTATTTATATCATATCCTATCAAAAAGTAATATGTTTCATAATAATTTCAACACTTCTCAATTTATAAGGGAAAAAAGAAACATGTGTAATAAACATTTTATCATTATATAACACATGGAGTATAAAAAATAATTATCAACATCTTTTCATAATAAAAATAATTTATTTAGTAAATGAATAAAAATTGTATCCTTATTCTATATCCCTGGAAAATAATAATTTACATCAATGGATTCTATTTTATATTGATAATTACTTTGAATGAAAAATAACATATATCATTTTTTTGAGGAAGATAAACCATCAATGAAATTCGTGTTTTTAACACTATTTTTTAAATTATTCTGAATCTAATATTCACTGAATATAAACATGAAACATATAAATTAATCTTAAAAAAAATTTAAATAAATCAATTTGAAAAAATCACTCTCTACTCCAAAAAAACATTTGATAAATGTTATGTTATGATTGAAATTTATTCACTATATTTACAGTGAGAAATATTTTTCATATCGTTTATGTAAAAAATAAATATTTATTTGACATTTTTGGTAAAAAATAAATATATTATATTTGAAAAATGAATAGAAAATTCCTTTAATTTTTTTTAAAAAGGAAAATGAATCATGGGTTATAATTAATTTAATAATCCATTAGGAAAATGATAAAAACATTTTTGATAACAGTTTTATGAAAATGAATTATTTACTAAATAGGGAAATAAAGTCATATTTTAATTAAATTATATTATCAATTATTTTATAAACCAAATATTGATGAAATGGTACTATTACTTAATGTTATCATGAATAAAATTAATTGAATAAAATTCATTATTTTATTGATATATAGATCACTATAGGTTTTCATCGGACATAAATAATCTTGATAAACAAAGATAATATATATTAAAATAATTAGAACATTATAACTATTGAAAATTATGAAATGGGATTGAATACCTTTAAATGGAATCTAAAAAATAATGAGGATAAATAAATTCCAGAAATTAATTTTCAAATGGGATTTATATACACCTCATAAATTAATTTTGTTGTACAACATAACATATATCTCAATGGATAATGATTTGGATAAAAATGTCTTAATACATTGGTAAATTTTGAATACTAAAACCAATTAAATAGAGATAATAAAATGTGTATATAAATCCAAAAAAAATTATTGAAATTAATAATAAAATTAATTAATGGGTAGTATATTCACCACATAAAAGAATCATTTGGGGAATATGGCATCAACCTCGCAAAAAAATATAAAACATGGAATAATCAAATACCGTAAGTCTCAACTTCATCCATAAATTTTTTATCCTCCAAAAGAAGGTTATTAAAAAATAATTAGAGAACAATAGATACATAAATATATTTCCATATATTATTTACTTATATCCATTTATTACATTTTCAGTAATAATTCCATTTTGAAATCTTGTTTTATGTAATAACTTCTTCATGTTTCATATATTTTTTATTTATTATTTTAGTTCCACTTATTATGATTTTGGATCCATCATATCATGAATAATAAAAATGAAATTATTATCATATATATAAATAATTTATACTTTTTGACTAATCATGAAATATTTTTATGATAAATGAAGTTCATTATGATCATGGATACTATACGTCATATGTACTCATGAGTAATGTTTATATCATTCAATAATTATTTTAGAATGTATTTAAGTAATAATATATCTATCCAAAACGAAAATAATACCATAAATAAAATGTAAATTTTTTAAATATATGGATACATATCATCCATGTTGTTTGGTGATGTAAAGAGAGAGATGCATCACATTGTGATGGGGATAATCCATTCAAACCGCCAATATTTTATCATTATCTAGTGAGAGAAATATTTAAGAAATAAAATGATATATTATGTATTCATAATGAAACATATGTATTTAATATCATAATTATGTTAGGAAAATTAAATATATTTGTTCTTATAAAATTCCATGTAATGCATTAGTGCAAAATGGATCACAAACAATTGTGGGGCGGTAGTCCTCCACACACATGTGTGACAATATTTTATCCACTACGAAATAGAAAGTTATATAAATATATATATGATATCATGGATCTATCGGTATAATAATATTATTAATATAATATATATACTTTATATTTATATAAATAATAAATAACGATGGTTTGTAATTAAAAAATTAATGACATTAGTGTGTGTGGGGGTAGCCATCCGTACATGAAAAAAATGATTTCAACTCACCTTTGAAGGAAGTGCATAAGTTATGAAGTCAACACATGAACATAAAAACATCTATGTATATTTTATAAAGATATATTATTACAAAATATTCGTTTTAATGAAATTTAAATTGAGTTGGAAGAAATAAAACAAAAATTCACAATGAATAATATTACATCTTCTCAGGTATCCTCAATAAATTATCCTAAAATGTCATCCTTGTTAAGATATATTACAAAGTATGGGTTATAGAAAGATATGATTGCAAGTTTTAATTTATTTAGGAAGGTATTTGATGAACTAGAAGGGTTTTATGATGTGAATAAGAGAATAGAACATGTCTACCTTTATATGTGATTTCTTTGACATAATTATAATTTTTTGGAAAGATAGAGTTCCACCACTATTTTTGACATGAAAATGTCTCCATTAATGATGAAGATTTAATAATCAAAGTTAGATGGACTAAATATGTCAATAAAAGATGTGTTGTAATTTTGCAGTGTTATTTTTAAACCTTATAGTTCTAACATAACACCCTTGAAAACCCACTTTTACTTAACTACCGTATAAATTTTTTCTTGTTTTTCTATTAATTTTTGTAAGAAAATAAGTATATTGTATTATATAATATAAATAACTATAATTATAAAATAGAATACATTTTCAAAAAATAGATTTACAAAACTCAAAATAAATAATTTAAAATTTATCTTACAGTCATGATAAAAAGAATGTTTATAATGGAAAAATGATTAAAATTTAATAAAGTGTTTATATTATAATTTATTATTAAAATAATTAGAATTAAATAAAATTAATAGATATATAATTTATAAACTATTAATTCAAAACCAATTTAAATAATTTTTTATCTTTTTTAATAATTTTTTTGGAATTTTAGTTTTCCTTTAAAATTCAATATTTAACATTGTTCATCAAAAAATTAATCATTACAATAAATTAAAAAATATTTACGAAAAGATAATTCTGATATTAACATTTCATAAATGATGTTTATTTTTTCATGTTAATTTTTCAAACGTGATAAACTTTTATTTTATATATGTCTCGAAAAATATACAACTGTTCTCATTATAAAGTAATGCTTTAATGATAAAATTGGATTTTTTCTTGTATCAAATCTAGAAAAAACATAAAAAAAGGGAAAATTTTGATTGAATATATAATATATACATTTGACTAAAATGATTCTTTGTATGTGATTTTTTTAAATTTATTTATTTGAAATGTGTTTATATCAAAAAAAATAATTATTCAGAAGATTGTTACATTTATTTTAAAAAAACATATTTTCCTTTAAAATTAATTTTTTCACAATAGAATTGGATACGTATACACTTTAAAACTATAAATTTCTAAAATTTATTTATTCTTATTCATAGTCACAATTTCAATGGCTTGGTGATAACAATCATGTTAAATAATATTATTTCAATACTATGTCATGTTTCATATAAACTAGGAGTTTCTTGTAAAATGAAGTAAATGTTGTATTGATTGTAACAGAAGAAAAAATTATTGTTTTGTGTATTGAATGATAAACTATGTATTGTGTGTTAAAAAAATTAAATATATTTAATTCTTTTTTAAATAAATATTTCACATAATTTTATGGTGTTACATTTACACAATTCACGAATCACTATATCCAATGCATATGACCAATGAAATTATTTTATATAGGGAAGGGATTTAAAATAGTTTTTAATTACATGATACTTCTAAAATTCATTTCCCCTCATACGATAATTTCTTGTGTTCACATCATACAAATACATTTTGAATAATACATACATTCATGATCAAAATAACCTCACAAAATGAATGATTCAGGATGATTCTTATATCAAATATAATATATCATTGAGAATATATATATATTTTTAGAATAATTACCTTGAAAAATATATTGGTCCCCGAAGATATTATTTAGTTATAATATGAACAGTTAAATTCATCATGAATGTGAAAATATATAGAGGAAAACATATCTCCAAGTCATAAAAAATTCCTATGTTCTTCTAGATTAATTTTTCATAAGGAACAAGCCTTAAACATAATATCTTCTAGTTTTTTTGATCTACAATTCACATTTGATAAAAATTTTAGTTTAGAGGTTGTGATAATTAGAATAATCTATTTCAATATATCCAAATATTATATGTGGACACATATTCAATGTATCAATATTTCAACTATAGGTATCCCTTAAAAAATATGACTTATTTTTAAAACACGTATACAATTCTTCTAAAACGACATATTATTTTCACTTAACAATCTTAAGTTCTCTAAAAAATTATTTACACCATGTGATTATCATAAAAGCTTTGTATGTGACATAATAAATTAAAAGATATCAGTCTTGCAGTCAAAATTTCCATTGGAATAACTATACGGTTGACTTCCACTTCAAGTTTACACAATTCAATGGAAATATATATTTTGGATCACCCTTCGTATAAGATGTTTCAGTCTCACCCATCATTCATGAGATATAATGAAAATCAAAAATTCATATAATCTATATAGGTATAGCACGTGAAATGTCCAAATTCCATTATATAATCATGACAAAATAAATCATGAAATTTAAAAAATGAATCATATAAAATTTCATTTTCACTCATAATAAATCATTAAATTTTATTTAATTATTCATTCATTTTAAAAACCACTTTAAAACAAGTATTAACGATATTTTTGAATCGATTTATCACATAAATTTTTTTTAACATTTTAAATAAGATATAAAAATAACATTTTATATCATTTATGTCCATCTAAATAAATCTATATAACAATTTTGAATACATGGACACGAATGAGAAATATATCAATGATTAAATATATAAAATACTTAAATCAATGTTTTAGAAAAAGAGAAAACTACATAAAACTATAAAAATATTAATGTTGAAATAATTTTAATGAACTTCAAACTAAAAATAAAATATTTTTTATATTCCATGTATATCCATATATATATATATATGAAAAATAATATAAAGAATATCTAAATAGATAAAGAACAAATTTTATAAACATTCAACGCATGCCACACCATGTTAATACTTTAAATCATGAACCCAATGAATGAATAATATTTATAAAAAATTAAAAAACAAGATAATAAATAAATTTGTTATATGACATGTCAATGGGGTTGTATATACACCTCATAATTAAAGGGTGGTATATAACATAAGACTATGCTTCATTGAAAGAAGATTGAGACGAAGTCCCTTACCTAGAGTGTAAATGATCGTGAACATTCTTGATCTTACTGGATAATAATATTAAGTTAATTATTAACATGATTTGTAACCATTTAATGTTTTTTATTCCATTAATATCACATACTTACAGGTCATAAAAATTAAAAAAAATCTATGTTAATTTATATTGTTTTTTCGATATTCTATACATGATTCCAAAATTACATTCTTATGTCAAATACAGTGAATGCGGCCATTATTCCATCATCGCCAAAATAATATTCACATCATAGTAATCATTATTAAAAATAAATTATTCTTTAAATATATTCATTAAATATTGTTACAAGAAATTAATTACATTACAGTAATGGTTATGATTAGCCATACGTACACATGAATAACGTTTCCAATTTTTTGAGACCTCCAAAATTCATATAAATATCGATATTAGTTCGAGATAATTGAATTTTAGAGAAGAGAAAAATAAATTTTAGCCAAGATGCCAGTTTAAAAATAACCCTCAGGACAATACATGACGTGTAACTCAATTACACATCTTGAAATCGAAAGATCATATAAATGATGAAAAAACCATATCTTTTTGTGAAAAAATATAATTATAAATACTTTTGAATTGACAAAACAAGTTACCATATTATAGAACCATTAAATATCCAACAAACCATATAACTATAATGTTTTTAACTAAAAACACCCCAAATCATTGACTTCGCCATTATAGGATTCCTCCCAACTCTTCCATGACACTACCTAAAAATGGAAATAGAAAACAACAACAAGGATTAAATATGTACATGCCATAGCACTTGAACTAATGTTATCATCCTCCCATGAAGTACCATTATATCAAAATCATGTATCTTTACTGGAATCTAAGTTATAAAAAATATATAGTTATAACTCAAGATCTCTCTAGCTCAGAACATGAGATGGATCAGATTGATATTCATTAGATGAGATTAATTGAACATGTTTTGTATTGTAATCAACTATAGTAGAAGTGATAAATTGTAAGACACATTTCTAACATCATCCATAACCTAGAATGGCCCAAAAAATATGTAGAATTCATAAATATCATCTCAGTCAATTAATGCCCAAAATGGGGAGAAACCATTAGGGAAACCTGATCGCTAACCTAAAATGACAATATTCTTTAATGATGACCAACATTATATTTATAAATGGTAAATATTGTAAACATTCACTGATGAATGAAAAAAGTTTGTGTTGTTGTCTCTTGAACAATGATCTGTCCAACCAAAGAGAATTCTCTAATCATCAACCAACACAAACAAATTTCTGCATGGTCGACCATTCATGGTCTCAAAAGCATCCATTTTGATCAAAAAGTGGTAACTATTATAATATAAAAACTCAACCATAACCATATGGTCATACTAATATCCACCAATGTCATGAAAACAATATCAAATTATTTCTTCAATTATCTGCATATCTCTTTCCATCTGGCCATTCGACTATAGATATTATTCCATACTCAAAAAAACCTAACATCCTAGTGACTCCCGAATTCCTCTCCAAAAGTGATATGTGAACCGATGTATGTTATCAAAAACAATAGATTAAATAATTTTATCGAAATTTTCAATCTTTTTGACACATATATTTCATGGAAGATCAACATTGGTTTTGGGTATAATGTGAGATGATTCAGTCAACTAATCGATCAACACCCATATCGAATTTCTGTTTCTATTGGTATGGGGAAACCCAACGAAACAATCCATAGATATATCATCCCTCTTCCATGTTGTAAATGAATTTATATGATGAATAACGTACGGTTTTTAGTGCTCAAGAATGAAATTTATTGAACATATAACAATGGCAGAAAATTCAGTAATGCCTCATATCATAACAAACCAATAGAATCTCCATCGTATGTAATAGATCATCATTGTGGTTCCTAGATGGAAATCCCATTGGGAGTTATGAAAATAATGCATCAAATCATTACTTATATATATAGTACAATAACATAAATATTATACCATTGATTTCACATTGTGGAGAACAAATAGTTAGGTACAACCTCAACATGTTAAAGAGAGTCTCTAACATTGTGCAACACATCATCAAGCTATAGTTCATAACGAATTATCTAAAAATAATGGATTTCAACAAAATGGTTTTTAGGGAATAATCTACCTCGTATAACCAAACTCTATTGTGAAATAATGAAAAAAGATCCACAAATTTATGCGCATTTGATAATTCATTCACTACAAGGGTTGGAATATTTTTACTCGAATAATCTATGATGACCGTACCTATTCCCTAAGTTTATGACATAATAAATTAAAATGATTTCAGGAATTATACCAAATTCCTATGGTGCACCTTAAAATCAGTTTAAATAAGTTATAACTCACGATCCTCTAGTGTCAATACATGGTAAACCATTCTTCTAAATAGTAATGTCTTCATCTCTTAAGGTTATGTATCATAGTTTTTAGTTCATGGTCATCGTCATATAATTCGTATAATATGGACTGACATGGAGAAATATGTAATCATCAACCTGATCACCCCACATAATAACACAAACCACACAGAAATCTATTGCATAATAGAAGACCACATAGCGATGCCCAGTCTTTGAATGAGTGACCATTGGTGAAATAGTCAACAAACTGTTCAACTCAAATAAATAATCCATTCATTTCTCAAAAAAATATTCTTTACCGCCTTTTTTGTCGAAGAATTTATCGGAGAATCCTAAATATATTAGTCCTTGATGAATTAAACATAATACTCAACAATACCAAATTATATATGGATCTTGAAAACTTATCATTGTTATTAACTTTTCATAACAGCTTTCACCTTCTTAATATCAAATGAAATAACATGTTCCAGCAGGATGTGTCCAAATAATTTCACTTACAAAATCTATAAATTACATGTTCAAATATTGGAATAATGATAGTTATTTTTTAACTATTTTAAAAGTAATCTCATTTTCTGCATTGATCCTCATCACATAGAGAGTAAAAAATGTTTCATCCATTAATACAACCATGAATCAATCAAGTAACTCATGGAAAGTCATTTCCACTAAATCGATAAATAATATATGAGCATTGGTTAGACAAAAATGAATGTAGGGGTCCACATAATTGGAATACATCCTCTAAAAGGGTGTTTTCTGAATTTTATATTCTTTTAATTATCAACAGATGGAATCTAAACTGATGAACAATCATTGAGAACCACTTCAACCTTCTCAATTGGGAAAACAAATCATCAATCTATGAAAATATATTATTATTTTTATAGTGACTCTATTTGTGTGTTTAATCAATAAAAAGATGAATGGAACATTGATAATTCTTATAAAATAGTACTGGTTTCACCCATAGTGACATACTCATGAATATAAATCACTGTTGGAACCACTTTAGAATACAAAAATACTATGAATATAGCCTTGGAGATTGAAAAATTACAAGGTATGCTTTGAAAAATTCAAATTAAAGACAAATTTTCTAATGGTATGTGCGGCAATGATGCATGACAAATTTACGCAACAAAGCTACATGGTAGACATGAACCCTATAAATAAGTTGAAAATCTTTGCTACAGACTAATTTATGCACCCCAACGTGCCAGGGATGTGTGGAGAAGCTGCATATAGGATCTATGTTGACTATGTTCCTTCAACCAGGCACATCCATGCCTATAAATATGACCCATGGGCTCCATTATTCTAGGACTGAAAAATGTTGACAGATTCCCAGATTCTCCAATTGCATATCTATTTTTTCATGATCCGTCAAATTTTCTTAGGTAGCTCTCTAAAAGATGATAAAATATATAATTGAAAAGTATAGTGAGGTTTTGAATGTATTTTAAATATTTTGCATATATTTGGCTCCCCTATGTGAATATATTCTATATTAATCATATAGATCTGTGCAGCACACCTGCAAGACACACATGTGCTTTACTGCTACGCGGCACACCTGCATGTTCTAGCTGCGAGGTGAAGCAATGCTGGGTACCTACATGAAAAAATTGCATGAGGTACCAACATGACAAAGCTTGGAATAAATCGTACATACCATTTTTGTACCCTCATTAAAACCATTCAATAGAGGGTATCTCCTACCATGGTTCACTTCTCTGATGGGGACTGTGTTGAATCCTAAAATGAA
Organism: Viscum album; assembly: GCA_963277665.1. NCBI lineage: Eukaryota > Viridiplantae > Streptophyta > Magnoliopsida > Santalales > Viscaceae > Viscum > Viscum album. The sequence continues at coordinate 332,901,847 of OY728157.1, read as the reverse complement.
ACATCATTACATATAAAACATTTGAGGAAGTTACATTAAAAAGTCACTTATTTGTGATTGTATATTCAATGTTAGATGTTTCCCGCATTTCTTTTATAAGAGATTTAGGATACATGTAGTGTATGTGGGATTGTATATCCAAATTTACATGGATCGTTCTCCCAAAAATAGTGTTGCGGTGTTCTCGGTTTGGAGTGGGGCTGGGTCCTAGCCTCTCCCTTCTCAAGGAGACGAGCTGGAACCTCAGGTGTCTGGTAGGTAAGGTATAGTTCACACCGACTTTTATTACATTTTATCAATTTATAATTCTCCCTTTTCTACAAGGTTCAATTTTAGGGAAACCATTCTTGTATAATCCCATATATTTTATTGCATGAGGTAGAATCATTTATCCTCATGTCTTCTTCAGTTCCAAATACTAGTGGTGAGATGGGAACATAGAGACTTGTTACTATTTCCCCCTACCATTGATATTCATCATGATGGGAATCCATCCTTGTTTAATTCCATAACCTTTATCACTTCTTCCATTAATTGCAACTTTTCCAATGTATTGTAAATATATGGAGGGATCATCACATTACCCTCTTGGTGGGTCAACATGACCTCATTTTCACGATTGACGCACCCTATTCCACAAGTGGAGAAGGAAAAGTGTGATGTGTCATTGTTGAATCTTCCACATCATCTTGTTTCTCACACTGAGAATGAATCCCTTGGGATTAGATATTAATGATCATTACAACATTCACACAAACACCCATTATGAGGAACTACAAGAACATGGGATCATGTTCATACTAGGATACAAAGGAATCCCTTTCTGGGAACGAGGTCACTAGATATACTCTTCAGGTATACAACAATAATACCCTTAATATGTGCATCGTTCTATGAATACGCCCCAAATTAAACCCCAATGTGATCAAGGAATCTGTTTCATAAGGTAATATCAATCACATTTCAGTCAAAGGACTCTACACTCATATGAGACTTATCAAACAACATGGTCATTGATTTTCATCCACCTGGGATACATAGGAAGCCTCCAAGAGGTTAAAACTCCACAATTCAATCCACCTTATTCTCTTGAGGCCATATTCCCATGAGGGTATAATCTAACATAGAAACCAATATTCATTACAATTTCCTTGGGATGCTTATGTATATGTCCCACAAAAAACATTGATTAAGCACCATTCACTTATGTTTCCATACCACATGACATTAAACTGTACAGATAGGTAATTAGCACATAACCATAAAATGTATGATGTATACCATTAAGAAGGATTGAACATTGAGGTTTTTGATTTGTTTACAAGTATACGTAGGAGGACCATTTTATGTGTACGATCCCAATATCAAAATAAACCATCAAATCCCTGGATGTCAACAAATTCTTGAGAGTCATACTGAGTGGATTAAAAACCATCCCCATTATAATGATGATTAAAAGAATCTTGAAATAACATATTAGACAATTCCATTGATGGACATCCTCAAATACAAATGGATATCTCCATTAATGGAGAACATTGAATACTTATAGATGATTCTAAACATTACACACATTAAAAAATGATTGTAAATTCCTTGGGAAACTAATGATAATAGTTTATTAATAATGAATCATGAAAATATCTTTAATATCCAATGACATTCCCATAGATGATGATATTCCCCCCTAAAATGGTGTGATGACCCGGACCTCCCATCCTCTCGAACAAAATACATTCTTATGTATCATAATGTTCAAACATAAAAAAACCTACCTTTGGAATGCAGGTACGTCCCATAATGAACAATGGGATGTTTCCAATTCCATGAATAAATCCAATGGAAGCCTCCTAGATGCATTGATTCATAAAACTAGAACATACATTTCAAGTACCTACAAAACAAAAATGTGGAACCCACTGTGAATCTTTATCCAGGTTTATAATTTTACCCACTTTTAGGCCCATATAAATTGATAAAGGAAGGCTAGATAGAGGAATCAAGCACGCTTGTATCCATATAAAATATGTTACTTTAATGGTGTTTATTATGGATTCTCTGTTTTCTCTCAAAACTCTATACACTCCAAAATGTCGTTCATAAATTCAACATATGTGAACATCCCAACTACTGCTCATGATGGATCATCATCCACAAGATGGACGTTATCAAAAACACCAAATCATTGACATTCGGTCTCCAATGGACTCGTAAATAAATTACATCAGCACTCTACCATTATGACATTGGAGGCTGCCCATCAACCCCTCTCGGTCAACAATAATACTTGAATGTCCAACCAACAATGACCGATGATTAATACAAAAAATGTACCTACTATAGTTTTAAATTGTATTGGGACCTTATCCCTAGAACACAACAACCATTCCCTACTACAATATAGAGAAGTTGACCAATAGGTCAATCATGGTCTCAATTCAAAGATACATGGGTCCTTTATGAGGACTCCCACCAACAATCCCAACTGGAAGAATCACACAATAGTGAACCCCCAACATTATGGGGGTGTTGCATCTATACATTGTTCTTTGGTCTCTCATGCATGTAAATTCAAGAAGAACTGCCATGGGACAACATCTGGTCAACTGGGATCGGATTGTTACATTTTCCCCCTCCATAGAAGTCCATCAACTAAAATTGATTGAAAAAAATGAGTGAGAACATACACCAGTCCATCCTTATTTTGATGTCCCACTGACTCTTCTTGTAGCAATCCACTAATCCCATAAGATAAATCCAGTGGAGTACTGTGAATAGGCACAGACACCTGCTTACAAGTTATCAGCCACTCAACGGGCTACTCTGACTGAATTTAAAGAAGCCTTCTAATCCAATGTTGCAGCAACTGGTAAACAGGAGCATACACCTACATACAATCCCCAGTTCAACCAGATGTCTTGTCTTCCAGTATTGAATGAAGTCTGTCAACCATACTTGATGGGAATCATATAGTAGGAATATAAACCAGCTAGCAGTCATCATTCCTGCCAACAGTCTCATTTTGTAGAACCCATAGATGTTAGTCATAAAGCTCAAATAATAAATCTTTGGTTGGACCTAACTCTTTTCCCCCACGATTGAGTACTACCAATACCCATTGACATGAAAAGGGGGATCATATTAAGAACATACAACTACTAAAGATACAGAATGGATGTATAATCAGATTTCAGTCAATGATGTTACCAAACACATCTAATCAATGTTGAAAGGGAAGACGCAAATCCATGAACATGTTATTGAAGCATGCTAGGATATTATAATAACAACATCAATAGTTCTTGGGAAACATACACCTAAATATGTCACCACATATGGGATGAATTATTTTCATTCCATCCTAGAGTTGAAAAAACCTATATTCTTGTCCAGGATGGTCGTGGGGCATACTTTTCTATATCATATGGACAACTAAATCGATAACATACACCCATTCAAATTGGAGTTAATTAGACCATTTTGATAACCAATCCAAAGCAAGAACACACACATGCCCATGATAACCAATTTTCCTAGCAGGTTTCTCCAACTAAATATAATATAACATCCATGATGAATCCTCACCCAAAACTATTTGAAGATCACGATTCAAGCATCTATTTGAATCCTCTTAATGCATGATTTCTTGAAGATCTCAAAAATTTATCTATTGTAGATAAATATCTGATCCTCTACTTACAAAATTATGGTAGTGGTAATAGTAATTATGAAGTTCCTCATATAACACTTCATGAAAAATAATTGAATGATGAAAATGTGGCCAATTCAGAGAACTAATCATTAAATTAGATGCACGGCAATACTCTGTGTGGCAAGAAGACTATTGAGCAAGACGATTCATCCCCTAATAGAATAAACTATTGTGATCCTCCCAATGATGAAATTCACTATGAAATTAATCAATGTAGTAGTATTCCAAATTTTTATGATAATTCAATAATTGATAATGTAGAAATGAGAAATCCCTATTATCTAGAGGGACTTGCAAAAACAAGGCCAGTCATGTTTGATGCATTTTCATTGATAGGTGAAACTCTTTCCCAACCTAAAGACATATTATGGGAAAAAAAATTCACTAAATCTCCCATGGGTCACTTTACATCTAATATAGATCATCAAATTTGTTCATACCATGTGGATAAATCTTTATAAGAGAAGACGATGATATGTTAAACATGTGAAAACAACTTCCTAAAGGACAAATACCAGTAATGTTTGGGTCGTTGGAAAATTTTCTTTATAACATTCCAGAATTGATGGAAGAAGATTGTGTTCATGAAATCTCCCTAAATTTATATATGAATATACATTATTTGAAAATAAAATCATTTACATATGAAGAATATAGAAATCATTTTAAAATAATAAAAAGGTTTTCAACGCCAAATTGATTGGGAATCTATTTCATTTTTCTTACAATAAAAGGCTGAAAAAAAGATGATAGCCCTTCATCATGCATTCCCCCATTCTCTAAAAAGAATACCCATGTTATTTTTGGACACCACATCTGGTGATTGTATCATAGGATGGGGTGATCATGGAGCACTGCATTTCACTACACTTCAAAATCACCTGTGTCTGCCAAAAGTATATTCATGAAATGTTATTTCTCATCATCATCCACAATCAATAGATTTTGTATGTAATCCAATGTATGTTCATAAACTTACCTCAACTATCTCTCATCAATGTTAGGCCCAAATAAAAAAAGTTGTTGAGTAAAATTTACATCTTGCTTCTAAGCATCTTGAGATGGAATCCCTCTTGGAAGATGTTATTAGCCCGATATTTCAAATTTCTGAAATAGTACAATGATCATAAAAAATTAGTGATTTTAGTGGTCATCCAATAATGAAACCAACTAATGTTTGAACCAAAATTTGGAAAACTAGTAGAGAATTTGCATGAATTTCAGCTATAATTGTTCAAGAATCACCCCATATTGAAATGCAGAGTGCTAATATAATTCATCCTTGAAATTAATTAATGGAAGTTTATATGATTGAAGAAGATGAACATGAACATCCCCAACCTGCAAGGCTAGGGTATTTTACACATCTACAATCCCCTCCGCAATTGATGTCGGTTTTATCCTTATTATAGAATATGCCTCAAAGGTACTGCATAACTAAACTATCAAGGGATTCCATTTAGGTTACTTTCTTCCAAAAATTTCTTGTGGAATCATCAAATTAGGGAACAAATTCTCATGGAAGGTACATAGGGATATGATATTACAAAGATAAGGATAGATTTACATCAATAGATTATGAGCTAGTTAATGTAATTAACACCCATGCAGAAGATCCATCATAAACTATGTCTACATCAAGGGAATCAGAAGATGAATATCTTATACATAATATGGTACACACTATGTCAAATGAAGAATGTGTACATGCCCAAAAATAGAGGCTTACCTAGAATGTATGAATGCCTTCAAATAACCAACTCCCACACCTCTAAATGTAATCTAACAAGGGGAAAGGTAAAATTAACATTACATCTCACGTATCCACTAGATAAGTTCAATATGATTATCATTACAGAAAATTTTCACAATAAGAAGATGAAATTAAGGAGTTGAGATGACTCAATATAGAGTTACTTCAATGTAGCATTTCCATTGAATGTACATTCTAAGAAGGTCCTCAACATGCACATCCAGTGGTATCACATCAGAAAAGTGTATTTGTAGTAATTATATATTAAAATATTAAATTCCCACCAATGGGTATGAAACCATGGTAATATCAAAAAAATCTTGATAATCCTGTTCGTGTGGGTTATTCAGGGAATATATAACCACCACCAGTGGTTTTTCCAGTCATTTACTCAGTTCATGCTTCTAGTTATTGTATCTTCACAAGTACCAGTTCATCTAGATATTCCCCAAATGGTTATGAATACAATTGAGGAATTAATGAATCGATTGGATGCTTTGGAAGAAAGAGGTGTGTCAGTTCATCTAGAAAAGAAAACGAAAACTGAATGGTAGATCTGAATGCTTCCCAAAATTTTTTTTGAATACCACATTTCTAATCCATAATGATTCGTGAGATCCAGAATAAAAAAAAACACATTTTGGTTCTTTTTGGGATCATGTGATGGGAACGCCTCAAAAACAAGAAGTAGTAAATCATAGGTGTTTTCTGCAGTCAATATAGGGACCATCTTATGTCTGGTATACAAGTTCACAATCATCATCAATTACTGTATCAGAATATCTCTGTCAAGAAATTCCTTATTCAATTATGCTCAACACTACTGAAGATGATGTTTTTTTCCGACCAACTATAAACAGAGGTAGAATGATTGAATTTTATATTTAATTTCATTATGTAATGGATTAACAAATTCATTAATTCTAGATCTTCCTCAAGAAGAGTTTTTTCCAATTTGGGTGGAAAATATTTGATATTATATATGCACACCACTGATACCTGTGAAATACACAGTTGGGTTTCGATACCTTATTTCAATTCTGCAATATATAAAACACTCTATTATTGAAATTAAGGATAAAAAACATGTAATTCCATCTCCTCTACGTATGAAAATTGGGAAAGAAGAGGCAACTACTATTACACTCAAGAAAGGACATTTACCTGCTTCCACTTCAAATCCATCATCATATAGAAGGGCTCCACTATCAGAACAACATCAGCAATTATGACCTCTTAAATATGATCAAAGAGACCAAAGACAGAAATAATTTGAAGAATAATAGATTTATGTATATTTATTTCAAAACTAAATTTTTTTTGGTTACATATTCTCAACATTGGAGAACAATGTGGATCATTTTCCATGGCCTAAAAACCCAAAAAAATGTATGATGATTTTCTAATTATTATCAATTTCAGTAGATTTTTAGACATCCCATTTATCATTGTTTCTCTAAATGACCTTATGCAGAAAATGGTTGAATCTAGACAAGTGAAACTAGAAATTTCATCAACTGAATTTTCATGTGTTACTACTACTAATCGAGAGGAATAATGAGAATGGAAGGAAGTCAAATTAAATATGTGCATATGTACTACGATTAGATGATTAAGAAAATGAAAAACTGAACTCATTCAATTTAAGAACATAGTTGAAACAACTTATTGTGTCTTCCACTACTCTGGCCACAGAAAGACCCCCTTCATAAAAAGGTCAATACTCGAAGAAGTGATGTGATAATAAAGATAAAGAGTAGTCAAAAGAATATGAGACCGTTTCAAGGCCATGTAGTCTTCGACCCTAGAATATTTCATTCCATCTCTTTCAAAAGAACATGCACTACCCCTTCCAAATGGCATAACCAGAACTAACCTTTCATGCTAAATCTTCATCAGATGAAGAGTTGATCATTGGTTCTATCAATGTTATCCACTTAATGGATCCTTATTCCCATTGTTATTATGATTATAATGAGTTGAAAAATATTTGTATCTTATAGGGGAACTATAAGAAGAGTCCATGATCGAGGATATAGGGGAAGACATGGGTATTCTAGAAACCATTTATTCAATTCCACCCATTCTCAAATTGTATATGCAGCAGATCTCATGGGAGAGCTCTTCAACCGGATCAATAAGAACAAAGAGTTTCTTCCATGTAAAACATGTTCAGTTCTGATATGATTAATTTTTAGGACCGATTGGAAGTCACCTCATCTTCTTCTCAGCATGTAGATAGATCTAATCAGTCAAATCTACCAAATACAAGAGTAATTACTTCTTATGATTAAACACAAGGTATATCTACATTAGAAGCATGAAATTTCAATGCACCTGGATAACTACATCCCCATGCTGGGAAATGTAGACCTTTGGTCCAAATTTATGATTTATGGAAACCGTTTTCCCATGTAACGGCCTTGTTTTCAGTTATGGATGCCTTTAGAATGTCAAAATATCTTTGAGAAGAACTTAATGATGCTTTGTCAAGTACTTGAGTGTTTGAACCCGGTGTTGAAAATGCTGAGAATTATCATGTAGATAATGATCATGCAGAATATCATTCAATAATTACTTTTAAAAATGAAGATGAATATTATGTTTTATATTGAAATAATTGACCCGTGTATTTATCTTTCATGGTCAATGAATTAGACAATATGATGTTCTATTATTGATTATCGCTCCAGTTTCAACCTCATTCCCATTTGTACTCTTCATTGATTGGGAATGACTAAATATTACTTATATCCATCCACATTAATATTGTAAGGCTATGAAAAGAAAGACAAAGAACCTTGGGTTAAGATTAGAGTAAAAACTCAATATGGAGATCTTCTGTCTAATTCATAATTCATGGTTATTCTTCATGAAACATCCTTGAATATTCAACTTGGAAGGCCTTGTCATAATCAACAATCAGCCATACTTTTTTCATACTACCAGTGTCCAATATATTATTTCAATGGTCAAATCATGATGTTGTATTGTGAAAATGCTCCATTCAAAATTGTGAAACTCAATACATTGAGGAATAGTATAATCCTAAAAAAGGAATGAGTTCCATTACAAAGGATATAACATGTGTTAATTATAAAAATGGTATGGAATGTATTCCCTCAAATACATTCATACATTGGAGTAAAAAATATGTGCTACCAATCAATCAAATTAAAAGGGTAAAACCAAATATAAGAATCCATACAATGACTTCCATAATGTCGATTGCAGAAACTGAGCTAGACAACCTGAGAGAAAATATTGATTCACCAAGCAATGAAAGAAGCTTAAATGGAAATGTCAAAATTTCATCCAATGAACTATAAAAAGCCTCTACATTGTCAATCAGGGAAGATAAAAATGTAGCAATGGTAGATGAATACAAAGATATTGATTCTCTATCCATCAAATCCTATTTAATATTATTGTATGAATTTTCTTCATTTGTAGGGTATGATATGGTGGCCTCTTCTTTAGGATGTTCAATTACTGATCCCCTATATCTGTATGTTTTTCCTCATCATGTACTACAAAAGATGAAACAGAAGCGATAACACATAATGAATAGAAAGAGGAAGATCTCAAGGATGCTCCTCCATCATTTTACATAAGGAGTATCTACCATTATGGATGAGCTCAGAAAAATAATTCCAAATACAAAATAAGATCCACGACCCAAACTAATTAATGAATCTCATAATTTTTAAGATAATTATGTGTATACATTATTTATAAAGTAAAATTGATTGGTATCTTCTTAGAATTATACCGAAATGCGAGGTCTCAATACTGATGTTGTCACCCATTATTTTGGTTTTCCTGAACAACATCTCAGATTTATGTTGACATCATGAAGAGCACACCCATGTCATGCCTCTAAAATTTATTTTTTTTGGATGAGATTATAAATGAAAACATTTTCATGAAGGTTATATATCCCAAATGGCTATCCAACATTGTCCAAGTGAAAAAGTAGAAGGGTAAAATCAATGTTTTCATTGATATATGATTTTTTAAACGGAATTGTTTTATTGATGATTTTCCAGTTTCGATTACAGAGAATTTATTTGAAGCAACAACTTGCTTTAAGATATTTATATCATGGATGGCAACGTTTCGTATAATCAAATCCATATGTCCCCAGAGGATGAGGAATTTACTACTTTCAGATCCACTCAAAATGTGTTTATCTCTTGGTTAATGATTTTTATCTTAATTAATGCAGGTGCAACATATCAATGTGTCATGCAACATATCATCAGACCCTTCATAAAGAAATTTTTTGTTTGTTATGGGGATGATTTGGTGTTTAAATCTAGAAAACGATCCAATCACCTGGTTGATCTGAAAATTACATTTAATAAGCATTAGCAAACACATTTTAAAAATGAACTGCTTGAAATAGGCTTTCTAGGTAACCTCATGAAGGTTCCAGGACATCGTTGTATATGATCATGGCATCAAATTTGATCCTAATAAAACAAAATAAAACCTTGGTATGCCACCTCTTCAATATTTGAATGAATTAATTGGACTCCAAGGAAATGTGTACTATATTCGGAACATTATTTCCAATATGGTAGGAATTTGTTTTACCTTAAACATATTAATGAAAAAGGGAGTCACCTATCAGTTGAATGAAAACAATCAAGAATAATTTGATACAGTCAAAAAATATATCTTAAGTCCACCAATATTAATATGACATGTTGAAGGAAGACCTCCTATTCTTTATGTGATATCATTAGAGCGTTCACAAGGTTCCTTCCTTGACCAAAAGAATGATGTTGGGAATGAAAAATATATTTGTTGTCTCAGACTAATTATGCATGATGCGGAACTTCAATTTTCACGTATTGTATATTTCTTCATAGAATTATTATTTACAGTTCAAAAATTGAGGCACTACCAATAGAATCATGAAGCCCAATTTGTGTTTCGTGGTATCCCACTTATATTTATCCTCATTCTTCATATTCTTATAGGATGTCTAGAAAAGTTGGAGGTTAATCTGAATCATTTTGGTATCCAATTTGTGCCTCAAAAGGTAATAAAAAATCTTGCATTGGCTAAAATCCTTCGTGAACATCTATATGTGGATGATATATCATTAGATAATTATCTTCCTGACAAAGAGGCTTTATTTATTCGGGGTAATTCCAAAACATGGGAGATGTAATTTGATGGATCTTCTAGAAGTCCCAGCAAGAAGATAATGCAAAACCCTAAACATAACAATGTAGGATTAAAAAATTTCCTTATTTCCACAAAAAATGAAGTAATGTCTTACTCATTCATATTGTCAAAATGTGGTACCAATAACATGGATCAATATCGTGCTCTCATTGAGGGTTTGGAATTGTCCCTTCAGGTGCTAGTGAATAACATAAAAGTGAAAGGTGATACAGAATTGGTAATAAAGAAAATCAATTAGAAATGTTATATCAGAAAAGAAAAGTTAATACCATTTTGTGACTATGTCAGAGGGTTAATTGTTGAATTTCACTAAGATCCAACAATGTCTTATGTCCCTAGATAACAATATTCCCAAGATGATACACTGGATTATGCATCTACAACCCTTGATGATCAAAATCAGGATGAGAAAATCATTTCCATAGCCCATCATTGTGTGGTATCACCTTTCATTCAACCAATAATAGAGGAAATTAATGCGATTAGCCATATTTCTGGGCCTTATTATCATACCAAGGATAGGAAAACACCCATCATATAATATCTTCAAAATGGAATACTTCCATCAGTTAGGGATGAAAAAAGAACAGATTCAATGATGAGTAGACCATTTTACTATTTATGATAGTCTAGACCATCAAAGAATCATTTACAAAAAAGGCTTCGTTGGAATTATCCTCAAATGCATTGTGGAAAAGAGACTAGATATTTCATGAAAGAAGTGAATTAAAAAACATTTGGTGCCTTGAAGTCTAGAAACATACTCTATAATCAGATTTGAAGGTTCAAATTCATTTGGCCTTCAATAACGCAAGATTTTACATATTTCAATATGAAAATCCATACTTTCCATGTGTATTTCATTTTTATTCATCACCCCCCAGAGTTTTTATATATATCAAAATACTCATGGATTTTTTCTACATAACAAATTGATATAATAAGACCTTATTTTCAAGCTACAACTAACATATTCAAGTATATTCTTACAGATACTAACTTCTTCTCTAAATGGGAGTAGGTAATACCTCTCCATGAATTTGGTGCGAAAAGTATATATAGTATTGTTAAAAGTAATATCATTTCCATATTTGTAATCCCTTAATAAAATTTAATGAAAAATGATAACAATTTTTGTTCTTCTTTGGTAAAAATGTAATATTCTAAATGTTGTATCAAATCACACCACTAATCTCTCTAAAATGTAATGTCCAATGGAATGATAAAGTCCATCAATAAGAGAATATAAATTATACTCTAGAAGAATGTGGATAATTATAATAAATAATGGTCTAATAACCATTTGTATTATTTTTGGGATTATCAAACTACTACCAATACTGCCACCAATGAAACACTATATTCATTTGTATACAGAACAGATGAAATCTTGCCAATTGAAATAAAACTTCCTTAACACTGAGTTAAAATCTATGATAACTTGTCCAGAGATGATAGGTCATAGAAATGGTTTAATAATATAGAATGATTAGATGAGAATTTACACCATATTTTTCATTATATTTAAGTCTATTAGAATATAATAGTGTGGGATTTTGACAAGAAAGATCCCCAATAATCATTTCTTTATGGAGAATTGTTATTGGTCTATATGACTCCAATGATAATAGGAAATAATCCTCCAATGATTAATCCAAATTGGAAAGACCATATCCTATATATAAGGTCTACTCAAATGGAACATATTATTTAATCTCAATGGATGGAGAGCTCATTTATACTTCAACCAATATGAGATTCTAGAAGAAATAAATTTTCTATTTACATAAAAATCTTGTCCTTGCTGCAAGATATAAAACTGCATTGCCACCACTATACTTACTACAAGACATAAAATTTCACAGTATAATGTCTGAGATGAAAGACATTAAACTGCGTAGCAACAAAATGCTTACATGTTGTATGACATTAAAATGTGTAACGCCATCATTGTTGTTTCACGACATTAAACTTTATGAAATGATTTGTCCTCTTTACATGTCATTATACTCTATAGTTAATTTTATCTATATTTGACATAAGGTGTTTCCGTAATAATGATTCATGGACATCATTAATACTCCTTAGTGGAAAATTATTCCCACTTCTCCTTATTTCCGAGTCAGAAGAAATTAGAGACCTTGTTTCAAAAACTACGAATGATTTGATTCTCATCTATTTGTGATACATAGAGATTTCTGGATCTCTAATATTGGGCCCAACCTCAAAAAAAAAATTCACAATTTATTCTCTTGTATATGAACTATATCTATATAGAGTGCTCTTCTAAGATACTTGATTTTATTTTCATACAATATTGTGTCTTATGTTTTGTCATTTTCAATATTGTATTAAAGCCCCCCATCTCCCATGTAATCATTATGGGTGTGAGAAATGAATGTTTAAATAATTATGTATGGATTCATTATCATCGATATAATATATGTCGAGATGCATATATCTCAAATATTGGGACCAGCAATGATAAAAATCCCCATTTATCCCTTATTTAAGAATCAAAATTTATATGTTGAATATTTAATGAATTTCTTGTAGATATATTCATTCCATCCGCATGTGACACTTGAGTTTTACCCTTTAATCTAGATACAACATGTCTTTCCATTCACATCAGTTCATCATATTCTTTACCGCATGATGTTAAACTTCAGGGAAAATTAACACCCCTATTCTTCATTTGTCCACCTTTTTATTATAAAAGAGGACCTTACAGCTCGGTGTTTCCCCCATCGAGCATAGCTCACATGGGATTTGGAATTGGGTAAATGGATTCTTTATATAATCAAGTTTTCTCAATTTATTATGGGGTTATTAATGTCCTCACTTCACGACATAAAATTTCACATCAAAATTTCCATTCATAGAGAAACAATGAAGTCTCTATTTCACTTATGAGTCAGATCAATGTAAAGGATGTCAAATTCATGGTCAATAACAATTCAAATATTTCACATATGATTTTAGAATTACCTCATTCAATATTTCACACTCTAATTATAGAATTTCATTAGATCTTCCTAATCATTATTATGGTTTCTAGTGACATAGTTTCCAATACTCAAGAACTATTTTTCTTGATTATGAAGCATGTTCCCATAGGTGTCATTGCATAAGTTGCCTATATAATTGGCATGTCAGTCAAAAGATGCCAATATTTGGTTATGCATCATATTCCATAATTGGGCTTGCATAATACATCCCACATAATGAGTTTGTTAAATGGTGGTAATTTTTTCCATGATTATAGTGTCATTGTCCCCATCAATCATTTATGAAAACATAAAATAATATCTATTTTAAAATTTTCATTCAAGTATATTATTCCCATTTTGTTTTATTCGATCTGAAATTATTCAAGAACATAGTTTACAAATTTATTTCCCCATGTGTTCAATGCAATATGAAATAAAATTGGAATCACATGGCCCCAAATCATATACTGTTACAATTTCGGGTCCTAGTTGTATGGCCTAAAACTACAGGCACCACATCTCGTACATTTGTGTATGACTATCCTATTCCTCTAATTCATTGAAAATATTATTTTGAAATAATAACATTATATTTAGGTATCATTATACATAAAATAAACTATGTTCTTTAGAAATCTTAACCTAGATAAATTTTCTTTGGAATTCAGCAATATAATGTCATAATTCATAAAAACCATTTTTTCTGACTATGCAGCACCTGCACATAGGTAGCCTTGAATAATTTTCCTACATAATGGGATGTTAGTTAAAATATTAAACTATTTGAATAGGCAGTATATTCCCTAATTGGACTTACATAATACTGCCCTCATAAAGGGTTTGTAAAATAATGATAACTTCGTTCATAGAAGAGACTTCCCCTAAGTCCTTTAGCCCTTTTTTAATTTTCATTCATTAGATCTTTTAATTCCCAAATAGTTGTTTACAATTTACATTCCATACCTAAATATGTTAGTATGTGTCCAAAAAAACTATCATGAAATTGGATGATTTCCATACCATTGGTCATTGATAAATGACTTTAAATTAATGTTACATGATGCCATCACTACATGACTTAAAATTGCACACTATGATGTCCTCACATGATGACATAAAACAGGATAGTATGGTGCCCTCATTTCCTGATATAAAACTACATAGTAAGATTTCCTCACTCTAGGACATGAAATTGCAGAGTTATATATCATAAATTCTCATTTTTGATAAATTTCAACAATTCTTCATTACCCCAAATTTGTATAGAAGTTTTCTTTTACTATTCATGAATTATGTCAGCATAAAATAGCCCTTTTGTTCTTAAAACCAATTTACATCAAAAAACTCTCACAATGGTCTTGAGTAACCCAAATATTATTCTCCAGTGTCTATCAATAGTAAAATTAAAAATTATTAAGAACTTTATAGCCTTAATATGCACCACATTCCCTTATGTTTCCTTACATATGTTGTATACATAATGGTCTGGTCTGTCAAAAGAATACACTGTTGGGATATAAAGTATATTCCCTAGTTGTCCCTCCATATTATAACCCATATAATAGGTTTTTAAAATAATAGAAACTTTATCCTTGTATGAAACTCCCCCATTTTTTTATTCTAATTTAATTTTTGTAGCCATAAGAATCATGGCTCAAGATTCTCCTTGGATTCATTTAATAAATATTAAAGAAATTCTTAGTCGCTGAGATATGTTTTGGATATAATTTTTTGTTAATGTCGAAGGATATTACAACCTTAAACTCTATCCCTTTATAGTCTATAATCCATGACTCTAAAACTACCAATAACAAATGGTGTGGTACTCATTATATTGAGAAACCGCAAAACACACTCTAAACGAATGTCGATTCTCCGCACACAAAACATATATTTTTTATGATATAGGTAATATTGAGAAATATAAAAAAGACATCATAATAATTAAGTATAATATTAAAATCATGGGAAATAGTAATGAAGACACATATTATTGGGTACGAGCAATCCCTTTCATATATATAGATTAATAAGGACATCCAAATAATGAATCATCTCTATCATGAATAAAAAAACTCTAAACATGACTCTTCATTTGTTGAATGAATTCATAAGCCCTATAAGCTACCTATTAAAGTTGAGATAGCTGAGAAACTCCAGCAACCTCAGTCCAACAAAGGGCATCTTTAGCATTGAAAATGGATGTTGTCCCCTCTAATTGGTTTTCACAAAAAAATTGGTTCAATTTCTCAAGTTTGTTATGAACATCGTCCAATTTTTTTGAGGATATAACAACTCCATCATGGATACTTTGATTTGGTGGATGATTTAAATCGATTTCATTTTATTATATGCCTCTGGCTTAACTACTACATCTTGGAATCCCTCAACATTGATGAACTGTTTATCCTTTTCAAAATTATGCACCAACTTATGCTCCTTCTCCTATAAGAAAATTGTCTCTTTAATTGCATCATAGGCTATTTCATAATTCAGTCCAAATAATCCAAATATTCAAAATAATGTTGGGCATTTTAAAAAATTGGAAAATAATTTATGATAAGGATTCTCAGCAATTAATCTCTAGATATGTCTCTATGTCTTCCTACGTCCCATACAAAATGAATATTTTAGGTCTATGTATGAATTGGAGTCACTACCATGAGGTAAAATGTACTATAAAAACATATCACATAAGGTGCTGCCTTATTTTTCTTATCTTGGAATAGTAGAAGCTTCACCTTCTGTTGATGTTTGATCCAACCTAGAAATTTCACATTATGATATAATTGTGGATGCTGATAACCATAAATGAAAAATCAAAGTCATTGTTAGATTTATAAAATGGTAGGAATAGATTATGATCCCTGAAAACCATGGATATTTACTTAATAATAATTTGGATAATTGATTGGATTAAACCCAGATATTCATAGCTTTGACCTTTCGAGTAGATGTTTCTTGATAAGGGGAACTCTCTTGATTTTTCCCAGTTGTCATAATAAAAGGATATGGTGAATTTCGTGATAGAGGGTCCTCTGTAGGTATTTTATCCATATCCAAAAGAAGATGGATATAATGGAATGCCCTATTTCTGAAGAGCCTTTGCAACATTTTTTGCAGATAAAACTGTATAAGGTTATCTTTGATGTAAAGTACCAAATTAAGAAGAAACAATGTGTATGGAAAACGAAAGAATAAGGACTTACATCCTTGATATTCCTCATGAAAATCTCGAAACTCCAAGATGTAATGTGGAATGTAAATAATGGATTTAGGTATTCCATCATTTCATTATATGAAGCTTAGAATTATATTGCATCCTCACCATTTAAGGTATCAATCAAACATTGGTTGATGCCCAAATTGGATCCACTGACATTATGTTCCATTGTCTCTCAATAATTTCAACATCATTAAATCATTCCATGTTTGGTCCCACATCAGTATTTATGTCCTGTTGTTATGGGTCTTCATTCCTTTCTTCTTGAGAAATAAGAATATCAACATTTCTTATTCTAGGACCCATTGACAAAGGCAACCAATCTAAAATATATTGAAACTAAGAATATTAACAAATAATTTCATATTAAAGAGAATGGTATTTTATCTTACCATGATTTCTCTATCTACCATTGGAGCTAGGAATGGTTACATATGAATATGTTGATTATTTATCTACTATGACAGCTGATTCATCATCACGAAGACAGGTTTCTTATAGGGTTTCTTCATCTTGTCTAGAAGAATCAACTCTTTGTACCAAGAGTGAAGAGAGAGGCACATACCCTATAAGATGATAAATGTGATTATTGTAGTCTACTAAGCAAATTTCATGCCCTAAAAACAATATAAATACTTACCCTTTCGGAGAACACTTCAGATCAATCTCATTTATCACTTGAGTTTCATTTCAAAAACATGGGGAAAATGGAACCACTCCTCTTTCCAGGAGAAACATGAGGTAATGGTTGAGGATTATCCATTGCCATTACCCCAGTCATAATTCTTACTCATAGAGAATGTTCTAGAGACATGAGAGGATAAATCATTGAATCAATTGCAGTGCATACATTCCCATACATTGGTGATTCATGAAATACTATACGTTTCCCATCCCTACAATTATGTTTCACAAATACATTTTTATCTTGATTAATGATGATTAATGGTAAAGGAGAGTTATGATAAAAGAAAAGTAAAATACAATCTCAATAATAACATAAATATGCCACTCCTCCTCAAGGTCAATCATTACCTCCTTCATGTACTCTTAAGTCAATCCTATGAGATACGCATCTAGAGGATGTGATTTTTTTCATTAGTTGAATATATAAAATCCTCTAGCTCTGTAATATTATCTTGTTCTTTATCTAGGTTATTATCCAGATTGAAATTAAAAGGTTTTATAATATCACCAACATCCGGTATTCAAATTCAATGCTGGATGAATGCCAATGAATCCCTAATATCATAGGTCACACTCTCCCAATGATGATGTTTAAAGGTCTCACATAATTCAATCTCAATATGGTATATTGTATAGGATATTCAACACCTTTTGACTGGTAAAACTCTTCAGGCCTCATTTTATTTTCATAGAGTTCAATAGATGGAATATGAACCTCTATTTTATTGTGGTGACTAGAAAGCTTTGGCATTAGTGGTATTGTTTTTCTAGCTCTGGTCTTCCTGGTATACCTCTTGTGATTATTTTTTGGGGGCTTTGCAACCTCTAAAAATTCTACATCATCTCTGGCCTTGAACTTCTTACCACGATTGTCATGTGAAATAGTATATGTAGCTACCACTAGATATATCATTTTTGTTAGATTCCCATGAGTATATGAAGAAGTCCAATCATTGGCATATACAACTTCTAATACGATTGATTTATCTTGTGGACATTACATGATCAAAAATTTGGATGCCTCTACTGCTGTTAGAATCCATAAATGTCTCCCAACCATTGGGTGTTTCTCATATCTAACATATGTGGGTGGAATAATTTTCGATTTTTGAAGTCATCTGACTTAAGGAGACAACCTATATGAAATGTAAACCATGGAGATAATTTCACAATCAATCTTAATTAGCAATACATCATTCCCAAATTCCATTATATAAAACCACAACTCATAATTTTTTTCATTAACATCATCAATAAATGTTCAAATTAGCGGGTTACAAAAAATAATGAAGTTGAGTTATCTTGATTCATTCAATGAATTTAACACTACATGATATCTTAAATTTTGAGGCAAAATTATAAAAACATTATTCAATAATGGTTTTAATTGAACTTTGGGGACTCTAACTGAATTCAACATTGAGTATGTAGAATTGTGTGCTGAATTCCAGCCCCACAACACATGATACCTCCCTTCAATTCTAAAAGGATATTTTCCATTATATAGATGTAGTAGAGAAAGTTAAATTCATTCCAATAAAATATTTTCTAATTAAATATACATCCCCTCTACTAATTTCTCCGTGATAATAATGTTGTCGACCTTACACTGCCTTCAGACTCATGAACTAGACGCATGTAGATTCTAATTGACATTAAAAAAGGGAAGATAAGCATATCATTTCATCAATATCAGATTTGACATTAAAGCCCATTGCTTATATTTACCTCTCCCAAACGTAGGTAAATATGTTCCTGAACTACCCTAGTAACATGTAGAAGGGAAAATAATAGGACGTTCACAAGCGGGACCTATCTCTGATGTTGTATCTATAAAGTCTTCCATTCACAACCTATATTGAATGTCATTCTTTTACTGGGTAATTTCATTCCCATATTGAATAATTCATGGTATATTATAGTTTTCAAGAATCATTACTCCATGTTGTAGCTGGTAGAATAAAATCAGCATAAAGTTACATGAGATTTGAATATATTGTTATTTGGTAGATATAATAGAGACGGATACCAACATCAAAAGAGTCAAGTGGAAGGAACTCATTTACAGACTCCATTAGGTCAGTAGTTTAGGAATAAAATTGTTTTTATAACCTAAGATTCTCTTATCCAGACATCATCATTGATATGAACATCTAATAACACATTCTTGAATTTTACACAATTCCAACACACCCAAAATCCCCACATCTATTCTAGTTTCACACCTCCTCAAGAATGAAGATGCCAGTATTCCATCCAACCGTTGGACATATCTGTCTGACAAGCCTGAAAAATTGATTCATAGAAATGTGGCCTTGGATGTACAACATGATCCTTAATATTCAGAGTATGACTAGTTGATGCAGGATGCAACCAATATGGATTGTTCCATCTTCTACTGGAATCCCCTTGCAGTAATATTCATGCAGTTTCAGTGGGAGTATGGAAGAACCCAATTCTTTGTAAAATAATTTTTAACAGATGGAACATAGGCATATTGTAAAATCACATTCCCATATAGCAGTAGGTATGTACATCGTAGATATTCACATTGATATGAAATTGAACCCTTCTATAGCCTAATAAGAGTTCTTTCTAAAACATCGTAATAGTCTGGTTTAATAACTTTTATCTTTTCATTTTGACGTGCATTAGATTCTTCAGTAGTGGTTATCAAATGAGAAATTTTCCTCCAAAATAATTACCATACTCCCCCTATTACGTTGATATTTTAACATAAAATTAAACAAAAAGGAAAAAAACTCAAAATATTTTTAAAAGGAAGCAGTTTTTGTAGGTACTGTGATGAGTTCAATCGTGTTGCTCCTTCAACAAGGATCCTCGCACAACTCCGTTGATGAATTCCATCTGTATAGATCCATCGCCAATATAGTTTCACCTTGATAAAATTTCAAGGAGAGGACATGGGAGAACATTCGATTAAGTCTACAAGAAAGTGCTACACAATCAGAGATGGAATATTTGGAGGAACATGTCAATAATACTTCAATTGAATGAACCTATTGATAGCCAGTAGTGAACTTTCGTGACCTACCTGCACAACAACACTATGTGGTGTACCTACTAGAAGTAGCTTTGTGGGAAACCATCACTGTACATCAATTAACCCATATTCATTTCTCAATTATTTTACCATTGGAATCGACCATATTTCTAGTCTGATCCAATTCTAAAGGGTGGAATTTTGTTTACCCCACTTAAAAATACAATAATAATATGAATATAGACATTGAGATTTCAAAACATAAAGGAATGATTTGAAAAATACAAAGGAAAGAAAAATTCTTCAAAGGGATGGATGAAAATCTGCATGACAGATCTTTATAATAGAGCTGCGCAATAGACCTGCACTGCCGACCTACCCAGAAAAGCTTCCCCACAAAGCTACATGACAGAATAATTTCTACACCCTTATGCACCACAGAAGCACGAAGAAGATGCATGTAGGATCTACATGGACCCCATTACTTAGACCTGTTCATTCCATGACTAGAAATAGGACCCATGGGCTCCCCATTTCAAATACTAAAAATGTTTAAACATTCCCAGATTCTCCCATTACGTAGATATTTCATCAATATCCAAATAATTGTATCATGTAGCTCTCTAAAATAGGAGTGAGATAATTAAATGGGTTAAGCATGTTTTGAATGTCTTTTTAAATTATTACATTGGATTGGATCCCCTAGGGAATATATTCTTCAGTAATCATACCGATATGCATGACAAACAAGTGTGACACACCTATGCATTACAGTTGCTCGACACACCTACGTGTTGCGGCTGCACAGTGAAGCAATGTGGGGTACTAACACGACACACTTGCATGAGGTACCTACATGGTGGATGTAACACACCAATATTTTATAAGATATATTACTTTTAATTTCCTTTATATCTTTTATTTTACGCTACACCAATATTATCATGCAATATACACAACACCGTATTAGTTTGCAGTATACGCAACACTAATCTTGGATCGTGTTACACACAATTCCAAATTTTCTTAATAGTAGTTATTCTACGCAAAATTGAGTGTATATATATATATAATCAATTTATAAATGAAATATGTATTGGATTTTGTTATACACAACAACAAAAGAGTCTTGCACTACACGTCACCCTGACTTGTCTTGCATTACACGTAATCGCGACCTTCCTCGATAGCCTGTGTTGTACACAATACGTGGTTTCACTAAACAACGATATATAATTATGATATTATTATGAACTAGCCATTATGAATAGTATTATCTAAATTTCTAATTTTATAACATTATTATTCATCTTAAATATTTTCTAGAACATGGTATGAGAATAAAATAAATTTTTCCGGTAAAATAAGTATTTTTCAAAAAATGTAGTTTTACCGCCGTTTGATGGCGCACCAATTTTAAATCTAGTTTTTGACATTTTTATAAGTTCAATTTGGAAAAATAACATTCATATTTGGAATTAGGACATAAAAATTTACTTTGGATATTTTATTCATATTATTCTGGTAACTTTTATTTTTTGATGAATAGTAAAAACACGGTAGTTTTTATTTAAAAACAAATTTTTTCATCGCAATAATTTATATGGTAAAATTATAACATTTAATGGTTTTAAATTATAAATGGAATATATTTTTACCATTTAATATAGTTTATTTCATTATCATTAATTTTACATTGAACTAATAGGTAAAAACATTTCAATCTTTGGCAATGTTTTAACTTTTAAAACTCATTTGATTAACGACGAGATTAATTTCAAATTAATTACTACAACATCCATGATTTGAATTAGGAAAAATGGATTCCATATTTTGAATCAGTGGGTCCAAATTATGATAATAGGTTACTTTTTTTATATTATGAATATTTACTATGGTAATTTTTATTTACTGCGGTTAAAGTTAAATAGTGTAATTCAAGGTTAAAAGAATATTATAATAATTTAAAATTACCTTTACACTATTCCTAACCTTATTATATGAGTATTTTCCGATTATGGTAATCCGTTGGCCAATTCTGGGACCCCAATGAGCCACTTGGTAGTGAAAATGACAATTTGGATTAATTAATTTAATGTAATGACAAAATTAACTTTAACAAAAATCTTTTAGTAATTAATTATTATAAGGGGTTATAAAACTTATATTTTCTACTATAAATATTAATTTTAAATATAAAAATATTCCATACATCATGGTATTTTTGTCATAATTTTTAGACATAATATAAATTAAATTAGTTATGACACAATAATGATGTAATGTTTACCTCATTAATAAATGATTTAAATAAATAAGATTATAATGATTAAAATATCATATAAAACCTATCCAATTTCAATTGGATGATTTTATTACGAATATTAGTCATCTTATATTCTACATTAATGTGTTTTGGACCTCTTGAAACCGAAGATAATATTATAAGAAAATAATGTTTTCACACATTCCTAAAGAGCCCCTCCTCTCCCGTATAAAAGGAGACCACTTCTATGCAATTCATCATAACTCTCAAGACTTTTGGCTCACCCAAAATCAGAACAACAAAACTCCATACATCCCTCTCCTCCCCCTTGAAGCCTTACATTGGGCAGAAGACACTATAAGAAGTCCTTTTGGTTCAAACCAAAGGAAGTTACCAAAATTAAAGGTAACAGTTTCTCTTAAGTTGTTTTCTTTTATTCTATATCTCCAACCCATAATCTCTTTTTAATCCTTTATTTTGTAACAAAACCAATATCCAAAATATACTAGGATGTTTTTGTGAGATGTATTATAACTACACTTACACACACATTCATCTAATGGATGAAGAACATAATGTTTCTGTGATGGCAAACTAACGCCTCACGAAACAAGGATTGTTTGATTTTCTCCTACAGCCTCTCATAGTGGCCATTATGATAGCACTGTATTTATATATAATATATATAATGTTTATGATCTCATTATGATTCCTTACTTCCAAATTTTATCAAGCCTTTACGGTTTCCATAGTTGGTAAATATGATAATCTCATTTGTTGAAGTGTGGACTACCGCCCCCTCAAAGTGATGTGATTCGTTAATACCTTATGTGGGATTTATAAAGGATGTGGTTAATGATATTATATATGATATTATACTGGATTTATAATATAACTATGTATCATTATGTTTTAATTCCATTAAAATAAGAAATATAAATGAAAGTACTGTTCATGTGTATGTAAGATTTACCGTCTCCATGAATGGTGTGTTTCATTTCTTACCTCCATATGTTATGTACTATTATAAATGCATGTATATGATTGATATATAATGAATATATATGATATATAAATCATTATTTAAATTTTTTAATTAATTAAAGCATGATATAAGTAATACTAACATGAAGAACAACAAGTCCGAACATGTACAATAAATATGATGACTTTTACCCAAAACGTTGCTTTAACATGGGATTTACAATAGAACGGGTAATATAAAGTCATAAGTGAACCATATATGATATCATAACAATGAATGTGATTCTGTAATAAGTCAATGAATTTATTTTAGTCATTATATAGGAGGTTTGTATACGTACAAAGCATATCAGACCTAAGGGAAGGGATAATTTTGCAAATCTTGTTTTTATCCGAGATTGCTTATTTGTAAGTATTTACTGGGGTTATTTCTATAATCCATGTCCATGTTTTATAAAAGTATTTTCAAGTATTTTTAAATTCCTTTTTACCAATTTTTTCTTTTACTACATGTTATGTAAGGAATATTTCTGTTTTTTACATTATCAGGTACTTTTTGACTTTTCTGACAAAAGTATGAGGAGTACGTTTTTTAACTTATATGGCGTGAACAGATTTTTACGATTTAATAAATCCTAATTTTCAGGAAGCTTCCTCCAAAATATTTCATGACTATTTTCAACAAAATCCTTTTCTTTTAAAATTTCCTGACATTTTGTGAAAAGAAAATGATTTTGATGATGAAATGATATTTTCCTCAAGAATTCATTTCAAGTGTTTTATCAAAACCATTTTTCATCTAAGATGACATTATTTCATATGCGTATGTTCCAAGTATGAAGTCTCTATGATTTAAATGGTTTCACTTTCCTTAATATGAAATGATATACATTTATTTTATATGGATTATGTGATGATGGGATGATGTTTATGAAACCCATTTTATTCATTGGGTTATTATGAATGTTTTATGTTTATTAAGTGGAACAAGTAAGAAAGATTTAATTATGAGATGGGTGGGACCTATATATCCCTCTAATATATTTTGTAATGATTTATATCTCATGAGATAGACATGGCTGTAACGGTAAGTTAATCCAGTTCAGTGTTACAGGACTGAAACGAGGAGTGAACTCGATTTAGAAATGGAATTTGTCCACTAAGATGGTCTTGGAAGCAATGACATGGATACTATGGAAATCATGACATGTTCTTAATGTTTGCCACAATTACATGTTTTATTCCCTTTATATTTTATCATGGTTGATGTTCCATTATTATATATGATTTACATACTTCCACGGTTTATGTCTTTGCTCAAGATTTTGATTTTTAAATTTCCTGTTCAAGTTTTTTCTTCCAAATGTTTATGGATTGTATTATGATATCAATGTTTGACATTACTGTGCATTTGAGATCGCCCTTTTTATGTTTTATTTTCCACAAGAAATAATGAACGGTTTTAGGTAAGGAAACAAAAAGAGAAGATCGTTATGGGAGTTGTTGAAGATATTTCAACATGATTAGAAGTTAATATTTCGAGTTTCCAAAGACACTAAACTATTACGTTCCTTATGTGTCTATTTTTGTTGTGTATTAAGTATTCCACAAAAGTAATGTAATGTCAATGTACGTCAATCATTGGGTCTCTACAGTTGGTATCATAAGAAGGGTTTAGTCAACCTTTGGAAACTAGGATGCGATATCTTTAGTGAGATCCCTATAGATATTTCTAAGGTATGTCTATTGATGTACCTAAGGTTAAGTATACGTATAGTTTATAGTCCTAGAATTGCACTAATGATATTAGAATTAAACCTAAGATGTTAGATATTGAAGGAACATCTCTTTTATTATGTTGTTTTCCCTAGCATGGTATTTACATCTCACACTATTATTTTTGGGGTTTAGACGATGGCTGGAACCCGAAGGAACCATGTTGATCAATGTAATGGACGATGCAATGATTGTCCTCTTGATCAAACCAATGTTATGGGATATGGATTGCACAATATTATTTCTATACATACACAAGCTATGAATCATTCTGGACTTACAAATGAGCATAGAAAGGAGCAACATTCTGTTGAATCCTTCATGAGGCAGCGCCCACCTTCATTCAGCAGGTCTTATGATCCATTAGTGGCTAAACAATGGATATGTACCAATGAAAAGATTTTTTCAGTTCTACAATGTTCTGAGCATGATAAAGTCATCATTGTAGTATATCGTTTGGAAGGTGAAGCTGATCAATGGTGGAATATTATCAAGAATACGAGGCCCCAAGATGAAATTAAAACTATGGAATGGGACGAGTTCAGGAACATATTTTAAAATAAATACTTCCCTTGTATTTTAGAACAAAGATGGAAAAGGAGTTCCTTGAGCTTAAGAAAATGGATGATGAATCTGTTGGTATATACGAGGAAAATTTTACAATTCATGAAAGGTATGCATCTGGATTTAACATTCAACCTGAAAGTAATGTTGATCGATTATTTAGTGGATTAAAACCATGTCTTTGAAAAGAATTAGCTATAAGAGACTTTAGTAGCTATGAATAAATTGTGTGTTGTGATATCAAGGTAGAACTGAAAGTTGGTGTTACGCATCCATCTCATGGTTTTGTCAAGAAATGAAAGTTGGAGTTCAAGGAAAAATCTTAGAACAATGGTGAAAAGACGGTGAATGTTTCTTTATGCTCAAAGTGTGGAAAGAAGCATGGTGGAGATTGTCTAAAAGGTACTAGAAAATGTTTCAAGTGTGGAAAAGAAGGTCATTGAGCAGTTAAGTGTCGAAGTAATGGGAAAAAGTATTCAAATGACGTGAATAGAGAAAAGACATCAGAGAACACTCCACCAACACTTCAATGCTTCAAGTGAAAGGAAATAGGGCATTATTCTAATCAATTCCCTAATCCAAGTGTTAATGATGATCAACATGAGCATCCTCTTAAGGCAAAGGACAAAGAGAAGTCACAAGCGATCACTATCAGCAATGTTGAGTATGAAAACGATGTGATGGAATGATTATGTGTTTATGTAAATGGATTCCAAAATAATGTTGTGAATCTCATTTATAGTATTGCGGAACATTGGAATATCTATATAATGGTTTATTGTGAATTTTGAAAATTATATGGTACCTGTAACCATGAAATGTGATTCAAATATTTTTGAAAGTAGATGATATGCAATAATCAAGGGATAAGATGATAATTAGATGTTTGATTGTATTCATGAGCTAATGATTGATATAAGGACTAACTGATATCATGGTTTGAGTATATAGAATTTTGAGGATTTTTTGTATGTGGAAAGTGTTATCTTTTAACTACATTCATGTTTTCACTTAGGTTCAATGGGTATTCATTTTTCAAGTGAATACACGATTAAGGTATTCACATGTTTGTAATTTGACAAAAAAGATATATCTTATGATATATGGGGGATAAATGATGGCATTCACTTGATTGTTATGTGACATTTCAAGTAATCAATTTCTTTATAATATGAGCTTGGACCAAACTATTTTATATAAGCCTAAAGATTGGAATGGGTTATGTTGGACATAAGTTAGTATATATTAAGGATCAATTTTTTTTGATATTATTAATGGGATGTTATAGTAATGTAGTTTTATAAAAATGACAACCTGTGGGATGAGTGACAGCCCATCATGTCGGACAAGGCTATGGAAATCGAACACACAACTGAAGTGCGACTGGCCTTTATCGCCTACCACTGGCCAACAGGAAGTCCCTAGTTAGTTGAAACTAGTTTTATTTTATTAAGAGGTATGATATATGAAGTATAAGTTCATATTTGGAACCATATACGATTAAAATAACCATAAGATGGACTTATAACTTTTTCTAACCTTTTTTTTGAATCAGATGTAATGAACTATCATTATATCACATGATCTGGTAACACATCACGAATAACAAATTCAATTTCATTTCATTAAGGGATGAAGTGGAAATTGTTCAATTATTTAACAACAGTGAGATTGTACCAAAATCATGTAAGTATTTCTTTTAATTCATCAACATTATGGAAATGATCTTGAAAACCAAAAATGTTTTCCTAGTGCCCTTATATCTGATGAATCAAATGGCACCTTAGATCGTCACAAATCTACAGCTTTGTGATTGTTGGATTTTTTATAGCCGTGTTCTCTACCACTCTCCATCAGAACTTGGTGGTTAGATTTTTCTTCCATATCCATATTTTAACCTATGTTCTTTTATATGGAAACCCAGTGATGAGTTACTTTGGGTAATCGTTTCATTTCATACTTTAGTTTTTCAAATTAACTTTTAGTATTCCTTTTTACGATGTGGGTTTCTATGAATAGTCAACGATATATAACCCCGACGAATTTTGAGGGTGAAATTCATTTTAAGGGGGGTAGAATGTAACACCCTGAGATTTTATAATATATATTCCTTTTAATTTTCTTTATATCTTCTATTTTACGCTATACCATGATTATCCTGCACTATACGCATCACCTTATTAGATTGCAGTATACGCTACACTAATCTTGGATCGTGTTACACACAATTTCAAATTTGTTTGATTGTAGTTATTCTACGCAACATTGAGTGTATATATATATATATATATTCAATTTATAAATAAAATATGGATTTTATTTTTTATAAACAATAACAAATGATACTTGCACTACACGTCAGCCCGACCTGGCTTGCATTACACGCAATCACGACCTTCCTCGATAGCGTGTGTTGTACGCAGTACCGGGTTTCACTAAACAATGATATATTATTATAATATTATTATGAACTAGTCTCTATGAATAATATTAACTAAATTTAGAATTTTATAACATTATTATACATCTTACATATTTTCTAGAAGATGGTATGAGAATAAAATAATTTTTTTGTCTAAAAGATGTATTTTTAAAAAAATGCAGTTTTACAGCCGTTTGATGGTCCACCCATTTTCAATCTAGTTTATGACATCTTTATAATTTAAATTTGAAAAAATAAAATTCTTCTTTCGAATTAGGATATAAAAATTTCCTTTGGATATTTTTTTCATATTATTCTGGTAACTTTCATATTTTGATGAATAGTAAAAACACGCTATATTTTAATTAAAAACAACTTTTTTCATCGCAATAATTTATATGGTTAAATTCTTAAATTTAATGGTTTTAATGTATAAATAGACTATATTATTACCAGTTAATATAATTTATGTCATTATAATTAAATTTACATTGAATTAATAGGTAAAAAATTTCAATCTTTGGAAAAGTTTTAACTTTTAAAACATGTTAGCTTAACAACGGGATTAATTTAAAACTAATTACTGAAACATCTGTGTTTTGAATTTTGAAAAATTGATACCATATTTGGAATTAGTGGGTCCAAATTATTTTAATAGGTTACTTTTTTATATTATGAATATTAACTACGGTAATTTTTATTTACTGCGGTTAAAGGTAAATATGGTAAATCAATTATAAAAGAATATTATAATAATTCAAAATTACCTAGACACTTGTCCTAAAATTATTTTTTCAGTATTTTCAGACCATGGGATTCCGTGGACCGATTTGGGGACCCCAATGAGCCAGTTGGTAGTGAAAATGACAATATGGATTAATTAATTTAATGTAAAGACAAAATTGACTTTAACAAAAATCTTCTAGTAATTAATTTTTATAAGGGGTTATATAAGTTATATTTTCGACTATAAAAATTTAATGGAATGATAAAATGATTACCTACATCATGGTATTTGTTTCATAATTTTTATACATTAAATGAATTAAATTATTTATGACACAATAATGATATAGTGTTTACCTCATTAATAAATGATTTAAATAAATAAGATTATAATGATTAAAATATCATCCAAAACCTATCCAATTCCAATTGGATGATTTTATTTAGAATATTAGTCATATTATATTCTAAATTAATGTGTTTTGGACCTCTTTAAAGAGAAGATATGATTATAATAAAATAATGCTTTCACACTTTCCTAAAGAGCCCCTCCTCTCCCTTATAAAAGGAGACCAATTCTATGAAATTTCTCATACCTCTCGAGCCTTTTGGATCAACCAAACTCTGTCAAAATAATCTCCCTACATCACTATCCTCCCCCTTGAATCCTTACATTGGGCAGAAGACACTCCAAGTAGACCTTTAGGTTCAAACCAATGGAAGTTACCAAAATTAAAGGTAACAATTTCTCTTAAGTTTTTTCTTTTATTTTACTTCTCCAACCCATAAACTATTTTTAATCCTTTCTTTTATAACAACAACAATATCCTAAATATACTACGATGTTGTTATGAGAATTAATCTAACTACACTTACACACACATCCATCTAATGTATGAAGAACATAATGTTTTTGTGATGGCAAACTAACGCCTCACGAAACGATGATTTTTCGATTTTCTCCTACCGCCTCTCATAGTGGCCATTATGATGGAACTTTATTTATATATAATATATATTATGTTTTTTATTTCCTTATTATTCTTTACATTCCAATTATATAATAACTTTATGGTTTCCATAGTCGGTAAATATGATAATCTCATTTGAGGAAGTGCGGACTACCACCCCCTCAAAGTGATCTGATTCGCTAATACATTATGGGGGATGTATAAAGGATGTGGTTAATGATATTATATATTATATTATATTGGAATTATAATATAACTATTTATAATTATGTTTTAATTCCATTAAAATAATAAATATAAATTTAAGTAGCATTCATGCGTACATACGGCTTACCGTCTCCATGAAAGGTGTGTTTCATTTCTTAAATCCACATGTTATGTACTATTATAAATGCTTGTATATGCTGGATATATAATGAATATATATGATATATAAATCATTATTTACATTTTTGAAGTATTTAAATCATGATATTAGAAATAATAACATCAACAACAACAAGTCCAAACACGTACGATAAATAAGATGATTTTTACACAAAACATTGCTTTAACATAGTATTTACAAAAGAATGGGTAATATAAAGTCATAATTGAACTATATATGATATCATAACAATGAATATGATTCTTTAATAAGTCAATAACATTATTTAAATCTTTACACAGGAGGTTCGGATACGTACGAAGCATATCGGACTTCAGGTAAGGGATAATTTTACAAATCTCATATTTATCTGAGATTGCTTATTCGTAAGTATTTACTGGGGTTATTTCAATCATCCATGTCCATGTTTTATAAAAGTGTTTTCATGTATTTTTAAATTCCTTTTTACCCATTTTTTATTTTACTACATGGTATGTAACGATTCTTTCTTTTTTTCGTTATGAGGTACTTTTTTACTTTTCTGATAAAAGTATGCGGAGAATGTTTTTTTAACTTATACGACATGAAAGGATTTTTACGTTTTGATAAAGAATTATTTTCATGAAGCTTGCTCCAATATATTTCATGACTATTTTCAAAAAAATCCGTTTCTTTTAAAAATTCAGGACATTTTGTGAAAAGAAAAAGAATTTTGATGAAGAAAGTATATTTTCCTCAAGAGTTCATTTCAAGTGTTTTATCAAAACCATTTTTCATCTAGGATGAAATTATTTAATATGTGTATGTTTCAAGTATCATGTCTCTTTGATTTATATGGTTTTACTTTCCTTATTATGAAATGATATCCATTTCTTTTATCTGGATTATGTGATGATGGGGTGATGTTTATGAAACCCATTCTATTCGTTGGGTTATTATAAATGATGTATGTTTATTTTGTGGAACAAGTAAGAATGATTTCATCATGAGATAGACATGGATGGAATGGTAAGTTAATCTAGTTCTGTGTTACAGGACATAAAAAAGGAGTGAACTCGATTCAGAAAGGGACTTTGTCCACGAAGATGTTCTTGGAAGCAATGCCTTGGCTACTATGGAAATCATGACATGTACTTAATGGTTTCCACAATTACATGTTTTATTCCCATTATATTTTATCATGGCTGGTGTTCCATTTTGATATATTCCTTACATACTTCCACGATTTATTTCTTTGCTCAAGATTTTGATTTTTAAATTTCCTGTTCAAGTTTTTGCTTCCAAATGTTTATTGATTGTTTTATGTTATCTATGTTTTCCCTTACTGAGCATTTGAGCTCACCCTTTTTATGTTTTATTTTCCCCAGGAAATAATGAACGGTTTTTGGTAAGGAAACCAATAGGGGAAGATCGTTATGGGATTTGTTGAAGATATTTCAACATGATGAAAAGTTTATATTCGAGTTTCGAAAGACACAAATATATTATGATCCTTGTGTGTCTATTTTTGTTATGTATTAAGTATTCCACAAAAGTAATTTAATGTCCATGTATGTCAAGATTTGGGTCTCTATAGTGGAGCTTTTTATAAAGACTACATACCAACTCATGACCCCTATTTAATACCATTCATGGTAGGTTATCTACTTTTTTGATTCCCTTATCTAAAAAGGACTAAGTTGAATCCTCCACAAAAACTATGTGACTAATCAAAACATTGGGAAAGGCACATTATCGTGGCTCCAATTTGGGTTTGTATATAAAAAGTTCGAGGTTTGCCAAATTTGTTTTATAAGGTATTTAGGATTCATGGAGTGAATTTGAATTTCTATATCCATAGTCATATGGCCCTTTATCCCAGAAATAGTGCTAGGAGGTTCCCGATTTAGAGGAGTGTTGGTTCATGGCATCTCCCTTCTCAAAAAGACGACTCAGAAACTCAGTTTTCTATTAGGGAAGGTACTGTTCACAACTATTTTTATTCACTTTTAACAAAGGAGAAGTATCTCTCCCATACCAGGATCAATTTTTTGCCTACCATTCTGGCATTTGCCCCTAGATTTTCATGTAGGAGGTAACCCATTACTCCTGTAATCTTTTTCAGTGATAAATACTATTGGAGAGATGGGCACAAGGAATCTAATTACACTTTCACTTTTATTGAGATTTTTCACCATGGGAAGCCATCCTGGTGTAAGACCCTAACCATCATACCTTATTCCTTTAATTGGAACCTTGTCCAATGTAATGTTAATTGAGGGAGGGATCATTGCCTTACCCTCTTCACGGTTCAACATGGACCTATTTCCATGTTATATGTGCCTTCTACCACTAGTGGATGAAGAAAATTTTGAAGGTTCATTTTTGAATATTTCGCATCATCTTGATTCTAATACTGAACATGAATCACATGGGCTTATAGATTCGTGATGATTAAAACATTCACATAAACACCCATGGTAATGAACCTATTAGAACTCTAATTCATTTTCAAACTAGGATATGTAGTAATCCCATTCATGGTCCGAGATCATTGGATACACTCTTCAGAAATCCATCCCTAGTTCCCTTAATTTGGGCATCCTCTATAGAAGTAAGCCTGAAATTAACCCTCTATGTCATAAAAAACCCCTTTAAATGACGTAATCCCAAACTCATTACTCTCAAAAGACTATACTCTCCTATGATACGTATCTAATTATGTGGGCTTTGATTCTCATCCACATGGGATACGTAAAAATACTCCTTGAGATTCAATCCCAACACTTAAAATCCACCCTATTCTCTTTGGGTGATATTCCCAACAGGGTATAATCTAACAAGGAAATCCATTTTCTTTAAAATTTCCTTTGGACTGATAGGTATAACCCCCACACCAAATATTGACTAAGAACCTTTCTATGTAATTTCCATACCACATTAAATTATACTATATGACTAGGTCATTATCACACGAACTTAAAATGTATGATGTGTCCCATTATGCAACACCAAAATACAAGGGTTCCGATTTCTTCACAAGGATACATAGGTAGAATATTTTATGGATACAACCCATTATAAAAATAAACCTTCAACTCTCTGGATGTTAATAAATTATAGATTTCCCCACATAGTGGCATAATAAATATCATCATTATAATGATTATTAAAAGAATCTTGAAATAATATATTTGATCTGAATCCTCTTCGGTATGGTGGATGTGGGGAAACTAATCCTAATAAGAGTGTAAAGAGGTATCTCTACCCATTCTCACTTTTTTTGGTTGATGATATTGTGGTTTTTACCCAAGGAGTTACGAAAAACATGGATAACCTCAAACATGCTCTTTAGAAATATGTGAATGCATCAATGTAGGAATCTAATTGGGTAAATACATTTGTATACATTAGTAAAAGGTTTCCTAATGAACGGAAGAATCAATATATCAATATGCTTTGTCATTGAGAAGGATATCTTCCACTCAGATATCATGATGTTCTAATGTTTTGGGGTATGCCGATGGCATCACCATTCTCACATGGACTAACCCAAGTTTGGAAAAATCATTCCACTTGTAAAGGAAAGTATCTTCTAATGGTTGGACGTTTTTTCCTTATCAATCATTTCATTACATCATAGCTTGGGTATCCGTTCTTGGGGTACATGTTGTCGACCTCTATGGTCAAGACTCTCAACTCTCTAATGAGTAATTTCATTTGGAGTAGAAGTACAATGGATCGAAATCTTGTGACATCAATGTGGTGAAAATGTTTTATGCCTACCAAGCATGGAGGGATGATAATTGAGAACCTTAGTGGTTTCAATCAAGCACTAAAGGCCATGTTTATCTAGCTCCTAATTCATAAGAATTTTGTGTCTTTGGATTTTTATAGAAAGGGGAACCATTCATGAATTATCTAAGAAAAGCAGGGTTATATTGATTCTTCGATATTTCTTGTGTTGCTATCTTTTTTTTAAATAGAATAAGTCGCTCACACTGGGTTGTCAACATAAATTCTTCACATCTATTTTGGAATAACAACTGGAATGGAACCCCGAATATTTGTCAGATCAACACTAATGAACACAATATTGACAACACTATTTCCATATAAGAAATAATAGAGGTTCTTGAGGACCATCCAGAAGAGATTGTATCAATTATTTTGGACTGTGATATTATTAATCAAAATGACATGCTGTCATGGGAAGGGTCGTCCAATGGTGTACTAAATTCTTCTAAAAGAGTATGGTTCATGGTGATGAAAATTGAATTGGTGATCTAAAAAAATGGTTATTCACATCCATATTTCCATTGATCTGTTGTATTTTTCAAAATAGAATTTTAGTGGATGAAACTATTTAGAGGTCTAGAATTTATTTATTATCATGGTGTGACTTATTCCATAAGCATTGTGAGGATGTTGATCATTTATTCATGGCATTAAATACTATTTTCTAACATTGTAAAATTGTTCTCCTCAAATTTGAGCTATCTCCTACCATTGATGCTTCAATTATGGAATTCATGTAGATGTTGTTTTGTATACAGTAGTCCAAACAGCTCAACGCTTCACTACAGGTCACTTGTGTAGAAGCCTTACATTCTATTTGGAAGGCACTTAATGGAAATTTAAATAGACATGAAATCTACAATGAATCTCTGATCCTTTCATATATTGAAGTAGAAATTTTAGTTTCCAGTTCCAAGCATAGTGACTACAATTGTAACATGGTAATGGAACTCTTGATGTTAAAACTATTGATGTTTGTAGGGTACATCCCAAATCCAATGGTTATAATTCAGATTTTATGGTCACCTCCTTCAATGGATTGATGAAATTTAATGCGGACGAGGCATCCTGGGGAACTACAGTCTCATCAAGTTTTGGGGTGATCTTCCGGGACACCCAGGGCGAGGTTGTGGAGTGAGGTTATGGCACATGGGGGCATGATACTACATTGAAATATGATATGATGGCGTTTATCATGCTAGATGACTATTTTCATATCAAAATAATTACAATAATTTTTGGTTTGAATGCGATTTAGCATGCTCGTGCTTGCGGTTTGGGTGAATCAGTACCTACCATCATGGAAATTGACTGGTAAATGGGTCAACTGTCTGGAAAGGATTACCATCATGAATAACATTGTTACACAAAATTTTATATATGTGAATTATATAGCAGATGAGCATTCCAATAAAGGTATATTGGAAGAAATATGCATACGACAGAGCATTATGAATGATGACTTGATGCATTATCTAATTTGGGAAAAATCTAAAAAAACATCTTTCCATATTGTGTAACTCTTTGATTTATCAATATTAGAACCATGTGTTTGTCTTTTTCAATAAAAATCCTATATTTACAAAGAGAGTCATGATTTAGATGATAATTCCCCTCAAAAGGTTGTGATTAGTCTGAAATCTCGTCATCTGGACCAATGTACGTTTTTAAGTATCATATTGTTCAAACATAATGAACACCTTCCTTTGGAAATCAGTCCCCCTTTAGATAAAGAACTATTAGATGATTCTGGTTCCATTAATTAATAATACGGAAACCTCCTAGAAGCAGTGATTCTAAAAATAATTACACATATCTGAACGATATATGAAACAATCACTTTTCTATAAGATAATCAATGTGAGAATTGAGATCATCCATATTTTCGAGTGCTATGTGGTAATAGAGAATATAAATTAGATTAGTACCATGAACTAAATCGATATAAAACTTAACCTACATTATGAGTGGAAACTTTTGAATCTAGAAGGAAATGAGTTGGGAAACTCAATGATAAATGTTTGGAGTACATTGCTTAAGGATATCCACACATGATAAAAAAGAAAACAGTGATATTAGTTTCCACAACACTGGATAGGAATGTATATATCTACTTGAAATTGTGTCCCATTCACATTAAAAGAAACGACACATCCCTTTGGGTGTTGTAAATGAGGCATGTTGAAAATAAAAATATATCCATGTCTTTTTGAAAATGATAACATACATTCCAAAAATGACATAAAACTATTTCATGTTGAGAAATGGAAACTGACATAAATCTAAACATATACTACATATAAAACAAGATAGGGACAATATATACATTTCACTATATTCGTTCCAAGAGTTGTTGAAATAAACATCTCATAAGTCAAAATCTTCATACAATGAATTATGAGAATATAAATACTATTTTAAATAAATGAGTAAGATGCACCAATAAAAAATAACATGGTTACTGAATATGATTCAATATTGATGGTATATCTCACAATTGTTGGACATATATCCTCTTCCTCTGCAGTCTCATCCACCATGTGAAAATGATTCATTCCAGATGCCTCATGATGCAACCCAATTTTACATTAATAATTGGATTATACTAGAGTAATAAAATTTGATGATGTTCCCATGACACTATGTCGAGTAGAAAATACATGGAATAACTTTTATAGGTGGCTGAGGTATTTTCAAGAACCTTTTATATGTAGTTCCTCAATTCAAACCACCCATTAATTCATTACATTTCTAAAATAGTATAAAATCAAAGGGCCTCATCTTAAAATGGTTAATGGTAATTGAAAACCCTGTATTCATGAACCACCATGACAATTCACACACATACTCTTCAACCTAGAAGAAAACACATAACAATTATGAGAAGATGAAAATTATGCCAACCCAAACATGCTAGTTTAGTATATCATAAACATCAATGATCTATCTAGAACATCATCATGAGAAGGAAAATTCAACAACAAAACCAGATAATGAATGCCAAATTACTGTTCACACATAAACTTTCAAGTATTAATCTTCTGATTTGATATTATCTCTGGTAAAAAATTCAATATCTCAGCAAAACTGGTTTCATAAAATATCATGGTTCTGTCATCCCACATATGTTAAAAATACACTATATCCTTGGACAAAACCATCAACTACATATATAACTAGTTAGTTAAAATATTTTTAATTTTTATCCATTACATTCAATCATTATTTTAACTATAACCATCATTTCCCACCCTCACATTTTAGGTACATCCAATGCAAGGTGGAACACATAAACATAATTTCATCCAGTGTATCTAATAAATATAACAAACAATCAATCCAATTTAACAATTCCTTAACCTCTTAAGGATAATTGGAGCCTTTGAATGTTGGGGGATTTTTTGTCAAGGAACTCCTAAGGATGATTACAAAAAACAACCCTCTGAGATTAGATAGCTTAATCCTGAGTCGGATCTGATGCATGTGTAAAAACTAGTGCTTGGACAGTTTGCACAATCAACTACACACAACTCAGTATAATGAACGTAATATTTATTAATGAAAATTCATCTTTATCTTGTTAAACTTATTATTATTTAAAAAATTTATATACAATATGAACTAAAATGGTTTAATTGTTTTCAAAATACCATTATGAATTTTTACCGTTGCTAATATTGTTTTTTCACAGTGATCACTTGATTAGTATAAATATAGGGATTTAACAAATAAAATTTAATCAAACAAAATAAAGAAATGTCCTCCTCCCACCAAATTGCTCAACCCGAAGACAATTTATTGGAGATTGGAAATGAGATATCGTCAATGGTATTTACTCTTGGACATGCCCAAGCCATTCATAAATATGTTAATCTTGAATGGAACCGCCTATTAGAGAACATGAAGTTAATACAAACTACAACCATAGCGATGTTATCTATGCCAACCCACGTGACTATCACCATCACACCCCATACCCTTCGGTCTCTTGAGAGATTTATAAGGGTTTTTACCTAAATACATTATAACTATGATTATGCGCTTTATTTTTTTATAGAATAAATATTATACATTCATTTTCTTATTGTTACTATGTAAATAGTTCTTAACGATTAAATAGTATTTTTAGTTAATTTTCAATTAAGAAATCAATTTTGATGAATTAATGAATTTATGGATTAAATAAAATTTCTATAAAATATTATTTATAAATTACATTTTATTAAATATAAATGATATTATATTTTTATGAATACAATTGTGATTTTTATTAATGATTGAAATCTGTTTTTTTAACCCATGTTTTTTTTAAATATCAGTTTTCATTTTCAAAGAAAATATTCACACATATAGAAAAAAAATTGATAAAATGAATATTTTTTATAATCATGATGACGAAGTTATCCAATGGTTAATATTTCATAAATTTATGAGAGTTTAATTATTCGGTAAATCATAATTATAATTTTATTATATAATGTGTTTTATGACATCATAATGACCCAATATTGATGTAATAAAATACTATAAATGGGGAATTAGAAAAATTAATGTTTTATATTTATTATAATGTGAATATAGAATTTTTTGATTAATTTTATAGTCCCTTCATGGACCCTCAAAGGCTTATAAAACATTTTATCATTTTAAATTTATTTCATTGAGAGATTGACTCAACTCAACATAAGCAACCCGAATATTTGAACTTGTTCGGCCATTTTACATATTAAATAATGTTTTCCACTACACTTTGAAAGACAACTATGTGAAAAAACCATGAGTAGGTGAATGGTTTTGATATGTTTAATATGTGGTTTCAAAAACAGAAATATTAATGAATCTTCTCTCCTTTCATATATAAACCCACCCAAGATCCCATTTCACTTTACTAAAAACCATTGTAGCTCAAACAAAATGTTTTCTTTTAATGAAATAATCCTTATAAGACACCCCATGGTCCTAATAATCTTATCTAAATCCTCTCACAAGCCTTTGGTATCACACATCCATGTAAGGGATTTCTTCCTTTCTCATTTTGTAAATGTTTTTTTATATTGTTGTGTCCTTTTACATTAAATTAAAAATGATGGATTGTGATTTAGATACTCACCTATATATCCCTGTTATGTTTGAATGATTATATATGCCTTTATATCTCATTAATGTCTCCCGTTTACACCTATTACCATGCCAAAATTTTGTAAGCGATTTCTCCCTCCCCATTTACATCCATGCAATTTCTTTTATTATAAAAAATGAATTCGTGTGACCTCAACATCATTATCCATCAACAACGCCACATTCACTCCATGAACAGCTTGATGATGAACATGAACACGAACCTAAAACTGAAATACAATGATAAGATTGAGTATAAAACAAATAATTCATTCCAATTAATACCACATAATAGTTATCATTTTTAAATATGATCTATATTTTAGTCATATTTTGTAAAAGAGAGAAATTTTATTTTATATTTTTAGTCCCAAATGTAAATTATTTATTACTTCCCATTATAAATAAGAAATGATCTATTATATAGAATTGGAATTAAAAATAATTAAAATAGTTTTGTATTAATATTTAAAATATAATATTCATAACTATTTTAGAAGAAAATTAAATACCATTTTTCAATAGTATTAAAGATAAATATAATACTAGGGTTTCAATGTATGAATAATAATAAATAATAAAAGATATGGGAAATAATAAATAAGAAACATTATACTATAATGGAAATTAGAAAACATAATTTTTCATCCTATTCATTAATAGTGGACATGGGGATACCATAAAGAATATGAAATATTATAGAACAACACTAAAACATAATATATCATATCAATGCATCATATGAAATCTAAATAGTATAATGATTATTCATAATATACATATCTTACCTAGAGGAAAAAAATAAATGTAGGATGGAATCCATTCTATGGTCTACATGTAATAGAATGATCCTTCAAATGTGTAGCTTATATAGCTGTCCATTTTTCATACTAAGCTCTATTCCCATGATATCATCATGTGGAGGTTGGAAAATTCAGTAGGTAACATTCTACAATGAAATATAATAAACACATATATAATGATATTTTCATGGGTATAATCAAATGATATTATAAATCTTTTAATGTCTCATACTAAGCTATATTCCCATGATATGTTTTCTCATTAAAATTATTATTATTGTGAAAAAAATTTCTCAAAAAACTTTATTTTAATTAAGATACATCAATAATGGTTTTAATACCAAAATACAATTCATTTTAATATTCAAAATAATATAATTCGTTAAACAGAACATTTTTTTGCATTAAAAACAGTTTCAAAATTCATGATATTCCATTCAAAATAATATAAATGGAAAAAAACAAACTTTTTTATATTCAAATAATGCTATAAATTATACAAAAACATTTATCCATGTATCATGTGTGAGGTTATTAAAAAATGCATCAATGTATATATTTACAATGGAAATAATTTTTTCATCAAATGCAACCCAATTGGAATCAAATTTTAAATTAAATTTCAATTTTAGATAAGTTAAATAAATCCATTATATATATATATTATTCGTTTATGTAATAAAATAATCAATGGATCATAAAATAAGGGTTAATACATCGGGAAACCCACCTCAAACTGAAGGTAATGGTTCTACAATTTTAAATATTGGATGAAAAACATTGTTGGTATAACAAAATATAAACAAAAAATACCCAAGATAATAGGTCTAAATCCCCCTCCTCGCCCTTATTGTTTAGAGAACATGAAATAATAGAATGATAAGTATAATGAATAACATTTTAAGTATAATAATAGTGGTACGGAATCATTAACATGATGAATTGAATAAAAAACTCAAAGAAATATCAAGAAATTAATATGAATGGTGTAGAAACCAATGTGGGATAATAGGAACATCCTATATAGATGTGAGATATAATAATATGAGTCCGAGGTTTACTAATCATGGAGTTATAAAATAGTAAATTATATAAAATTTATTTTTAGGAATACTGAATGGTTTAGGCACAAGACACCTAAAAACTTGCACCCATTACATTAATCACCTAGGAAACATCATGGTTTAGATACATGTATTAGGAAAATATTCACTAAACTTGCGAGACACATATGATAAAATGAATGTAAATTTATATATATCTAACACATTTTCAACTAACAATGATATAATGGTGATCATATAATGAAATTCTAGAAATTAAATATTTTATGCAAAATCAACTTGAAACCCATGGATGAGAACAAGGATCATTAAATAGGTAAAAAAATACGGAAAAAATTCTATTATGTGACAAAAATAAAATGTAAATCATAAAGGAATAGTTTGAAACATTTTATCTTTTCAAAATATGACTAAGTTAAATAGACTGAAATGAGGGGTAATATATCAATTAAAATGTTTTAAATGTTGTAAAATATATATTTGAAATAATATAATGAACATTAACAATAAATTGGAATACTATAATAATATGTATTATGAAATTACCATAAAATAAAATCCCATATTTTTCAAATTTATAGAAGCACCTATATTAATCAACATTAGTTTATTAATGATCTATTATATGGTATTTTAATTATTTTTCCCTTTAACATTAATAATAAATTAATTAATATATATTTTTGGATATTAATATTAATTTTTAGTATTTGATTGTTAGTAGATTCAATAATTCATGTCTTATTTCATTATGGTTGTGCCTGTCATCATTCCATTTTTTTGAGATCATAACCTCTTAATTTTTAATTGTATTAGAACTAAAAGTTAATAATTGTAAACTATATACCATGCTAATTATAAGAATGTTATAAGTATGGTTCACATTGACTGAATCTATAATTTAATAATTTCAGTAATCATGTAAAATCCAAATGAGTAACATAATGATTTAAGTTCATTATAATGTTAACCTTTAATTTCGTCAAAATTAAATTAAAATAATATTATATACTATAATTGAGGTTCTATAATCCAAAAAATGAATATGTTCCTACAAAGAAACCAATATAATCCACTAAATATATTAATATTATAAAATTATAAATTATTTATTATACTGTTATATATTTGATAAATAATATTTATATAGTAGAAAATAAATATTCTAAAAATAAGATTTTGAAGTTGACACATGTATTGATGTTTTGGATCATAAGAAAAATACCATTATAGTTTTGACGTAGTTGAAGGTTCTTATTGATGCTACTGTATTCAAAATAAAGGATGATTATTTTTTAGGTAATTTTTTTATGATTTTGTGTTTAATAAATAACTATATTTCCAATATAAAATAGATAATGGAATTTCAATTTAAATTTGAAAATTGGTGGGATTTTTCAAATAGTAATTTCATAACATTATTGAATCATATGATTTTTCTATAAATATGACATTATGTTGTGTAGAGAAAGAATATATATAATATTTTTATTTATATTAAAATTTCAAATATAACATTGGGAA
Organism: Viscum album; assembly: GCA_963277665.1. Classification (NCBI taxonomy): domain Eukaryota; kingdom Viridiplantae; phylum Streptophyta; class Magnoliopsida; order Santalales; family Viscaceae; genus Viscum; species Viscum album. The sequence continues at coordinate 332,858,914 of OY728157.1, read as the reverse complement.
AAATTTTAAATCAATTTTCATTATTTTAAAAATGTAATATTTTATTATACACCTCCATAAATACAATTACCTCAACATCATATTGGGTTTTCAATATTACGAATTAACCTCATTACCTAAAATAAGTTTAATGATAAAAATTATTAAAACCAATATTTACATTAATTATAATCATTTGACTTTTTTTATTTTTTTTATAAAAATAAATAATATATTGAAAAATGAATGTTTAGGTGATTAAATAAACTATTTTTCCTTTTTATATTCGATATTCATTTCTTTTAATTAATTTAATTATTTATATATTCCAAATATATTATTTTTTATAAATTACTCACTTTTTTGAACATATTACACTACCAAGACACTAACATACTATATCCATAAACTTTTTATAAATAAAAACAAAAATAATATTCTTATTACCATAGTCTATTTAAAGATATTAACTTTTTATAACTTACAAAAGAACTAGTTATATATCATTCTTGAGAATTCTATTTATTGTATTAATTTCCACTATATCTCTAATTTTACATTAACTAAATATTTCATTCGAGAACATGGGAAAAAAATATAAAATTATTATAGAATTTTTATTCTACTATATTCATTATTATTTTATAGTTTTTCTCATTAAGATTTATGTATGTTTCTTATAATAATAATTTTTTTAATTCTATTACTATATTAATATTTTATCATTGTTGTATATATTCCATTTTAGGTTTGATTTTCATGTGAAATTAGTTATTCATCATTAAAAAAATTGAATATTATTGAATTATGATTAATAATAATATTTATGGTCCCACAATAAATAAATTCATTAGTCAAATGATAAAATTTGAGATTATTTTTCCCATATTAGATCATCAGGGTATGATATCAATTCATCTACTTGTTATCTCTCCCATGAATAATGGGTTGGTGACATGTAATTTTTTATTGTATTGTCTAAATGATATATTTTCTTTATAGTTTTTTCCTAATCATATTGATCATAATTAAATTGTTCAAAATCAATTTTTAGTATATTGGTTGGATAATATATATACTTCAATAGATGTAATACATAGATAATAATATAATATCTTGAATGGTTGAATAGAATATTTAGTTGATATAAAAATATTATTTTGATTAATTTTATCTTATGGACATTTGTATCAAGGGATTAAATTAATTTTGTTTCTAAAAATAAAAAACTTATTCTATAATGATATTTAGATAAATACTTTTTATCAAGTTTCAATATCCAAATCCAATGAATAATAATGAGGGTATAATTTATATAAAATTTTTGTTAATTTTTTATTTTATTTAAGTGTTTTGATATTCAATTTCATTGTATAATAATGATCAAATAAATATGTATATATATATCCACCATTGTCCATTTATTTCAATGTTATACATCTCTACTAATATAATTACACAAATAGTGTCATTTGAATACATGAGAGAAAAAATACTATTATTTTAGAACCCATGTAAATGAATTTATTTAGCCTAATATCTATTATACAATATAAGGAGGTTTGTGATATTTTATTCTAATTTTATAACTATCCATACATACTGACCATCAATCATAGGATGATAAATCTAATAATGTGAAGTTCTATATGGAAATATTATGAATGACTTCCCCAAAACATTGAGGTGAAGCTCAAATCATGAAAAGAAATAATTGAATATTTCACTCCATCAATCCTATTCTAATACATTATAAATATTAGAACAAATTTATTAATTAATAAACATTTTATAATATTTATTTGGTTATAAATGATAATTTATTGAATGACGATAATATGAATGTAATTTTTTTCTATAAAAGTTATTTTAATTCTATATGGTATAATCTAGGTTAATGTTCTAAATTATATATATAATCATGTTTAGTTGTCACATAATCCCCTATTACATCAAATATTTTCCATTAATAAAATTTAAAACTATACCCAATTACATATTCTCTAATTTTTTTTACATAATGATTTCTTAGAAGAATGTCCCTTGAATATTCAAAAAAATTTATTTATCCCTTTGTGAGTAATGAATCATTATATGTGTGCATCACCAAATAGGTACCTCTTGAATTTTTTCATAGATGGAAATATATTTGAAATATAATTTTCATATATCCATATTAGTCCTGATTATATTAAATTGTATTTCGTACATTTTTATTATCGCGATAAAATTTTTCTACTATTTTTATCTAACTGGGATATGTGGTTTTTATATAATTTGGAGATCCATATACATTGGGTGTCTTTTAATATACTTCATGGAAAAGGTTATAGGTTTTTTTAATCAAAATTTCCAAACCAACCTATTTTACTACATATTATGGTGTTGTTATTATAGAGTCATTGTTATTTATCAACTATATGCATAAAATTTAGAAATGTAAATTCTAATCTATATAAATACTTGTTTTAAAAATACATATATACCTCTATATGGAATATAGATCATGCCTCTAGATAATGAATGTTTATAATGCCATGTTTTTCTACATAAAAACTACAATACAATTTTTTATGGATATTTAATTTACATGAGACATAAGGTATCACCATTTTTTTAGGACGCAAAGAAATACTAGTCATATAACAGTATTTTAAATCAAATTACATTTTATGCTAGAGAGATGTGTGAGTACATGTAATATGGATGAGATCATAAATATGTGCATCAATAGATATTAATATTAAATTGTCTTGATATTCATAAGTTCATTTATATTTAATAATATTTTTTAATTTCAAATAAATAAATTTTTCTCAAAATGAATCAAAAATGCCTAGATAATAAGAAATTCATGGATATATTATATTATACGTGGTATATTACAATTTTCAATAACCAATTGTATTTAATTATCCAAAATTTTAAAATAACATATGACTATGTCACTAAAGAATGATATATTATACAAAAAATTCTTGTTTCATGGAAGTTTTTTTTATTATACTATAAAAAGTAGTTCAAATAAATCATCAAATACTCAACATGTTAAACCTCACTCATGAAAGAAATTAGTTAATCATCAATAATGATTATCATAAATATGAATATATAATCTCTAAATAACCTTAAAATTCTAACCATGAAAATAATTGGGGAATTTTTACTTATGAAATAAATCATTATGAATTCATAGTTTTGGAATCATATAAGGAAGAATATAAAATATACAACCATTCTTTTCATTTATATTTAATGATATTTTAATTTTTTATCCTTCTTTGTTATATATGGATCCCCATGATGTTAATTAAACATGTTATCAATACATAGTAGTGAATATTTTTTCTTGATTGTGATCTATATAGGCGCAAAATAATGAATGAAATGTTACATTGGACCATCATTCACATCTCAAAAGTGTGATGATCAAATATGGACACCCATAAAACCAGGGCATTGACCAGACCTTTCGCATTCATGATTTTATTTATTATTCCCCATTTCATGGGTACAAGAAGATAATCATAAAATAAAAATGGGATATAATTTAACGAAAACTAAATATAATTACTATATGTATATAGATGGATGGAACAACAGAAGAGTAATAAAAATAAAAACATGTAATTGAAAAAATCAAACTATATGAGTGGTAGAACTCAATGCTTGAAAAAATTTCTCTATGGAAAATTCAAACAACAAAGGAAAACTTCATCTGATATAGATACTCCATGTGATGGCTTTGGAAAACTCCGACCAATACTACACACCACCGAAGGGGTGCACATGGTATTATCTAAACATGATCAATAAGATTCCACCCATGTGATCCACAATATATTTTTATTAAATAACAATAAAAATGTTTAACATTAAAGAAAATAATGCATGATAAAAAAATAAAATAACATTATATATTAATTATTGTAATAAAATACCATTTTTAATATTTTAAAATTAGCATGGAAAAATAGTTTGAAAGAATAATACATAAACTAAATAGATCAAATCATGTGACAAATATCAGATCAAATCTAAATTAATACAATAAAAATAACTATTAAATCAGGCCAATGATCACAATATTATATGCTACACAGAACAACCATTCCTATAACATACACAGTCACCTGAATTATGTCTCTAGACATATGAATTGAATAATGTGGAAGTGGAACACCCTAAAAAGTGAACATTCAAATTGATCTTGTATGTCTCTAAAAATAGATATTGGGAGCAGCAGAACAACCAATGAGTTAACACCCCAAATTTATAAATAGACATGGACTGTTACACCAACTTTCACCTAAGTAACAATTTCATCCAATGTGTTATACTTTTAAAACCATTTCATTTAAAAATTAACTTTAAACCGTTTTGAAAAATCCCTTTCACAAATAATTGAAAATAAATTTTTTATTTTACAAAAAAAATGGCAATAACATATTCATAAAAAATCATTTTTCCACACACAACCATAAATTAATCACTCAAAATATAGAAAAAAAATTATTAAACACTTATCAGTAATGGTTTATCAAGAACATGCTATAGAAATAACACCACCCCTAATACTCATGTCCCACGATCCCATAATGGGATCCAAAAACATAAAATAATGAAAAGATAGAAATAGAGTATGTGGAATTATTATTTTCATATAAGAATTAATCGAAGAAAAATTGTCAGTGAAGAAGATAATATAACATAATCCTCAAGGATCTCACATGTTTCACTATAATCAATAATAAGGGAAGCCTCCGTATGAAGATTTTTTAACAAATATAGAGATTATCAAGAACAATCCTCAACATAATAAAGATAAATATAAAATCATATAGAAACACGTTATTACAACCACAAAATGAAGAATAATGTGAGGTCACTTACATATAAAGAAACAGTGCAACCACAATAAGGATTAACTACTAAATGAATCAGTCTAGAAGGACTATATATCCCCAAAATAAATTCGCGAGTTACTTTTTATTGAGATATTATTACATGTATTGAATGAAATAAATTACATGTGTAGTGTATAATGACCGACATGTCATGAATTTATCTTGAAATGATTCCAATATTTATGATTTGAAATCAATGAAAAACATATATAATAAAAAATGCACCATCTATGATAAAAATATACCAATCTATCGTTCCCCAATGATAAAGGCTTATATAGACTATAAACTCTTCGCGCATTTTACATGTTAATGGTGTCTTCTCCATAAGAGTTTCATGTTGTGTAACAAGTTCATGACATGAAACTTCCTAGTATGATGATTCATAAAAAAAATATAGAAAAAAACCCTATGCCAACCCCAAACCCATATGAAATTACCTTAATCTTTTTCAAATTTATATTTGGCCTCCATTGATTATGAAAATTAGAATCACCAAACATTAGATCTTATTTTTCATCGATATTCTATTAATCCATAGTATTTCCAAACCCACCAAACATAAAATGAAAATCAAAAGGAACATAAAAATAAGTAAAATAATGTAACATGACGTTACAAACATTCAACCATAAGGATTTCTATCCCGAATAAGTAATATGGATTAATGGTGTTCAGAAAGAGGCAATGTCACTAATCATTCACTGATGACCCATGATCCCATGTTTAGTAATAACATTATCCATGATTCTGTAATACATTGAACAATTTTATTGGCAACCCATGAAAATAATTCACATGTGATTCAATGATGTCTACTCGATACTATTAAAATTCAATTCATAGATCCATCTTGATATCTTCCTAACTCAAAACGTGTGTGGGATCTAGAAGGAATTTCCTCGATTAAGATTTATGGAAAACTCCATGAATAAATATCAAATAAACATGATACTACAAACCATTAGTAACCTTTCCAATCGTCTCAATGTCCAAAAACATGGCCCAACATTTCTCATATCCATCTTTTCTTAATTTCTAAGCTGACGGTGACCCATCCAGAGATGGAATTTAAAAAAAAACCAGGTCAGTGATTGAAAACTATAATGTATGACATTGGAAATCCACAATCGATTTCGTCCAATATATAAAAATATACATATTAAAATGTATGTCAAGAATCCTCATTGATGTCTTATAATTGGGAATTTTTCATATAAAAAGGCCACAACCACCTCATCGAAAAAATTAGGTGACCTACATGGGGGATATTCAAATTCACAAAGTGAGTCATTCTAACAAAAAAAATGTTAATTAATATTATCTATATAATCATTCAGTCTTAGTTAGGGATCATATGATCCTTCAAAATCAAAATCATGGTCAGAAACTACATTCTCCTGGATATAAATTGAAATATTAATCAAAAAATTTTTCGTATATATAAGGCTTTGTTTTACCATTTTAAAATTAAGGGTAAGATCTAATGAACCTAACATGAGTACCAATCACCTCCATGATACAATTCATGAACCATGAGGTAAACCTTGTTTCCCTATCCAAAACAATCATAGTGGGAACCCCATGTATCATTAAAAAATTTAACTTACAAAATTACCATGTATTCAACTATATTGATGTCATCAATTGGTATAATGTGAGATTACATTTTAATATATAAATGACCAGACATTAAGAATTTATAAATTGATGACTCTATAGTAATCGAACAACAATTTCAATAGAAATATTGTACCACAAAATTATCAACCAACAGATTTTGTCTCTAACTTTGTGAAGCATGTACAACTGTAGACAACTCGATCTCATGTGTCGGGTAATTACTCTTATGTGGCCATAACTTTCGAGACCCGTATGTAACGACTCCTTCTCCTTGTATAAGCATTTCTCCCAGCCTAATACCTGATGGATGATAGTAAAAAATATTTCCTTATCTAGGATCTGAAAAAACTAGTATCCGTGTTGATGTCAACCTTCCTTTTACCTCCAGAAATGATGACTCTTAAGAATTTGACCACATGTACATCACAGGTTTTTTTCACATTCCCGTAAGTGGTGCGGATAAGCATGATTAGTCATGTATGAAACATCTATAGTAACATTCCAGCCCTAGAAAACTAGGCACCTTAAATATGTTGTTCGGATACTCCTAGGAAACAATTTCCCTCACTATTTTTGGGTTTATTGATACATCAATTTATGAAAAAACATGGCCCAAGAAATGAATCTTCTCATCTAGAAGTGGAATTTTGAGGGAATAGCCTTAAAATAATGACTCTCAGTGTACTAAAAATGATCTCAAGATGTGTGGAATGGTCATGTCAATTATGAGTTCACACCAAGATTTCATCCATGAAAACTACCAGGAATGAATCTAAGTATAGATGGAACACATTGTTCAAATGTACCATGAAAAATGAAAGTGTGTTCATGAGACCAAACAACATAACTGCATAATTGTATTGACCATACCTACTCTGAAATGATGTAATTGGTATATCAGATGATATAACATGCAAGTAATGGTAATCAGATCTCAAGAAAATCATTGTGAACACCAGGTTTCCTCAATGCTGATCAAAGAGATAATCAATCCTTGGCAAGGGATATAGGAATTTGACCACCAACTAGTTCATCTTATAAAAATGTAGACAATGTTTGAGGGTGTTTTCCTCTTTCTGGGCATACTAGACAGGAAAAACCCATGTATAAGTACTAGGTCGAATAAAACACTTTGTCTGTAACTCCTCCTACTGCTTTATGAGATCCTGTAACTCTAGTGTATTCATTCAATAAAAAGGAATGGACATCAGGGATGCTCTAGAAATAACTCAGTAGAACATTCCACCTCTCTCTTTAGTGGAAAATGTGAAAAGTCATCAGGAAGGACATCTCATAATTGATCGACAACTATAGGGATGTCAAACTGTGAATTCTTCTAGCCATCCAGATAAAGAAAAGAAATTTGGAATGTGATTTATCCCTACCCATGATGCTCAGGTCCCGCTCTGATTTCCTAGACATCCCATTATCCCTTATGAGGAAATGATCCGCCATTAGGTGATGTGAAACTCACCCAACGATGATAGATGTAAAAAACAGCTTGGAAAGGTAACTAACTAGTCCATTCTATGAATGACCTCATATATCATCATCTCTAAGACATATAGGTCCCACCCTATTTGACACCCCCACCCCGGGTCGTGTTACACACAATACACACGACATGATGTCCTAACACACAGAGTGAAAATGAAACCTCTACCACTGCCTGAGTTATTTAAAATGGCTACGCCACAAATTTTTCCTAGAACAAGAATACACGACATGTTTGTATGTAACATGGCGTGTCACAGTTATGTTTCCACTGCCAGTGTTGTAAGTCACATGGATGGACACACGACTGAATGTACACATTATGTTTATTCCAGACACGATGTGTACAAGAATTATTTTCATAGCCATGTGTTGTTTATTATGTGGACGGATACAAGGCTTAATCTACACATTGTGTTCCAAATGGAAACAAATTATAATTCCTAATTTTTCATCCACTCATGTCGTTAATCACATGACCGAATACAAAGTCTCTACAACACAGTGTGTATAATTGGTACACTGTGTGTCCCAAATATGATTTTCTCAACCCTGTGTATCTTCCCACACTGTCAGTGACACAATTATAGACTACACATTATGTACATACAGAACATGGAATGTACTTAAGAAAAATAGCTCCTTTTTGAACATATGGACACAAGGCATTTATTAATCATTTCACGCCGCGTATTCTGGGTTTTTTCAGACAATAAGACTAAGAAACTACTCTAGAACCCAGAAAACACAGAAATGAACATTTTAGTTCAAAATACTGAACTTTGATAGCCCATAATCCTCATGAATCAAATCTTGGAATCATATACATATCCTATAAAATCATAATGAAGCAACGATCCACAAAATTCTAATCCATGAGGGGTCATAACACATCAAGAATCTATGTTTGGATTTCATTCCAACAAAACCATAAAAAATTCAATACCTTATCAAATACATGTATTCTATCAAGGAATCTATCAAAAAAAGATGAATATATAGCACAACATCTATCACAAAAATTTTCAATCACTCATGCACCCTAAATGGCAGGGTAAGAATGCATGACTTGTGATTTATAGAAATTTTATGTATTATGCATGAGATGGAATACCCTCATATCATAGGGTTACAATAGAAAATTGAACATCAATAATATCATTGATAACAAAAAAAATACATATGAATCACAGAACGGAGAAATAAAATCAACTGTAATAATTGAAAAACCATACAAATAACAATAATTAAGGTAAATTATCTTTCCCTATATATGGGTTGTCTACTATCAGGAACAACTAATTACCAAGTACCAATTCCTTGTTATCCCTGACTATAACATCAAAATAGTAATTCATGAAAAAAATAACCTCCCTCTGATACCACATTGTAACATCCCTATTCTGAGAACCACCAAGAGGTTCCCCGTACCCAGTCAGTCACATAGCCTCAAGATAATTTCCCAAAATGCCAGAGGCTTCCAACTAGCAGTGAGGGTCATGGATGTGATAGTTGGGGAACAATTCCCTCATTGAAAAAATAATGCAGAAAAAATAAAAAATAGAAATAAAGTAAACAATAATAACATGTAATAGGTAAACATCAAAAGACTAAATGAAATAAGAAACAAATGCACATACATTAATGATTTCTAGTACAAATTATTGGAAAAAAACAAGTCACAATGCTAGAATACAATACTAAACAAAAGTAAAAAATAAATAAAATTAAATACTTCATTAGAATTGCAAGCCTGAGCTTGGTCCCATGATCCGCAACTCCATAGTAATCATGTACATGAAGTTGAAGGGTTATTTCCCTTATCTAGACATGCAACAATATAATTCATTTGTTCCCAAAAGCATGAACCAATAAAATACAAGAAATATTCTAGGAAGGACTCACTGTTTAACCCATCTGGTTTAGATTTTTATTAAACTCTCTCAGGAATCACTCACCATAAATTCCCCCTCTATTATCATATTGGTAAATAATAGTCACTCTCAGGAAGCACTCAACGTCTAATTCACCCTATGGCCCGAATCGAGGAATCTACAGACACTCTCATGGAGCACAATGTCCACCCCCATATGATCTACTACAGAAGGTTCACATAGATATGTGTAAGTTAATCATGAAAAAATGATTTGCGGTAGTCAAATTATACCTCAATTAATACTTGGTTAAACACTCTACAACATATCACATCATGTAAGGTAATAATTACTCCATCCAAACTAACTATGAATGGTATATAAACAGCCAAATAGGAAAATCTAGACCAAATGGTCAAAAACATGAAATCATGGTAAAACATATCCTTTTCTAGGTGAATTACCAAATTTACAAAAAATTAACCTCTATTCAAAAACCCAACCACAAAAGGCAACAACAGGTCTAAAAATCATAGACACGCAATACCTTGTTCTGGGGTATTTAGAAGTTTTTCATGTAAAATTCCAAGATAATCTATACAATGACACAAACCACCACCCATAAAGTTGTTGGGATGATATACATGATCCTCATTACATGAATCACCCTAGAACGACACATATCTACAAAAATTCTAAACATGTTCATATGAGGATATCTCCTGAAAGGGAAAAATCAAGAGATGTGGTTCTATAAGAAGGAAGGACTCACTGATGATGATCCAACACAACATAAAATGTTTGATTAAGAGAACTGATGGTGATTCGAGGTATCAGAGAAGATTCATAGACATACAGATGCACCTTGATGAGATAGGTTTAGAAGAAGAAGGTTATGTAAATTAGAAGCAACCCTAGTCTGTTTGATGTAATATATAATGTACCTGATGTGTACTTTATAAGAACATTGTTTTTACATGACTAAGTCAGCCCCCGCCCTTAGCGGTCTTCAGGTTACCACACAGGGCCATGTGCTCGGATGTTACACAGAAACCACATGGATACCAGTGGAAATCAATTACATGTTGTGTAATTATAAGTACATTGTGTGTACTATTGAAATATCTAGAAAATCATATTTTTTTAAAAAAATCATAAAAGATAAACATACCTTAAAATATGAAACAGGTTCTTAATGATTGAAATCCCCATATAATCTCTCTAGGAAATAAGTGTTAATCCTTTAGTGTTTGGATCCTCTATCCTTCAAGGAGCGAGGCTGGGATGGTGGAGAAATAATTCAAAGAGGCCTTGTCTTGGTTTCAAGAATCTTCTTCAGGTTCTAGTCTCCCTTTCATAACACTGATCAGGATAGAGATACAGTCAACTGCTCTGGAGGAGGGATGCCCATTTGCGGAGCTACATGTGGGTGAGTTTATGGAAGCTTCATCATTCCATGAGATTTTTTTGGTGGATTGTTTTGGATGTTACATTCCTTTTGTAGGATTATTCAATGTATTTTTGGACTCGTGGGACATCAAACTCCCAATGGTGGTGTTGGATTTCACAAGGTTCCATTTTATCCATTTATTTCACTTATTGGAAGTATTTTGTATATGCTTGGGAGTGATTTGTTATGTGGTTCGGTTTGTGGAGATTCATGCATTCTAGATGGTTTTGGGACTATAGTTTCAAGGATGAATCATGTAAAGAGGACGTTTGGATTATTATTCCAGGGCTTCTATTACTTCATGTCAATCCGTCAATTCTTCATGTTGTGAGTAATTTTGTGGTATGATTTCTCAATATAGATGATAAAATATTGTGCTTAATTGACATGGATTGTCCAAGTATTAGTGTAGAGTTGGATCTAATGAATCATTTTTCATGCCATGTTTTGATTTGATCAAAGGATGGCTTCACGTGGTGGAAATGTCTGGTATATCAGGCACCACCACATTTTTCTGGGTGTTGTGGTATTTCAGATCACTAAATGGATTTTTGTTGGATATGGGTGGGTCTCAATCCATCTCAGTGGAAAGTTACACATTTTTTTTGAATTTACCATATTTCTCTAGTAGGGTTAGTCTCCTGGATGAGGAGGTGGTAGTGGTTGATCCATTTATGGACCCTTGGTCCTCTATTCGAGAGCTAGAGGTTGAAGGTGTATCTATGGAATGAAGTTCTATTTATTTTGTGGAATCCCAAATACCATCCATCATGCCTGTAGAGATTCAATAAGACTCAAAATAGGGAGATTAAAATTCAATTTTTTCAATCACATAGTAAGAGAAACACTCATGGATGTTTTAGATCTTTCTTTTTTACATATTTCCATTACAGAATGGATTTTTCTAAAAAAATTGTTGGTTTTTTAGTGTTGTAATCATGCAATATCTAGTAGTTTCATTATTTCTCCACCATATAAATTCATATGGTCTCATTCATGAGGGTAGTGTATAATTTTCCTTATGTTTTCAGGATCCTCTCCACCACCTACTATATGTGTTCATTTTTCTCCCCGGATGTATCCGAATCTCATTCAGATACCCTTGTATGAATGTATATCATATTATGTACCCTTTTTATGGAAATAAGGATGTGGGAATGGATAGAATATCCCTTAGTACCTCCAGAAGCATGAATTGGTTGGATGGTTTCATGTAGATGGTTATGTATTTTAAGGGAAATTATTAGGCGGGGGGGATTAGTTTGACCTATCTTGGAGTAATTTTTTATTAATGGGGTAATAAATATTTCTTAAAGGACAACCCAATTGAGTAGTGTGGCCTTGAATAATGATAAAAAATCTATTGGAATCACTACAAAATATTTCACTTTTTCCAATAGGGGCGTATCTGTTGGTAAAATTACATTTTCTATTACTAAAACATTTTAACAACACATATGTCCCTGTCACTAAACCATTGGTAAAAACACATTCAGTAAATGTTATTGCGACAGATAAAATCATTTTTTTACAATTATTATAATACCAACAGATAATATATATTGGTTAACATGTTTAGTAACATGTTCTAATGACCTATTTTTCTGTTGGTAAAAATATTGGAAGTTTAAAATATATGTTAAATTATAAATTTTTATTTCTCATCAAATTTTATATTATATTAATTAATTTATCATATATAATACATATATTTTAATTATTAAATAGAATACAATTTTCACATATCTTCAAAATTAGAATGAAATTAATTATATTAATAATTAAATTGAATCAATACAAAATCCATCCCCCAACAAGATCTATTAGACACTCAACCAACCCACTACCCCTATCCCCATGCCAACAGCATTCCATCCATGCTATATAAGGTACCTGCATGCACCATCATCCCATGACCAACGATCCAAAATATGCTCATCCATGCAACATCACGAACCTGTGAGCACCATTAACCCATGACCAATGAGCCAGAAGCAGCTCATCCATGCCACACCAAGGTCCAATAGTATTTTATCATGCAGAAAAGCTAGAGGCAACCCATCCATGCCACACTAGGGTCCAACAGTAGCCCATTCATGCCATCCCACCAATGCCACACTAAGAAACATCCAACACTATTAACCTAGGACCAACATGCTACCAGCAGCCCATCCATGCTCGCGGGTCGGCTCCACCTCAAATCAATACCAAATATCTGCACATATTGAAACCAATATATATATATATATATTATTTTCATAGAGATATTTTTTCATCATCCATATTGAAATCTAAATAATCCGATAAGATCATATATTCCTATTGCCCACAAAACCTTCCTGCCACAACATTATATTAATCTCCAACATCAGGTCCACCAAGGTAAACCTATAATAAAAATCACAATCACTCCACCACTCCAAATGAGTTGAAATAAGGATGTGTTTTATTTTGAAAATGCATAATAATGAAACACTTTGATTAATTCATGAAATGACCTATGGGAAATGTGCAATGGGAAATGGGAAATGGAGAATGGGTAATGGGAATGGGCAATGGGAAAAAAAGGCAATGGGAATAAAGTGGGAAATGGTAAATGGGCAATGGGCATAATCCAGTAATGGCAATGGGAATACCTTCTCCTACTAGAATCCAAATCTTTAATGAGTGAATCAATGTTTGAAACCATGATGAAGTAATAAATCCTTGAATATTTTGTGGATGGTTCACACCAATCAACAACCATTTACCAAAAACACATCTTTTATGGGAAAAGAGAGGAAAACATAGTCAATTAAACACGAACTTGAACAGGTAAAAACTAAACTAGTAACATAAAATGGTTTTTTGTTTACAAACTACTAAGCCATAATAGTAGTTGAAAAGCTTACCAGTAATGGAAGACGCTAATAAGTTCACGGTCAAAAATACCACCCAATGATAGCAACAAAAGGATTATCTAAACAATGCAAACAACAACCATAAGATAAACAATAATGAACAAACTTGGGATGAAGACATTAGTAGATTGATTAAAAAAATATTTAATGAAACAAATATATGTATATAAAACAAAGATATGCTCAAAAAATAAAAAATAGTAAACATCAGTGCATTGAGTGAATGGAAGAGACAACCAAGATAGATGTCCGGCCATTGGATCTCCAGGCCTCAAATTACATTTGTTGTGAACTACCCACCATAACATTGTTCAAGACTAGAAACCAAGAATAGTTTTGAGGATTACCTGGAAAATTAGAAGGATATGCCTTCATCTAAGGTGCACAAAAATAGATGATGTAAGGGAAAAAATAAAAAGTAGGAATGTGATTTTTCTTGGGACATGAATCTTTCTGGAGCACACTATAAAGAACCATATGTGAACCTGAATCAGGGGAAATAAGAAGAAAGGAAATTTTTCCCAAGATTGATCATGTGACCACCTATATACCATCCCCAAACCTTAACCATCTAGAAAGGGGCTTACCGGTTCACCTTTCTCATCATGGTTTCTTACATCCATGTGTCCATTAATATGAGAAATGGATTAGTTGATGTAGTCAATAGCCAAAATATATTCACCTGTAAATCAAATCAATAATTTAATCAACATGGTGGGGTTCAGTGATAAATATTACATAGTAAGCATAACAATGAATATAATGATTGGAACTGTCGTGACCATAATATACACAAACATGACATTGAAGAGATATCTAATGTTGATGCCTAATATAGGCAAGGGCCAAAATAGAAATGCAATGTCATAATCAATAAGATGAAAGTCTAGTGTCAAATCTTGAGATTGAAGAGGCATATCTAGAATGGATTTTACTGAATCAAAATTGACCAACAAAAAACCTTAAATAAAATAGACCAACGAAAAATAAAAAAACACAATCAACATATCAAATTTATTTATAAGAAAAAAACATACAAAATAAACCAATAGAGCCAACTAAAAAACATCACAATGGAAACAACCAAACTATCACAAAATAAAACCACTAAAAAATAAAATCCCCAAACAACATTTGACTTCTACTTCAAAATGCTGCAGAACAATTGAAGAAATATAAACCAACTATAGACACCAAGAAACATTTCATTTTTTCTACTATGTGAAGAAAATAAACCTACTGAAGAAGAATGGACCTAGAGAGGAAGCTGCATGAAATAATACACAAAATAATGATACACAAAAAATCATGATTCCATTGAAATTCTCCAATAGAAAAAAAATCGTAGAGGGAAAAATAAATTGCTAAAAGTAAATAGAAAGGGAAATTTCAGGTCCCGATTAATTTTTAATCATCGAATAAAATTAAAAAGTAATGATTAAACTTTTTATTAATATAAATATAAAATCATTGAAGCCAAGATGAACAGATTTCTAGGAATTGTGAAATCCAAAAAACAATTCTTACAAACAATGATTTTAAAAGATTCATGACACAAATCACTGGAATGGATTTAGATAACTCAAAAAATGAACATCTTAAAAATCACCCAAAAAACAGATTCAGGATTAAGAAAACTAACTTCCAATGAATTTCATAGAAACCCTAACATAGATTCAATTAAAAAATTGAATACTCATGATTTCAAATTTTTAATGCTTGAAGATAAAAATAGCATAACTAATAATAGAATAAAACTTGGAAGAATCAAATGAGAAGCTTTTATATGTTCATTCTCCCCCTAGCATTGGTTCTTTATAGTTGAAAGGGAAAAACGATTTGACATCAGTGGATAGAGGTGCAGGTGATGGTGGAGAATGGAGTGCCCAAAATTGGATTTCCCATGTAGAGGATGAGAATGAGTATATGTGATCCGTAGAACTCTAAAAAACACCAGCATCATCTACCTGAGAAATCAACCATAGACACTAGCTTCAATTTGGTCAAAATAGATCAGCTGGATCACACCAAGAACCATCCACTAGAATACAACAGGATAAAACAAAAATAATTAATCACCCAATCGATGAGGAATAATGGTAGAGAATTGGTATAGGAACTGAAAAATTGAACACACACCAAACTATTACCCAAGCATCTAAAGTGTAACAAACAATTATTTTATGATAAGTATTATTTTTAATTTATTTGATGTCAAGTGTTTTATGCTGCAACAAGATTATCATCTGCTTTACGCAACACAGTATTAGCATGCAGTATATGCAACACTATTCTTATATTGTTTTACACACAATTTCATCTCCGTTTGATAATAGTCATTCTATGAAACATTGAGTATATATATATATATAATGTATAACTGAAAAATGGTTGGATTCTATTATAAAGAAACAACCAAGGAGTCTTGCACAACACGCAACCCTGACTGGGATTGCATTACACGCAATCGTGACCTTCCTCGATAGCGTGTGTTGTACGCAATACTGGGTTTTAGTAAACAATGATATATTATTAAAATATTATTTGAACTAGCCATTATGAATAGTAATACCCAATTTTTGGAATTTTATAAATTTTTTCTTTCAAAATGGACTTCATTTTTGGATTTGGAATATCGAAATTAGCCTAGGGTGAAATTTTGGTATTTTTCTGAAAACATTCAATTTTTGATGAATTGTGAAAACACTGGGTTACTATTTAAAAACCGACTTTTTTCATAAATAATTATTTATTTTATTTAAATTTATCTTAGAAAAAAATTGATACATCATACATATATATGTTCAAGGCAATTCATTGGAGTCATTTTATAATAATTTTAGATATATAAAATTTTATAGAACTTTTCACTGTCTTTTTCCCACTTCCTAGGAGAATTGGAAAATTTAAATAAAACTTAATTTTACCACTTATGTGAGTGGAATTTCAAAAATCCGAGAGACACGGTTGATTTAAGTAAGTAAAATGTGGTTCAATGAGATGAAAATAATTTTTGGTGAATAGTATCTTTTTACTTTTTTACCACGGTTAAAAGTAAATAGGGTAATTAAGGGTAAAAATGATATTATTATTACCATAAAACATGTCCTAATTCTATTGGATAAGTTTAATTCGATCAAAAAAACCATAGGAATAAAATATGACCATTTAGGCCCACTTGGATTAGATTAGGACATTTAATATTAATTTATTTAATGAACTGTTAAAATAGTTAAAATCAAAGTTTAATATGTAAATTATTTTTAATATAGGGTAATATATAAGATAAATTAGACTATAAATATTCATTAGAAAGCTAAAAATATTTACCACATAATGGTATTTTATTTTTAATTTTTAGACTTTAAATAATTTAATTTATATATGACACAAAGATGATGGAGTAATTATCTTAATAATGAAATATTTACATAATGGATGTTATAAATACCCAAATAAATGTAATTTGAGTCTTTTAAGGAATACCACTAATTTTATAGGTTAATATGACATTTTATTATTTATTTAATTAACTTGTTTTGAAATAATCATTCTATTATGATTTTCACAAAAATCAATTACCAAATAGTGTAAAAATTGACTTAAAATAGTTTTTTAAAACAAATATTATATTATTATTGGTTAGTTTATTCCTAAAAATCTAGGGATTGGCCAAATGTCTTATATAAGGTTATATAAATTAATAATATTCAACTTGTGGTTCGTTTGGCATGTTATAGTAAGTTTATTAACCTTATACTTTAAGAAAACAAGAAAACAAGGTAAGAGTAAAATTATTTATCTTAAAGTTAAATCTAAATGATAAGGTTAAAATAGAAACCTAAACATGTCTAAATTATATTTTATGAGAGTATTTAGACCCATACCCACATTATATTATAAATAAATAAATTTTTAGCTATTTAAATCGGAATATGACTTTATAATAAAATAATATTTGTAGTTTTTCCAAAGTTTCCCCTCTCCTCCATTATAAAAGGACACCTCCTCCCTCTATTCCTCACACCAATTTGATCCTTCATGCTCGGCCAATAGTGGCCAATTTCTCCCCTCCACTTCACTAAAAACATCCTACAGGTTCTGTTTTTCTTCAAAGACAAATCTTAGTTCCCTAAGAGGAGGTTTCAAAAGGCGTGTCGAAAGAAGAGGTAATATATCTTACCGATTCTTTAAACGTTATTTCTTCTTATACTTTTTCTTCATTAGTTTTTTCATAATGAATTAATAAAATCAGTATAACTCATATAATGATATGTTACTATAAGTATTAAGAAACTCTATTTCACTATCTATCCATCCTATGGAAAATGAAATCACAGCGCATGCGTACGTACGGAATATCGTCTCCACGCTGTGGTGAAATCTATTTTCCACCACCACCATACTTGGATGGGTATAATGGTGTTAATAATGACTATATATTATTATTGTAATGTGGTATTGATTCTGAAATATTATACATAAACTCCAATAAAATTCCACGATCATGGGAACGATATCATCGCTCGTGCATACGTACAGAATACTGTCTCCACAACGCGATGAGATTCATTCTCCATGTTAACCATTAAATAATGATTATAAAGTATATATAAGAAATAATAATTAAATATATGACATTATAAATCTATTGTATTTATGTATATATATATGTATTTCATCTACTTAATTCCATTATACTAAATAAGGAAACGAAAACAGTGTTCATGCGTACGTACAACCTACCGTCTCCATGAATGGTGTATTTATTTACATTTACAAATATATTATATATATGTATATTCTGAATATATATTATATATAAATAAGTTTTTATATTTTTGAATTAAGTAATCGTGATCTATGTAATCATATCAATAATTATAAATCAAAACACGAACGACAAATGAAACGATTTTACCCAAAACGCTCTTTAACATGGAATTTACAAAATAACGGGCAATATAAAGTCATAAGTGAACCATATATTAAATCATAACAATGATTATGATTATGGAATAAGTCAATTACATTATTTAAATCATTATACAGGATGTCCGGACACTTACGAAGAAAATCGGACCTAAGGTAAAGGAAAATCTCGCAATCTCAATTTTTATCTGAGATTGTTTTTAAATTAGAAATTACTGGGGAATATTTTATCATCCACATAAATGTTTCCTCATTATTTAATATTATTTCCATCCACCTACAATTGTCAAAAACCAAGTTTACCCTTCGGTGAGTTTTTAGTAAAAGATATGAAATGAATCTTTTGTCGTTTTTCGTATGAGGAACTTTTTGACTTTTCCAACAAAAGTTTGACAAGAATGATTTTTAACTTATATGGAATGAATGGATTTTTAAAAAATTATTTCCAAGAATCTTCCTTTACAAGTTTTCATGTTTATTTTTAATCAACTTTTTTTAGTTTATAATTGTATGACATGTTAAGAAAGGAAAAGTGATTTTTTGAAGTAGAATGGAAATTTTCCTCAAGAATGGAGTTCAAGTGTTTTATCAAAATTATTTTCCATATAAGATAATAAAGGTTTATGTTTTTATCCCTATTATTAAATTGATTTGATTATGTTGTGATGGAATTATTTTTATGAATTCCTTTATCTTATATGAATTGTTTCACGATGTTTAAATATCCCATTTTTATTACATGGGTTATGCTATGATGATTTTGTGGCACACATAAGAATGGTATAATTATGAGATGGGTGGGACCTATATCTCCCTCCAATTCATTGGGTAATGATTTTATATCTCATGATATAGACATGGCTGGAATAGCAGGTTAAACCGGTTCAGTGAAACAGGACTGAAATGAGGAATGAACTCGGTTCAGAAATGGACATTGTCCACTAAGATAGTCTTGGAAATGAGTCTTGACTAATAAGAAATGATACTCTATGATTATGTGTGTATTCCACAAATCTTCATGTTTTAAGTTATGATTATTGTTATTACATTTCACTACCATGATTTATCCCATGTTATGAAATTTTGATCTCTTTTGCAGGGTAAGATTTCCAAAATATTATGTTCTTATTAATATGATATGATTGATATATCTTTTGTTTACCCTTACTGAGCATTTTAGCTCACCCTTTATGTATTCTTTTCCCTAGTATATAATGAAAGGTTTTAGGTAAGAAAAAAAAAGTAAAATCTTTATGGGAGATTTTGATGATATTTCACCACAATTAGAAGATTATATTCTGAGTTTTCAAAGACACTAAACTACTATGGTCCTTGTGTGTATGTTTTTGTTATGTACTAAGTATTACGCAAAAGTAATGTAATGTCCATGTACGTCAAGCTTATGGTCTCTACAGTTGGTATCAGAGGAAAGGTTTAGTCATCCTTTGGAAACTAGGATGTGAGAACTTTAGTGAGATCCCTAGAGATATTTCTAATGTATGTATAGGTATGTCCCTAAGGATAAGTATACGTATTGGATATAGTCCTAGAAATATGGTAACAATATTATAATTTAACCTAAGATGTTAGATATTAATGGTACTCCCCCTTTATTATGTTGTTTTCCCTAGCATGATTTTTTCCTCTCACACAATTCTTTTTGGGTTTTAGATGATGGCTAGAACCCGAAGGAACCGTGTTGAACAATGTAATGGACAATGAAATGATTGACCTCATGACAAAACCAATTTCATTGGAGATGGAGTGAAAAATCTTATTTCTATATTTACACAAGCCATGAATCATTTTGGACTTCCAAATGAGCAGAGAAGGGAACAATATTCTATTGAGTCCTTTATTAGGCAACACCCACCTTCTTTCAGTGGTTCTTCTGATCCACTTGTTTCTGAACAATGGATCGGTACTACTGAAAAGATATTTTCAGTTATTCAATGTTCTGAACATGATAAATTCATCTTAGCAGTATATCATTTGCAAGGTGAAGCTGATCAATGGTTGAATCTTATCAAAAGTACGAGGCCAAGAGATGAAATTGAGTCCATGGAATGGGACGAGTTCAAGAACTTATTTTTCAATAAGTACTTCCCTCGTATTCTTAGAACAAAGATGGAGAAGGAGTTTCTTGAACTAATGTAAAAGGATGATGAATCTGTTGGTATATATGATGAATATTTTACAAGGCTTGCAAGGTATGCATCTAGCTTTATCATCCAACCTGAAAGTAAAATTGATCGATTCTTCAGTGGCTTAAAACCAAATCGTCAAAGGGCATTTTCTATAAGAGACTTCAGTAGCTATAAAGAAATTGTGAATTGTTCTATCAAGGTAGAAATGGAAGTTTGTGTTACATATCAATCTCATGGTTTTGACAAGAAATGAAAGATGGAGTTCAAGGATAACTCTCAGAATAATGGTGAAAAGAAGATGAATGTTTTCTTTATGCTCAAAGTGTTGCATGACGGAGATTGTCTTAAAGGGACTAGAAAATGTTTTATATGTGGAAAAAAAGGTCATCGAGCAGCTGAGTGTCGATGTAATAGAAAAAGGGTTGCTAATGGTGTGAATAAAGAAAAGACTACATAGAACACACCAACACCACTTCAATGTTTCATGTGCAATGAAATGGGGCATTATTTTAATCAATGCCATAATACAAGGGTTAATGATGATCGACATGAGAAGCCAGTTAAGGAAAAAGACAAAGGGAAGTCACATGCTATGACTATTGGGGATGTTGAATATGACAACGATGTGGAGGAATGATTAAGTGTTTATGTAATGGGATTCCAAAATAATGTTGTATATAGTATCATGGAATATTGGAATATTTATGTATTGGTCTATTGTGGTTTTCATTAATTTTAAGGTACCAGTACCCATGGAATGTGATTGAGATATTTCTGGTAAGCAGATGATATGCGCATAATGAAGGGATTAGAAGATAATGAGATGTTTAATTGTATTCATGAGCTCATGATTGATATAAGGACTAAGTGATATCATGGTTTGAGTATAAAGAATTTTGAAGATTCTGGTATGTGGAAATTGTTAACTTTTAACTGCATTAATGTTTTCACTATGGTTCAACGGGTATTCATTCTCCACGAGAATACATCATTAAGGTATTAACATGTTTGTAATATGACCAACATGATATATCTTATGATATATGGGGGATAAATTATGGCATTCATGTGATTGTTATACTATGAGCTTGGACCAGAGTATTTTATATAACCCTAAAGATTGGAATGGATTATGTTGAACATAAGTTAGTATTGTTTAAGGATAGAATTTTTTTTTCGATATTATTGATGGGATGTTATAATACTATAGCTTTAGAAAAAGGAAAACCTAAAGGACAGGAGACATCCCATCGCGTCAGACAAGACTGTGGGAATCGAACCCACAACTGAAGTGCGACTGGCCTTTATCTACTACCACTGGCCTACAGGAAGTCCATGGTTAGTAGAAACTAGTTTTATTTTATTATGCAGTATGATATATGAAGTATAAGTTCAATTTTGGAATCGTATACGATTAACCTCACCATAAATGGACTTATATATATTTGATAATGTTTGCTAACCTTTTGTTTGAAATAGATGGAATGACCAATCATTTTATCACATGATCTGCTAAGGCTTCACGAATAACAAATTCATCTTCATTTATTTAAGAGATGAAGTGGTAATTGTTCAATTCCGGAACAATAGTGATATTGTACCAAATTCATGTAAGTATTTATTTTAATTCATCAACTTTAGAGAAATAATATTGAAAACCAAAAATGTTGTCCTAGTGCCCTTATATCCGATGAATCAGATGGTACCTTAGATCATCAAAAATCTATGTATTTTTGATTGATGACTTTTTCATAGCCATGTTCTCTACCACTCTCCATCAGAACTTGATGGTTATATTTCTCTTCCATATCCATATTTTCACCTATGTTCTCCTACGTGGAAACCCATAGATGAGTTTATTTGGGTAACCGTTACGTTTCGTACATTAGTTTTTAAAGTTATGTTTTGGTATTCTATTTTACGATGTGGGTTTCAATTAAAGAAACATTCGAGTAGTAAACCATGTATATCCCTGAAGAATTTCAAGGGAGAAATTCATTTTAAGGGGGGTAGAATGTAACAACCCGATATTTTATGATAAGTATGCTTTTTAATTTATTTGATGTCACGTGTTTTATGCTGAAACAATATTATCTTGTGCTTTACGCAACACCGTATTAGCATGCAGTATATGCAACACTATTCTTAGATTGTGTTTCACACAATTTCAAGATCATTTGATAATAGTCATTCTACGCAACATTGAGTATATGTATATATATATATATATATATATATTCAATGTATAAATGAAAAATGGTTGGATTCTATTATAACGAAACAACAAAGGAGTCTTGCACAACACGCAACCCTGACTTGGATTTCATTACACGCAATCGCGACCTTCCTCAATAGCATGTGTTGTACACAATACCGGGTTTTACTAAACAACGATATATTATTAAATTATTATTTGA
Organism: Viscum album; assembly: GCA_963277665.1. Classification (NCBI taxonomy): domain Eukaryota; kingdom Viridiplantae; phylum Streptophyta; class Magnoliopsida; order Santalales; family Viscaceae; genus Viscum; species Viscum album. The sequence continues at coordinate 332,835,191 of OY728157.1, read as the reverse complement.
ACTAGTTGTTATGAATAGTAATACCCACTTTTTGAAATTTTATAAATTTTATATTTCAAAATTTACTTCATTTATGAATTCAGAATATCAGAATTAGCCTAGGTTAAAATTTTGGACTTTTTCTGAAAACTTTCAAATTTTGATGAATATTGAAAACACTGGCTTACTATTTAAAAACCGACTTTTTACTTAAATAATATTTTATTTTATTTAAATTTATTTTAGGTCAAAATTGATACATCGTACCTATATAAGTTCAATTCAATTCATTGGAGTCATTTTATAATAATTTTAGATATATAAAATTTTATTGAACTTTTCACCGTCTTTTACCCACCTTCTAGGAGAAATTGCAAATTTACATAAAACTTAATTTTATCACTTCTGTGAGTGGAATTTAAAAAATCTGAGAGACACGGTTGATTTTGTTAAGTAAAATGTGGTTCAATGATATGAAAATAATTTTTGGTGAATAGTAACCTTTTACGTTTTTTACCACGCTTAAAAGTAAATAGGGTAATTAAGGTTAAAAATGATATTATTGTTACCCTAACAAATGTCCTAATTCTATTAGATAAGTTTAAATCGACCGAAAACAACCTTAGGAATTAAATATGACCATTTAGGTCCACATGGATTAGATTAGGACATTTAATATTAATTTATTTAAAGAAGGGTTAAAATAGTTTAAATCAATGATTAATAAGTAAATAATTTTTAATATAGGGTTATACATAAGATAAATTCGACTATAAATATTAATTAGAAAGATATTAATATTTCCTATATAATGGTATTTTATTTGTAATTTTTATACTTTAAATAATTTAATTTCTTAATGACCCAAAGATGATGCAGTAATTATATTATAAATGAAATATTGACAGAATTGATGTTATAAATACCCAAATAAATGTAATTTGAGACTTTTTATGAATACCACTAATTTTCTAGTTTAAGATGACATTTTATTACTGATTTAATTAACTGGGTTCGAACTAATCATTCTGTTATGACTTTCTCAAAATCAATTACCAAATAGTGTCAAAATTGACATAAAATAGTTTTTTAAAATAAGTATTATATTATTATTTGTTATTTTATTCCTAAATTCTAAGGATCATAAAAATGACTTAGATGAGGTTATATATATTAATAATAAACAACTTGGGGTTCGTTTGGCTTGTTATAGTACGTTTATTAACCTTATAGTGTAAGAAAACAAGAAGACAAGGTAAGAGTAAAATTATTTAACTTAAAGTTAAATCTAAATGATAAGGTTAAAATAGAAACCTAAACATGTATAAATTATATTAGATGAGATTATTTCGACCCATCCCCGCATTATCTTTGAAATAAATCAATTTGGAGCTATTTATTACTGAATATGACTTTATAATAAAATAATATTTTTAGTTTTTCCAAAGGCGCCCCACTCCTCCCTTATAAAAGGGAACCTACTCCCTCTCTTACTCACACCAATTAGAGCCTTAAAGCATGGAAAAACCCTGAAAATTAATCCCCTCCACTTCCATATAAATATCCTAGAGGTTCTGGTCTTCTTCAAAGACAAATCTTAGTGCCCTAAGAGGAGGTTTCAAAAGGCGTGTGAAAAGAAGAGGTAGTATCCGTTAACGGTTCTTTAAACATTATTTATTATTCTACTTATTAATCATTAGTTTTTTCATTATTATTAATAACATCAGTATCACTCATATAATGATATGTTATTATATGTATGAAACAACTCTATTTCACTATCTATCTATCCTACGGCAAACGAAATCACCGCGCGTGCGTACGTACGGAATATTGTCTCCACGCCGTGGTGAAATATATTTTCCACCACCACCTTACTTGGATGGTTATAATGGTGTTAATAATGACTATATAAGATTATTGTAAAGTGGAATTGATTCTGAAATTGTATACATACACACAAATACAATTCCACGATCATCAGAACGATATCATCGCTCGTGCGTACATACGTAATACGGTCTCCAAGACGCGATGAGATTCATTCTCCATGTTAACCATTAAAGAATGATTATAAAGTATATATAGGAAATAATAATGAAATATATGACATTATAAATCCATTTTATATATGTGTATATATATGTATGTCATCTACTTAATTCCATTATACTCAATAAGGAAACTAAAACAGCGTTAATGCATACGTACGGCCAACCGTCTCCATGAACGGTGTATTTCCTTCCATTTACTGATATATTATATATATGTATATTCTTAATATATATTATATATAAATCATGTTTTATATTCTGTAATTATGTAATCATGGTCTAATTAATCATATGAATAATTACAAGTCAAAACACGAACGACAAATGAAACGATTTTACCCAAAACACTCTTTAACATGGAATTTACAAATGAAGAGGCAATATAAAGTCATAAGTGAACCATATATGATATCATGACAATACATGTGATTCTGTAATAAGTCAATGATATTATTTAAATTATTATACAAGAGATTTGGACACTTACGAAGCAAATCAGACCTAAGGTAAGGGAAAATCTCACATTCTCAATTTTTATCCAAGATTGTTTTTACATCAGAAATTACTGGGGAATATTTTATCATCCACATCCATGTTTCCTCAATATTTAATATTATTTCCATCCACCTAAAATTTTCTAAATCCAATTTTACCCTTCGGTGAGTTTTTAGTAAAAGATATGAGAGGAATCTTTTGTCATTTTTCGTATGAGGAACTTTTTGACTTTTCCGACAAAAGTACGAGAAGAATTTTTTTTAACTAATACCACATGAATGGATTTTTAAAACAATATTTTCAAGAAGATTAATTTACATGTTTTCGTGTTTATTTTCAATCAACTTCTTTTTGTTTAGAATTGTATGACATGTTAAGAAAGGATAAGTGTTTTTTTGAAGTACAAAGGATATTTTCCTCAAGAATGGAGTTCAAGTGTTTTATTAAAATTATTTTCCATATAAGATAATAAAGGGTTATGTTTTTATCCCTATTATCACAACGTTTTTATTATGTTGTGATGTAATTATTTTTATTAATTCCTTTATCTTATATGAATTGTTTCATGATGTTTAAGAATCCCATTTTTATTACATGGGTTATGCTATGATGATTTTGTGTCACACATAAGAATGGAATCATTTTGAGATGGTTGGGACCTATATCACACTCCAATGAATTGGGTAATGATTTTATATCTCATGATATAGACATGGCTGGAATGGAAGGTTAAAACGGTTCAGTGAAACAGGACTGAAACCAGGAATGAACTCGGTTCAGAAATGGACATTGTCCACTAAGATAGTCTTGGCAATGAGTCTTGACTAATAAGAAATGATTCTCTATGATTATGTGTGTATTCCACAAGGATTCATGTTTTATGTTATGATTATTGTGATTACATTTCACTACCATGATTTATCCCATGTTATGAAATTTTGATCTCTTTTGCAGGATAAGATTTCCAAAATATTATGTTCTTATGAATATGATGTGATTGATATTTCTTTTTTTTACCCTTACTGAGCATTTGAGATCACCCTTTAATGTTTTGTTTTCCCCAGTATATAAATAAATGTTTTAGGTATGAAAAAATGGGATGATATTTATGGGAGATGTTGAAGATCTTTCACCACTATTAGAAGATTATATTCCGAGTTTCCAAAGACACTAAACTATTATGGTCCTTGTGTGTGTGTTTTTTTTATGTACTAAGTATTCCGCAAAAGTAATGTACTGTTCATGTACATCATGCTTAGGGTCTCTACATAACATCATTCACCCCAGTTATCCATGAGCTCCAGATTATCATCGAATGATAATCACAATAGAAAATCATTGAGAAATTTTGCGATTCGTGAGCATCATGCTGAACAGCCACTTCCAGCGAATGGAAAGGATCCGCAAGTATGGGGGAAATCTGGTTATCTTAGTTTATTTCCTTTTTTATATTGCATAGAGTTTTTATAAAATACCAAATATTTTTTAATAATTCTAAATAAAATATATTTAAAGTTTATTTTTTATTTTATATATATTGGAATTTGTTTTTAAATTTTACATTTTTCTATAGAATATTTGTTAATTAACTTTAACAGAATCATTGAATTGGATATGTGACTCAATATGAACACTTTACTATAATTAATATAAAATTTAGTACGATAATTAACCTACTTTTCATTAATAATAACATATTTTATATTATTAAAATTCTAATTAATGATGATAAAAAAATTGGGTTAAAAGGTTGTTTTTATAATGAACAATTTATAATAAATTTTTACATCGTTAAAGGTTTTTTGGGAATAATTATTTTTAGTAACATATTCATGTGTTAATAAAAAATGTTGTTATCGGTATGATAAAGTAATCGATCTAATTTTTTGTAAAAGAAATGTTGGTATTAAATGATTAATTTCAATAGATATGACTATTGGTAAAAATATGTGTTGGTACTAAAAACTAATCCCAATAAAACTTGATATCTATTAGAATTGCTCATTTTTACCTATAGAGATATTATCTATTCATAATTTTTTGTTGGTATAAATCACTATTTTTTTCTAGTGAATGTTAGAGAATGCATTTTAGAATAATTGACATGTTGAAAAATTTATCTCTCTCTATGGAAAATGGTTTTTGATAGCTGAGAATGTGTTGGAAATATAAAAACCATATATAATTATTTCCAGGTATAGATGGATTAAGGATGGTTACCAGAATATGTAATTTTCGAAGGCTTTTGGAAGGTTAAATAGGACATAAAGAAGATCAATCTTATTTCTGAAGATGACCATTTCACCTCAGATGTGGATGTTTCATGAAACGTGAATTTTTATCATTTCTCGGAGATACATGTGGGTTCGGGTGTGCGGGGTAAAGAGGGAATAGTTAGTTCTGGTGATGAGAACATCATAATGGCATGTATACCTAGTAAGATGGACAATGATGCTAACAATTTCCTTTGTAGTTTCATATAGAGTTTGTAATTAGTGATGTCATTTTCAGAATAAATATGTATGGTGCCATAGATCCTAACGGTTTCTGAAATGAATTATATGTGGAATCATGGGATTTTATATAAAATATGGTTGATGATGTTGTACAAGACAACTTCATGTGTTTCAACCTCTATAGATGTGTTTTCATAACTCGAGTGGTGTTGATCCAAGGTTAAATGATCCTTCGAGTATATTCTCCTACTATACTATATATTTATGCAATGGTACCGATAGAATTATTACTTCAATAAATTCTTGGAGACTCAATGTTATCATACCTCATTTGATCTTTAAAGAACAACATGGTTTTGTGAATGGTCGACACATTCAGTGTGCAATTTTAATTTCACAAGAGTTAGTAGATGATAACAACCAGCTATTGGTGGGTTCTACTGTGATTATCCAAATTGACATTGAAATGGCAAATGATATGTTTGAATATAGTTCTATCATTCAAGAGGTGTGTTAGATGGGTTTCAGTGGATGATTTTGTGACCTATTTTAGGTGTTATTCCTCTATATAGCTTTCAGTTTCCCTAGAGGGTAAGTGTATTAGTTCTTTCAAAATCATTCATGGTCTCAAGTAACTGGATACACTCTCCATTCATCTATTTATTTTGGTTCATGATGTTTTGTCTCAAAAGTATCCCAAATACTTGGAAGTTGGTATGATCAATCCATTTTATAATATGGCTATAGAGGATAGCATCACTCTCCACTTGGTTGTTGACGTTTTCCTTGTATTTACTAACAGTAGCCACAGGTCTCTTAGGTAAATTATGGGTATATTTTTATCCAATGGGGCTATGAGTAGGTAGTTTATTAACTCATATAAGAGTTATGTCTTCATCTCTCTCATGTGATTTGGTAGGTGAAGAAAGGTCATTCAAGAGATCCTATATATCTAAAGGAAACAATTTCAAATGATCAATCTCAGTACCCTGGTGTATTGTAGGGAAATCAGAAAGGAGTATTTTAATGGAATTATTGACATGATTTCAAGGAATATTTCTACCTACAAAAATAAATTCCTCTCATTTGATGTAACGTTAACTCTTATCAAAATAAAATTATCATCAATTTTGATTCATGTGCCTTTGACCATCAATCCACCCATGAGAGATATAGTTGTGATGGAGAGTTTCCTGAAATGCATCCATTGGGATGTGAACCAATGTGGATAATGCCCTTGGGCCTCCTTGACCAGCATGGCTAATCATATAGAGGAGGGTGATGGGGTTATCTAGGATATCTTGATGATCATTATATTGATGCAAGAACGATTTTCATGGGATATATTTTAAGGGGATTCCTTCATCAAAAATATATTTTGGTGTAATCTGTAATGATTGGGGATTTACAAGAAGAAGGTTATAGAATATTTCAATGTGTATGTGCATCCAGTTGGGTGGCCTCTATGATTCTACGATGTTGATTGCGTGATGTGGAAATATTAAACTATGGATATATAATTTTAATGCTAAGAAGTTATTTTTTGTAGGATGTCGGGTTCTGGAAATGTCCTTTAGAGAGGCCAAAAAGAACCCAAGGATAACTGGGGTTACCCATAACTATGACCAGAAAGAGTTTTTTGACAATATCATCCTCAATGATGGTCAGTAAAGGTGTTTATTTCATAGAATCAGTTCAGGTATATTTATGGGTTGCGACACTAGAAGTATGCTTCTTGCATAATGCTCATGTGACGTATGAGCTACTAAATTATGGTTTTGTGAGATTCGTTATAAAAAGTGTCTTCTTTATTGGAGGATGTGTAACTATGTCATTTGAATGGATAAAAACATTAAATAAAAGGGTATATTTTTTGGGTCGATATGATGGTGTTTTCTCAGATCATGTTACAAATATTCTTTTCAATTAATCTTGTATGTTATATTGATTCCTCAATAAGTCATTTTTTGTGCCTTGATCTAAGGGGAACTGGGTGAAATGGTCTCCTCGCCAGTTAGGCTTAGAAAGAAATGTTGATGGTTTCTGTTTGAACATATAGATGAAGGGAGGGGGTTGATCTAAAATTCTAGTGGGTCAGTATATCTAGTCCTCGTCACAATTTTTATTCTTGGCGGTTCCATGGGGGAGGAGGTTAGATGTCCCCATTAAGGACTATTCTTTTGTAAATGGATAAGTATCCAAGAAATGGAGGCAGAATTTTATTTGGAGGTGTTTGTGAAAATTATTCATGGGATGTTTTTTCATACCTAGGACCAAATTAATCTTGTTTGAATTTTTTTTAAGGTATTTCCAAAAGGTACATATTTGAAGCATGTTTCGAGGGATGGAAATTTCTCCAATGATTAATTAGCTAGAGGATGTTTTGTGGGTAATTATCTTATGATATTTAATGTCATGTTTTCTATTTCGAATCATTATAAATGTGTTATTTTAGGGGATTCCCTCAGTATGTATCATTTTTTTCCTCCCTAGAGCCTTTGTGTGTTCAGGATTATGGGTGGCCACTCCCCAACTTTTAATAAAAAATTAATTTTTTGAGAGATAGACAAATAACCTTATTTCATAATAATGTATGTTAAATAGTTTCTATGTATACAAAAACATTTAAACAGTAAAATACTGTATCAAATACCATATGTAATCCAAAGTAGTATAAACCAAAGAACATTTAAATCAAGATTATGATCAATATAGGGTAGAAAATATAAAACACTCGTAATAACAAGATATAAAATCACATGAATCATCTATATAGAAAAATGAATCAAATAAATTTATAATATTAACTCCCCAAAAATGAAATCTCCCGATATTTCAAACATGCCATATGAACCACATGCTTAGGGAGAATATGAGAACCCTATGGGTGAATCCATTGATGGAATCAAAAAAGATGTTTATTACTACAACTTCCTCCTATGTATTTGATTATTTCCATGGTCATCATTTACCACACAATTTCATTATAAAATTCATTAAAAATAATTTCCGAAATCCATTTCATAATGCTTTGAGAAGGTTATTCTCCATTTAACATAACTTAGTGAGAACTATCTTTTCCCAAAACCCTTTGTCAATTTATAAGAATCAATAAATCATGCTAATTAATTTATAAATTTATATATAGATACAAAATAATTCATGGTTATTCTATATAGTCTATATAATGAACAACAATTCAAATACTCGGTTTCACATATCGGCTATTGGACCCACCAACATAGAATAATGTAGTGACAACAACAATGGACCTATAACTGATCCATTTTCTTAGAATCAATTAGATAAAGAAAATAGATGGCTATAAGAATTTAAAAAGAACATACATCAATTAACTATAATTATATATAAAAATTAAATAATGGTTACAATTTGATGTATTTTCTCAAAACATATCTATAAAGAGTTATGGGAAATAATCACCATAAGAGAAACTGATTTGAAAATGTGGAGAAATGTTGCTTAGGTAAAAAATTGGAATGAAGTTGTGGAAAGATAAAAAACCCCATGAGACTCAATATATGTAAAAGGAAGATCTTTTATCAATTAAAATGATATGTAAGGAAGATACATCCCCAAAATTTCATGGGTAAACTCTTCGTTTTATTAGAGAGTATCTAACACATCGAATGAAAATGAATCTAACATGTAGTGCTTAAAATACTATAGTACTTGAATACTTCAAAATGTTAATACTGGGCTCATGATTTGAAATCCAAGAAAAAAATGTACTCTGAAAATTCATTTCCACACTTAACAACCGTTGCTTCTAGGTTAGGCTTCTTTTTAAATAATTCAATGGCTCACATCGTATCCAACCAAGAGTTTAAGCAAACCATGACCTACCAAACAAACCATTTAAAAAGATATTATGAATAGTATTAATGACATTTCCAAATTTGATAAACATTATTATTATAAATATAATTCACTTTTAAAATTTTAATATCAAAATTAGCATAGGGTGATATTTTAATTTTTTTTGAAATGATCCAATTTATATTGAATAGTGGAAAATATAACATTTTAATTCAAAACTAAATTTTTATCTAACATATTTATATAGTTATATTATATTTTCAATTGGTTTTAAAGGCTTATTGGATTGTTTTTTATCATTTGATCCATTATTTTTCTTTTTTTTGTAACTTTACATTGAAAATGAACATAAACACATATAAATATTTGGATAGATTTTGTTTCTTAAAAAACCCTATTTTTGGGTTTGACAGTAATATTTAATTTTAAATTAATTTCTTCTAATCCTATTTTCTAAATTTTAAATAAGTGGTTCCATATTAGGAATCATAAGGTCCAAAATTGTGTAAATAGGTAGCATTTATGTATTGACATTATTAATAGTTAGATTATTATTTTTTAATGACCATGGTTAAATGATAAATCATGTAAAAAAGGTAATAAAATAATATAATAATTATATAAAACTATCCTAACACGTTTCATAATCCTACTAGATGTTATTTGGACGAGAAAGATCATTTTCACGTTGATTTTAGTACTCCGTGGAACCACTTGGGTGTGATAATGATATTTTAAAATATTTACTTTAATAAAATGGGAAATATGACATATAAATGTATATTAATAGCAAAACAAGTTTAATTAGAGTTATAAAAGTGATCTCTTCTATGTTAAATTGTATGTATAATGATAAAAATATTTCCTATATCATGCATTTTTATTTTTTATTTTTATACATTAAAAAAATTATTTATGACACAATTATGAAGTAGTATATTCATTTTTAATGTATAAATCAAATAAGTGATAATATAAATATTATAATAAATTTATTTTTTACGTTTTTATGACCTCCACGCATTATATGTATGAATATTTTATGATTTTTTCATGCATTTTATTTCAAGAAATAATGTTTTTTACTTTAAAATATATCAATTTATAAATAGTGCAAAAATTTAAATAAATGAGTTCTCTAAATAATTAATATTTTATTAAATTATATATAAATCATAAATAAATAAGATTTGGTCAACTAACATAGATAATGGTAAAATATTAATTAACATTCTACTCGAATTTCTATTGGGAATTTATAGTTACTAAATTAACCAAATGGTGTAAAAATACAAGACGACATTGTTAGATTTAAATTATTTAACTAAGGGATAAAATATGAAGATAAAATAAACATTATGACAAAAACATGTCTAATACTAATTATATGAGATTATTCAAACCCATACTCATCTTATACTCTTTCAAAATCACTTTAGAGCGTTCGGGAACTGAAAATTAATTTATAATAAATTTATATTTCACAATTTTCTTAAAGGTCACCAATCCTCTTTTATAGAAGGGAAATTATACTTATAGTTAATTAATGCATCCAAATCCATTTTCATTAGAAAATACATACCCATATAACCTATGAATGTTCCTCAATTTTTCCTAGAGGTCACCCATTTGGCAGAAAACTAACTTAAGGAGTCAATTTTTGAAAATCAAAAACTGATACTAGAAAAAGAGATTAATGTTTTATTAATCTCTTTCAAATGATGTTCTTCTTATAATTCTACTTCCTATATTATTAACATAATAGAATAATAAATCTATCATATTCTATATTATTACATTAGTTTATAATTATGGGACAATAATATTCATTAATATACTGAAACAATAAAAAAACAATATCACCATATGTGTAGATATATGGCGTCCCAGCTCTACTATGACTCCCCAACCCCAGTTAGCCAGAATCGGTGCATTATTACATAAAATTGGTATGATCACAAAGATAAAGTCTTTAAATACCGATTAGTTTAGTAGTCTTGGAAACACTAGATACATTCTTAAGTCTTACATTACATGATAAAGTGAAAAAATACAACTACATAGTCTCCATAGTCCACAGTCATATACCCACAGACTATCCCTGTAGGTCAGTCATAAAATATTTCATCACATACTGGAAAAAATAAAACATCGAAAGGGGTGAGCTCAGATTATCAACAAGGATAACAATATAGAGGAAACATAAATAAATAAGCATAAACATTTAAAGTGATGTATAACTAAAACAAAATCCTTCTAAACGTGGAATTCTGGATAATATGGAAAAAATAAAATGAAATAATTCCATTTTTGTATTCACATGGATATTCTACTAGTCAAATAACCACATGAAATATCAATAACCACTTTCAGTATGATGGAATTCATAATGTCGGACTATCATAACCACATAGTCAAGGCCCAGTTTGGAGACTACATATAAGATTTTGTCAAGGCCTTCCGCAAATACACTAGTTTGTCTCATTAGACCTACCAATGCATCAAGGAGCTATAGCGGGCTCCACCAATTACATAATAAGTCCAATTCATTCCTCATATAAACATGTTTAAAAATAACATAAACATATGTATAAAAACTAGCATACGAGATGTTAATAAGTTATCCATAAACCACGAATGGTATAAAAATAACACATCCATAGTAAAACATTTCACAAAACCTTCAATACAATATGTAAGACTTTTATTATAATATATATACTTCATATAAGCTTAAAATCCATCAAAGCACATTGACATGGATGAAATCAAAACTATTTGAGATAAATATCTCTCTTTTGAAATAATGTAAAAGTCACATAATTATAAAAGAAAACAATTACATTGAAAAAAATTTATAAGCTTGTAAGGGATGCTCCAACAATTTTATAACAATGGAAAATAGTTTCACCCACCGTATAAGTTAAATAAATACATTCTTAACTTAATTTTGTCGAAAAGGATAAAAATGACCTTGTTTGGAAAAAGACGGAAAGATTCCTATATAAACATATTATAAACAAATGTTATAAATGACATTAACTCATAGTCTATAAAATATGAAGAATGTTTTGAAATAAATTTTATTGAAACATGGATGTGGATGATAAAGAGGTCCCAGTAGATAATTACGTGTAAACAATCTCAAAAAATGAAGAGATTGTGAAATAAACCCTTACATTGCACTTTTCCTTGGATGAGGGTAGGTTATCCTCCTGTATAATGGTGAAATAATTGTTATTAAATTATATATAGATCATATTCATTAATATGGTATCATATATTATCTTTTGACATTACTTTGTTAATAATATCTTAGTATTATTGTTGTTTCAGGTGTTAACAGATTCGTTTTCCGTTATAATCATTGTTATGTGAGTCATATTTGTTTTGTATTGGATGTATCATATAGATATACATAATTTTATAGTGTCCTTAAACATTATATTTAATCATAAAATGAAAATTAGTCTTTAATGAATATTATGGGGAATGAATCACATCACGTTCGTGGAGACGATATTCCGTACGTACGCACGAGCAAAGATATTTATTATTTTGATATTAAAATCATATATAATTGGATGTTATATCATATATATAGAATCATTATAATGTTATATTTATTATTCACTAAGTTATAATCATTATTATACCCATCCAAATGATTAAAATGTTTGAATAGAAAAACTATACCACCACGTGGAGAAGGTAAGTCGTACGTACGCACGTATGGTGACATGCCATTCAAAGGATGGATAGAATACTGAATATGGTTGTACCATATTTTTAATAAAATCAAATTATATAGAAGATACTGTATTTATTATTTTAGAATGGAAGTAACAAAAAAGATGATGTGGAATAAGAAAGGAACTTGAAAGATGTGATAACATATTTACCTCTTCTTTGGGTTCTTCCTTTTTATTTGATCAAATGAGATCCATAGGTTGGTTTTCTGATCAAACTAAGGACTCTAGGTTGAAGTGAGTAAATTTGAGAATATATTTAGGAAGGTATTGTCGAATAAAATTAGGTTTTAAGGTGTGAATTAGAGATAAGGGGGAGTGCCCTTTTATAAGAGAAGTGATGGGAAGCTTAGGAAAAGCTAGAAATATTAATTATTAATAAATTTATATTCGGTTTATAATGGCTCCAAAGTGACTTATATTGAGGATAATGTGGGTATGGGTCTATATCCACTCAAAAAATAAGTTTTAGATAGGTTTGGGTAAGTATATTTGCCTTATCATTTTCTTTAAGCTCTTAGTTAATTAGTTTGACATTTACCATGTCTCTTTGTATTTTTATATTATATGGTTAAAAAACATACTACAAACTTCCATGAAATCCCCAAGTGGTTCATTAATTATAAAACTATCATTATATAAGTATCTTGGCTGAACCGTAAAGTTTTATGAATAGAAAATTAATTAATAATACAATATGTTTTTTTAAAACTCTTTTATGTCAATTCTTTCACTATTTGGTAATTGTGTTTTTTTAAAGTACTAAAAACATTATTAATTCGAAATAAACTCACTATATCAATCATGAAATGTTATATTATCCTATAAAATTCGTGGATGGAATCACATCTTTCAAATTATGTTTATTTTAACAATTATAATACAATTTAATTTATTCTACCATTAATAATAAAAAATATTGCATCATCATTTTGTCATAGACAACAGTAATTATTCAATGTATAATAATTATAAATAAAATACCATTATTTATTAAATATTTTTATCTTCATAATGAATATTTATAGTCTAAGATATAATATATATAAACCTATTTAAAAAATTTATTACTAAAAGATATATTCTTATGACCTTTTTTATTTACTTTAACTTAATTAATATAAAGTGTCATTTTCACTTACATGTTGCTCCATGGGGTTCCAAATAAGACCAAATGATTCCCATGGTTGGACATGTATAAGAAAATAGGGTTTGGACATGTGTTAGGATAATTTAATATTATTATAATATTATTTTTTTACCCTTATTTACTGGAGTTACCTATTAACCATGGTAAATAATATATTCACTGAATTAATTATTCAAAATGTCTGAAAATAAAAGTTACCTATTTACACTATTTGGTCCTCCTTATTATAAATATGGAATCTATTTTTCTAAATTCAACACATAGAAGTGGGAGAAATTAATATAAAAATAATTCCCGTTGTCAAAACAAAAAGCATGTTTTTATGAAATAATAACTACCAAATGATTGTCACTTATTTATGTCAAATTTAAATGTGAAATTACATAGACTGACCTACATTATATTAAATGATAAAAATATATTTTAATTATACATCCAAACCATTCAAATTCATAATTTATTAATATTAATTATTTCACCTAAAAAAGTTGTTTTTAATTAAAATTCAGTACATTTCACTATTCATCAAAATATGAGAGTTATCAGAAAAGTACCAAAAATTCACCTCAAGCTAATTTCGAAATTACGAAACCAAAAATGAAGTCTATTTTGAAATATAAAATGTATAAAATTTCATAATGTTGGTAATACTATTCACAGTGGCTATTTTGGTTGGATGTGGTATGTTAGAACTTAATGTTAAGTACAACACACACTACTATATTATTCAAAGAGAAGCGTGTGGTGGAAACGTGAGGTGTTAAATTATTTCCTCCTTCAAATAATTTCGTCCTAGAAATTTCTAGAATATTTCAGCATAAAAAGACTTGGGTGGTTCTTCATCATAATTTCCTCGGGTTCCCACGTTGAATCTTCTATCTTATGGTTCTTCCATAGAACATTAACCAAACGAGTCGTCTGGTTTTTCAATACATGTTCCACCGTATCAAGAATCTGTATGAGCTCTTCATAATAAGAAATATCAGGTTACAATTATAATTACTCATAGGTGAGTACATGCATTGGGTCATGAATGTATTTTCTAAACAGTGACACGTGGAATACATCGTGAACAATGGAGAGACTTGGCAGTTTTACCAAATGGTAAGCTACAACCCAAATTTGTTCTAGAATTTTTAAAGGTCCGATGTTCCTAGGACACAATTTAACCATCATACCGAAATATATAACACTCTTACATGGATATACCTTCTTGAAAACATGATCTTTTACATGAAATTCCAAATTCTTCATTCGGTTATCGTCATAGCTCTTATTCCTACATTGAGAAGCTTCGATGTGGGTTTGGATTACATTCACATTTTCCATCATTTTCTCCACCAGTTCTGGGACTATGAGTTTTATTTCAACAACATCCTCCCAACAGGGTGGTGGGAAACATCTCTTTATGTATAACGCTTCATATGGTGCCATATGAATACTTGAATGGAAGCTATTATTATAGAAAAATTCTGCCAGTGGTATATATTAATCCCACATGCCTTGAAAGTCATGTGAGCATGATCTCAACATGTCTTCTAAGGTTTCAATATTCCATTCTGATTGTCTATCAGTTTTTGGGTGGCAGGCAGTACTCAAACAATGTTTTGTATACAGGGCTTTCTGATAACTTTCCCAAAATTTGGATGTAAAACGTGGAGCAAGATCAGAAACAGTCAATAGTGGTACTCCATGATGTCTCACAACATCATTAATATATATACTTGTTATACGTTCAAGTGTTAGATCTTCACTTATAGCAAGAAAATGTGGTGAATTTTTTAGATGATCAACAATGACCCATATTGAATCATTCCTCCTAGGAGTCTTTGGTAGTCCCATGAAAAATTCCATCATAATATTATCCCATTTCCACTTAGGTATGGGAAGTGGTTGCATAACTCCTCCAGTATGTTGGATTCCAACGTTCACTTGTTTACAAACCATACATCTTGACACAAAATCAAAAATCTCCCTCTTCATGTTGTCCCACAAAAAATGTTCTTTCAAATCACTATCCATTTTGGTGATCCAAGGGTGTATTGATAAATTAAAACTATGAGGATAATCCAAAAATTTCCTTTTAGATCAGGTATATCATGTACACAAGGTCTCTTCCCAAATTTCAAAATTCCATCTTCAAACACAAATTCACTTAATTTCACACCATTCACATCATTAGTATTCTTTTGAAACTCTTCATCACTAGTATAAGAACTGTTTATCCGTTCTAGTAAGGATGTTTTGGAATACATTTGAAAAAGTATCGATGGTTCACCTTCCATGGTAAATTTTATATCTATCTTCACTAGATCCATGAAAATTGTACCCCTTTGAACTCTCATATGGTTCAAAATTCAGTTATCCTTTCTACTCAAAGCATCTGAAACCATATTTTCCATCCCCGGGTGGTAGTGTATGGTGAAATCATAATCCTTGAGTAGATAAAGCCATCTTTTTTTCCTCATGTTGAGTTCTTTTTGTGATAAAATATACTTTATACTCTTGTTATTAGTATAAATATCACATTTTACACCATATATATAATGTCTCCATATCATCAAAGAAAATATTACAGCTTCTAAATCAAGATCATGAGTATGATAGTTTTTCTAATGAACTTTTAGCTTTCGTGATGCATAGTCAATGACCCTATCATTCTGCATAAGGATAGAAACAATTTTTTTCTTTGAAGAATCAATATAAATAACAAACCCATCATTCCCCAATGGTACAATCAATATATAGAATTGAATAATTTTCTCTTCAGTTTTTCAAAACATTCTTCTCACTCTTTTTTCCAATAAAATTTAACCCCTTTATGTGTGATCTTCATTAATGGGTTAGCCTATCGGGAAAAATTCTGGATGAAACGTCAATAATAACCTGCTAAACCAATAAAAATGATTACCTAAGTTATACTCATTGTTGTTGGACATTCATGTATTTCTCTTGTCTTATAAGGATCCATAGAGATTCCAACCATAGAGACAATATGGCCAATAAAAAATCTCATGAACCTTGAATTCACACTTGCTAAACATCCCATATAATTCATATCTTCTCAGAGTCATTGAGATAATGCTCAAGTGATTTTCATGATCTCCATAGCTTTTGGAGTATTCAAAGATATCATAAATAAATACCACTACAATGACATCATGATATTCCTTAAAAACACTGTAAATTAGATCCATGAAAATAGAGGGTGCATTAGTCTACCCAAAGGCCATTACATTAAACTCGTAAAGCCCTTACCTTGTACAAAATGTTGTTTTCGGAATGTCTTCCTTCTTCACAGATAACTTATGATATAAAGATCAAAGATAAATCTTAAAAAAATATTGAGTTCCATGAAGTTGGACGAATAAATCATCAATGCGATTTAGGGGATACTTATTCTTTCTTGTTATAACACTGATGTCCCAGTAGTCAATGAACAACTTCATAGTTCCATATTTATTATTAACATTACGAATATGGGATCCCCATGGATTTACACTAGGGAGAATAAATATCTTATTACTCAATTACTCTATTTGTTTATTTAGTTCCTATAATTCCATAGTGGTCATTCTATAAGGGGTCTTCGATATGGGCCTTGAATTAGGAATTAAATCTATGGAAAACTCAATTTCACATTCTGGTGGATTTCTAAGTAAATAATTTGTAAACACATCAACATATTCTCTAAAATAGGTACATCCTCAATTGGAACGATTATTTCCTATCCCACAGTCATTTCATTCTCTTCCACCACAATAATTGAATTTAGTTGAGCTACTGGGGGTGGATCAATATAATAATTAGGTGTGATGATTCTTCCTTAAAGATAAGGTGGTAATTATCATTGTCATCAAAATTAGTAACCTCTTTATTCAAAAAATAAATTTTTGAATCATGGTCCAAAACCCAATCCTTAACGAGGAATATATCAAATTCAATCATGGGTATTGTGGTGAGATCAGTAGATAAAGAAGATTTATATGCCCTATGGGAACTGATTCACAAAACAATGTTGCAATGATACTTCCCTTAGGAGGTTTGAATAACAAGTCCCTTGTTAAATCAAAATGGAAATATCCAATTTTCTACGAAAACTGGGATGATATGAAACAACGTGATGATCAATAACCAAATAAAGCATTGGGTAAACATGAGGAAAAAAATAAATTACCCGCAACTACGTCTTTCAGAGCTTCTACCTTAGCAGTAGTGATCGTATAATCTTAGACTTGATCCCTTGGCCTTTTTTGAGGTAAGTTTCCCATATTATTAGGACATTCATTTGCATAATGTCCCATCATCCTGCAAATGTAGCACTAAACATCGGTATATTATTTCTTCCACTTGCAATCACGATCTTGGTGGCCTTTTTCACCACACTTGTAACAGACTCCCATTCCATTTAGGCAAGTACTAGGGTGTTTCTTCCCATATTTACTACTGTATGGATATTCAACTTTTCCCTTCTTCACCTTATTTTCATTTCAAGAGTGATCAGAATATCTCTTCTTCTCTTACTTTGCTTTAATGTCCTAAGACTTACAGAATTCCCTTTTAGTCATGATAGCACTTGAGACAATATCTTCTTATGACGATAAGGACTGTGATAACAAATCTCGATGAAGAAATGGTTTTATCACATAAAATAAATGATAAATCTTACTTCTTGGGTTATGTATATAATCTACTGCATGCCTATCTATCATTGTAATGTTACACTCATACTTTTTGACATTCTCATCTTCCTTTTTACTGAGACTCAAAAATTGCTTTTCCATATCTGCTCGATGGTCTCAAGGACAGTATTTTTCTACAAAAATATTTTTAAACACTCTCCATTACAAATTTGATACATTATCATATTACTTACTGTTTTGAATAAATGACCACCATTGATCAGCATCTCCAGTGAGGTGGTAAACTACCATGAAAACTTTTTCTCTTTCACTACTCCCCAATGAATGGAATATTTTAACTAAGGAATTTATCCATTGCTAGGCTACTAGTAGATTTTTACCCCCATTGAATGTTGGTGGTTATTTCCCCATGAAGCGGTCTAACATTGATCATCTACGTTATAGATCCAGGTTCTCCATTCAGGTAATGTTATTATTTATAACATGAGTGAGTTGTCTCAGTATGGTGATAAGCTGATCAGCTCTAGTTGTATCACCAGCTCCACTATAATTATCTTGAGCAGGAGGTCAATCCCAAAATGGAGTGTGTGCATTAATACCGTTTCCATTCCTTTTACTATGCATCATTTCTAAACAATGGCATAAAATATATTATTTTATGAATCGAAATACATAAATCCAAACTTGTAAAACACTTAAAATAAATTGAATAGTTTATGGATATAATCCATAATCATAGAATTGTTCTATTTAGAGAATTATATACTCATAAACCCTTTATAATGGTTTTTAATGAAAATGAGATTTATCCGAAGAATATCCCCCGGGAGTGTCATAACCAAGAGTGCAACAAGGCCCATTATCGTGCACCAGTTCCCATTTGAATCTTGCTCAAAGAGGTGTTTTTGGGTATTACCCCAAGGTACATCTATACTAGACCCGCCTCTACCTGCTCATATCCAGATAGGGATGTATTGCACGGAAAATTCAAAAAATTTCTACGATACCAAAATTCTTGGAAATTCTTCTATATTAATCCATAAAGTCCATCTTAGGTCTATGTTCTCTAATTAATGTTTATCTAAATCTAACTTCCAAGATTATTACTAAAATTCCTCTCATAAAAACGGTAACTCCCTAACCCATGTTACCCAGAGTCAGTGTATTATTACATAACATTACCATGATCACCAAAGATCATGTCTCAAAAGACCGATTAGTTTCATATCCTTGGAAATAGTAGATGCATTCATAAGTCTAACATTACATCATAAATTATGAAAATAAAACAACATAGTCTCCATAGTCCACACTCATATCCCATAAGACTATCCTAGCAGGTTAGTCATAAAATACATATTCACACCCTGAGAAAAATAAAAAATAGAAAGGGGTGAGCTCAGATGCTCAATAAGGATAACAATATTGCGAAAGCATTCATAAATAAAGATAATCATTTAAGGCAATCAATAAATAAAACAAAATCCTTTTAAACATGAACTAAAAAATAATATGGAAAAAATAAATTGAAATAATTCCATTTACTTATTCACATGGATATTTTACTTGTCGAATAATCACACACAATATCAATAACCACTTTCATATTTATGGAATGCATAATGATATACTATCATAACCACATAGTCAAGGCCTTATGCCAAGACTAAAAATATTATTTTGTCAAGGCCTTGTGCCAAGACACTAGTTTGTCTCATGTGACCTACTGATGCATTGAGGAGCTATAGCGGGCTCCACCCATCACATACTAAGTCCAATACATTCCTCTTATGAATAGGTTTAAATCTAACATAAACACTCATATTAAATCTAGCATAAGAAATGTCTATACATTATCTATAAACCATGAATGGTATAAAAATTAAAAATCCAAATACAAACATATTAAAAAACCTTTAATACAATATGAAAGTTTTTTATCATAATAAATCAACTTCAAATAAGATTAAAATCCATCAAAGGATGTTGAATAGATGAAATCAAAACTATTTGAGAGAAATATCACTTTTTTTAAATCATTTAAAAGGAACAAAATTATAAAAGAAAAAATTTAAATTGAAAATGATTTTATAAGATTGTAAGGGAAGATTAAATTATTTTATATCTTAGAAAATATCTACACCCTCCGTATAAGTTAAAAAATAATTATTAACCTAATTTAGTCGAAAAGGTTAAATGGGACCTTGTTAGGAAATAGTTAGAAAAATTTATTTATAAACTTTTTATAAAAAGTTAAAAAAGAGTATAAAAGACTTTAACGCATAATCTATAAAATAGTATAAAATTTTTAAAATTCATTTTTATGAAAAATGGATGTGGATGATAATGAGGTCCTAGTAGATAATTACCTATAAACAATCTCTGATAAAGAAGATATATTGAAATAAACCCTTACCTTGCACTTTTTATTTGTCTAGATTAGGTTAACCTCCATTATAATGGTGAAATAATTGTTCTTAAATTATAAAATAATAATATACATTAATATGATATAATATATGATCTTCTTGACATTTCTTTGTTAATAATATCTTTGTATTATCGTCGTTTCGGGTGTTAACAGATTCATTTTCATTTATACTATTTGTTATGTGAGTCATGTTTGTTTTGGATGTAATGTATTTTAATCATATCCAGAATGATATAAAGTCATTAAACATTATTTTAAATCATCAAATGAAAATTATCCTTGAATGGATATAATGGGGAATGAATATCATCGCGATTGTGGAGATAGTATTTCTTACGTACGCAAGAGCGACAATATCATTCCTTTGATATTAAAATTGAATATAATTGGTTGGTATATCATATCTATAGAATCATTATCATGTTATATTTATAATTTACATCATTTATAATCATTATTATACCCATCCAAATGATGAAATATTTGAATAGAAAACTGCATCACAACATAGAGACGGTAAGTCATACGTACGCACTTATGGTGACATGTCATTTAATGGATGGATAGAATACTGAATATCGGTGTACCATATTTATAATAACATCACAATATATAAATGAAAGAAGGGTTATTATTTAATAAGGGAAGTAAAAAATAAAGAAGAAGTTAGAGAATAAAGGAACATGAAAGAGGTGATGAAATATTTACCTCTTCTTCGGGTTCTTCATTTTTATTTGATCAAAAGGGCTACATAGGATGGCCTTATGATCAAACTAAGGACTCTAGTTTGAAGTGATGGAAGCAGAGAAGATATAGGGGAAGGGTTTTTCTAACCCAAAATGCTTTGAAGGAGTAAATTAGAGAGAAGGGGGAGTTCCCTTTTATAAGAGGGGTGAGGTGTACCTTAGGAAATGTTAGAAATGTTAGTTTATAATAAATTCATATTAGTTTATTTTTCAACATGAAAAATAAAGAATTTCAAATAATGAAGATTTGATATGATGAGATATGATTCATCTAATGAAAATCATGATATTTTCAGGGTGAAAAAATTGAATGATACTACCATGACTCGAGTATATCGACAATCCGATAAAATGAAAAAGCTGAAATTTTTAATCCAATTATTTCATGGGAAAACTATGTATGGGATTTCTATTACATCAATCGATTAAAGTCATACCTTCTTGAAGGAATTACTTCATGATGATATAGATATTTCCTCAAACCACTATATGGAATGTATGTTAGTTGAGGAACGTGGATTTTCAATAAACAAAATTCATCCTTTCCAAAAAGATTGCAATTTATTCTTGGAGGATACCACTGAACGAAATGATTGTATAAAATGTGTCACATCCCGCTGGAAGTAAAATCTGATAGAACTCCATCCCGCATGCCACATAAAGTAATGAAGAACTTTTCATTAATACCCAAACTAAGAAATATTTTTATGTCTAATAAAATATCAATAAAAATGAGAGGGCATGATATCAAGAGAAAGAAGACTAATGATGAGTTGGATCACCCTATAGAATTATTTTCATGGCATAGATTTTATGCTCGATATCCTGATATTGCAGCTGACATGCGTTGTGTGAGGCTGGGACATTCATGCAACTGTTTTAATCTGTTTGGGCATATGCTTACGTCACACAACACATGTCATATTTTTATACAGATTTATAATCTTCCCCCATGGTTGTGTATGAAAAAACCTTAAAATTTCATGAGCATACTCATATCTGGTCACACTAATCCAGGTATTGATATTGATGTATATATGAAACCTTTAATAAAATAGTTGAAACGTCATGGAATGTGGGTGTGTGAAAAAACAATGTATATTTTAAAGACATATTTCATATGTTTGTTACACTTATGTGGACGATCAATTATTTTCTTTCTTATGAAATGATGTATGGATAGAGAAAGAAGGGAAAACTATCATTTTATGTTTGAATGAAAAATACATGATCTATAAGACTGAAACATCACCGTAGTTTCTGTTTTATGGGACATCAATTATTTTATTCCAACGGACCATCCATATTGAAATAATCATCGAAGATTTGATAATACAATAGAGACTGTTGATCCTCCTC
Source organism: Viscum album (assembly GCA_963277665.1). Classification (NCBI taxonomy): domain Eukaryota; kingdom Viridiplantae; phylum Streptophyta; class Magnoliopsida; order Santalales; family Viscaceae; genus Viscum; species Viscum album. The sequence goes on along the minus strand of OY728157.1, from coordinate 332,812,289 downwards.
AGCATATGTGTGGAACTAACATGCTTAATGAATTGAAGGATTTTAGTTTTTCATTAAGGAAGGGTCAAATGAAATTTGGAAAGAGAAAGAATTTTTCCACTGAAACTTGTTACAATTGGAGGAAGAGGAGTTGATTTTTTGATTTTTCTTATTTGTTAACTAATTATTTACATCATTTCCTAAATTTAATGAACATTGAAAAGAATATTTCTGAAATGTTTCTCTCGATGATTTTAAATTTTATGGGAACAAAAAAAGGTGATTTATTGTCTCTCCGTGAATTGGTGGATTGAGGCATCAGACCATAATTGTATCATGTACGAATCTGTGATAAGAAATGTAATGTTCGATGTGAATATTAGTGATGAAACCTAAGAAAAAAAATTCAAGAAGAATTAGAGACTTTTAGAGTTTCTGATTGTTATTCAAGTAACATATGTAAACGGACCACAGAAGAGACTTGAAGATAAAATCCTAGATAACTCATGATTATCATATTCTTCTACATGAGTTGATTCCATTATAAACATATTACCTTTTTTCCAATAATGGAAGGGTTACTATTATTCGGTTGTGCCTTTATTTTAGAGATATTTCTGCTAAGAAGTTGACCAAGTCATTCTTGAAAAAAATGTTGACAGATGCCCCATTATTTTTTTCTGAGTTAGTGAAAATATTTCCTCCAACATTTTTCACATTAATGCTACATCTGACTGTCCATATTCTCACTAGAATAATTTTCGACAGACCTGTTTCTTTTCATTTGATGTATCCAACTATATGAAATATGTACACATTAAAGTATTATGTTTGAAACATGAATCATCTTGAAGGATCTTTCGTGAATGATTACTGAGCTAAAAAATGTATGGATTTCTACTCAATGTATTTTCCTGATCTTATTACCAGATTGAAAAGAACAATGAAATGTGAAGAAGAAGGTATGATAAAATTAAACCCAGTTTTCCATCACATCCTCAAATAGGATGAATTCATGGATCATATAAATTGAAGTCATTAATCCATGAAGAGTTGGATATGGGACATCACATATTTTTGTTCAACTATGATTTGTTCAATGACTAAATCAGGTATCTAAATTGAATATGTATATCTTACATATATATTGGTTAAAATATTCATATTTTTATCTACAGAGACATAAAACAATGATAAATATAATGAAACATTCTTTATATTTGAGAAGGAGGGAGACATTGCAAAGCAATGAGTTTTCTTCTCGGTTAAAATTGAAGGTAAAAATATTACTACATAAAATAATTAAGTCAATATTTAATTATGTTTAATATTTATTTATATTTTTGGTATTGTGTTTTCCTGCTGACTATGTCTCTGAGTAAATAAGATCTTTGACTTTTGGTCCTAATAACACGGTTCATGACATTAAATCAATTGTTATCGATGGGTACAAATTTATTGTCCCTTAATGAGCAAAGAACATGAGAAGAAAACATGATAGTGTTATAGTTACTACCACAACAGATTTGTTATGCTAGTTCATCATATAGTAGAATGTGATTTGAAAATGTAGGATATTATGGAGTCATCGAAAAAATAATAATATTGGATTATTACTCACATGGATGAGTCATGATGATGAAATTCCATTAGTTTGATTCAGTGATGAGACATGGCACATTTATTGGTGATTATGGATTTCGAGTAATTAATATGACTCACACTCTTGTTAACCATGAACCATATGTATAGGCATCAATGACTAAAAAACATAATGTCAAAGACCAACTTCAAGCTGAATTTGGTATCATAGTTAAAGTAATTCGAAAACATATTTTTGATGATGGTGATGATGAAATTTAAACTTTCCCTACTAGCATTGGAACCAATAAATTTATTTATTTTGATGACTATAATAGATGATTTTTCAGAGTTGAATGTGAACCTAAAGTTGTTGTGGAAAATATATAGAATCATCCATCCATGTTTTCAATTTTTTCAATTTACCTTCAGTTGGGTTGTTATGGTTTGTACTATTCAAATTGATTTAATATTTATTACAAATATGTTTTATCCCTCATGGCCGTTATGTGAATTTTCAATGTTTATTTGTTTTAATTTTAATTTTAATTTTATTTTATAATTTAAAATTGAGTTGTAAATAAAACTATAAAACCAACATTTCTAACATGATGAAAATTTCAATGCTTCAACATTGATTTGAATAAAATTTTTATGTCTCTAAGACCTCTCTTTAACATTTTACAGGGTAATGAACATGGTGGTTTTTATTATTTTTCAATATATTTATTGAAATCTGCATCATATACCTGAGCTAAAGAAACTAAATTTTTCATTAATTCTGACAACTACTTCACAACTTATGAATCTGGTAGAATCTATGTTCCATGATTTTAATAGACTGATGACACCTAGTAAATAATCATCCAAATAAATATTTAATTTTATTTACTTCATTATACATTTGTTCAAACTCACCTAAAAAAATTGTTAGTTAAATTATCCATGAATACCTTTATTCCCTCTATTTTTTTTGAGTTACACATTACTTATCATTTTCTATTTACTTACAAATTTTTTCAAATGCAGGAAAATAAAACCATTTGAAGTGAGGTAATAAAACAGATTACTGACAACTATCATCGAATGACTGAGCTGAGCATTCCACCACTAGTGCCTGTAGTGAGTATTTTATTTCAGATATATTTATTTAAATAATATATAATTTCATGAGATTAATTTTTTTAAATCATTTTTTAGGGATAAATATTTTAGGTGACAATTATTTGATGAGAATCCTAGTAGTGGTTCTAGTACTCAGGGTGTTCGTACGAGGGTGTGGTATGAGAGCATGACGATCTAGTCAGCTTTCCCAATTAGACCATACCCCACCCACTGACATACCATCTATCCAAAATTCTGATCCCAGTGTGCCATTAGAGACACATGAGATATTTAGGCCATCCATGTTTTCTCCACCCATTACATCCGAGCATCCTTACATGTTTGTACCATAACTGATGATGATTCTGACCCCCCATCCAACATTTGGACATTCATCCCTATCATCTTATTTTAATTATGCTTCCTTCTCTACGGGATTTTATATTCCAGCTTCTTTGACCCCTACTCCACCAGAGTCTCTCATTATAGATTATACGTTGGGACACAATCCATTTGTATAGGGTGTTCCTTCAGTTTCTGTGGAACTAGCGTCACCCATTGATTAGACTACAGTTGGTATACTTATACAACACCAACAAATTCTTACACAATTATTTATTTTCATTATAAAATGTATTGATAAAATAATTTTTATATCATAAAAGATACATCTACTGATAGAAGGTGGTGGCAGGGGAATACACGCATGTGTGTGGTGTGGAACCGCCACACGCAGTTGATGGTGGACTTCCATGAATATAGTCAGATTATAGAAAAATCAGAGAAGCAATGTTAGATTGTTTTGGTGATGCTTTCTGAATACTCAGACATCATTCTTATCAGCCCAATCTCATTGAGACTACTACCAAATGAAGTCAAGGATAAATCCTGGGAAAAGATAATGGTAAAAAATCTGTTTTATATAATGCAATATAGTAATTTTTTTATTTATATGAATTAATATTTTGGTGTCAACAATGTTTTAATTTCCCCGATGGTGATGGTGCATGTCCATCATGTCTAAAGGATTTAGGTGATATTTGAAGAGAATATGAACATGAGTTGTACATTCGATGGTGTGCTATTATGAGAAAAGGATATAGGCAGTCCGTATCATGGATGATTTTTAGTTATAATAGTACTGGCAGATGAGTACTCATTGGACGACTAGCCAATTTACTGTATTAATCAAATTGGAAATATTTAAACGAAAATTGTCATGAATTTTTAAATATTAATTATTGAATTTTATTTAGGATGCATATAGAAGAAATAGAAAAACATTGATGATAAGAAATACATCCACACATTGGAATGAACAACATTTCCAAGTCATGAGAGACAGTAGGCATAGCAGTTTATAATCATTCATTATGACTTACACTTTTTATTGAATCCTACATAATTTATTAAATTCTTAATGTTGTTATATAATTTTTTTATGAAATTACTATGTTTTCTTGGTATCTTATTTTAAATTATGGTTTCCTACAATCAACATCATTTTAGAGGCATAAATTTAATATAGAAGGATGTGTGCCTCAAGAAAATCTGTTTATCTCGAGTAGAAAGAATAAAGATAGAAGTGCGGTTATAATACCAACTCAACAGCATATTATAAGTATTACTTTGTATATTTAAAATTTTAATCTCTTTTTTGTATCTTAATGATCTATTTATATTTGTAATAGGCTGCTTTATAGCCCCTTGATGCCTAGGAACCTAAGAATTTTTGGCTGAACGATCACTTACATCAGGTGTTAGGAGATGAGCACCTTGGTAGAGTATAATACTGACCATGGATGAGTATAGTTTCAACGAGGTATTGGATATCCTAAGGTAATATATGTAGTTCCCCTGAGTTATATCATGTTAAGGCATATGATGAATTGGCTGAAAAAAGGGACCCAGAGATGACATAACATTTTTCTACGGAATAAAGCATTTATGAAACTGATTGACATTTTACGTCCAACACATCCACAAGAGTCCATCACTACTAGTGATTAATATATTTAATCTATGTGTTCTATAAATGTAGAAACATGTTTCCTTTCTACTATTGGTCGAGATGATGGCGATGTGGAAGCCTAGGAGTAAGAGGCGAAGGGTGAGGTAGAGGCCGAGGTGGAGGAGGAGGGCGAGGAGGAAGCCCAGTCAGTGGATGAGGGTGATGAGGAGACCGAGGCTAAGTACGAGGGTGTGGAGGAGGACAGGGACGATGATGGGGATGATGATGGGGACGACGGTGAGGGTGATGACGGTGGTGATGATAGTTTTATTGTTGAGGGGCAGGTTAATCCGTTACATTTTTTACTGATATTACTAACCATTGATGTTTATAGATCTGTTGTACCTGAATATATGTGTGATTAGTTAGTTCACATTGTCTTTATTTTTTATTTATAAATAATAAAACATGACTTGATGATTTGCTATGATTGATTCACCTCTCCCTTAGACAGTCCCCCACCCCCTAGTCTCCCCCACCCCCTGGACAACTCGTAACTCCTGGACTTCCCTGCCACCCCAGTGGACAGCCCACCCACCCCCTAGATAGCTCCCACCCTCTATTCATGGGTTGTGCAGTTGTGGTGTTGACTTGAAAATTGATAAAACATTAGTGTTTCTATAAACCTTTTCTCCATAAATGAAACCTCAAATTTAATGTTTGATAGGAAAAGAGATTCTCAATTATATAAATGATTATTTATTAATTATGAATGATTTATTTGAAAAAGCATTGAAGTCATGAAATACCCCAATTTTAATGAGATTGTAAATTTTTTCTGGAATTTAGAAAATTGGTCGTCTCATTATATGTTGATATAATGAAATTATTTTTATAACCTTGAATGAATTTTCTTAAAAAAATATATAGATACCATGCTCGAATCATGAGACATCCATCAGATAGGCCCTCGGATAGCCCCCCGCCCTCCTACCTGAACCCCAGACATCTACATAAACAACCCACTAGACAATCCCCTAGACATACCCCCAGATAGCCCCTCAAATAGTCCCCCCACCCTCCTCCATAGACCCCAGAAAACGCTGACACTACCCCCCAGATAGCCCCTGGATAGCCCACCACCCTCCTCCCTGGACCTTATATCGCACACACCCCTCCTTCCTAGACCCTAAATAGCACCCACCCCTCCTCCCTGGACACCGAACAGCCCCCCCCCCCCCCCCATCTTCCTCCCAGGACCCCCGAAAGCCCCCCACCATCCACCATAGTCCATGAACAGCCCCCCACCCTCCTCCCTAGACCCTGAACACCCCCACCCCCCTCCTTCCTCGACCTAGGACAACCCCATCCCTACCCTTGGACACCGGACATGCCCCCCACCCTCATCCCTAGACCCTGAATAGCCCCCCGAATAGCCTCCCACCCTCCTCCTTGGACCCCGTACAACCCCCCCGGACAACCCACCCACACTCCTCCCTAAACCCTAGATAGCCCCCCGAACTGCCACCCCACCCTCATTCCTGGACCCCGGACAGCTCCCTGGATAGCCCCTTAGACAACCAACCCACCCTCTTCCCTGGACCCCGAAGAGCCCCCCCCCCCCGGACGGCCCCACAGATAGCCCCCACCCTCCTCCCTGGACCCCAGACCACCCCATCCTTTCTAGACCCTGCACATCCCACCTCCTCCCTGGACACTAGACTTCCCCCACCCTCCTTCCTAGACCCTGGAGAACACCCCACCCTCCTCCCTAGACCCCAAACATCCCCACACCCCAACACCCCAACAATGGGATTGTGGAAATTCAGGATATATACAATATCACGACAATTCACTATAGGCTATGGGGAACCTACCTTGATTCCGGAGACAATCACACTTTTAATTTGGAGTCTCGGATCCCAATTGAACCCTTCTTCATGATTCACCCTAAATCCCAATGGAAAAGTGGTTTTATGAAATTCATATGAAAATAAGAGAAGAGTTCAAACTCTAATCGAAAAGAGGAAGCAAAGTGGGGATTAGACTCACTTGGGAATTCAATCCGCACTTTACGGCACTCAAAACGCAAAAGGATCGAGGTATATCCGCCCTAAAAACACTTGGGAGATTTGGATTGTGTTGATACATTAGAACGACGATCCATGGGTCATTTGTGACGTTTATGAGTCAACCCCACCTCAATCCGAAGTACGGTGTGGTTTGTACCACTCCAAGTGTCTCACATTTTTTTTAAATGAGCAGCAATTTTAGTGAAAAAATAATTATCATACAGCAAACTGACCAAAAAATACAGATTCTATTGATATTAAAGGAAAATGATCCATGGGTCATTCCTGAAGTGTATGAGTCAAATCCACATCTATCTGAGGCATGGTGTGGCTGGTACCACTCAAATTGATTGAATTTTATTTGAAATAGACAAAATGTTAAGTGAAAATAACAACTTTAATATGGAAAACATACCATTTGTCTTCATATTTTGTTGATACTTTCATAAAATGGTCCATGGGTCATTTGTGATGTGTACAAGTCAACCCCGCCTCAATCCGAGTCATAGTGTTATCGGTATCACTCCAACTGTCATTTTTTGGTTTAAAATGGACAACCTTTTATGTAAAAACAAACGCCATATAGGAAACTGAAAAACGTATTCAAATTGTGTTAATACATTAGAAAAAATATCCATGGGTCATTTGTGACTTGAATGAGTCATCCCCACCTCAATATTAGGCATGATGTAGCTGGTACCACACAAAGTGTCTCATTTTTATTTGAAATGGACAACATTTTAAGTGAAACCACATTTGGAATATGGAAAACTGACCAAACACATTGGTATTTCATTGATATTTTAGGAAAACGATCCATGGTTTATATGTGACATTTATGTGTCAACCCCCCCCCCCAATTCGGAGTCATGGTGTGGCCAGTATCACTTGAAGTGTCTTTTTTTAAAATAAATCACTCCCTTTTATGTAAAACAAACTGGCAAAAGGAATACTAACCAAACATATTCAGATTGTGTTGATTCATTATCACAGGGATACATGGGTCTTTTTTAATGTGTATGAGTCAACCCCACCTCAATCTGAGGCACAATGTGGCTGGTAACACTCAATGTGTCTCACTTTTATTTGAAATTGATAACATTTTAAGTGAAAACTACAACTTGCATACCAAAAACTGACCAAACACATTCGGATTGTGTTGATACATTAGTAAAACCATCCATGGGTTCTATGTGATGTGTACGAGTCAAACTTACCTCAATCTGAGGCATAGTGTGGCCGGTATCACTTGATGTGTCTTTATTTTGTGTAAAATGGACACCCTTTTATGTAAATACAACTGTCATATGAAAAACCGACCAAAAATAATCAGATTATGTTGATACATTCACACAATGATACATTGTTCATTTTTGACATGTACGATTAAACCCCACCACAATCCGAGGTATGGTGTGGTTGGTATCACACAATGTGTCTCACTTTTATTTTAAATGGACAACATTTTAAGTAAAAACAACAACTGGATTACTGAAAACAAACCAAATGCAAATGTATTTTATTGATAATTTCAAACAACAATCATGGGTAATATGTGACATGTACGAGTAAACCCCATCTCAACCTAATGCATGGTGTGGCCGATATCACTCAATTTTTCTTTCTTTTTCTTAAAATGGACACTTGTTTAAGTAAAAACAAATAATATACGGAAAACTGAGGAAACTTATTCAGATTTTGTTGATAATTTAGCACAAAAAACCAAGGGTCATTTTTGATGTGTACGAGTCAAACCCACTTCAATATGATGCACGGTGTGTCCAATACGACTCAAAGTGTCTCACTTTTATTTGAAATGGACAAAATTTTATGTGAAAACAACAATTGGCATACAGAAAACTAAATAAACACTTATATATTGTGTTGATACTTTCAGACAATGATCCATGGGTCATATGAGATGCTTACTAGTCAAAACCTTCTCAATACAAGGCACGGTGAGGCCGATATCACTTGAAGTGTCTTTCTATTGTTTAAAATGGACACGTAATTATATAAAAACAACTCGAATATGGAAAAATGCCCAAGCATATTCAGATTGTGTTTAAACTTTATCATAAGGATACATGGGTCATTTTTGATGTGAATGATTCAACCCTACCTCAATCTGAGTCACGGTGTGGCTGGTACCACTCAAAGTGTCTCACTTTTATTTGAAAAGGACAACATATTAAGTGAAAACAACAACTAGAATACAGAAAACTGACCAAACATATTAGTATTATGATGATACATTAGCTCAAGGATCCATGGTTGATTTTTGACATGTAAGAGTCAACCCATCCTCAATCTGAGGCACGGTGTGACCAGTATCACTCGATGTGTATGTCTTTTGTTTAAAATGGAAATCATTTTACTTAAAAGAAAATGGAATACAGAAAACTGAACAAGCATATTCGGATTATGTTGATACCATCGCACAAGGAACCATGGGTCATTTTTAATGTTTACGAGTCATCCCCACCTCAATTAGAGGCATGGTGTGGCTGGTATCATTTAATGTGCCGTGATTTTGTTTAAAATGGAAATCATTTTATGTAAAAACAACAGGAATATGGATAACTCCCCAAACATATTTGGATTGTGTTGATACTATAGCACAAGGATCCATGGGTCATTTATGACGTGTTAGAGTCAACCCCACCTCAATTCATGTCACGATGTGGCTGAAACCAGTCAAAGTGCGTCACTATTATTTAAAATGGACAAAATTTTATGTGAAAAAAATGGCATACAAAAACTGAACAATCAGATTCAGATTGTGTTGATACATTAGGAAATTATCTATGGTTCATATGTGATGTGTACGTGTCCACCCAAACTCAATCTGAGGCACGGTGTTTCCAGAATCTCTCTAAGTGTCTGTACATTTTTTAAAATGGATATCATTTGAACTAAAAAAATGATATCATTTGGAAAAATAACCAGTTGTATTCAAATAGTGTTGATACATTAGGAAAAGGATCTATGGTCTATCATCACGCAATCCACTTCTCATGTGAGGAAATGCTACACCTATTCCAAAACACATTACATTTAATATGCCAAGGACAACTATATTCTCTAAGTCAAAAAAGATCATTGACACACACCCATTATCATCATCACTATGTTCAAAGACACCCACCCCAAACCATGGGATTTTATAGTTGTGTTCGGTTGAATTCATTTATACATTTCTTTATTTTGGGGTTATTATCTTTTGATTTCATTATTCAACATTCTATGTGTTTTACAAAATGAAATTTAGTATGTATTCTTAATTATGTATAAAATCTTTATTATTGTATTACATTTACTATATATTATATTCTTAAATTATAGTTAAATTATTTATGTATTCAATTCAGTATTCAATTTTGAATTGAATTCTGGATTCCACATATAATTGTCCTCTCAATTCTGTGTTGAATTCTAAATCAATTATGTATGTTTATAATTAAATTATTAATTATGTTCTAACTATATATGTGTATAGTTTTAGGGTGCATTATGTGTAAAATATATATGAATTAATTTTGCATATTTATGTGGTATAATAGGTGATTTTAGGTAATTGCAGTTGTCGAAGCTGGAAATTTGGAAAATGCAGCTTCCTACTGGAAATCACAGAGCAGTAGGCTATTGCCTGAATTGCACATCGAAGCCTATGCCAACAATTTACGATAGTTGTAATAGGGATATTAATGTGTTTTATACCAATGGTTCTAAGAGAACAGTTGGTAAAAAACATTCCCAACGGTTTACAAACCCTTGGGATATAGGTGAAATGTTTAGATATACCAACTGTTTGTGTAAATTGTCGGAAAAATTCTATACAATCTTATATTCCAACGGTTTGAAACCGATGGAATACTATTTTTTCCAATGGATTCAAACATATAATGAAAATTTATACCAATTGTTTGACATAACTATTGGTATATAGTAGATTTTCTAACATATAACTATAGTTTTCCAGAAACTGTTGGCATATGATTTTCCATACGGCTTACATCTCTACGGTTTGGATGAAATTTGGTATATATTATTCCAATGGTTATCCAGACTTTACCAACGGTTTGGAACCATTTGTAAAGTGTTCATTATAATTAGTTCTAGAAATATTTATGAATTATTAGTTTTTCCTTCTTATGAAACATACAAAAAAATTAATAAATTACAACCTAATAAAAATATCCATAAATGATATAATTGAATCTAAATTAATTTTACATGTCTCGACATATGAACTCATATTCAAAATTTCTCTAAGAATATAATATTATATGGTTGTTTTATATTACATAGGTGACCTTGTTATTTCATTTCCCAACATATATCTCATATAAAAAATTTATCCCATATGGAACACTTTTAGATATATCAGAGCATATAATATCATGATATGATACATAATCAAAGAAATGATAAAGATAAATATATTAATAGAAAAAATCATATGAAATATCATTGAGAAAAAACATGGCATCGCAAAGAAGGGATCATAACATATATTTTATAATATAAACATATTTTTATAAAAACACTATCAAGGTATATAAACATTTCATAATGAAATCAAAATTAGAAAAATATAATCCATATAAAAAAATAGTGTATCATAACATAATTATACAACATATATATAATTATGTTATATCATAATAATTATCATACCACAAATATAATTATAATAGACTATCATGTGATTTCTATCCATGTATTATAATAATTACAAATTAATTTCAGTCCTCACACCTCACAATAATCTCTTGAGATATAATGATTCAAATAATTCACTTGATTGTTTTATAATTATGTAACCAAAAATAATGTAAAATAAAAATATTACCCATACTTTCTATGTAAACATGTAAGTAATTAAAAATATATTAAGTCATATCTTAATTTTCACATAATATTTTATTGGGACATATATCAATTTTCAAAATGTATAAAAAATCATACTGAGATGTGAATTTTATTAAACTGTGAATTTATATAGATAGTTATAAGTGGAATCGTAATAAATAATCATATAGTATAATTTTATATATATTTATCCTTGGTTTAAGATTATTGAGGGGAAGAAAATAATATACATGAACATTAAAATGATTTTTTGACATCTTCGTTACACTTTTAAAAAAAATCATGTATTAATAAATGGTTTATGAAGGATAGTAATCCAAAATAAAATTTATTTTTTCATTCTTAATAATAAAAAATTTAAACTATTATTCGTAATAAATAAACAATATATATATATAAAATAATCACAGTTATAAGAATTAAGAAATAAAATATAAATAGATTCCCTTAAAAACATTCAATTCATATTAAATAAAGAAAATATAAATATTCTAAAATTTTGATGATATATTTTTAAGAAAACAAAATATAGATAAATATTTAAGAGAATGAATTCAAACTAATAACAGTGATGAAAATTTAAACTCATGTTAACTATTTACTTACTTATTGTAGCTCTAGCACCCTATATAGATAAATTATATTAATGCTTACAATACCTTATATTTATTTGTTTTCATAAATGATGATCAATTATTCATTTCTTCAATATTTTTTAATTATTCATATTATTTATTTTTAATATAGTGTTTGAATATATAATTGTTAAATTATCATTTAATATTATATAAATAATTATTTCACAAGGTCTATGGCAATGTATCCTCAGGAATAGTAAACAAAATATAATAATATCTTAATCATGTTCCTTGATTTCAATTGTAATTTCACTATTTATTAATGTATTTTTTAATGTATATTAATTCATAACTTTTGTAGTTAGAGAAACACTAACAATCAAAAGGTCTACATAGTAATTAATAAGATAAATTTTAGAAAAATTAATATTCAAGGTTGATATATTATTAATTCGAGATCATAATTATTTAATAAACATCATTCAATCGTACATCATTTTTGTTGAACAAAATAATGAATAAAAATTATAAAATTATATAATAAATAAAAGATTATAAATATTTTATAATCATAATATTTCTAAATAAATATGTTGATGTAAATTTTTTATTGATTTCATATGTTATTTTTAGAAGATTTAGAGGATGATGATATTGTAAATATACTATATTTAATTAGATTTTTATATAGATGATTTTAATAATACCATTGAAATTCATTATTATTAATTCCATGGGAAGTTCCCTATTGACTTAATGAGTCTATAATTATAAGACACTAGTTAGAGATGGATTTATTATCGGGTTTTGTGGATATATAAAATTGTTTTTTATGGAATGGGAGGAAGAAGGAACATTTTATTTGTAACATCCCAGGTAAATAAATAATATTACATTCTAATGTTTATCAATATTTGTGAATAAATGTTAATATTACTTTAAATGGAATGTTATGCTCGATGGCGTACCCAATACGCAACAACGAGTTTCTTTGAAATCTTACCTTGCACACTAATAATATAATAATATTATAATCATTAAAGCCTAGTCGTTGTAATGGAGGGAATGAACAGAAATAACTAAAAAATGAATACATATGTTCGATAAATATTTTAACATTTATCCAATAAATGTTAGATTCTTAAAATCCAAATGCATCTAATTTTAAGAATAAATACTCTAATATTTTTAAAAGATTGTTTTACCGCCTTTTGATGATGAACCCTTTTTTAAATATTCTTTTTAACAATTTTATAACTACTATATGTCAAAATAAACAAAATCGATATGATTGGCACATTGACATTTACATTGGATAAATTTTTGGTATTTTTTTCATAGTGTTCATTTTTTTAATGAATGGTGAAAAAATAATTCATTTTACATCAAAAATGCTTTTTCATATAATTTAATTATATGGTTAGATTATCTTTTTAATTTGTCTTAAAGTGTAATTTGAATATATTTTTACCATTTAATCCAATGGTGGTATTAGGATTAATTTCACTTTGGAATTGGGCATAAACTAATGCCAATCTTTTAATAGATATTGTTTCAAAAATACCCGCTATTTGTTTTGACAACGAGAATTATTTTTAAATTAATTATTGAAATTTCTGTGTTTGGAATTTTCTAAAATGGATTACATATTTGGAATCAGAAGTTCCAAATTATATTATCAAGACTCTTGTTTTTGGATATTATGAATAGTAACGACGGTAATTATCTTTAATTATCTTGATTATTTAGTAATCGGGTAGTTAAGGGTAATAAAATAAAATCATAATAACAAAAAATGACCCCATAATGTGTCCTAATACTACTGGTTGTGTCATTAATGACCATGGAATGCCTTGTTCCAAACTTGGGGACCCAATGGAATCACTTTTGTGTGATAATGACTTTTTTACTTTTTATTTTTAAAGAAAGTTAAATATAACAAAGAATGTATCACATGAGTAAAAAAAATTAATTTTGTATTCATAAATGATATATTGGTCTATATATTTTTATTGTAACATTAAAAAGATTTCCTACATCAAATTATTATTTTGTAATTTTTAGACATTAAATAAATTAAATTATTTATGACATCATGATAATGCAGAGATTACCTCATTATAAAGGATTTAAATAAAATGAATAGATAATATTAAAACTATAACATAAATTTGTCAAAGGCCTATTGTATGAGTATATTTCGAACCCTTACCACCTTATCCTCAAAATACATCAACATGGGACCTTTAAAATCCGAAACTCATTTGAAAATAAAGTAACATTTTATACCTTTCCAAGAGTGCCGCTCCTCTCCTCTTATAGAAGGCCCCCAACTCTACCACCATACCCACACCTCTCAAGCCTTTTTCTTGGCCAAACACTGCTCATTTTGTCTCTCCAAATCCCTATATTACTCCTAGAAGCCTCAATTTGGGCAGAAGTATTCCCAAGGAAGCCTTTGATCTCAAATCAAAGAGAGTTACCCGATTTTATGGTAATGCCTTCACTTGTGTTCTTTTGTTTTATTTTGCTTCTCCAACCACATAAACTCTTTTTATTCAATTATTTTGTAACAACTCCAGTATCTTCAATATTATATTATATTGTTATAAGAAGGATACAAGCTACAATTACACACATCTACATCAAGTGGTTAAAAAACATACTGAATCTGGGGATGGTGAATTTATGCCTCACGAAATGATGATTGTTCAATATTATTTTAACACCTTCAAAGGTGGACATTAAGATGTCAGTATATTTATATATGATATATAATATGCTTATGTTTTACTTAATCTTCTGTGTTTTTCATTTATGGAATACCTTTATGGTTTCCATTATGGTTAAACGCGATATCTTCATTTTAGAAAGTGCTGACTACCGCCCCCTCAAAGTGATTTTATTCATTAATACCATATATGATACGTATAAAGGATATATTTAATTATATTATATATAATTCCATACTGGAATTATAATACTATTATGTATCATTATTTTTTAATTCCATTAAATAAGAAATATAAATGGAAGTCGCGTTCATATGTACGTACGACTTACCGTCTCCATGAACGGTGTATTTCATTTATTTCATATAAATGTTATGTAATATTATAAATGAAAGTATATAATAGATATATATGATATATATGATATCTACATAATTACTATAATTATGGATATAATATATATTTTACCACATGAAAAACTTGTAATTATAATGAGTTTATTTTTGACTCAAGTAGCAATGATCTACAAAACGACCATTATTAACTTAAATAATTACATAGTGTTCATAGAATGGTAATAAGTGATATAAAAGGAATAATGAAAATGAAAAAGTTTCTTATGCAAGTAGAAATTAACTCATATTTATTATTCCGGAGGTTAAAGAACGATCGAGTCAAGTCGGACATGAGGTAAGGGATCCAACCTCTCACTTTCTTTTTAAGTACTCTCTTTTATGTCATTTTTTTATGCTCATCTTTAATATGTTTGGGGATGTTACTTTTTTGATACTCATACTTTACATTTAATGTTAATATTATGAGAGACCCTATTTGATCTCATAAATCCATTTTTGGATGTTTTAAGTGGCGCCGTTAGGCTGTCGATTTTTCGTAAGGAATTTTCATGTCACTTTTTATTCCTGTGAGATTCATGCTACATTGGCCACTATTTCCTTTTGTGTGGAGTATTTACTGCTCAATATTTAACAATTTTTATTATATAATCTCATTTATGGGTAGTTACATCTTCATTGTATGACCCTTATTTCATGGGGTGTACGTTTCGAATGTTTCCCAATTCGTTAAGGGAACCTTTCACCATCCTTTTTTTAAAAGACTTATTTTGTTATGTCTTTTAATTTACATCTTTTTTTGTTGGGATATGTACTTCTATATACTTATTGATGTAAATTTTTTGTCCAACTGATGAGATACCATTTTCCTTCTCATAAACTAATTTTATGAATTTTAATGTGACGTCGTTAGGCTGTCGAATTTTACGAAGGGAACTTCTTAACTCAATTTCAATTTCTTTGGGTTCAACATATAGTTATTGAATATGCCATCATTTGAATATGTGTGAATGACCTTTGATTGTTTTACACTAAATATCCACTTATATTGGGTGTATTTATATTTGTCACACATAATTCTGAGATTGATTTATCCTTAATTTAAGGATACCTTCTTTATAAGGGATTTCATCTCATTTTAAATTTCTATTGAGAATTCTTTGTTTTTTTTCACCAATTAACTCTTATATGGTGTATATATTTTCCCTTGGAATATTATATCAGGAATATATTTATTCTAATGATATTATAATGTTTTGGTTAAATTTTATTCCTCAATTATGGTATTCAAGTGTCTCTCATTTTGTTTAAAACCCTTTAACTAAAATATCATTTTAAATGTTTTAATGATTTATTATTATAAATATATCTCATTAATATCAATGATTTAAAAATGAATTTAAGGATTTAATTATATAGATATTAGTGGTTAAAAATGTTAAAAACTTCAAAGTGGTATGGGAGACTTTGATTCAAAAATATCTTTATTAAATGTTTTAAATTGTTTTGAAAATGGGTTTTAGAATGGATTAATTATCTTAGAATGTTATATTGTTATTGAAATGTGGGAATGTTATCTTTCCTTTATGGTTATGTTATGTGCTGTGATTATGTAATGGTTCTTGGGCATTGTTTATGAAGATGGGTGGTTCTGTGATAAACTAAGGGCGGGTAAGCCCGATATTTCTCTCCAATGCATTGGGTAACGCAAAGGAGTTAAACGTTAAGGTTTCTCTGAAGAGATTTAGGGAATATATTGTGATGGGTATTAAAAATATAACCCAGAGGGTTACTCCCTACGTGAGAATGATATGAATTCCTCAAGTTACCTATATTTCTTATGATTTCTATGATTTATTCATGATTTTATGAGGTTTGTTAAAGTGCTTATATTTTATTGGTAAAGTATGATTTCATTATGATGTACATATGTACTCATGTTTCCTTGCCACACTTTTTATAACACTTACGGAGATTTTAATGCTCATCCAATGATTTTGAAATGTTTTTCACAGGTCATGGGAATGGTACATGATATGATGATAGTGTCAAGGAAGTGTTAAGAAAGAATCCATGTTTTATTTTAAATATGTTTCTGTTGATGGGAAAAATGAATACTATCTTTTATGTAACCACTTTGTTTAAATGTGGAATGTAATGCAAGTTTTATAATCTAATTCTCTAAAAGACTAATCCGGAAAAGATCCTCAATGTGTAATCGTGTAATAACTCAAGATTAAGTAATGTTTAAGGCTGGGGGCTTATATTATTAATATGAACCATTTTTATTTTTTAGTAATATAATTATATATGGACAATAGAATATAAATGGTTATTTATATAATATTTTTTATAAACTCCTCAATCTATTAAAATATGTTATAAGGTTGAAAAAAAAATTCTATTATTTTTTTAAATATTTTAGTACATTTATCCATTAACGTTAATGTCCACATTTACATCGATAAAAGAAGTATTTAACCAAAAAATTAAAATTAGATATGATATTTAATTTCTACAGCAGAGAATTTATATCTGTTTTATTATATTACATATCAAAATATAATAATGTTTTAATTTAAAAAAAAATTATAAAAATTATAAAAATTTATTTTTCAAATTATAAATTTATTATATATGATGAGTATAATAAATTGAACTCGGATAAATAAGATTCAAAATAAAGTGTGTGAAATAATTCATAGTCCTTCATAAAATATTCAATATAATAATTAAACACTTGAAAAAATATAACACCATCATCTTAAGATAAAATTAGTAGTATGATACAAATAACTATAAAATATTTTTCTAAAAACATCTAACAAACATTTAATAGTAGAAAAAAATCAAATAATGTTTATCCCAAAAGTAATTATCATGACAAATACATTACCAATTTGAGTGAAAATAAAAGATAAAATAGATTTACTAAAATGTAATAAAAATATATCAAACCCCTCTATTCTTTTGAATTGTATGGCCCATAAAACAAGTAAATCAAGGTATATGTTAATTTTTCTCTAATTTAATACAAATCATATTGACAATAAATGTAATAAAAACCAATTGAAATATTTATGAAGACCTAATAATATACTATAGATCATTTATTTCAAATAATATGTCCCCATTAAAAATACCCAAATGTATTAAAATATAAATCCATAAGTTAATAATAACTAAAAATTGGATTTTAATACACTTATCTATTAGACCCCCAATAAGAATAATTTTGGAAATTAAAAAAATATATCCTTAAGAAAAAGAAAACCATACCTTCTCAGAAGTTAAAAAACTATATAATTGATTAATTATTGGAAATAAAATTAACATGGTAAGTCTATGTTTTTTTTAAGTGGTTATAATATTACATAATTTTCCAAGTTATTTTCCATTTAAGAGTGATAAAAAGATATGTTAATAATCTATCAATCTCAAGGACCACATTTTAGATTATAAAATTTAATTATAATCATTATCAATAAGATAAAATACATAATAATCAATCTAATTCAAAAAAAATAGAAACACGTGATAAAAATGTGTTTCTAATAGTATATTATAAAAAAGAGTTCCACCCAACAATGTAAGTGAAATATATCATTCTCATTAATATTTCTGATTACTAATGATGATATATAAAAAAATCAGTTCTACTTTTTCTTTAAACAATTAAAAATGATAATTTTTTAAAACAAATAATCAAATATAAATTTGAAACATCATTCCTCTGTAAAAATATTTTGATGAATAAAACTCCACATATAAAAATCATGTATTTTATTCCAAATATAGATCTCATAAAACAATTTTGTATTTTTACTTTTTTTGTTACTAATATTAAAAAAAATTAATCACTATTGTATCCCAACTAAAAAATCCTATATTTTTTTCAATCTAGTACTATATACATAAGGATCCACCAATATATAGGAATTGATTCTTATATTGATTAATTAAATTATTCATTATGTAATGAGTCATTAAATCGATATTACTGAAATAATAATCAATGAATCTATAGCCATTATCTCATCTAATATAAAAATTTAATGTTTACAAACCAAATTCTAAATATAAATAATAGAAGGAAAGATTTTTACCTAAGACATTCCATTGAGAGTTTGGGTGTTGGATATATAAAAGTGGGTGGGTTATTTATATAAATATGGTCATAGGAGGAGATCATTTCATGAAATAATAATTTATATTATGAATTATGATTCATAATAATAATTTTGGCTCATCACCTGAATGGTTTTGAGGGTGAATTTTGTCGTCAAACCAAATAACATCAAAACAAGAATTATAAAATCATTGTGTTAATGAAATTTATTTAATTTTTAATAATGATAAATAATATTCGGTGGAACAGAAATTAAATGAATTCATTATTTGAAGTATTATTTCACATCATGGATGTAACTTTTCCTAAATCGGTATAAGATATGTATCTGTAAATGATTAACTTATTTTGTCTCTCCTCTATCAAACAGAAGGTGATATGGAAATAGTTTTCAAATGGATTTAGAATCTATTTAAAATCTACTCAACCCCCATATTACAAAAATTTAAATATAGTTATCTAATGTTAGTTTTACCGTCTGTGATGGATATGTTATCTTATATCATTTCTTAACCATTTTAGTGATGTGGTTTCTCTTCACATTGCTTCTTTTTTATATTGATGAATGGTATAATAATCTCAATGGATTTATGTTTTAGGGTTCATTGGTTCCCTATAAATAGGTAAATAGAGTTTTACACTTCTTATAACAACCCTACATTATCTAACACGATTATTACATATAATTAATTATAAACAACATAATAACATTACAAACCTCAGATAAAACATTTTAGTGACAAGGGAAAATGAAGATCATCAATATATTTTACATAATGAAACAAAAAAATCATTTCATTGTTTATTATATACCTTATTTATTTCCCAAATGTCCTCCATAGTAAAAGTAATAACATGAGGATATACATAAATGAGTGATGAGTAATAAAATCTAAATAAAAAGATGAATAAGGGAGACACATAAACATAACATGAGTGATAAAAATTATCATTATCAAAAAAATACCTGGATTATGACCAAAATAATGACTGAAATAATGTATAAAGGAAATAAAATGGGAAATTTATAAAACTAAAGCATCATGTCTTAGTGGTCAGAAACCACAAATAGTTTTGAGAAATTGTAGCATCATTTCTACACATTTTCTTAGTGAATAATCCAAAAATCATAATTATGAGAAAAAATTGAATCATGTTCATTAATAACACGAATTATCTCACAAGATACACAACATTACCCAATGAATTTTAGAGATATATAACTTTGGGAGCACCCATCACATGAGAAAATTTATAAAATTATGCATGTTGTTTAGAACATATATCTACAAAATTCATGAAGTAAACCCAAAGAAAAGTAAGGGTTTCATAATTATTTCATAAAGAGTAAATTCATGAATAATATTCAGGGTTCCAAAATGAATAAGATAAATAATTCATTGACATAATTAAAAATCATTATTTAGCGGATTAAACGTATTTAAAGAGAAGTAAAATATGATGTTATTGAAATTGATGTCACATTAGAAAAAATATTTTCTATGAAATACATTTGAAATGGTTGGAATAAGTATATCCATATTATAAAATATAAAGGGAAATTTGGTGAATTTAATATAATAATTCATACAATGGACTAGAGAGTGACCCAAAGAATGTAATTGGGTTTAAGAATCCCTTTTCTTTAATGTATTTTTTATTTAGTTGTTTTTCTATATTATGAACAATAAACATAGGATTATAAAAACATTGTCCAATATGTTAATTATAGTAATTTATTTCACTATATATCAATTATAATAATGTTATTATATATCTTTTATTAGGTTTATGATATTGGAGTGTCCGGATACCACATTTTTGTTAACAATGAACTTTTTTCAATTTCCATATTTTCATTAATGTAATTTAAACATTGTTATATGCAATTTATGAATATTATACTTTCTATAATTATATGATTATATAATATATATGTATTTTATAATATTAATCCATGATGTTGGTTATATGTGTTTAAATTAAAATGCCTACATAAAGGGCTAAGCTATATTTGAAGGTAAATTTTTCTGAGAGGGGGAAAATATGTTTAAAATTTATATATATAACAGTATGAAACATACTATAGATTAACAACATTATTATAATGATTAATGTATAGTAATTAATTATTTTAATTTTCTATTTTGAATTTAGTTTTTTGCGGAAACAAAGAGATGAGGAAAAAATAAAAAAGAGAGAGAAATGGATCAAGACATACTTTTTCCTCTTTGTGACATAACTTTTACGACAATATAACAATATAGTGATTAGAGTTTGATTTATCAGGACTGTCCTAATGGATTATAAGAGTAATAATAGAGAATATTTGGTTATATATTTGGTTTTTATTGTGTTTTAGATTATTTTATCTTTTGGTGAGGGAGATGGGTTATTTATATATGAGGTGAGATGTATTTTAAGAATAAAATTCTGTATTAAATAATATATTATATGTAAAACATTTAATACTGAATTTTTTAGAATATAAATAATATATTAATATAATAATTGTTTTATGAAATTAAATCCCCTTTATAAACCTAATTTACTTTTATAAATAATTGAATGTGAAAAAAATAAAATTATGTTATTTTAAGGAATCAATTTTTACATTATCATTTCAACATTAATTTTTAGTAATTGAAATTGATAATATCGTGTTTTAATTAATATTTTATGAAATTAAATGTACCACTGTCAATCCTATAGATAAATAAATTATTATTTCATTATTAAATCATGATTTTTGATATTTGAGTTATACCGGTTATGTGAAAAAACTGTATTTCTACTATTCACAAGAAATTTGACCCATTTTATTAAATTACCAAAAAATACCTTTGAATAATTTTTATGTGCTGACTTCAAAAATAATACTTATTTTATCAAAATAATACTAAAAATTTTGAATGGTTAATTTATAACATAAACATTATGACCTTTATAAAATACCATAAAATATATATTATTAAAATTGTCATTATATTTTATAATAGATTTTAATAATGATATTTATTTTTATTTTGAAATATAAAATTAATGTATACATTAATTGATCATGAGAAACAATATTTTTTTTATTACAATTCATTATTTGAGGTAATATTTTTATTTAAATATATAGGATACTATTTTCAATGGTCATGTTATTATTCCAAACAATCATTTTACTTTTATAGTGGTCACAATACTATATCCACAGTAACATTATATTAAATAACTAAAAATTAATTCATTCATTTAATATTCAAATAAATTAAACACATTGTTCAACAATTCCATTTTCAATAATTTATCTTGGTTTTTTTAAATTTTCCATCATCTCTATTTTCATTATAGTGGGGGTTTGATTTTTTGTATATTGGAGACTTCTATATATTCACATTTTGAATTATTGAATTTAAATTTATTGTCTACTTGTGTTGTATGTAATTTTAGTTTGTATCATTAATGGTTAATTAATTTTTATTAGTGTGTTGAAGCATATTTCAATGATGAACAACATAACTTTTTTTGAGTTTATATGAATATTTTTCTAGAAAAGGAAAAAATATAAGTCAGATGACAACCAATCAAATCCTTTATGTTTTGAAGACATGAACCCATGACAAATTGATGATAAGGGTCTCACAAATATCACTAACCTACACAATGCCCTGGTAAAATTTTCATTGTTTTTTGATAATCAATTTAAAGAATAAATATAAATGATGAAGTAATTCTAAAACATTTGTTGATAAGAAATTAGTCTATTTACCATATCAAATTTGGTTTAGTTATAGAAAAAAAAAAGACTTTTCAGTCTTTTAGAGACCATACGTTCTTTTATAAGGCTCTTTTAGTACTACTAGCATAAAAAATTTCATTTTTTTGTAATTAATTTTTTGTGATTAAAGGATGAAATTAAAATTTTATAAATTCACACCAAAAAATTATTATTATTCATATGATATTGAAACCTATTATAATTTTGTTAATTTATGGTCAATAAAAAAATTATTCTAACATATTAAAATGAATTAGAAATAAAATAATTTCTTAAAAGTGAAATTTCTATTGAAATGATGAATTTAAAAAACATAATAGAGTTATAGTTTTGAGGACTTAAATGTTCTATTGATCATCCATTCATTTGATATTGATTACCACATTCAATCAATATAAATATTTACATTTTTTCTCCATGAAGATATATCAAGTTTCCAATGATATTATCCTATATAGATATTCGTTTACATAGTATTCCATATAACCTTTGAACATTTAAGTATTTATTTTATTGGGGATTTCTTATTAAACCTTCTCACGATGTAGGATTATAAAAATATGATGTATTAAACAATATATCACCATGATCAAGTTTAAATTGTAAATATGAAATTTAAATAAAGTGGGTAGAATTTGACCTTGAAAAAACCATTTGTATGAACCTTGGATTTGATATCATGTATCAAATGTGGCAATAAGTTCATGAGGGAATATAAAATCCTTATAAATTATAATATTTTTTCAATTTACAACAGATTCAATGAATGTAACATTGTGTTATTTGTGTTTAATGAAAAGAGATACCTTTCTTAATATATTGTCTTCCATACATGAGTGATATTTCTTGATAGATTTTGTTACAAAAAATAGTGACCTTCATCAAAAGATTATGTTAAATAAAAAATTGGCTTGCACTAAATAACAATGCACTATTAAAATTATATTATTTAAAATAATATGATACAAGCTAGCAAATATATTAGGGAATATGAGTATTATTAAGTAGAATATAATAATTTATGTTTTATAAAAATATAATATTAATTCATTTGTTAAAAACTAATTAAAATGAATATATAAACCAATTGAATATAAACATAATAGTTTATATAAAACCATTTTTATGATGAGGAAGTTGTTTTAAAAAAATAAATTAATTTAATTTCAATTAGCTCATTATTATTATGTAACATGTATTTAAAAATTACATCAAATAAATAATGCGTTCATGCATTAGTATGAAGTTGTAAAAGACTTGAACATGCACTATTTCACACATAAAAACCTATATTTTTATAAAGTCATTTTCCACCATTAAAAGGAAAACAAACATTAATAATAATTTTAAATTTTAATTTATTTAATATGAAAAAATAAATTTAATATTTTGTAGAGAAACATAATTATTATATTCGGGTGAAAATGTTCTCTTTCTCTAAGTTATTTAATTTTTTTAACGAATAGATAATTTTTTTGAATTTTAGTTCAAAACAATATTTTAATATATTTTATTATAATTATATATATAATATTATTATATAGTTTTAAATTATATATACAAAATATTTTTATTAATAAATCTATTTTTTTCATTCTAATAAATTTCACTTTTATAGTGTCCAAAAAAGAATAACGAACTTTTGGACATTTATATATTAAAAACCTATATTGACGTCACCACTATAGGATTAATTCTAATTTAATTTTTTCCACTTCTATGATAGGATTTTTGAAAATTGAAATTTATATTTGGAATAAGATTAATTTATAAAGACTAATGTGTCAAAAAAAATTCTAAAAATAATAATGACTTTTATTAAAATTAATTATAATTTTTAAGGTAATATTACATTTGTTTAAGGACTAAGGTTTTAATTTATGTGCCAAAATGACCTAGAAACATGTCCAAACAAATTACATGGATTTATCTCAACCATTAACCAGCCCTTGTTTATTTTTTATAATTAATTTTATTTCATAATAGCATGTATATACATAAATGTTTTCATGAAAACCATGTTAGTCCTTTTCATTACCTATAAAAGGCCACCAACTAAAATCGTTCCTCAAAAATTACATACCCATTATGATATGATAATATATGCTGAAATAGATTCCAAAATTACTCCATTGACCTAGAAGCCTCACATATGGCCTAAATATTGCCAATAAATACTTTTGGTATTATCCAAAAGAAGTTACCATATTAATAGGTAGCAACATCTCTCATGCTTTTTAATTTTAGTTCCTTTATCCACTTACTATATTCATTATATTACATTAGTATATAACAAAACCATAATCCTGAAAATATTTTTATGTTAATATGATAACATTTTTACCTACACGTACGCACACATTTTACGTATGGAATAGAACTTGTTGTATCGCTGCATGGAAAACCAGTGCCTCACAAAATGATTATTGAAAATTTTTCCCATATCGCCTCTCAGTGAATCTATTTAGCTAATATCCTTGTTTATATATATTATATATGATATTTTTATATATTTATTCTTATTTAACCATTTAATAATACATGCATTTAAAACATTCTATATTGAGTCAATACGATGACATCATTTGTGGAAGTGTGGCCTACCGCTCCTCAAATCGATATGATTCGTTCACACGATGCCTGTATTTTATAAATTAATGAATATAATTAAACACAAGTGAAATTCCCAATATAAATAATATATTCATGACATTATTTTCATTATGTGAATATAACATAGATACATACATACATATATATATATATTGTCTCCTTTATTAACCTTTCACACCCTTTAATAGATAAAACGTCGTTCATAGACATGTAGACTACTACTACATCGAAGTGATGTGATTACTTATATGACATAGTATTATACATATATTTATACATGATTGAAAAATATGATATTTATTTTATAACTATCATTTGGGAATGATTTTAGTTACTTACCTTCTTTGCACAGAGATTATTTAAAAATGAGAGTGTTACTCATTCGTACATACGACCTACTGTCTCCATGAGTGTAACATTCCCTCATTTTCACTATAATATTTAATTATTTTTTTTAATATTATAATTTTTTCATTTATATTGTTTTATATATGTTACATAATGTCCCATTTTATAATAGTTGACAGAAAATAGTGGTTTTAACATATAAACCAAATTTCTCCAAAAACAACCAATGTTGACATAACTCTTTAATTATATGTATAAAAAATTGAAATATATGAAATAAAATTACATATAAACATGAAAAAGGTTGGTAATAAATTATAAAATTAACATAAGTTTATTAAATAAGAGTTCAACCAATGTTAACCCGAAACGAAACTCAGGGTAATGGATTCTTTTCTCAGTATCATTATTTGGGGAATACATAATTGTCACATAACTAATTTTTTATATATGGTGTACATAATTCCACATTTCCATATATTGTAGTTATTTAAAATATATTCAAGGTATTTAAATTTTTTAATTGAGGGTTATTAAATTTGGGTTTTCTAATCTGTTTATTTGAAAATTATTAAGGGTTTTCATCTCAATTTTAACATCTGTGGTATAATTAATATACTCTCAACTTACTTCTATTGTGTAGTGTACCAAATGTACATTTTGATATGTTATATAATGAATTAATTTTCATTATTGATATCTAATACATTCCTTTAATATTATTCGTTCATTTGGATTATGATTTAAAATTATTTCAAAAATGTATAGTACACATTGGAATGATTAGATATTATTTTTTTTATGACTAATCCCTATTACCATTCAATGGAATTTATATTTGAAAAAATAGTTTAATAATTGTCAAAAAAACAATATCATTCTAGTATTTTTATTCATGACCATTTGAATTATTTGTATAATTTTTCCACTCTACGGGACAAGAATTTTTTTTAAAATGTTTTTTACAAAACCCAACATTATATCCCTCTTAGTCGGTGAACCTGTTTTATTTTAAAAACATTGTTTTATTGAAATGTTTTCAATATTTTTATTAAAATAAATTGTAAAAGTTATTTTTACCCTTTTTTCATTTTACCAATGATTAAAATGAATCATCTTTTATCCTTACAAATGAAATATTTTTTAATTAATTTCAATACAAAATGAATATTATTTTTACCTCATACACTAGGAATGGATTCATCTGATGTCATTTCATTAGTTCCTACTATTAAATTTTAAAAGTTTGACTTTTAATGAAAAATATTTTCAAAATAGTTTTAATAAATTATATTTTATTAAAGAGTATTTTTAAATGTTAATCATTCATTTTATCAAAAAAAAATTGTAATATAGAAATGATAAATGTAGATTCCCAATAAACAATAAAGAGTGGGGTTGAATTGTATAATTTAAAAAATTAATTTCAAAATTTTAAAGACAGTAATGCTTAACAATGTTAAACAAAATAAGTTCACAAGACCTCTTAGTTAAATAAACATCCTTGTTTCCGAAAATATGGTTCCGAAAATGATACATAAGAAAATTTTACAAGGACAACGATTCTACATTAAAGTGTTTGGAGGCATACTAATTAGAGTATATAAGTAAAAGAATTATAATATAGTTACACTTTCCCTTTGAATAAAAAATGTAGTGGAAAACAAACATGAATCCATACATGTAACAAGTATAAAATATTTTAACCTAATGAGTAGGGTATCCAACAACCATGGATAAAGTTCCCTTGATTTATACATTCAAGAATGTATGTCTTACCTACACTAGGGTAAGCCCTCGATATGAATATCAGAGTATGTCTTGCTATCCCGACAAGCCCTCAAAATTCTAGGGAGTTGGTGCCTATATCATTATATCACCAGAAGCCCTAGATTGTACACAACAACAATCAATGTCACACGAAGAAATTTGAACAAGATGTTATGTTTTCACAGAGAATGAGAGTTTCTCTCTCTAGAAATCAATTTAACAACATGTAATCTATATTGTCATTGAAAATTTATTGATCTCATTCAAATGAGCTCTTATTTACAGGCACATCGTCAATGGTCAGGTACCTCCTCAAACACTTATATTTTTCCTTGAATTTAAAATGTACCTATACATGTGTCACTACAACAACAGTTAGTTAGACTCATAATGCTGAAATTGTTTTGTAACAATATCATGGGTAATAAAAATTTGAGTTTTCAACCAAATATAATTTTCTGGAGTCTAATGAAAATAAATTTCATAGTCTATGAATATTCAGATTCTATATTATATTGATATTCGAATTCTTTTTTTCAAGGAACTAAAAATAAGATTCTTGTATATGTCGGAGTCTGAATTTTGAGGAATTCTGAGTATGAATTCTAGTGAATTCAGGGACTGAATACTAAGTAATTGCAAAATGAATTATAAAGAATTCAGAACCTGAATTCTAAAGAATTAGGCATCTGAATTCTATGGAATTCTCAGTCTGAATTCTACGAAATTAAAAACCCAAATTCCATGGAATTCAGAGTTTGAATAATAAGGAATTTTGAGTTTAAATTTGGAGAAATTTGGAGTCTGAATATTGAAAACTTCAAAGACCAAATTCTTAGGAATTCATAACCCGATTTCTAAGGTATTCAGAGTCTAAATTTCAATGAATTCAGTTTCTGAATTTTCAAGAATTCAATGTATGAATTTCATAGAATTCAGAGTCTGAATTGCAAATAATTCTGAACCTGAATTTTGAGGAATTTAGAGTTTGAATTTCAAAGAATACAGAGTCTTAATTTCATAGAATTCAGAATCTGAATTCAAAACATGAAAACCAAATACTCTATATCTATGTGTTTATATAATTCCGTGGTTTTAGATGTGAACAGTTATTTTTTACATTGCAATAAAAAGAGTTATGTAGAGAGACTAAATAATTGACCAATGAAAAATAGGTAATGATAAATTTTCCTAGGGGAAGGAAAATTTTCTTCATTAAAAAAATTATTAGGAAAATTAAAATTTTCCTTAAGAATGAATGTTTGTTATTTTCATAACATGATGCAATGAAAAAGACATAAGGAAACCATATTGACTCAACAATATCCCACTTTTTGAAAAGCATATACATCATTACAAAAAAATAATATTAGTAGAAATAAAATTTTCTGGGCTTGTAAATAAAAATATATCTTCCATTACTTATGGATTAATGTGAATATGACTAACTCCCCCTTAGGCATTTGAAACCCTACGGATAATATTCTCAATTTCCTGAATGATATTTTTCATTTTCATGCATATAAAAATATTCGTGGTTAAATCATTTCATTGGATGAAGTCACCCTTACATAAAGAAAATTTATTCATTACTTTGTATTCTTTTTTTACTTTATTTTTTCCCATATGTTATTTACAAAATTAAATATACTGAATGGAATGGAAATTTGGTACATGAATTTTTATTACCTAACTACCAATAATATGTAGTGCAACACGATTTTCATTACGATTCGAAGAATATGCCTCATAGGAATATAGAACATAATATCAGATTTGGAAAAGATTATCTTTCCTTATCATTTAGCTTCATCTTATTCACTATTTTTTTAACTTCTTGAGATCCTTGTGATCCTCTTGTGAACAATTGAGCAAAAGATCATGATCTTCTATTTTATTCTCTAAGGCTTTAATTTTTTTCTTCCTAAGACTTACGGGATTCTACCTAGTCTATGAGAAATTCTTTATAATCAATATGATTCTCTCCAATATCAATTCTGAGATCCATTTCCTTTTCCATTTTCCAACTCTAAGAAGCTAATTTTAGCTTCCCATTCAAATCGTTAACTTCCTATTTTCGAGAAGTGTGTTCCAAGGTTAGGTTTTCCTCAAAACTATTAGTGAGATCTTTGATATTCACATCTTCCGTGTTAAAAACATCCTTGAAACTTTCATGAAATTCATCAAATAATCTCATCTTTTATATTTTCTACATTGAATGTCTTGTCAGAAATTTTCATGATATTTTATGAGCATCATAGCTAATAAAAAAATTCTTCATGTCTAGCTTCAGTTTAACAGACTTATCCATCACCATGGATACTAAATCCGGTTTTTTATTTAAAGAATGTTGAAGCATCTGGAATCTCAAGACTATATTAGGGAATATTGGAATACTCTCGAAAAGATTTTTCAATGATAGATATATATAGTCATGTCCAAGATAAAACAATTATGAATCCAAGAATTTTTTTGGTGAGGAATCTTTTTGTAATTCAACACCAGTCCTCTTCAATGAACCTCAAACCTCATTATTCTTTACTACATATTTTTTAGGTGTATCCAGAACCACCTGTTTTCTCTTATCAACCATCATATTAAATTCTTCTTGATCAAGAGATTCATATTCACTATCTGATAGCAGATCAATTTTTTTCTAATTGGGAAGGAATACTAGATGTTGTACTTCAATTTATAAGAACTCCTAGTCCTTGAAGGTTGATTTAAATAACCAATGATAATATCGATGTGATGATTCTTTAGAGACAACTGATTTGGGTTTTGTAAAACCTTTTCATCAACGTATGGTAGCAAGTCTTCTGGGGTAAATGTTTAAGAAATATTTTCTTGGATATTTTCCGTATCAGAAGGATTTTCTATCAACGATTGATAATCAGTTTTAGAAAGACACATCTGAAGAGGTAGTTTGATGTTGTTTAAAAACTAAAGTATCTGTTTCACCAAATTTAACATGTATGGTTTCTTCAATAGTACATGTGTTTTTATTTAAAAATATATAGGCCTTATAGGATGTAGTGTAGCCTATGAAAATTCATTTATTATATTTTGGAGTGAATATGTGTATAGTATCATTATTATTCAGAATGAATACCTTGCATCCAAAATCTATGAAGTATGAAAGTATCGGTTTTCTACCATTCCATAAATAATAATGAGTTTTGTTATGAAATGGTCTAATAAAAACATGATTTATTTTTTAAAATAATTACTAACAACTTTAGCCCAAAAATGATTGGCTATTGAATATTTCCTCATCATAGTTATTTTTATCTCTTGGTGAATTCAATTTCTTCTCTCAACAACACCATTTTTTATGAGGTGTTCTTGGTGTAGAGAAGTTATGAGTAATTAATTTTCTAATAAAAAAAGTTTCAAAATCATAATCTTAGAATTTTCCTGCATGATAACTATGAATATTTATCAACAGAAGGTTTCTCTAAATTTTATCTTTTCTCTAAAACTTTGGAAATAAGAAAACGATTTAGATTTCATTACTAGAAAATATACCCATGTAAATCTTGAGTTTTCATCAAATAAGACTAATACATAATATTTTCCTCCAATGCTTCTAGTTTGTGTAGGACCAAAGGGATACATATGAACTAATTATAATGCATAAGCAGTTGAGGATTCACCTATTGATTTAAAACATGATTTATGTTCCTTTCCATATTGACAATGATCCTAAACTCTTAAAGAATCAAATCTATGATCTGGTGGATCCTTAACTAATCTTTTCATAGAGTGTCTTCATTGGTTCCTACGGTTACTGTGTCATAAACTCATATAACATAACCATGATTGATCTTCCATTGCACTATGACAAGGTAGATCTTGGTTGCTATGGTCTTCTACGTTTTTTTTGTATACATTCTCTTGCCTATGGGCAGAAAGAATAAACTATTCCTTGGAATTGTGGACTAAACAATTTGTATTCCTAAAATTCACAATGTAACATTCATACCATAATTCAATTATGATAACAAGGTTTTCCTTAACACCCTTAATAATTATAACATTTGAAATCAACGTTCATCCAAGAAGAACAATGTTACCTATACAAATAATTTCTCCCTGATCATTATCTCCGAAAGTTACTTTTCCTCCCTTCATCTTGATAATTTTTTCAATGAATTTTTTATTACCAATAATGTGTCGAGAACATCCACTATCCATGTACCATGTATTGATGTTGGTATTATCTTTACATTCTTGAAAACTAGAGTGTTAGACTTTCATAATCCACACTTTCCTGGATCTAGAATCTTTAGAAAGAAAATTTTTAGGAATCCACATTTTCATTAAAAATAAATGTTTATGAATACCTAATGACTGATATTTTTTTATGGAATAATTTTTTCCCCACTTCACACAACACCGATATTTAGTACAGAATGGTTAACATTGAGGAACCAAATAATTGTTACTAAAAATTTGTTTTGAATTTGTATAACCAAAACAATAATTATTCCACATTGGTTGAATTTGGGAATACATCTCATCAAAATTTTCTATACATAATGTAAATTTTGCAAAAAACATATTCTAGGAATACATTTTTGAAATTAGCTTAATAACTATACATTTATACTAAAAAATGTAAGTTTTAGCACCATATTTAGTCTCTAAAACATTTTTCATAGAAATCAGTTTTCCTAGATCCTGAAAAATTTTATCCTTTTCAAATTTAACTTCCTCAAAATTTTTTGAAATACATTCGAAATCAATGGTTTTCTAATCATGATCATTAGAAATATCTAATACTTACTTAGTATGATTATAAATTCTCTAATATTTCTTTAGAATTCATTTTATTGACTTTGGAATTTTCATTCTCGAGGAGCATAGAAAAACTAGGATCTTTTTCATTAGCAGGTAATGTATTATCTTCATTAGAAGAATATTATTCATCTGTGGATTCATAATATTTACTATCACTATAATTGTCACTAATGTTTACATTGGTTATAGATTCATCATTGTATACCTTATCCATTAGACAATGATTTTCGATAGGTAGATTAGCTAATAATAAAAGATTCTTATGCCCAAAATATTCATAATCAAGGGATTCATCAAGAAGATTCTCAACCTCCGGCACTCTATGTGTCATTTTATTTCAAAATATTCATAGCCATAGACATGTAGAATTTCATTTTATTCCTCTCACAACCATTTTAATTTCTATATTTTCTCTTAATAATTGAACAATATGTCCTTATATGCCCTTCTATCTTGTAATCATAGAATGTAATTTCAAAGCCTTTCTTATCCTTTATGTTTTTCTTCTTGTATCGATACTAAAAGTATTTCATACTAACTATATTATTCATCACTCGAGCATGATTAGCTAGTTCATTCTTAGAATATTAACTTTCACTTGATTCATATTGAATAACAGTCCTCTTAGATTTAGATCTTATAAATATCTCAAGAGTCTTGTCTTTCATATGATTTGAAGTAGTTATAAAAGAAACACTTCCATTCATATTCTTCTTGTTATTTATATCAGTATCAATTTTCATTCTAGTCTCAACATGAAGAATATTTCCAAAATTCTCATCAAGAGTAATCTGTTAGTCTTTTATATTCTCATCTGTAGCTGTTATATTTCATTCCCACTCATTATGAATGATATTTATAATCATGTCCATATTTCCATCATCATCTATTCCTTTTTCACCCATAGACTGTAAACTATTAACAATGGTCATAAACCATTATTGTTCCTTAAAATCTTGTTCTCCAAACGGAAAGAAAAATCCATGATATTTTGCTCGGACCATAGTTCATCTAGTTTCAAAAACATTGGATGTTATAAAATGAGTGACCTACAATTTCTTCCAGATACAATTTGCATCTTCAGATGAAGAAATATGGATATATATATTCTAGGTCTTGGAACACAACTAATTTTTGTGTAATTATAGTTACGTTGATATTATAACATTTCATGATTAGTAATTGTTCTGACATACTTATCACAAATCTTGTATTCTTTAGTAAGCATGACAATTTTGTCCACTCCAGTGGTAATGAAAAAAGTTTTCATACGATCTCTCCAATATTCATAATCATTCCCAACATATATAGGTGGTATAGTAGGATTATGACTGTTAATAAAACCAACATTCATTCTTGTCATATCAATGAAAAATCATTCCATGGAAGCATATTAATAATTAATTTTTTTAAACAGGGATAAAAATATCCTAAGCACGTAAAGTATAGAACAATGAAAAACATGAGCATGAAAAATTATATATGTATATAAATATTTCATAGACCTACACTGATACAAATTGTGGGATTTAAATGATGAATGTAGATTCTCAATATACAAGAGGAGTGAATTGTAAACTTTAAAATATTAATTTGGAACTTTTAAAGATGGTAATGTTTAACAGAGTTAAACAAGGTAAATTTACATGACCTCTTAGTTCTAAAAACTTGTTTTATTCTAAAAATATGGTTCTGGAAATGAAACATACAAAAATTTTATAGGGACAACAATTATACCTTTAATATAATAGAATCATAATAATCAGATTATACAAGTAAAAGAAAATATATGATATTTATACATTCCTTATCAATAAAAAATACATTGGAAAACAAATTTGAATCAATTCAAGTAACAAGTATGAAATCTTTTAAGCCAAAGAGTTGGGAATCCAACAACCATGGATAATGTTCCCTTGATTAATACTTTTAGGAATGACTGTATTACCCACACCAGGGTAAACCCTCAATTCTAATATTAGAGTCTATCATTATATCCCCAAAATCCCTTGAACTTCAAGGTAGTCGGCACATCTGTCTTCCTATCCATAGCAGCCCTCGATTGTACACAACAACATCTGGATTTGCACGATGCAATATGAACAAGTTGTTCTGTACACACAAAGAATGAGAGACTCTGTCTAGAAATAAAATCAACAACATATAATAACTACAATATTAGAAAATATGTTGATATTGTTCAAATGAGATCCAATTTATAGGCACATATTCAACAGTCAGCTCCCTCCTTCGACACACATTTTTTCCTCGAATTTATGAGGGACATTTAAATGTTTAACTCAATAAATGGTTAGTTAGAAACAAAATGTACAACCTCATTTGGTAACTACAACAAGGGAAATCAAAATATTATTGTTCAACCAAATATTATTTTCTGGTGTCTAAGGAAAATAATGTATATAGTCTAAGAATATTCAAATTCTATATTATATGGATATTAGGATTTTGTGTTTCAATGAATTTGGAATCAAAATTATGTAGACATAGATTTCTGAATTATGAAGAATTTTGAGTCTCAATTCTGAGGATTTCATAGCCTCAATGATGTGGAATTTAGATTCGGAATTCTAAAAAATTCGGAGTCAGAATTATAATGAATTCAGA
Source organism: Viscum album (assembly GCA_963277665.1). Lineage (NCBI taxonomy): Eukaryota > Viridiplantae > Streptophyta > Magnoliopsida > Santalales > Viscaceae > Viscum > Viscum album. Next base: position 332,777,007 of record OY728157.1, on the reverse strand, counting down.
ACCTATATTCTACGGAATTCTCCATCTGAATTCTAAGGAATTTGGAACTTGAATTATATGGAATTAGGAACTTGAATTCTGAGGAATTCAGTGTCTGAATTTTGAGGAATTTGGAGCTAGAATTCTAAGGAATTTGGAGACCAAATTCTAAGGAATTCAGAGTCTAAATTTCATAGAATTCAGCGTCTAAATTTCATAGAATTTGGAGTTTGATTTTCAGAGTATTTGGTGTCTGAATTTCAAAGAATTCAGAACCTGAATTATGAGGAATTCCGAGTCTTAATTTCAGATAATTCAGAATCTGAATTTCAGAAAATTCGGTGTTTTATTTTCAAAGAATTCAGAATTTGAATTCAGAAAGTGAAAGTAGAATACTCTATATCTATGTATTTATAGAATTGCGAGGTTTTAGATGTGAAACCAAATTTTTCTCCTAGGAATAAAATGATTTAGATATAGTGACTAATGAATGAATAATAAAAAATTGGTATGTATAACTTTTCCCTGGGATGTAAAATTTCCCTCATTAAAGAAAAATCTTACGGAAAATAAAATATTTATTATGATTATGTTTTTTTTTATTTTAAAAACATGAAAGAATCAAAAATTCATAAATAAACCTTATTGAATTATCAAAAACAACACTGTATTTTACTCCACATGGGATTGTTGTATTGATTTAATAATTATTCTTCTTTAAGATGGATTATTATATATTTGGAAAAGGATAGTGTTCGCCTTAACTTTCAAAATTCAATATAGAAGTCCAATTTATATATTCCTTATAATATGACCATTTAGCATTAAATTTATCTGACTTATCCATAAATTCATTGTGTATATTACTATTGTATATACCATGTACCATTTTACACACAATGCATAATTCAATACATATTTGATATATTTGTAATAAAGTATTCAATAAGGTTATTTGATAGTTTGTTTTAGTTATTACGATTACTCAATATGAGGAATGATTTGGAATGGAAATGAAGGGTGGAGATCAAACTGCATATAGCTCATTGATCTATCGTCAAGTTATAATTAGATGAATAATTGTGAAAATGGTTCAATACACATAGTTTTAAATCATCGTACGAATGGTCTTGATGGTAATAGGTCAACATGTTCCATAAACATGACATCCATTGAGAATTAACTTCCCTTATAGTAATTTCATTTATTATTCATCCATGAAATTTTGTGTTGGCATATATTTGGATATATTTCATTTTATTTTATTGATTAATGAAATTTTTTTAGTTTTATACATTCCTATATTTATTTTTCCTTGTCTAGTTATTTGAAAGGAATGTATTTCCACTTAGTAGGTTTCCATATTTTTTATCGAGTTACTTATTATTTTGATGATTACTTAGTGTTTGTGTCCAAGTATTTACAATGCCCTAATTTTTACTCTCATGGATTCATTATTGAATCTGATATATTTTTCCCTTATAAGAATTTCACTCACCTAGATTATGCTTGTATACCGAAAAATCCATCATGCTTACACTAAATGATATGAATAAATATATTAGATGGATTATATTAATCCCCAATTTTATTTATTTTTTTATACGGAAAAAATATTTTATAATTACTGTATCCATTTGTAATACAATTCAAAATTTTGTATCATTATAACCAATATTACAATACAAATCAGTCTTTCAGGTCTTCATTCCTTGTAATCATTCTAATGTAATTGATACCAAACACTGGTTTTTGGGCTATCCATATATGGGTTTATATATTACATATTTTCATTTAAGATTATTTTTTGGGCTAGACAGTTGTCCTAAATTTCTCAAGAAATTCATTAGTACACTACTAATCCATTAAAAATTATATATTTCTATATAAATAGTGTGTATAGTCCATTCCAGAATTTCCTTTTAATGAAGTGAAAACAAAAATTCAGTAATCTATGACCATGATCACCAATAATGTGGCATGTTGCATTAAAATGTCACACTTTGTTACTGTAGAAAAAATTTCCTCATTTCATATTATACCCAACATAGTCCAAATATTATATTAATGCTCCCACTTTATTGTGGAGTAAATTATAATATCATTGAAAAAAACATCCAAAAATTTGTTGATGTAGTGTCTAAATATTATCTTCCTGAAATTCATGAGGATTTCAGTGGAATTAGTAAGTCTAAAAGTAACCGTTATGAACTCATAGTGCCAATTAATTTTTTTATAGAATATTTATGAATATATTCATTAATTAACATCATTTGATGATATCCAAAATAAATATACTTCTTTTAGATGCATTTATATTCACATTTATTATTAAATAATTCATAAATTCCTGGTAGAGGAAACTTGTTCATTTTTGTGATTTTGTTGAGCTTCTGGCGATTAATAAAAAACTCCATTAATTCATCACACATCTTAACAAATAAAACCAGAGAAAAACTAGCTGATGCAATAGGGTGTATGAACACATTTTACAAATTCTATTATAGATGATTATTTAACTCTTCTAGCTATATTATGTCCACTTGTAGGGTCATTTTGAGATAGGTGGGAATCATGGTATGAGCTATATTAAGAACTCTACCACACAGTTTGGGAATGATTGGGTATCTTTTCTATAAATACCTTAGTTTATTCCCTAACAATGGTAATTTTATATAGGTTGATTCATTCCTTCCACTCCACCATTTGGGAAATGTATTACTCTATATATAGTATCTATGCCCATCCCATTGATTCAATTTACAAAAGTAATTCTTGAATATCCATGGTTTTTTAGAGGAGCATTGGATGGTATAGAATAGAAAAAATGATTTTATTTTCCATAAAATTTATGTGATAAAAATATATTGGTAGAAAATTTATGCTTAGTATAGCATTGAATTCTAGTAATGGAAGTATTACGAGATTAATAGGAATATTATTTGCACATATACTATCATGAGAAGTGCCCATAACATGGGTTTCAATGATTTCACCACTATAATGGCCTGAATCTCTTCAGTACATTAATTAGTGAAAATGAGGTGTTAGAGGTGTTCTGGGAGGTTGAGGCAACTTATCCCCATCACTTTTCCAAAATTATCCTTTTTGATGAACCGTTTCAATGGTAGACATTTGTCAACTATAACGTCACGTTACATTTTTTGGTTTTTTTGATGTTTCTAACTACCATTGTTTTGGAGTAGTGACATGGAGGTGGGTTTGGGAGAATATTTAAGGAAAACTAAAGGGAAGTAGATTTTTCATGGGTTGTGCATGGTTTATGTAAACCGTGTAGCCATACTGTGTGTAGTTTATACTGTGGACAGTGGCTAAGGCATGGTCAGTGCATGGTTTTTTCAACCGTGTGGACTAACCAAGCGAGGAGTGATTGATGTTGAAGTAGTGACCACATGGTTAGCACATAGTTTGTCTAATCATGAGAGAAAACCATGATAGAACATAAACTAGATACTGAAATTTTGGATCTCAATTATTTTTCCTCTAACTTGCTCGTTTAAGCTCTTAAGTGGCCATAAAATAGGATTACCATCCCTTGAAGATAGAAAGAACCACTCTCAAACATTTTGGAGGTGATATGAAGGCTTCTCTTTGTAAATCAAAGTCAGTTTCATAAGGTGTGTGATCGTTCTACTTCTTTGTTCTTCGTTCGTGATCAGTTTCTTAGATCCACTCGGATCTAATTCATTTATTCTCTCAGTTTCATAAATCTATTCCCGTTATGGGTAGATCTAATTTGTGGATGCCAAATTAGTTGAGTTTTGGCATTGATTTTTCTAGGAGAAGAGATCTAAGGCAAGTTCTTGGAGAATCAACCTGAGTTTCTTGAGTGTTTTTCGACCATTTTGGTTTTCATAAAAACCCTTTGAGGTAAGGTATTCATTGCTTCTATTTAGTTTCCATGAAACTGTATTGTTAGCATGTTTTATCCCACTAGATGATAATGGAATTTACAATATAAATATTTTTAACTAGATAAATAAATTGATATTGGTCTAATGTTATTGCCTTCTGTGTTTCTATATAGTGTGATATCTATGCTTTCTTTTCTTAGCTATTTGTTATCGATGGAAATCGATAAAGAATGTAAACTGGGATTAATTGATATTCATCTGGATAAAGTTAAAGAGTCTTGTGAATCAATCTAGTTCTTATAGTAATTTTATGTCAATCAAATTAGTGCAGTAAGCATGTTTAATAATTTGTAATAGCTTACTAGTAAGGTTTCCCGATGTTGGAACCAACAGATTATAAATCTGTTAATTCAATATGGAATAAAGAATTTGATTCTTTGGTAATTCCTTGAATGGTTCTGAGTTACCCTCTTTTTTGTTAAAGGGATATAGCTCAATTGATGTGATGGTTGTTTTTCCTGCTACTTGTGTAGAGACGTGACCCTGGTGGGGTGTTGTTATATGTGGGGGAATAGAGGCATTTTTGTTGTGGTAGCGAATGGACCCTAGAGTGATGAGAATCATCAGTTTATGCATGTGGGTGTAGGGGATGACACCAAGGATGATGGAATGGGATGGATATGATTGTTGGATGCTTTCTAATTCTTTTGTTTTTTATCTGCATTACTTTTCCACACTTATCATGGAAACTGTTCTTGCTTTCCCTTATTCCTAAAGAGGCAAAGACACGTGGGATATTCCACCTACTTCCCATGTTTAGCTTCTCAAGGTGGAATGTGTCTACTTTTTTGTTGTGGGTGGCAATGACTTGACAGGTAGTACATCTACTCACCATGTTGAGCCCCTATGTGTTAGTAGTATAGAATGCTTGTCTAGAATGTGTGGGTATATGGAAAAGTGTTTCTGTAATGAATGTTTGATTAAACGGTGTTAACTCATGGGGTTGTAATTGTCAGAACATAATGATGAGGTTGAAAACTTTTGAAGGAACATTGGATTTTGGGTGTGATTCTAGTGAAATTTAATACGGAATTTTTCAGGGTTAATTAATGTTTAAAGAATTATTAATGTATAGTGGAACAGCTAAAAAGGGAATGAAGTAATACAATAAGGCCTTGAAAATGGATTTCTGTTTATAGGATACCTAGTCATAGAAGTAGCATCCCAGAGTCTAAGAGACATCTATTGCAGTTGTGTCTAAGACTAGGTTATGCCCATATATTGGTTTTTAGTTATAGTATATTCTATAACATTTCTGTTTCTATATGCTACTCCACCCTCAGTATGAAAAACTGACACACCAGGGATTCTGAGACCTGGGGGGTGTTTTCCCCAACATTATGGTGGGAGGATGGATTGTTGACTACCCCCTTTTCCCCCACTCTCTTATATTGGTAGCTACTTCTGTTGTTTGAAACATTGGACAGTTTTCCCCAGATCTGTGTGTAGAGGGTTATAATGGATTTTGGTTTTTCACACACATATATTTTGGATATAGTATCATATGGACTAATATAGGTATAACATGTATAGGCTGTGATGGATTGAGTATCCCTACTTGGTTTATGGGCTGTAATGGATTGAGTTATAATACCCGACATATGATACATGTTTTGCGAGCTATGGTGGCTCCCGGAAACTACCTGGTAACTTTTTGTAATGAGTATGGTGTATTGGTTCACCCAGGTGTCTGTAGGAAAGCCTTCTTGGAGTGAGATGCTTAGGATGTGCAACATTGGGGAAAAGTGGGACACCCGTGGGGATGTAGTAGTGGGGAACCCTTGATATACATTACTATATGCTATATTCTTGTCTGTTTTACTTGAAGATAGTAGCCATGGTGAGGTTGGGAACTAAGTATACCTACTTATGTAATGATTTAATTTCACTTGTTTCTCACTGTGCTTTAGTATGCTCTCATTACTTTTGCATGAGAGGATTTGGGGAGGTTCCTACTGAGTATACTATTATACTCACCCAATGAATATATAAACTATTTTTCAGGTCACATGGAGCAGGATGGAGATCAGGCTGGTGTTTACTAGCTTGTGGTTGCAGGAGCTGTTCTAGCTTGTGGTTGCTACTTTTTTTATTTTTCTTTTGGGCACTTTCTATTTTTCTCTTCTAGTTGTAGTACTTATTCATGACATTTCATATGTGTACTTGGGTTTTTGTTTATATTTCAGTTCTATGTTTGAGTTGGTTGGTGTATATATAATCTCATTCTTCCGTATGAGTTCTCTTAGAGGGTAATGCCTCCCATTTGTGTGTTATTATACGCTCGATGCAAGTCACCAACCCGAGGCCTACTGGCGGCGGGACTTGAGGCTCATTATATCCCTTATCACATTGTCATACCATGAGGGGTACTCTTTGTGGGGAGGGGGTCTTGAAAAAGTATTATCAGATGTCTGGTTGAGGGATAGGATGGAGTTTGGATTTAGGCACATGTGAGGATGCAAGGGTTGGTAGGGTAACAGTGCCATTCATTATTAGCAAGTGAGGTTAAAAATGGAGACCGCCTGATAAATAGGCATTTATGGCCACCTATGATTTGATTTATGTACCTTTATGTTTACAATGGCTGCTAAACAAGGTGATACACGTTGTAGGGTAGAGACCTAGTAATGGATAATGCATCAATATTCCTTGTGCTTGTTTTTGAATGGTTAGACATTGGGATAGGTTATCCTAAAATGAATAAAAGAAAAAATTAATTAATTATTGTTGAGTCTTCCATATTCTAGGTTTAGTAACTCTACCTGTGGTTTTTTTAAATGTATGGATCTAGGTCGAAGTCCTCGTCAGAATTGCATAGAAAATGTCCAGCAGGCTGTTCCAACAGGTCGCTGCAGGGTAGAGGTTGACGACGATGAGACTTGGAGGAAGACACTCTGAGTGTTTCAGTGCCAAAGTCTGCAAAAGTACGAAGCCTCTGTTTCAGATGCAGTCATGGAAGACTTGTTAGAGGAGGCCGAGATTGGATTCAGTTTGATCCGAGATCGGAAGGAGCACCAGGAGTCCTTATTTGTGACAATGCTGCATGGAGCAGCAAGGTGGTGGTGGTTCTTGTACCTAGAAGATCATGATGAGTCATCTATCTCGTGGAAGGAGTTCCGAGACAGGTTTATATATGCATATCTCTATTCGATTGTGAAGGCGTCCAGTCACTAGTATTTTCTTTCCCTTCGACAAGGGACCTCTAGTGTTCGAGAGTTTTTAATCCATTTCAGGAACCTTTTACGATATTGTTCGGACCTGTTACCAGATGTGGAGACCAGGGTGAGGAATTTCTAGGTGGATTTTCATCTAGAGATCCATTTCTAGGTCACCCCATTTTTGCTGAAGACATATCGTGAGGTGCTGGTGAGGGAAGAGGTTGTGGAGAGGACTTTGTTCAGGACCGGATCACCACGATAGGGGGATCCTCACGATAGGGGGATCATCATGATCCCTCACGAAGCAAAGTTGTGGTCCAGGATTCCCAGTTTTCAGGCAGAAGAGATTCCTTTCATCCGGAGGTAGGTCCCATCCCATCACATCTCGTTTCTCTAGAGGCAGCAACCCTTAGGCCTATTCCAAGGGATGAGGTGCTTTTTTACCTTGTGGTGGTCGCGTCCACCAGTAGCAGGAGTGCCTGACCTTTCAGAGCAGTCATCAAGCACCAGGTGTTATTCTACGGGTACCTCCATTGAGATAGTTCCAATTGAGACAGCAGCATCAGTAGGTTGCACCAACTTTACATCATTAGAGGGTAGATAAGGCATGCATAAGACAACCCCATAATTCTCCCCATCCACATAGAGCAGAGAGAGGTCGTGGTGGTGGTAATCATCAGGGCCAGAGAGGTCATGGAGGAGGTCATGGTCAGCTTTATACCCTAGCGTTGCCAGCCTTAGGTGATCTAGTGTCGTTCGAGGTTCCCTTTTATTGTTTTCTACTTTTGTGTATTCCTTGTTTGATTAAAGATAGAAACACTTATTCATATAACCTACCCTTGCCCACGCATTGGGAATTGAGTTAGAGAGGCTTCCAGTGCCCTTGGCATTGAATATACTAGTTGGAGGTCGAGTTGACTTGTTTGAAGTATGTAGAGACTGTGAACTACTATTGGGGAAACACCTCTCTTGTGGAGATTTCCTATTTTTACAAATACAACCATATGATATCATCCTCAGTATGGATTGTTTTTATTCGGTGTAGGCTATCGGGGATTTCTTCAGGAAGAATGTTGTTTTCCTTGGTGCAGATGGAGAGAAAGGGTTGGTTGTTGGTTAGTGAGAACCTCATATGGGTCTTAAGCATGTCCTGTCCTTATCATCCATGATGGATGAGATAGTTCTATGTTCTTCAGAGGTTCAGCTGTTGGCGTTTCTTTTGGTCGTAGAGAAGTACCCTGATGTCTTTCCAGAAGAGGTGGTAGCATTACCCCGTCGACGAGTGATCGAGTATGGGATCAAACTACAGCCAGGTGCATCTCATATTTCTATGTCTCTATATAGGATGGCCCCTTCAGAGTTACAAGAACTACATATATAGATTGATAGTCTGTTACAGTGCTCTTATATTTGAAAAAGTGTGTCACCATGGGGTGCACCAATTTTTTTTGTGATGAAGGCCAACTGAAGTTTGCGGTTGTGTGTTGATTATCATCGCTTAAAAAAAGTGACTATAAAGAATCATTATCCTATTCTGCGAATTGTTGATTTATTCAATCAACTAAAGGGTTAAAGTTGGTTCTCAATGATCGACTAGTGGTCAGGATTTCATCAGATGCATGTTATGGATGAGGATATCCCGATGACTGCTTTCCGTTGTCGTCATGGGAATTATGAGTTTGTTGTAATGCCGTTTGGCATGAATAATGCTCCAGCATTATTCACGGGATTGATGAATGTTGTGTTCTATGATTTAATGGACAAGTTCGTGGTAGTTGTCATTGGCAACATGCTTGTGTACTCCACTTATGAAGAGAAGCATGAAGAGTATATACAATTTGTTTTGGGAGTTCTTCGTCAACATTAGCTATTTGGGAAGTTTTCCAAGTGTGAGTTTTGGGCTCAAGAAGTCCATTTCACGGGTCATGTTGTGTTCTAATAGGGAGTAGTTGTGGATCCATTGAATATTGAAGTAGTTGTATTTTGGGAATCCCCCAAGACATTTTCATAGGTGTGATGTTTCCATGGTCTTGCAAGCTACTACACGAGGTTCATAGGCAATTTATCACATGTTGAGACTCCACTGACATATTTTACCAGGAATGATCAGTCATTCATATGGATTGATCAGTGTCAGGTAGCTTTCGAGTATCTAATGGAGAAGTTTGTAAGTTCTATAGTCTTTTGTCTTCCAGCGACAGGAGTTCAGTTTGATGTTTTCTACGAAGCATAACATCTGGGGTTAGGATGTGTTCTCACACAGCAGAGGTCAGTTGTTTTATATGGGTCTCATAAGTTACAACTCAATGAACACAACTATTCCACAAATGATCTTGAGTTTTTTTCCATGATGTTTGCTCTAATGTTGTGGAGACATTATCTCATTGGTGAGCGCTTTGTGGTTTTCACTGATCATAAGAGTTTGAGGTATGTTTTCTCTCAGTGTGACATGATCTTAAGAAAACATCGGTGGATTGAGTTTTTACTAGAATAAGACATTGAAATATCTTATACTCCTAGAAAAGGGAATGTTATAGATGATGTAGTGAGCTGAAATTCACGTAGGGATGTTGTGCGTGAATCCAGTGATTCATCCAGAGTAATGGAAGAACTGTAAGCATTACATCTTGATATGGGAGATGTTATGAGTAGAGGATGACTTTTTCAAATGATGGTATAGTCATCCCTGATGGAGGAGGTGGAAGAGTTCCAGTTGGGAGATCTAGAGGTGGAGGTTTGGATAGACCGATTTGTTTGTGGTGAATCCCCTAATGGATGGTCGACGGATGAATAACACCCAGTGTTGTAGCGTGGAATGTTTTTTGTTCCTTTGATGATGCACTAGACGGTTCTCATAGAGTCCCATAGTTCACCATTAGCATTGCATCCTGGTGTGAAAAAGATGTATTGAGCCTTTAGGAGTCAGTTTTGGTAGCCTGGGCTGAAGCATACGGTTTCAGAGTTTGTCTCTCAATGTTTGGTCTGTTAGAAGGTGAAGGCCAAACACTGCGTTCTTAATGGAATTCCCCATCCATTATATATTCCTTAGTGGAAGTGGGAGGAATCTCAATAGACTTTGTTACTATTTTTCCTTGAGCTCTGGGAGGACATGATGCAATTTGGGGGGTAGTGGATCGTTTAACAAAATCGGACCAATTTATAGTAATCAAGGAGTCAATATCAGTTGAATTTTTGTCGAAGAAGTAATTAGAGGAGGTGGTGAGACATCATGTAGTACATAGGTCAATAATTTCTGATCAAGATCATTGTTTTACCTCCAGGATGTGGAGAGGGCTCCAACATGCTTTCGGTTCTCAACTATGCCTTATCTCTTCTTTTCATCTTCAATCGGTTGGTTAGACAGAGCGAACCATCCAGACTCTTGAAGACATGTGAAAATCTTGTGTTCTTGATTTCATAGGTTCATAGATTAGGAACATACCCTTGGTGGAGTTCACTTATAGTAATATTTTTCACTCCACCATCTGTATGGAGCCGTTTGGATCCTTGTATGGATGACCATTCCATTCACCATTGTGCTAGAATGGGGTCGAATATTCATCATTTCTCGGACCAGAACTAGTGAAAAACACAACAGAGATGGTTCATGTGATTCATGAGAGGATGAAGATAGCACAATATATTCAGAAATCATATTCCGATCAAAGGAGGAGACCCTTAGTGTCTAATGTTGGGGATCATGTGTTTTTTTATGGTGAATCCCAGTCATGGGAAAACAATGGTTTGGTCGTGGAAGAAATATTTCTCTCTAGTTTGTTGGGACTTTCGAGTTGTTATCTCATTTTGGAGCTATAGCGTATCGAGTAGTACTTTCCCCATAGATGAGTCAGATACATGATGTTCTCCATGTATCACAGCTCAATCGTTATCTTGATGATGATTGTCACATCATCGATTGGGGAGAGATCGATGTTGATGATGATTTAACCTTTGAGGAGCGACCTGTGGAGATTCAAGACTGCAAGTATAAGGTGTTGTGCGGGTGTTATAATCCTTTAGTTCGTGTCTTGTGGAGACACAATGGATTGGAAGAGAGTACCTAGGAACGTGAGCCACAGATAAGTGTTCAGTACCCAGATTTGTTCGATGTTTAACTAATTTCATGTGTAGATGTATCTTTTGTGGTTATGAAACTTTCATGTTTATGAGATGTCTCCCTTTGTTGTTTTGGTGGAATTCTCACTTTTGAGAGGTATCTCGATGGGTGGTTGTTCAGAACCTGTTTTGTTTTCATATTAGGTGGGTTTTGGATTCTTGAGGATGAGAATGTTTTGAGAGGTATCTGATGTAATGAGAATGTCCTCTCTGGTCCATTAGATTGTGAAAATTTGGTGTTATAGGTGTTCTAGGAGGTCAATTTATCTTATCCCCCAGGCTTTTTCAAAATCAACCTTTTCGATGAACGATTTCAACAGTAGATAGTTGGGAACTATAATATGAGGTTACATTTATAGGTTCTTTTGATGTTTCTAAGTGCACTTTTTTTGGAGTAGTGACTTGGGGGGTGTGTTTTGGAGAATAATTAAGGAAAACTAAAGGGAAGTAGCTTTCACATGGGCTGTGCGCAGTTTATATTTATCGTGTGGCCATACTGTGTGAAGTTAATACTCGAGGCAGCGGTTAATGCATGGTTAGTGCACGGTTTGTCTAACTGGGCGACCAAACCATGCGAGGATTGTTTGACAAGGCAGTAGCGACCACATGGTTAGCGAACATTTTGTTTAACCGTGTGAGCAAACCATGCTGGTACTTAAAATGGATCCTAAAATTGTGGATATCAACCGTTATGCCTCTTACATTAACGTTTAATATCCTAAGTGTCCATAACTCGAAATTACCATCCCTTGATGATAGTAGAATCTCTCCCAAGTGTTTAGGATGTGATCTGAAGGCTACACTGGGTGAATCAAATCCGTTTTCTTGAGGTATGTCATCGTTCTTCATTGTTCTTCTTCGTTCGTGATAGGTTTCTTAGATCCACTTGAATATACTTCTCTTATTATCTTGGTTTCTTAGATATACAGAAATTATAGGTAGATATAAGTGTTTGGATTCCAAATATTATGAGTTATGGTCTTGATCATGCTTGGAGAAGTGATCTAAGGCGGGTTCTTAGAGAATCAACACGGGTTTCGTGAGAGTTCATCGACCGTTGTGGTTTCTATCGAAAAACATTGAGGTAGGGGATTCTTTGCTTCTCTTTCTTCTAGATAGTGTAATATCTATGCTTTCTTTGCATAGACATTTGTTCTTGATAGAAATTATTGAAGAACTTAAATACAGATTAATTGATATTTGTTTGGATAATGATAAAAAGGCATGTGAATGAATCCGGTTCGTTTTGTTATTCGATGTCAACCAAATTGGCTCAGTAAGCATGTTTAATCATTTGTGATAACTTACTGTTTAGGTTTCCCGATGTTGGAACCAACAGATTATAAATCTGTTAATTCAATATGGATTAATTACTTTCATTGTTTGATAATTCCTTGAAGGGTTCTGAGTTTCCCTCTTATTTATTAAAGGGCCATCTCCCAATTTATGTGATTGTTGTTTTTCCTGCTGCTTGTATTGAGACGTGACCCTGGATGGGTGTTGCAATATGTGGGGTCATAGAGGCAATTTGGTTGTGGCAGTAGATGATTCCTTGAGTGGCGAGATGCATCCGTTTAGTCCTTTTGGTGTCTGGGAGGACACCTGGGTTGATGGAATGGGATGGATGTGATTGTTTGTTGATTACTGATTCTTTGGTTGTTTATCTTCTTTACTTTTCCCCACTTCTCAAGGAATCTGGGTTTTCTTACCCTTATTCCAAAAGAGGTGGAGACACACTGGGTTTGCCACATGCTTTCCGTGTTTATCTTCACAAGGGAGAATGGGTCCATGCTCTTGCAATAGGAGGAAAATACTCGACGGGTAGTACATCTACTCACCGCGTTGAGCCCCTTTGTTTTAGTTGCATCGAATTATTTTCTAGATTTCCTGTGTATATGGGAAATTGTTTCCGTAATTAATGTTCGATTAAATGTTTTTAACTCATGGGGTTGGTTTTTTCCGAACATAATGATGAGGTTGAAAACATTTGAAGGAATAATGGATATTAGGTGTGATTCTAAGGAAATTTAATGTATAATTTTTCATGGATAATTAATGTCTAAATAATTAATTAACATATAGTGGAACTGATAAAAAGGGAATGAATTATTCCAATAAGGCTCCTAAAATGGTTTTTTGCTTATAGGATACCTAGACTTAGAAGTAACAGCCAGTAGTCTGAGAGTCGTATGTTGTAGTTTTGTCTATGAGTTGGTTATTCCAATTGTGTGGTTGTGAGTTATAGTATATTATGTACTTTTTGTGTTTTTGTACTGTACTCTACCTTTTCAGTAAGGGAAACTATCACCCCAAATATTCTGAGCCATTGGGGGGGTGTTTTCCCCTACATTTCAATGGGAGGATGGATGGATGACTACACCTAATGGACATGCTCTCTTCTCTTTGTAGTTACATGTGATGTTTGACACATTGGTTAGATTTTTCCATATATGTGTGTAGAGAGATGTAATGTCTTGTGGTTATTCACACACATATATTCTGGATATAGTATCATATGGAGTACTATAGTTGTAACATGTGTAGGTTGTGATTGATGGAGGATCCTTACTCAGTGTATAGGATGTAATGGCTTGAGTTACAATACCCAACATATGATACATGTTATGTGAGTAGTGGTGGCTCTCAGAAACTACCTGGTTCCTTTTGGTTGTGAGTATGGTGTAGTGCTTCACCCAGGTGTTTGCGGGCATGCCTTTTTGGAGAGAGATGCTTAGGATGTGCGATGTTGGGGAAAAGTGGAAAAACAGTGGGGATGTAGTAGCAGGGTACCCTTGATATTCTTTACTAAATGATATATTTTTGTATGTGTTACTTGGTGAGATTATCCATGGTGAGGTTGGGAAGTTATTATACCTTCTTAGGTAACGAGTTAGTGTCAATTGTTGCTCATTGTGCTTTAGCATGCTCTCAATACTTTTTTACGAGAGGCTTTGGGTAGGATCCTACTGAGTATACTATTATACTCACCCTGTATATATATAAACTGTTTTTCAGGTAACTTTGAGAAGGTTGGATATCAGGATGGGGTTTTCTACCATGAGGTTGTAGGAGCTGTTTGGGCTTGTGGTTGTTGCTGTTTTTATTTTTCTTTTGCGTACTTGCGGTTTCTCCCTTCTAGTTGTAGTACATCAGAATTCCATTTCATATGTGTACTTGGGTTTTCGTTTATATTCCAGTTCTATTTTATATTTGGTTGGTGTCTATCATATCTCTCTCTTCTGCACATGTTCTCTTGGAGGGTAATTCCACCCATTTGTGGGTTACTATACCCTCAGTTCTAGTCACCAATACAGGACCTACTGGAGGCGGGACACAGTGGTCATTATCTCCCTTATCACATTGCCAGCCCATGAGGTGTACACATTATCGGGATGGGGTTGTGATAACCACTATTGGATTTAGGTTTATTTCAATATCAAGTTTTCAGAGATTTTTTCTAATATTTCTAGAAAACTATTATGATATATAGGATTTAGTTGATATAGAAAAATATAACATTTTAAAATTTATTAGTGAATTAGATGTGTACCTTGTATGAACTATTTTTTCACTAATTCATCAGTATTTATTGAATGGGATTTCCCTTTTATTTCATTTCATTTGGTTGTGAATGACATTGATTGACCATCCAGACAAGAGATATAGTGCACTACAATTCATAGTGAACATTATAACAATTATTGAAGCATTGAACCTTGGGTGGTTCATGAGGGAGCTCCCATTATTATTCTCTCATATTAGAAATCATCATTCATGTATCTTCTACAGTCATGAGAATGATTGATATATTTCCCACACTTAGAGAATTTTCAAATCATGACCAGTCTATTAATATGATCGTTCATCCCATGCATTTGAAATTTGTGAACATGTATATCTTTCCACCTTTTACAATTTACCCAACAAATAAAAAAAATCAAATATTCTATTTTAATATCCAAAACCATTGGACCATTCTCCAATATCCATATCTACATTGAGATAACATTGAATAAATTCTTCAAAAATTCAGATTTCTTAGGTTGATAGAGACATTGGATGGTGTTATTTTAAACTACTAATGAATCTATATATTTTTCTATTAATGATGATAAGAATACACAAGGCATACCATTCATGCCGTGTGTAGTTTTCATCATATTATGTGATAGATTCACCTTTCACATTATTCATCTCCACAATTTCTCTCTCCATCATAGTCCAAAGAGTATCAGGGAAATACACTGTAATAGTTATATTCATAAGGCCTTACCACTCAATCTAATCCATTTAAACAATTATCATGGTGTTATTTATGAATTCACACTATTTATTAGCTTCTCAATATAAATGATAAATGTATAAATTATCATTACCCTTCTTAGAAAAATGTATTACATTAAATATCTTCTCCATTGAGTTAACGCAGTGCTCCATTAAAATGGGACTGTATGTTCCCGAAATGGTTGTTGATCAATGTTATATAAATAAATCAATATCTATTCGATCCTTATTAGGTGAAGGTATACATTCAACATGATTCATGATATTATTAAAAAAACGAGACAACTAGGTTACCATTTCTATGAAGGATTGAACTAAAAATCCCCAAGAATGTGTGTTTTAGTTTGGGATACAATTTCATTATCACTGTATGAATTCTTAGAATGGATTGTCCCAGATCCCTCTATTTAAAAAATTATAAAAGATTGACAAAACATGAATTCAACAATGAAATAATAAATAAATTATTCAATTGCACAATTTACTCTAAAGGATTATCTAATGGCTCCATATGTTTATATTTTTTCTAAAACAATGTTTTATAGATATTTATATATAAAAAATATTATTGTAAGTCTTTTCACTAATGTTCTCTAATCTTAATTTACAATATTATTAAACACTACCGTAATACCAACTATAGTGAACCTTTATTTTTATAAATGGAAACTAAATCATTTTAATGATAAAAGATATAATTGTGTTACAAATATAGGATAAATTGCTTTACTGGTTTTGAAAAATTAGTCTCAAATATAATATTTACATAATAAAAAATAAAAGACATTTCATTTCTTATTTTATATATTCCTAGGGTACTTCATGTTTTCCTTAGCACATGTAATCACCTAATGATATACATAATTGGAAAAGGTAAACTAAATTCCTATTAAGATAATGGATTATGGAAATGAATCAATATAACAAGAGTGATAATAATAATCATGATCACAATATATGAATATGATTATCAAAAAAATCGTATTGAAACAATGGGTAAAGTAATGGGACATAAAAATTCATAACAATGAAACATAATTCCTTTGTCCTTAAATATCACAAATAGTTATGAATAATGGTAGCATCGTGTTCTCGCATAACAAATATTCATAATCATTACATAATTACTATTAAAAAAAGATTTCAACATGTTCACACATAGTTTACATCATCACATGAGAGACATCACATAAGGAAATCAATTGGATATATATATATATTTCTGAGGCCACCCATCACATAATAACATCTATCTAATCATGAAAGTCATATAAGACATATACCAATAAAATCCATGAAATAATTCCAAATATGAAAATGGGTTTCAAAAAGATTTCATAAAGAATACATTCCTTAATATTTTTTTGGTTCCCAAATGACTAAGTGAAATAATAGTTGAACATAATACTTAATGATTAATTCTTACATAAGAAGTATTTTAGGATGATTAAAATACCATGATGTAGAAATAAAAGTCACATTAAAAATGATTTGTTATTAGATAACCATTTATAATGATGGGTACATGTATATACATATTGAAAAATGAAATGTACCTTCAAATAAAATTACACAAATATTCATACCAAGGATGTGAAAATAATCTAAACAAATAAATTTTGTTTGATAACCCCCTTTCATTAATTGTGGCCAAATTATTCACTTTCCTCTGCCTACCTAATAAGATTATATTTAATAATGCACTGATTCAGAAGTGTATAATTGTAAATTGTATAATTATTTATCAATTAAAATAATTTTATTATTATTTATAATTTATATTGATGAAATTTATGTGTTTTGATATAAATTTTTTCTTAAAAATATACAATTTCTCGTTTATTTCTCAATATTCATACATAATATATATATATATATATTAAAATAATTAATTACCAAAACATATAAGAAATACATTACATGTTTATGTATTTTATATATTTTCAATAACTCGTCCATGAAAATGTTCATATGTGTTTACATGGAAATATCTCTATAGATAGTTAAGTGACCTTTAATGGAAATTAATGGATGATTTGGAAGAAAGAGTTTAAAATTTAAATATATAGATACATGAAACACACAGTTGTTTTTTATCATAAATATAATGTAATATTGAAACATAATTAACAATTATAATGATTTTTTTGGGAATGTTTTGGTGAAAAAAATAACAATAATTGGAAGAAGAAATAAAAATATAGAGAAGTGCATCAGAACATACTTAATCTTTATTGTATATTTTCTATCATGACTCCATATCTTCTTTTTTATTGGAGTATGATTTCCACAGAATGTCCCTATAGAATTTATGTGATATATGAGGATTATATGAGAATATATTTGGATTTTGAATGGGTGGGAGTAGATGTTTTCAAAAGTTAGGTTGACGTGTTATTTATACTTGATGTGGGGGGTATTTTTTATTAAAACATTCAATAAAATAATATATCAATGGTAAAACATGTAAAAATAATTTTCATTACAATATAAATAATATATTAATCTTAAATAATGTGTTTATGTATTTAAATTACCTTTATAATTTTAATTAATCAGTTTATTAAATTATTATCTTGATGAAATAATAATTGATATATTATGGTATTGCATTCGACTTTATGTTTTCAAATGTTCTTTTTGGGGTTTGAATTTTTTTTTCAATTAACCATAGGTGAAATTAAATATTCCTTGACCAAAAATAAATTTCAAGAAGTTATTATGTCATTATTACATATTGAATAACGTAATTTGAGTTACGTCGGTTATGGGAAGAACTACAGTTTTTCTATTTACCATAAAATTGAACTATTTTAAATATATTAACAAAAAAATAACCCAAGGATGATTTCACTATTAATGTATGGAGATTAATATTACTTTTATCAAAATAAATTCCTAAAATAGTTCATTTTAATTTTTAATATAAAAATTATTACTTTTACAAAATACATAAAAATAATGTTTCTATGAAATGTGCATATATTATCAAGGAGTTTATTATTATTGATATTTATTGTCATGGGATTATAAAATTTTTATTGACATGAATTAATCATGATAAATGTAATATTTAAATTAATTTATTTTTAGGTAAAATTTCTACTAAAATGGTTTAGATTCCATTTCCAACTGCCATATTACTATTCTCAATAGTTATTTTACTCACTGAATTGTTACAGTATTATTAAAATGGTCTAATTACATCCTAAAAATTACAATTAATTCATTAACTTAATGTTTTATTTAATTACTCTCAAAGATGAATATATACATTAACCATAATGGTTCATGTTTTACTAATATTATTCTTTTTATGTAACGTGTTTTAACTTGTGGAAATGATTCTTGTAGATTATGGTGATCCATATTTTACCATTTTAGATTTTATATTGTATATTATTTCAATTGTAATGTTCTAAATTACAATATGATTCATTGCTTATTTATGTAACAGTATTTAGTTTTTAAAAAATTCATTATTGGTTTATTTGTATTTTGTATGTGTAAAATTATTAATAACATCATACAACATACATTTATTCTAGAAATTAATTTTATTAGAAACACAATTTAGTTCATTTGGTGTTACATTATTTCTCAAAAAAACATTGAAATTTAAATTTTTACGTTAAGAATTTGTCACCTCCCAATATTATATTATTGAAAATTTGAGATTAGCATGATTTAAAACCCTCGGTAAAAGATGAATTCAAAAAATAATGATTTGAATAATAAATTGAAGGAATTATATTTTAATGTTTTGATTTTATTATTTAATTATTTATCTCTTTATATTTTTTTCGTCTTGTTATGATATAATTTTTGTTATGTAATTGTTATTGATGTTGTTTTTCATAACATTGTTAGAATATTGGAAATATGACAATTAATGTTAATCCAATGTAATAATAATAATGTTACTGAAGAAATAGTGATGTAAAATATTGCTTATTCATTCTTATTTTTGTGTAAAATTGAAAGTAATTATAGACACTTGTTTATGTTGATTTATATTTGTTGATATTTGTTAAGTGTTATGTTACATGATAATTGAAAACTATAGATAATCAAACAAAAAATTCCAAATGTCATTTTAATGATAAATTATTTACAGATGAGTGAGATCATACTTCTTATTAAAGGCTTGTATTCATTTTTTATATGACTAACACTCCATGATTTTAATAAATACAAGCTTTGTTCAATAGCATCTAAGACATGTTACAATGATCATAAATGAAACCTCAACAATTATTTATTTAATTTTAATATTATTTATATATATGGATATTAGAAACCGATATTATAGATATATAGTTATTAGATATATATATATTTATTACTATTAGGAAATTTATATTAAAATTTATGGAAATAAATATAACCCCATTTGAAGATAAAAGATATATTTTTAATGAATCCAGTCATCCATGTGAAATTCCATATTGAGTTAATAGATTGTATTTATCACTACTTATAACTGATTGTAATAAAATTACAAAAATATATATATTCAATTTAATTAATTAACATTCACATAAATATTTTTCCTGTGAAATTAAATATAATATTGTCATTTCATTGTCGAAAAATGTTTTTTATTATATATTATTAATTAATATTGTAATTAAAAATATTAAATAATTAATATGAAGATAATGAATTTATTTTTAAAAAAATCATGTAAAATTTAGATTTTAGTTATTTTTTTATAATGTTATAAAATGTTATATATTTCAGTGAATTTTCGAAAATTATTGATTTTTACTAGATAATTTCATTTTATTTCATGAATTTTCAATGTTCAATTTTTTTTGAAAATGGTTTAATTAAAAAATGATTAAATTTTTTTATTTATAATAATATTAATATCATTTAAATTAATTCAATTTTTAACATGGGAATAAAAAAAATTATACAAAATAAATTGTCTCTATAAACCCGTTATTCATCATGTTTTGCAGAATTGTTTTTAAAATAAATTATGTCACTTATGCGAATTAAATTTTGTAGAATAGATTGAGTAATATTTTTTAACATAAATGAAATAAATTATTTTGTGGACATAATGTTTGATAATTAAATACAATATACGTTGTAAATATTTTTCAACCAGATGACGGTAAAATTGGGAAAACAGTTCAAAAACTATAGGTTAATGTTTGATGATCTATATTACAATTTAATTTATTCTATTTTAGTATTGGTTCATGACCAATATATTTATAAGTAGTAAAATAATTTATTATGAAACTTTATTATTGTCTTTAGATACCATGATTGACTTTTAAAATGATAAATTAAAATTTATTCAAATTAAAAAAAATTCAAGAGTCTTTAATTTTAATTCAATTGTAGGAATATAATATTCAATATTTTATTTTTCTATAATTATAAATACCCTAATATTTTTTTTGTATTTTACCAAACTAATTTGTTTATGAAAAATTACATTATATCATGATGAACATATTCTTACTCTTAAAATATATATTTTCATAAACAAAACTTTTCATTCATTTTGAGATCCTATTGTAATGGTAATTTCGTCAACCAATATAAATTTATTTTGATAAAATGGAATCCAAATTTCAAATCATCCTAACAAATTATATTATAATCCAAAATTCTTCTCAAACTATGAAGATATTGCATAAAAAATTATGTTTTCATGATTAATGGTTAAAATGATTATAAATTTGTATAACAAAGAGTTAAGTATTAAAATTTATCCAAAACGACTATTAATGTTTTATGTTGAGTATAGTTACACCCTATGTAATCATGTATTTTAATTTTTAGCACCATGGTTCTACATGAATTCACTATTATATATGTTTTATATAGTCATGTGTGTAATTCCATGTGTTTCATTTTACTTAATTATAAAAGAGAACCTCCACACATATCAGATTAACACCCTTATATAAATCAATTTAATCAAATACCTATAAATTATACTAATAATAGTTCCTCATGAATCATTGTGTCATCATTTTTACAAAAAAACTAATTTATGAATCTTTTATATATAACCCTAAACAGGTTATTTGATGATTATGCTTTGTTCTTAGTAAATCATTGTTGATAAGTTCTTCATCTACCTCCATAAATATTCCATAATTAAGGAAAAATATTAAAAATTTATATTCCATACAGTGAGATATTATCATGTTAATGAAATAACTTATATCCATATCTGATCATGTCAAGTAGAATAGGAATTAATCATTTTTGTGTAAGATTAACTACCACCCCACGAAAAAATGTAATTCAAATTACATTAATGACTAACACATATAGATATAATGATATATTTAGTATAAAAAATAGGAAAATCATGACATAATTATCATTTTGGAAGCGTAACATATCATCTATTTTTATCTGTTTACATTTAATGAAAATGATAATGTCATTCATGTGTATGTGTGGATTACCACCTCTATGAAGAGTATTATTTCATTTTTAATCACCTCATAGAAATGATGTTATTTATAATTGTATTTAAAGGATAAATTATTATATGTATGACATATTAATAATTCTAGAAATATAAAATTATACTTAACATATTTCCATCATTCTATTATAAAAATGAAAATTTTATTATTGCATATATATGTCCTATCATCTGTGTGATTTCAATGTAATTAATTATTATTAATTATCATTAATTGTTTGTTTTTAATGAGTTATTAATAAAAAATGATGATTATTTCATTATTATTATTTTTGATATGATGAAATAAGGAACACTTTGTCCATATTCATAACAAAAATTTTATTTTGGAAATATGATAAAAATATTACGAAAACATATAATGTGAAATAATTGAATAACTACATAAATATTAAATTCTAATAAACAAAACAAAATGAAAAAGGAAATTTACATATTTTATAAATAAATTAAATAATGGAAATTAGTTTGTTATTTTGGATGAAAAATAATGTATTTGATGAGTTGGACATTATATTAGGGATATATAGTCTCAATTACCTTTATTTCGGACTAGAGAAATATACAACTTATGTTTTATTTTATGTGTTTTATAAAATACGTTATGGATATATTTTATCATTATAATATTAAAAATTATGTTTATTTAAATTCATTCAATATATTCCACTGAATATTTTTTTGGTTTATATTTTTCTTTAATTAAGGGACATGTGTCCTTAAAACGTCACTATATATATATTAATGATTTATTTTTTAATATTATTCTTTTATAAACACAATAATAATAATTTTTTCTATATGTATGTAAATAAATATAAATTATTTATAAACTTCACTTTATATATCTTTTTTACATACTTTTAAAGGGTTACAAACATAATTTTTTTTCATATATCATACAAAATGATTTCACATTATCATACAAGGGAAAAATAATTTTTCATTTATAACATATAAAACATTAAAAGATTTTACTAGAAATGTAATCATTATATTATAATTTTAATCAATTATAAGAATCTATTATTAATCTAATTAGAAAAACTATTTCTCTTTGTTATAGGTAATTTCATTTTGATAATATTATTTTGAAGGTAATATATATATATAAACATCAAAAAATATATTTCTTATGGGTTCAAATATAGATTTTTAAGTGTTATATTATGTAATATAATTATTTTATGTGTTTTGTGAATGTTATTTTACTTGTACATTTCTTATGAATGATGAATGTTATGAATATAGCTCCAATTTTTTGGTCATGTATTGTCTCAGAAATAATAAAAAATCTTATTGAGTTTGATGCTTATAAATACCTTTGTTTGTATTAATAATATATTAAATTTATTTTATTTAATGAAAATAATATTCTTTATATTTCTTATTTTGGAAACATATTCATGATTATTAATTGTGTGGAATATTCTTCAAATAGTTTGGAACAATCTTGACCATATTCTATCAACATTTTTCATACAATATGTTGAAGAACGTAACATAAGGAATAAACCCTCTGATTGTATTATACCTTTTGATCATAGATTAGAAAATCATGTTAATCAACCATACAGTGATAGAACCATATAAATAAGGAACAATACTTTTTGGGAGAAACCTTACATTTTAAAATGAGTAAAAGTAAGGTAAAATAACCCTATGTATGTATTGAACCATACGTTTGAGAAAAATAGATGGATCATCAACCACACATTTGTGAAAAACCTAAACATTCAAAAAATACGATTGGAGAATGAATTCTACATAGTTGAACCGTACAATTTGTATTTTCAAGTTTTTTTAAGGAACTATATGTTTGAATTTTCATGAATGGCGATTTGAAATTATGATTTTATCAGAGTTTTGTACAATGGTATTCACATAATATCTAGTCTATTTAAACATTGTTTTTGAATTACCCAATGATCATTATGATTAATTAAATGAATAATTATATGTCGAGAAATTATCTCATGCTGTAAAGATATGTTACCAATACTTTAATCTATCATAGGAATTTTGATTCCTAACATTAATCCACCAATTTTCATGGATCTGAATTAAAACGACGAGCCCCATGATTTATATGTATATGTGTATTTATTATATATATATGTGGGTATGATTTATATAGGGATATATATTGAACATTATATTAATAGACATATTTAAACCCATATCCCCCATTGAAAATTCTACTTATGAAGATCATTTATAGATATACTACAACAATCGATCAGACACTATTTTTCTTCAAAAGAGGCTACAATGGAAATATACATATGAGAAAAACTATTATTTATAAATCTATTGATACTATTCATTCATATTTTTATTTCAATGATCTATTGAAATAAGATCTCTTTATAACTATTCCTTCTTAAAGAAACTATTTTTTACGATGTTGATTCATCTGCTGCTAGTTTCTATTTAATATCAATATTCTAAAATAACACATTATAATCAATATAATTCTATTGAGAGTCTCAGATTATCATAATCATTTGTGGTGATGTTTCAAATTCTTGATCTAAACTATGGTTTATCAGTTCTCTATTATAAAACTGGAAGACTTTGTTTTATCCTTGTTTGTAATGGTGTCAACTCTATGCAAGTTGTGGATTGGTCTTATGATATGAGGACTTGACTTGTGATATTCACCAAGATTGCAGAGAGTTATTGGTAGAGTGTTCTAGGATATCCTTATGCCCTGAACAACTATTGAATGTTGTTTAATATTTTTTTATTCAGTACATATATTTTTGAATATAAAACATAATGTAATTAACTATATAATAAATTATCAACATCATGAGGAATAATTGTAAAATAATTTGAAATGTCACAATTCAACCCCCTATTGTGTATATTTATATATATTTTTCCTAACAATTTTTAATAGAGTATAATTTTTTTAAAATATTTTATAACAAAAAAAATTATAGGGTCTATAGAAAGATGGAAATGAATGATCATAGATATTGAATGTCAATGGTTTGTGTTCCTTATTTCAATGGTAAAAACTATGGATTATATAAATCATGGATGATTATATATTAATATAATTAGGGATTCAGTGTCTACTCTAAAATCATTAGTCTATATATAATTACTGAACATCCAAAAAAATGGATAGCTGTTACAAAGGATGTCTATGAAAAAAATTATAAAGCTATGAATACTATTATCATTTGTAACACCCGAGACTTTTATATTATATAAATCATCAAAGGAATCTTTTTCTACACAACACTTTCTTGGCTTGCTTTACACGAAATCGCGACCTTCCTCGATAGCTTGCGTCGTACGCAATAACGAGTTTCACTAAACAACGATATGCTATTAAAATATTATTAAAACTAGCCGTTAGTAATAGTAATAACCAATTTTTGAAATTTTAATTTTCAAAATGGACTTAATTTTTGTATTCGGAATATCGAAATTATCCTAGGGTGAAATTTTGGTGTTTTTTCTGAAAACTTTCAATTTTTTATGAATAGTGAAACCACTAAGTGGTAGTTAAAAAAACTGAATTTTTCATAAAACTTAATTTTACCGCTTCTGTGAGTGGATTTTCAAAAACCCGAGAGACACGGTTGATGTCAGCATGTAAAATGTGGTTCAATGAGATGAAAATAATTTTTTGGTGAATAGTAACTTTTTACTTTTTTTTTACCACGGTAAAAAGTAAATAGGGTAATTAAGGGTAAAGATGATATTATTATTACCCTAAAAGATGACCTAATTCTATTGGATAAGTGTAATTCGACCAAAAACAAACTTAGGAATAAAATATGACCATTTAGGCCCACTTGAATTAGATTAGGACATTTATTATTAATTTATTTAAAGATGGGTTAAAATAGATAAAATCAAAGTTTAATAAGTAAATAATTTTTAAAATGGGGTAATACATAAGATAAATTCAACTATAAATATTCATTAGAAATCTAAAACGATTTCCTACATAATGGTGTTTTATTTGTAATTTTTAGACATTAAATAATTTAATTTAATTATGACACAATGATGATGCAGTAATTATCATATTAATGAAATATTGACATAATTGATGCTATAAACACCAAAATAAATGTAATTTGAGACTTTTTATGAATCCCACTAATTTTCTAGGTTAATATTCCATGATATTATTTATTTAATGAACTTGGTTAGAACTAATAATTCTGTTATGAATTTCACAAAAGTCAATTACTAAATAGTGTCAAAATTGACATTAAATAGTTTTTAAAACAAATATTATATTGATAATTGTAATTTTATTCCTAAAAATCTAAGTATTGTCCAAATGACTTATATAAGGTTATATATATTAATTATAAACAACATGTGGTTCGTTTGGCTGCTTATAGTAAGTTTATTAACTTTATAGTATAAGAACACAAGAAGACATGGTAAAAGTAAAATTATTTAACTTAATGTTAAATCTAAATGATAGGGTTAAAATAGGAACCTAAACTTGTCTAAATTATATTGGATAAGAGTATTTCGACCCATCCCCACCTTAGCTTCTAAATATATCAATTTGGAGCTATTTAAAACCGAACTTGACTTTATAATAAAATAATAGTTTTAGTTATTCCAAAGGTGCCCCTCTCCTCCCTTATAAAAGGACACCTCCTCCCCCTCTTCCTCACACCACTTAGAGCCTTCAAGCTCGGCCAACCCCTGCCACATTCTTCTCTCCACTTCCCTAGAGACATCCTAGAGGTTCTGGTCTTCTTCAAAGACCAATTTTAGTGTGATAAAAGAAGGTCTCAAAGAAGCACTTCAAAGAAGAGGTAATGTCTGTTACCAATTCTTTCATCTTTATTTCTTCTTCCACTTCTTCTTCATTAGTTGTTTCATTATGAAGTAATAAAATCAGTATCACTCATATACTGATATGTCATTATAAGTATGAAACAACCCTATTTCACCATCTATCCACACTACGGAAAAAGAAATCACCGCGTGTGCGTACGTACGGAATACCGTCTCCACGCCATGGTGTAATCTATTTTCTACCACCACCTTACTTGGATTGGTAAAATGGTGTAAATAATGACCATATATGACTATTATAAAGTGATATTGATTCTGAAATAGTATAAATATACTCCAATACAATTCCCCGATCATAGGAACGATATCATCACTCGTGCGTACGTACGGAATACCGTCTCCAAGATATGATGTGACTCGTTATACATGATCTTCATTTCATAATGATTATATAAATGAATTGAATGAATTAATATGATATATATTACACTAATACCATTCCGAAAATGAGGTATCTATAACCTAAAGATAACAATAAGAATTTATTCGACAAAACACGCATAAGAACAAAAAGTTATAAACACCCAAATAACAAATAGCAATGAAATATTACTACTAAGAAGCTAAGAATATGACCATATATGATATCATAAAAATAATTATGATTCTGGAATAAGTCAATAACATTATTTAAATCATTGTACAGGAGTTTAGGACACTTACAAAGCAATTCGGACCTAAGGTAAGGGAAATATCACAATCACATTTTTATCTGAGATTGTTTATACTTTGGTATTTACTGGGGTGTATTTTATCATCCGCATCCTTGTTTCCTCAATATGTAATGTTATTTCCATCCACCTAAAATTGTTTAAATCCAATTTTACCCTTCGGTGAGTTTTTATTAAAAGATATGAAAGGAATCTTTTGTCGTTTTTCATATGAAGTACTTTTTGACTTTTCCGACAAAAGTATGAAGAATGTTTTTTTTAACTTATACGGCATGAATGGATTTTTAAAACATTATTTCCAAGAATATTCCTTTACAAGTTTTCTAGTTTATTTTTAATCAACTTCTTTTAGTTTAAAGTTGTATGACATGTTAAGAAAGGAAAAATGTTTTTGAAGAAGAAATGATATTTTCCTCAAGAATGGAGTTCAAGTGTTTTATCAAAATTATTTTCCATCCAAGATAATAAAGGTTTCTATTTTTATCCCTATTATTACATTGATTATGTTGTGATGGAAATATTTTTTTTATGAATTCCTTTATCTTATATGAATTGTCTTATGATGTCATGTTGTTTAAGAATCCCATTTTTATTACATGGGTTATGCAATGATGTATGATTTATGATTTTGTGGAACACATAAGAATGGTATCATTATGAGATTGGTGGGACCTATATCTCCCTCCAATGCATTGGGTAAAGATTTTATATCTCATGAGATAGACATGGATGGAACGGTAGGTTATATCGGTTCCGTGAAACAGGACTGAAACGAGGGTGACTCGGTTCAGAAAGGGACTTTGTCCACTAAGATAGTCTTGGCAATGAGTCTTGACTAACAAGAAATGATTCTCTATGATTATGTGTGTATGCCACAAAGTTTCGTGTTTTAAGTTATGATTATTGTGATTACATTTCACTGCCATGATTTATCCCATGTTATGAAATTATGATCTCTTTTGCAGGTTAAGATTTCCAAAAGTTATGTGCTTATTTATGTGATGTGATTGATATTTCTTTTGTTTACGCTTACTGAGCATTTGAGCTCACCCTTTTGTATGTTTTCTTTCCCCAGGTCAGGAAGAAGGTTATTAAGTAAGATATGCCAAAAGGGACTATAGATATGATGAAATAAATGGGAGACAGTGTAGACGCTTTATGAACCAGTTGTTTATGTTTCCCAGTTTCTAAAGACACTATACCTATACGGTTCTTTCGTGGTTTTGTTATATGTTGTAATAAGTATGCTTCCATTTTGAAGTATTAATAATTTATGTAATGTATGGGTCGTTATATTTGGTATCAGAGGAAAGGTATAGTCATCCTTTGGAAACTAGGATGTGAAAGCCTTAGTAAGAACCCTAAGGTTAAGTCTAAGCATAGAACACAATATTAGTGTTTTAGAAATGGCCAAGAATAACCTAGGATAAGACCTTAAGAGTGAAATTTTATTCTTGATTATGTGGTTTTCCTATTATAATTAGTGTTTCTCACACTATTCTTCTTGGTTTTAGTCAATGGCTGGAACCCGAAGGAACCGTGTTAATGCGGAATGCGACGGGCAATGCAATGATTGTCCCCCTAAGCAACCAAACGTTATGGGAGCTCGAATGAAAAATCTTGTAGCCATGCTCACACAACTTTCTCAAGCTATGAATCATGCAGGACTTCCAAACGAGCAAAGGAATGAGCAACATTCTGTTGAATCCTTCATGAGGCAGCGTCCACCTTCTTTCAACGGGTCTACTGATCCATTAGTTGCTGAACAATGGATTAGTACTACTGAAAATATATTTTCAGTTCTTCAATGTTCTGAACATGATAACGTCATCCTAGCAGTATATCATTTGGAAAGAGATGCTGATCAATGGTGGAATCTTATTAAGAATACGAGGCAAAGGGATGAAATTGAGTCTATGGAATGGGACGAGTTCAAGAACATATTTTTCAATAAGTACTTCCCTCATATTCTCCGAACAAAGATGGAGAAAGAGTTTCTTGAACTAAAGAAAAAGTATGATGAATCTGTTGGTACCTATGAAGCAAATTTTACAAGACTTGCAAGGTACGCTTCTGGTATTATTATCCAACCTGAGAGTAAGATCGATCGATTCTTTAGTGGCTTAAAACCAAGTCTTCGAAGGGCGTTAGACATAAGGGGCTTCAATAGCTATGAGGAAATCGTTCGATGTGCTCTCAAAGTCGAGATGGAGATTGGAGTAACCCATCAGTCATATGGGTTTGATAAGAAGAGGAAAATGGAATTCAAATGATAATCTAAAGAGCACACTGAAAAGAAGATGAGGTTTCCCTTATGCTCAAAGTGTGGAAAGAAACATGGAGGGAGTTGTCTTAAAGGGGCAAGTAAATGTTTCAAATGTGGAAAGGAAGGTCATCGGGCATTTGAATGTCGCGATGACGGGAAGAAGATGTCTAATGATGCAAACAAAGGAAGGGATACATAGAATGAACCTACTACACTTCAATGATTCAAGTGCAAGGAGATGGGGCATTATGCCAATAAATGCCCTAATCCAAGGGTTGATGATGATGGTCGACGTCAACAAACTCTTAAGGATAAAGGAAAAGGAAAGTCACATGCAATTTCTATCAGCGATGTGGAGTACGATAACGATGTGGTGAAAGGTACACTTACCATCCACTCTAAAGTAGCAAATGTTTTATTTGATTCTGGATCCACCCACTATTTTATTTCTGAAGAATTTTCTAAGGTTATCACCATATTACCTCAACAATTAGATGTTGATTTAGCTGTGACAACACCTAATGGCACAACAGTCACATCAAATGTTTATAATTCTTCTCCGATTGATGTTTGTGGGAAAGTGATTCCTGCAAATCTTGTGATCCTTCCTATAGTGGAATTTGATGTCATTACTGGCATGGATTGGCTTTCTTTATATGGAGCTCATATCAATTACCAAAGAAGTGAAGTCACATTTCATATTCCAGATCAATCTATGATCGTCTATCAATTCAAGGATGAACATAACCTTATAGTGGAAATTTCTTCCATTTTATGGGTATTTATTCCACTAAATGAAGGTTATTTATCTCAAATGGTTGGTGAGAAAGTCACGATTAAGAATATTCCCATTGTACAAGAGTTTGATGATGTCTTTCCAGAGAAATTACTGGGACTTCCACCAAATCGTGAAGTTGAGTTCTCAATAGAACTCATACCGGGTGATTTGCCTATTTCAAAGACACCTTATAGAATGGCCCCAATTGAGTTGAAGGAATTGAAGAAGCAACTCCAAGAGAATCTTGATAAGGGATTCATACGCCCTAGTGCGTCACCTTGGGGAGCACCTGTTCTATTTGTTAAGAAGAAAGATGGATCAATGAGATTCTTCATTGATTATCGAGAACTTAACAAGATCACTATCAAGAACAAATATCCTCTCTCGTGCATTGATGACCTATTTGACCAACTACGCGGAGCTCAATACTTTTCCAAGATTGATCTTTGTTTAGGGTATCATCAATTAAAGTTAAAAAAGGAGGATATACCAAAGACGGCTTTCCGTACAAGGTATGGACACTATGAATTTATAGTGATGCCATTTGGTCTTACTAATTCCCCTTCTATCTTCATGGATCTGATGAATAGAGTCTTTAGAGACTATCATGATCAATTTGTGGTAGTCTTTATAGACTATATTCTTGTCTATTAAAAGAGCAAGGGAGAACATGAAGATCACTTGAGAATTATATTGAATACCCTGAGAAAGGAGAAGCTTTATGCCAAATTTACCAAGTGTGAATTTTGGCTTCAAGAAGTTTCATTTTTGGGTCACATAATCTCAAAAGAGGGGATATCTGTGGATCCAGAAAAAATAGAGGTTATCGAAAGATGGTCGAGACCAACAACAGTAACTGAGATCCGAAGTTTTCTTGGTTTGCCTGGATATTATCGACGTTTTGTGAATGATTTTTCACGATTATCTAATCCACTCACCAAGTTGACTCTGAAAGGAGTTAAGATTGTCTGGACGGAAGAATGTGAAGAGAATTTCATGGAGTTGAAAAGAAGGTTATCCAGTGCACATGTTCTCACACTACCTTGTAGTGGAGAAAGGTTTGTGATCTATAATGATGCATCCAAGAAGGGATTAGAGTGTGTTCTTATGAAAAATGATATGGTGATAGTTTATGCCTCACGAAAGTTGAAAATCCATGAGCAAAATTACCGAACACATGATTTGGAGTGGGCTGAGGTAATCTTTGCATTAAAGATTTAGAGGCAATACCTTTATGGTGAAAGGTGTGATATTTATACTGATCATAAAAGTTTAAAGTATATTTTCACACAAAAGGAGCTGAATATGCATCAAAGAATATGGTTGGAGCTGATTAAGGATTACGACTGCTCAATCCATTACCACCCTGGGAAAGCAAACAAGGCGGCAGATGCATTAAGTCGACAAGACCATGCTAGTTTATCCATGACGAGGATCACAAAAGATCCAATATTTATAGATTTACAAAGGATGGATCTTGGAATTATAATGGAAGGGGGAAAATCTTATCTTTCTCAAATGATTGTTCAACCATCTATACAAGTGAAGATTAAAGACGCACAGAAAGAAGATGTCGAGTTACAAATGAAGGTGAGAAATGTTCCTGAGTTCAACCTTGATTGTGATGGAATAATAAAGTTCAGGAATCGGGTTTGTGTTCCTCCCATCCCCGAATTAAAGAAGGAGCTGCTGGATGGGGCTCGTAGTTTTTCATTCTCTATTCATCCTGGAAGCAAGAAGATGTATAGGGACCTGAAAGAGTACTTCTGGTGGGATGGCATGAAAAGAGATGTTGCTGAATATGTCTCTCGATGCTTGGTTTGTCAACAAGTTAAAGCTGAGAGACAGAAGTCTAACGGGATGTTACAACCATTACACATACCCGAATGGAAATGGGAAAATATTACTATGGACTTTTTCACAGGACATCCTAAAACATCCAATGGAAATAACGCTATCTGGGTCATAGTTGATAGTCTTACAAAGTCTGCACACTTCATTGCTATTAGAGAGGATTTCTCTCTGGATCAGCTTGCTAGGATATATGTAAAGGAAGTGGTAGGATTTCATGGAGTACCACTTTCTATTATATCTGATCGGGATCCGAGATTTACCTCAAAGTTCTGGCGAAGTCTTCAGCATACTCTGGATACAGAGTTGAGTTTCAGCACTGCTTATCATCCTCAGACAGACGGTCAGTCTGAGAGAACAATTCTAACCCTAGAAGATATGTTGAGAGCTTTCTCTATGGATCTCAAAGGAAGTTGGGATCAACACCTACCTTTGGTGGAATTTTCTTACAATAATAGCTTTCACTCTAGTATTCATATGGCTCCTTATGAAGCTCTCTATGGAAAGAAATGCAGGACTCCAACTTGCTAGGATGAAGTTGGGGAAAGAAATCTATTATGACCTGATCTCATTGATGAAATGGAAGAAAAGGTCAGATCTATTCAACAACACACAAGAGCAGCTCGGAGTCGACGGAATAGTTATGCTGACAACCAAAGAAAAGACCTAGAGTTTTAAGTGGGTGATAAAGTGTTCTTACGAATATCTCCCTGGAAGAGGGTTATGAGATTTGGAAAGAAGGGGAAGTTGAGCCCTAGATATATCAGTCCTTTTGAAATACTGGATCGTGTTGGGAAGGTAGCTTACCGATTGACGCTTCCACCGAATCTCTCTCAAGTTCACGATGTGTTCCATGTATCTCTCCTGAGAAAGTACATACCTGATCCTTCACATGTACTCAGCTCAGAAGTTGTACCGCTAGAGCAAGATCTTTCTTATGAAGAACAACCGATAGAGATTCTGGATCGTAGTGAAAAAGTCCTACGAAACAAGACCACTCGATTGGTAAAAGTTTTATGGAGGAACCACCAATTAGAAGAAGCTACATGGGAACTTGAGGATATGATGAGGGAGAGGTATCCTCATCTGTTTGTTACAAAGTGACGAATTTCGAGGGCGAAATTCATTTTAAGGGGGGTAGAATGTAACACCCGAGACTTTTATGTTATATAAATCATCAAAGGAATCTTTTTCTACACAACACTTGCTTGGATTGCTTTACACGAAATCGCGACCTTCCTCGATAGCTTGTGTTGTACGCAATACCGAGTTTCACTAAACAACGATATGCTATTAAAATATTATTAAAACTAGCCGTTATGAATAGTAATAACCACTTTTTGAAATTTTAATTTTCAAAATGGACTTCATTTTTGAATTCAGAATATCGAAATTAGCCTAGGGTGAAATTTTGGTATTTTTTCTGAAAACTTTCAATTTTTGATGAATAGTGAAA
Source organism: Viscum album (assembly GCA_963277665.1). Taxonomy (NCBI): domain Eukaryota; kingdom Viridiplantae; phylum Streptophyta; class Magnoliopsida; order Santalales; family Viscaceae; genus Viscum; species Viscum album. The sequence goes on along the minus strand of OY728157.1, from coordinate 332,743,199 downwards.
CCACTAAGTGGTAGTTAAAAAAACTGAATTTTTCATAAAACATAATTGTAACGCTTCTGTGAGTGGAATTTCAAAAATCCGAGAGACACGGTTGATGTCAGTAAGTAAAATGTGGTTCAATGTGATGAAAATAATTTTTTGGTGAATAGTAACTTTTTACTTTTTTTTAGCACGGTAAAAAGTAAATAGGGTAATTACGGGTAAAGATGATATTATTATTACCCTAATACATGTCCTAATTCTATTGGATAAATGTAATTCGACCAAAAAAAAACTTTAGAATAAAATATGACCATTTAGGCCCACTTGGATTAGATTAGGACATTTATTATTAATTTATTTAAAGAAGGGTTAAAATAGTTAAAATCAATGTTTAATAAGTAAATAATTTTTAAAATGGGGTTATACATAAGATAAATTAGACTATAAATATTCATTAGAAATATATAAAGATTTCCTACTTAATGGTATTTTATTTGTAATTTTTAGACATTAAATAATTTAATTTATTTATGACACAATGATGATGATGTAATTATCTTATTAATGATATATTGACATAATTGATGTTATAAACACAAAAATAAATGTAATTTGAGAATTTTTATGAATCCCACTAATTTTATAGGTTAATATGACATGTTAGTATTGATTTAATTAACTTGGTTCGAACTAATAATTCTGTTATGATTTTCACAAAAATCAATTACTAAATAGTGTCAAAATTGACATAAAATAGTTTTTAAAACAAATATTATATTGGTAATTGTTATTTTATTCCTAAAAATCTAAGGTTCGGCCAAATGACTTAGATAAGGTTATATATATTAATAATAAACAACTTGGGGTTCGTTTGGCTGCTTATAGTAAGTTTATTAACCTTATAGTATAAGAACACAAGAAGACATGGTAAAAGTAAAATTATTTAACTTAATGTTAAATCTAAATGATAGGGTTAAAATAGGAACCTAAACTTGTCTAAATTCTATTGGATGAGAGTATTTCGACCCATCCCCACCTTAGCTTCTAAATATATCAATTTGGAGCTATTTAAAACCTAAATTGACTTTATAATAAAATAATAGTTTTTGTTATTCCAAAGGTGCCCCTCTCCTCCCTTATAAAAGGACACCTCCTCCCCCTCTTCCTCACACCACTTGGAGCCTTCAAGCTCGGCCGAACCCTTCCACTTTCTCCTATCCACTTCCCTAGAGACATCCTAGAGGTTCTGGTCTTCTTCAAAGACCAATTTTAGTGCCCTAAAAGAAGGTCTCAAAGAAGCACTTCAAAGAAGAGGTAATGTCCATTACCGATTCTTTCATCTTTATTTCTTCTTCCACTTCTTCGTCTTTAGTTTTTTCATTATGAAGTAAAAACATCAGTATCACTCATATACTGATATGTTATTATAAGTATGAAACAACCCTATTTCACCATCTATCCACCCTACGGAAAAAGAAATCACCGTGCGTGCGTACGTACGGAATACCGTCTCCACGCCGTGGTGTAATATATTTTCCACCACCACCTTACATGGATGGGTATAATGGTGTAAATAATAACCATATATGAATATTATAAAGTGATATTGATTCTGAAATAGTATACATATACTCCAATACAATTCCACGATCATTGGAACAATATCATCACTCGTGCGTACGTACGGAATACCGTCTCCACGATGTGATGCGACTCGTTCTACATGATCTTCATTTAATAATGATTATATAAATGAATTGAATGAATGAATATGATATATATTACACTAATACCATTCGGTAAATGAGGTATCTATAACCTAAAGAGAAGAATAATAATTTATTCGACAAAACATGCATAAGAAAAAAAAGTTATAAACACCCAAATAACAAGTAGCAATGAAATATTACTATTAAAAAGCTAAAAATATGACCATATATGATATCATAAAAATAAGTATGATTCTGGAATAAGTCAATAACATTATTTAAATCATTATACAGGAGGTTTGGACACTTACAAAGCAAGTCGGACCTAAGGTAATGGAAATATCACAATCTCATTTTTATCTGAGATTGTTTATACTTTGGTATTTACTGGGGTGTATTTTATCATCCACATCCATGTTTCCTCAATATGTAATGTTATTTCCATCCACCTAAAATTGTCTAAATCCAATTTTGCCCTTCGGTGAGTTTTTATTAAAGGATATGAAAGGAATTTTTTGTCGTTTTTCGTACGAGGTACTTTTTGACTTTTCCGACAAAAGTACGAAGAATGTTTTTTTTAACATATACGGGATGAATGGATTTTTAAAACATTATTTCCAAGAATCTTCCTTTTCATGTTTTCAAGTTTATTTTTAATCAACTTCTTTTAGTTTAAAGTTGTATGACATGTTAAGAAAGGAAAAAAAAAATTGAAGAAGAAATGATATTTTCCTCAAGAATGGAGTTCAAGTGTTTTATCAAAATTATTTTCCATCTAAGATAATAAAGGGTTCTATTTTTATCCCTATTATTACATTGATTATGTTGTGATGGAAATATTTTTTTTATGAATTCCTTTATCTTATATGAATTTTCTTATGATGTCATGTTGTTTAAGAATCCCATTTTTATTACATGGGTTATGCAATGATGTATGATTTATGATTTTGTGGCACAAATAAGAATGGTTTCATTATGAGATGGGTGGGACCTATGTCTCCCTCCAATGCAATGGGTAATGATTTTATATCTCATGAGATAGACATGGCTGGAACGGTAGGTTATATCGGTTTAGTGAAACAAGACTGAAACGAGGGTGACTCGGTTCAGAAAGGGACTTTGTCCACTAAGATAGTCTTGGAAATGAGTCTTGACTAACAAGAAATGATTCTCTATGATTATGTGTTTATGCCACAAAGTTTCATGTTTTAAGTTATGATTATTGTTATTACATTTCACTGCCATGATTTATACCATGTTATGAAATTATGATCTTTTTTGCAGGTTAAGATTTCCAAAAGTTATGTGCTTATGTATATGATGTGATTGATATTTCTTTTGTTTACCCTTATTGAGCATTTGAGCTCACCCTTTTGTATGTTTTATTTTCCCAGGCCAGGAAGAAGGTTATTAAGTAAGATATGCCAAAATAGACTATAGTTATGATGAAATAAATGAAAGACAGTGTAGACGCTTTATAAACCAGTTGTTTATGTTTCCCAGTCTCTAAAGACAGTATACCTATACGGTCCTTTCGTGGTTTTGTTATATGTTGTAATAATTATACTTCAATTTTGAAGTATTAACAATGTATGTAAAGTATGGGTCGTTATATCATTGGTCTTTAAAAATATAAATTCAATCATTTCAAACAATGTTATACTACATATGAAATATGTAACCATTTTACTTTCTTATAAATTAATAGAAAATCTAAGAATAATGATGTATGAATCAAAAAAATGAAATTTGATACAATTAGAATTCTTCATGTAGAAATTATCACTCATTTGAATAGAAGAGGTTCGAGTGCTAGGTTATTCCTAACACTCCCCAAAATTTATTAAGAGAAAAAAAAGACGAGTAGACGTAGAAAACATACAAGGGGGAGGGAAGGGGTCAATCAAACCAAGCCCAAAAAGCCCAGACGTACCACCATTCCATTTTGCACCAAAGCCGCAAAAACTTCATGCCGCACCTCATCACCATGAAGACGCAACCAGAAACTCCACCCGTATGAACGAAAAACCATCCACCATCACACGAAGCAGCATCCCCAAAATCTGTAGAAAACAGATCTGGATCCTGCTTCGAAGGCCGCCTCGCAAAATCGAACCAAAGCTACCAAAAGTTAACGTCGCACCTCATCACCGCCAAGCCGCAACCGGAAACCCTTCCAAACAGCGCAAGCACTCCATCACATGAAGCAGCAACCCGTTGAAGCCCAGATCTGTAGAGACCTGGAGAGGAGGAGCGCTGCGGCACCACCTCAAGCCGCCACGGACCAAACGGAGAGCACACCGGGAAGCGATGAAACCCTAAGCGGAGAATCGGGAACCGGAGCTCCCCGTGAGAGAAGGGAGCCATCCATCTTCTTCTAGATGGATTACATAAATTATAAATAATATTATATCCTTATGTTATCCTATCAAAAAAATTATATAAAAGTAATATGAGTACTACATAAAAAATAGAATTGTATATCTTATGAAATCCTGAAATAATCAAATGTCAAAAATCCAAATATTAGATTACATATTGCAACATTGATGATGTATAATGTTGAAATGAAAGATGAAGTTAAATATCATAATGTACTAGTGAAAAATATAATAATTCTTTAAAGGTAGACAACGAATAAAGAAATATGTTAAAGAAGACTGGAATTTAGATACATCTGATTCTGAAATGTAAGTAGCTCAATTAGTCAGAATATTATTCATGTTTTATATGAATAAAAGTGGAATCATAAAACCATTAAAAAGAGATTAGAAGGACTCTAGAAAATTAAAATTCTTTGAATTGATTAAAATAATTCATCTATTTCCAAATTTTCCTAATCAAAAAGGTAAAAATAGAATGATAGAAAATGCATATCAGAAAAATATTGACTATGAACATAAAGGAAAAAGGGAAACGAAGGCTACATGGAGCATTTCTGAAAAATCAAAAAACATATTAAATAATATTAGGAAAATGAACAATTAAATATGAAATAAAATGTGTGATTCATGATAGAAGAAGTTTAAGAACAAACTATTATTGATCTTATTTAAATTCTGATTCAAAATATTCAAATAATAAATATACTACCTACTACAAAATGAGAAAAGGAAAATATGGCTCCATATTAAAACAATAAATATCACTAAAATTACTCACAAGTAAATATTCGGAAAAAGAGATTCATTAAATTAATGACATCAAGGGTTAATTGAAAATTTTAAATCATTTAACACAAACATGTTGATCATGAAAATAATATCAAAGCATTACAAGATGAATAATAAACTTATAAATGTGATATGATCTTCATAAAAAAGAAGAAATATAATGAATGAAATTCTTGGTAAAAATTTCATTTGAAATAAAATATTTGGTATATGAATGAAAGGTGAAAATTATAAACAATAAAAGAATTATTTCTTCCCAACTCAGAAATAGTTTCATGACATTTATTTGGAATAGAATGAAATATAACAAAAAAATGTTATTTATGAAATCCTCAAATATGTGGAATTAAACAGGCTTTTATTTCAAATATCTTGTCCGATGTAAAAATGAGTTATGAAAAAACTATGAAAATATGGATTCAAATATCTTTGATAGCTAACAATGCTGGACATAAATGAATATGGGCAACAAAATAATTTTTTTTTAATTTCTATTGCATGAAATGTGTCATAAAATACTAAATGATATATGGTATATGGATAGTTGATGCTCTTGAAATATTATTGGAAACTTGTACAACATAAATACACATACACAAATAGATGTAGGTCTAGTAACAGTTGGATATAATGCTAAAACAATGTTCATTAAACATGGTACTATTAAAGATCCGAAAAAACATAAACATCAATGTACTATACCCAAAAGGGATGAAGCATAACCTGATAAGTATCCCTCAAGTCAATGCTGATAGAAAATATATTGATTATTCTAACATCTCCTTCTATTTGTTTAAGGATAAAATGCTTAGAACACCTAAAACTGATAATGTGTATATTTTGAATTTAAATTCCTTGTGTAAACATGATGGGAAATGTTCAACTGATAAGATAAATGAGACTTTGATATGGAATACCAGGATTATTCAATTTAATATTTATGCTTTACATTATTTATCTAAAAAAAATTAGTTTCTAATTTACATTGCCTTATGTTTTAATGTGATAGATTTCTTGATGCATAGAAAATTGGAAAGAAACACAAATCATCCATCAAATCTATTAACAATATTTATACATAAAAACCTCCTGCAATTATTCACATGGGTCTATTTAGACCATATTTAGTAGCATTTTTGGCTACAAAATTATATATATATGTTTTATATGATGATTTATCTAGATTTACATGGATTTATTTTTCTAAAACATAAAAGTGCATATTTTTTTAAAGTTTTTATATAATATTTCCTAATGAATAATGGATAAAGATAATTGTTTAATAAGTGATTGGGGAGTAGATGTCGGGGATCCTAAATTCAATTCATTTTATTAAAATATTAATATCAAACAATCAATTTCGGCACCATGAACACCTCAACAAAATGGAATTATTAAAAGAAGAAACATAACTATTCATGAATTGGATAGTACTATGCTGATGAAATAAGGACTACCTAATTACTTATGGGAAGAAGTTGTACGCATAGCCATATATATCATGAATTGATTTTTAATTTGGAATATTTTTAGAAAGAACTGTAATGATCATCAGAATAACATAAAACCTATGGTAATGTACTTTAATGTTTTTGGATGTAAGTTATATATCCTTAACACCAGGAATAGTCTTGGTACGTTCAATACAAATGAAAATGAAGGAATCTTTTTAGGAGATAACAGTACCCCAAAAGACTAATGAGTTTCTAATTAAAAGTAAAGTATTATTGGAGAATCGATTAATGTGAATTATGATGAAAATGAACATTATATTAAATAGCATGATCAAACTGATGAAACTATAGAATACTCTAGTAACGTGAGACATGAAAACCTAAAAAATGATTTTGATATTAACATAAATAAAATTTACTTCAGTTCATAAGGACATGATACTGATGAACCTAAATGTGTTTTACATAGATAGTCATGAACCATAACGAATAATCCATTAGAATCTTTAATAGGAGACCTAAAACATCAGAATAAGGACGAGAAGAAATACTGAAATCCTTGTTTAATTCTATGAATCTATATATCAACTATTACCTAAACATTTTTAATAAGCATCAGTAGATGTGAGTTGGATGGTAGAATTAAAAGATGGTCTAAAACAATTTAAACGGAAAAATAATTGGAATTATTTGAAAGATCATTGAATTATACTCTTATTGGATGTAAGTGTCTCCTTTGTAATAAACAACATGATAAGGGTATTATAATAAGAAAAATATATATATTAGTTTCTAAATTATTTAATTAGTATCAATATATATATTATGATGAATCCTTATCCCCTATATCAATATTACAAACAATTAGAATTTATTTAGCTTATACATCTCATATGAAATTAAATTGATATCAGATAAATGATAAATTTTTATTTTTAATATTTAATGGATGATATTAATGATAAAGAACCTTCTAGTTTTAAAAATTTTATAAAACAAAATTCTTTTTAAAACATACTAAATCTCAATACGACCTTAAACAATCACCTAGAGATTGCTGTGAATGATTATGTTATTTTATTCTAAATAATGGGATTACTGTTGGAATGGTAAATCCAACCCTTTTTATGAAAACCTTTTGTTCTAATATATTATAAGTTCAAATCTATGTTGATAAAGTTAATTTTGATCAACCAATAAAAAAATTATAATGATTTTTCAAAACATATGCAGAAATATTTAGAAATGAGTATGATGAGAGAATTGAACATCTATATAGGGTGATAAATTTATCAAAGCAAATATGGAAATGTTTTTAACCAAAGTAAAAATATTAATGATCTATTGAAAATGTATGGTCTTGAAACCAACAAGACATACACAACTCCCATGTGTTCTAATATAATACATTATTTGGATGAAACTGTAAAACTAGTGGGAAAAATGTTAAATAGTGGTATGATTGGTAGTTTATTATATCTCATGGCTATTAGACCTGATATAATGTTTTCAGTATATTCATATGAATTTTTTCAAAAAAATCTTATGGAATCACATCTTATTGTTGTCAAAAGGATTTATAGATAGTTAAAGGGCTATGTTTTTCAATATAATCTTTATCAAAAAACAAACGGTTTTAATTTAATATCATATTTAAATGGTGATTTTGGATGTTGAAATTTAGATTGAAAAAGTACGTTGTGAACATGTAACTTTATTGGAAAATATTTTCAATCATGGTCAAGTATGAAACCACACACATTTTTTATGTCATCATATGAGGACAATTTTTATCTACAGGCAGTTTCTATGAAAAATTATAATGTATAAAAATAAAAAATAAAGGACATCAGACTAAATTTTAATAGTATCCCAATTTTATGTGATATTAAAAGTGCTATAAGTATTATAAAAAAACAAATAAGTCATTTAAAAAATATAAATATTGATATTAGGAATCATTTATTATGAGATCATGTTCTTAAAAATGATTTATATTTATAATTTTAAAATATTGAATATCAACAAGTATATATTTTTTCTAAACCACTTACAACAGTAATATTTTTTTAAGGGAATTTATGTTTATTTACTTTTATAAAATATTATTCCTTTTAATATTTATAATTTCATATATTTATCAATATTTATATATTTATTTTTTATAGTTTATTTATGTTATGATTATTTAGTGATAAAATTAAATATTTATTATTTTAATATTTTTTGGTGTACATTGAAGTTAATTTTTTGAAATCATAATTTTTTTCAAGCTGTATATTTTCAAATATTTTAACTATTTTTTATGTAATGACCTAGGAAACAAGGTACTTTCATAAACGTTTTGAATACCGAACTATTTCTACTCCCAAAGCATTTTTGAATACTAAAACCATTGTTTAGAAAAATATAACTTCACTTACATATTTTTTCATTTCAAAAACTAAAAACATAATATTAAAAAATCTTTTGTTTCTCAAAAAAGATGAATACAAATATAATATGAGAAGGTGAATCCAGAAACCTGAATCGTTATTGATTTTCTAGAAGATATACTCTATAGGTTAATTTAGTTGATTTTGAATGGCTCTATCAAGAAAATATACTGCTGAAAAAATCACTAGATATTAAAGTATTTGAATATGTGTTCAATGAGACAAAATTCGAATTCATTTATGAAGTAAAACTAATGTTTTTCTATAAAATTATTCTGTTTATTTTTGTTGATTATGAATATACAATATTTTCATGCATAGACGATGATGAAATTTCAGTTTCATCGACTAAAATTACTCAAATCCTAAAATGTACTCACGAAGGATTTTTTATTTAAATATAGAGTATATTAGAGATAATGACTATAAATATGAAGACATTATGTATTTTCTATTGGGATCAACAAAAATTATAAATTTTTTTTTCAGAAATCAAAATGAATACCATAAAATCTTACTAATGTTTATTCAAATAGAAACTCCTCATAGAATTGATGAGATAGAGATGATTCTATATCCAGACTTGTATATCATGTTTCTATTTATGATCTAAATAAAGAATTTTTTTAATGTATACGTTCATATATTTAAATTACATATATTAACCAGATTCTATGATGAAGTTTTATCCTTATGGAAGCATAATTTCTCAAATTTTGTTTAATAAAGAAGTATATTATTAATAGATTCTCGTATTATATTTCATCACAGTAATATACTTAATTTAAAAATATTTTGGATGATAGTATTTCAATCGTGTATTTTTAAAGGAAAACTATTTCTAGATGGTCAAGATGACCATGAAAGATAAAGTTATTTTTTTCAGGGTGAGCAAAGTTTAATTTTTAATTAAGGAATTTGTGATACCCATGGTGATGTTCCTTCTCAAAATAACTAGAACAACATTGAGACTTGTTGATGAATAATATAAAGATAAAGAAGATGATATGTATTAGAATTGTTTGTATGACTACAGAAATGAGTAGATCTACCATATGTAGAACAGTTGTTTGGTTTAGGTGATGCTACTGGGTACGTACTTTTAGAAGAGAATTTTTATCAAGAATATCTAAATGTTCAAATATTGATATAATATGTGTATAATATTTTTTAACGAGTTGTCTAGGGGGATGTATCAGCTGGTAATGAAAGAATCTATTGATTAGATCATCAAATATGAAAACTATAATTGTTGATAATTTACTACTCTTGGTTTTTTATCACGTTGATGATAAAAATAAACATGCAACTAAACATAAAACATTCGACCTTGATATTTTTCCGTATTCAAGTGACATATCAATTGAATACCCAGTAGACAATTTTTATGATAAAATATTCTCCAAGATATTATGGTAGTTGATCAGTAACAACATCTAGGTGAAGGGATATCTGATTCCCTATCAAATCAGGTTGAGAAGCTTGTAATGGTGTTTCATAAGGATCATGAAGAGAATTTCAATCTCTGAAAATAGTTTGATGTTGCAATGAAAATGTTACCAGATCATCATTAATATTTTATTTCCATGAAGGAATTTGATAATTTCATGTGAGAGATGTTGAATGATGATGAAAAGATAATGACTAAAGTTGTTTATATGTCTGAAATTTCTGATCTAAAATTGTCTTATGGAGTAAATTTGAGTCAATAAAATGTACTATTGGTCATAATTTTACATCAACCTCTACTCCTACTACTAGCGAAAATCTGATTCAATGATTTCATGCAATCACATATGTCATGGTTGATATAAATGGTTGTCTTAAAAAATTTCAGTTCAATAGAGTACCTCTGTCATTTATGTTGTACAATCAGAAATTTCTAGGTGAACAACGAACAAAGAATAAACCAAGTATAAAATTTTATCTGAACAAATTTAAAAAAATTAATATCATTCTATGTAGTATGAGGATAATTTTCAAGACTTTTTGAAAATCAATCTTTTTGAGAATTTTCATATATTTCATGATTTAATAGTTTTAATTATTCAATTGAGGTATATTTTGATGAATTAGTGGCAGTTACATATTCTTGAGTTGAATGGAATGTTTGATGTTAATCAAAATCCATAGAACCTTAAAAGTTTCGACTCCTATGCAATATTTTGTACCAAAACCATTTTTGTTGACTATGAATGTTTCCTTGTCAAAATTATTTTTTTATTTCTAACATTATTGATCCAAAAATATTCTTATTTTTATATTTTACATTTTTGAATTATTGAATATGATTTTATGATTATGTCTAGAAGTTAAAAATACACTCTTATATTTTTAAACAGATTATTATAACATTTACATATAAATCTGTTGAAAATTAAACATGTTTTATTCTTTTCTGCACATTAATTTTTAACTCACAATAAATGAGAGAAATTTGTATAACAGAACATTTATTTTCAATTATTTTTTTGAAATAATTGTATAAATTTGATTTTTTAATTACATTACATTCAGTTTTTTTCAAAATTCTAAATTATATTATTAATATTTTGAGTTTTGTGATCATCAAAAGGGGAAATTGATGGTAATTTATTTTCTCAACAATACTCTATAAATTATATTGATTTTGATGCTAGAAAATACTATTGTTTATATTTTTAATGATATTACTATAAGTGAATATTATGAAATTAAAATTATTTACATTCATTATTTTGGAAATATATTCAAGCTTATTGTTTTCTTGGAATATTCCTCTAAGTGTTTTGAATTCTCTTAACCATATTTTGGAAACATTATTCATACCTTATGTTGTACAATGTAATGTAATGAAAAAACCATACATTTTATTTATACATTATGCTGTAAGTTTGTCAAGTATGGTTAATCAAAACTATGTTGACAGAAACTTGTGGATAAAGAACCTTATGTTTGGATGAATTCATAACATTGAAAAGATAATATGTATGATTAAATAACCCTCCGTAATAATGGAACATTACATTTTGGAAAAAATGTAGGAAACATTAACCATACTTTTGTGATTAACCATAAATTGTCAATATTGATTCTGGAGAATGAATGCTACATAGTTGAACCAACCATTTTCTATTCTTTCATTTTGATAAGGATCCTTTCATTTGAATTTTCATAACTGATGATTTTAATTTACGAATTTATCATATATTTTTCTAACTATCATTACGGAATATATGGACAACTTAAATCTCATTTTTAAATGATAAAAATATCATTATGACTAATTCAGAGAATCATAATAAGTTTAGAAATTTTCCACTATCCTTAAGTGAAGATATGAATTCTCTTAGATGTCTTTGGAATTTTAATTCTTATGATTATTCAGGAAATTTTCATTGATCTAAATTTAAATGACATGCTCTCAACATTATCTGTATTGGTATATTTTTTTTATATATTTGTGTGTTTTATTCAAGGAATAATATAAATTGAGATATATATTGATTCATATATTGTGATACATATTCAAGATTGAAATGCATTATTGTAATGATCTTTTATTAATCTACCATTACAATCAAACAGACTATGTTTTTCTAAAGAACCGTCTATAGTTGAAATATACATATTCAAAATATTGTATTATCTGTATGTCTCATGTGGCTATTCGTTTTGGTTTATATTTCAAATGTTTATTGATACTGGATCACTTCGTTGTTGTTCTTTCTTGAATAAACGATTTATTGAAGAAGATGGTTCTTCTTATGTGAGCTTTTGTTCAATTGTATAGTTAAATGTAAACCCTTTATAATCAATATCATTTTATTCATATTTTAAAAAAATAGTACTCAGTTGTCATGAATTGTTATCTTTGAGATCTATACTGTGGTCTATTTGTTCACTATTATAGAATTAGAAGACTCACATTATAGTTTTATTTTTATAGGTTTCAACTGCTTGCTCTCAACTATGGAATGGCCTATTGATATGAGAACCTAACTAGTGAAATTATCCAATCTGTCATATAGAGTAATTGGAGGTGTGTAATAGAGGATATTTAGGGCCCAAACCATTATAAATAGATTTGTGCTATATTTATATTTTTTTCCAACTTCTCATAATTTTTTAAAGAAGATAAAGATGGATTACCAACATAATTAACAGTCGATATCATGAAGCATAAATGAAAATTAATTTAAAAAGACACAATTAACCCCTTCTTGTGTATATTTTTATATTTCGACCTAACCCAAATTTCATCATGAAATGATTATGAACTATAGAGAGCTATATAGAAGGTTGACTGTATAGTTTAATCCAATTATATGGGTTTTAGAAATATTATTTCCCCAGGAAACAACATATAATATCAATGATTTTTCAGGATTTTTCTTGGCTATTCTATTTTCAAATATTAATATAATGAAATTTTATTTGAAATTAATCATTATACAATTTTATGTTGAATTCAGTTTTTTTAAAAAAAATGATTTTTATAGGTTATCATATTTTATAAGGAAACATACTGATTATGCATGTGTCTTACTCTTATCATATATTGTATTTTTGTAAAAGAAATGTCAGGAATAATATTGGATTGAGGATTAAATAAATTTTTATATTAGATAAAATCATAATATTGTAATGAAAAACTCTTTTTGATGATATTATTTTTTAAAAATGAACTGAATCATTTATATATGCAAATATATATGTCCCAGATTCAATTTCTTATTCTCAATCCAAATTTTAAAATAATTTTTATATTACCTAAGAATGATTTGGAACTATAGGAATGTATACTTTTTATTAATGTGATACAAAATTATAAAAGAAAACATGTTTCAATGAAATAAAAGTTTAAAATTATATATCTTGTTTTTATAGGAAAATTGATATAATGGTGGAATAGTACACATTTTGTAATATGTTTCAGATATGTATGTTTTTATATAATTCTATAAAATTATAATTATAATTGATCTTAAAAATAATGAAAATTATTTTTATATGACTAAATTTCATGATTGTTTAAGGCGAGTCCTTATTATTTTTCTCGAAAAAATTGTTTAGATAACATTAAAATATTCAATTATTTGTATGAGGATATTTTTTGAGTTTTAGATACCATCATGTGTTAAAATATATTTATATGATCATATGTTTAATGGAATAAATACCTATTTTTATGTTTTATATGATAGGTGTTTAAGATGATTACGTATTTTTTGGGACATATTTTTTTAAATATAATCCTTGGGTTTATTATGTCTTTATGAAAAATCAATTTGAGTATTAATTGTTTCATTTTTTTGGAAAATAACTTTATGGTCATTTATAAACCATATATAAAATATAATCTTTGAAATTGAGGAAATTATGGTTCATTGTGATAAAGGATTTTTTTTTCAATTTTGGAAGATATGATAAATAATATACATATCCAATGTATTGAACTATTTTATGAGGAATATGATATTAATTTTATTTTGGTATAACTTCCTTATATTTTTAATATTTTATGATTTTCTGAAATAGAAATTATTTTCCTAGAAAAATCTATATTTTTTGAATAAATATATAAATAATTTTTATATGTATTTATATATTTATTTTTGAGTTATTGATATTTAAATTATTTATCTAAATTATTAGAATATTTTATAGATTGAATGAATAGAGAATATAAATTTTTCGTATTTGTGTTTTTGAATGATTATTGTTATTAAGATATAAATTTTATGTTTAGCTTGTAATAAAATATGATGAAATCATTCTAATAGATGGGTTTCAATTTAATAGTACAATATATTGATGAATAATATGGTTAGATATTTTTGGAATTATTTAATTTGAACATTGTTTGTTAGATACAATTGATTTCGAGATTAATGTTTTATATATTAAATTTAGATATCACTTTATCGTATGAAAACAATTTTTGGTATTGGGTAATGTCAAAAGATTGGAGGAATATCTTCGTAAATTTTATGAATAAATTGAATTTTTGAAATGTTATTTACTTCATGTATGAGAAATTCTAACAGAATAATCATAATATGGGAAAAAATGTAAAATTTTGGTCGGATTTGATTAAATGATAAAATTATAATTTCAATATAATAATATTTTATTTTATTCTTAAACTAAAAGGTATATATATTCCTAATGCCTATGAAATTGATATTTAAATAAAAAGTCATTCAATTATATTCATTTTAGATGAATGTATTTTCAATTTTCATACCTCATTTTCTTATGGTATCTTGTTCAATAACATTTCCATGATCATTCACATTCATATGATCAATGTACATTTATGATCTCTATCATTTTCATGATATTTTTTTACATAATTAACTTTTTATCACTTCCTTAAAATTCTCTCTAACTAGAAAACCTAGTAATGTTATATTCCATATTACCTTCATATTTCCCTTTCATTTTTTTAAAATAGATGTTCAATTTCCCCTTTTGTCGATGTTGGTTCAAAAAGTGGTTCCTCCAAATTGTAAACCATTGATTACCAAAATCAATATACAATTGTGAGGACATTACCGATTATATGGGGGAATGTAAAATATCAAGTATGTAATTTTTTTACACTTAATTTAATTTCATACGCAATTAAAAACAACAAACATAAATGAAACATTGAATATTATTATATTAATATTGTAACATCCCTACCCGACTTCCCATTCAACCTGGTAGCCAGACTAGTCGCCACATGGCGTTAAGTGCATCTTCCAAAATACCAAAGGCTGCCGACTAGCAGCAATGGCCTAGGTGTGTTCGTGGGGAGGCTAAGCCCGCATTACCAATGCATCATAGTAGAATTACAACATACAATTGCGGAATACGGTAACCAGTAGACAAAACATAGACAACAGAAATAGATAACAAATAGAAGGATCTGATATATATATGATGGTAAAAGTCAATACAATATATTACAAGTATAAAAATAACAAAAAGAAACCAAAATATTTCCACAGTCAAATCCCAATTCTCAGCTTGGTCCCCTACACTCCTACTCCGAGCAGCAAGTCAAGTACTAGTACTAGGGCCTTTCCCCTTCTCATTACTTGAAATCATATAATCTACTTGGGACGAAAAACATGACCCAAACAAGGGGTGATACTAAATCCCAGTATGCAACCACCAATGATCATTGCTAATCTGTCTGTGAATATATAAAACATGTAGTATGACATGGAAAACAGTAAACAAGGAAAACTTGCACGACCGGTCCAATCTTGTGCTTTGGCTTTGTATTGCTTCATGTATCCATTCCATTAATTGGTCACTTCATTCATTTTTTCAAACCATTCCTTGAACCTATTCCTTGAATACTAAATTTGGGGACCAGGCATTATTTAGGGAGAAAACTCACCAACACCCTACAAGCTCGTTCCGGCGAACAACTAAGAACCCGACATCGCTCTTCAAGCCCTTTCCGACGAACCTCCTAATTACCTAGCCTCCCTCGAGGTGCGGTATATTCTATCATCTAAGCCCATCCCCGGGATTCTATAAATAAGATCCTGTTATCACCCATGACATATCATGCCCTGTTGTGTCCATCCATGGAATCTCCTACTGGATCCATGATTCACTCGGCATTTTAGTAACAAGTCTCCTATGAGTCCATCCATGGAAACTCACATTGGTTCCATGTTTCACCCATGACTTTGATACAAATTTAAAACATCTCAAAAGCATTTAACTCAGATGGGATAGCAATACAAGAATTATCATACAAGGGTCAAGGGGGAAAACTCCATCCCATACCCGAAACCATTTCAATTACAAATTCATTCTATTGCAATTACATTCATATTATATTCCATTTTTAACAACCGACAAGGGAAAGGAAAAAACATGGCTCATAGGAATCCTGGGTCAAAAACCATAAAAGAGTCATTCAACGAAACACACCCAAGGGGTAGTTCATATTCAAGTTATACAACCTAACTCAAGCACATACCATCATATTTAGATTACCTACAACATGATATGTAATAATAGAGTTAAATTCCAGGTTCAAGAGACATCCCAAAAGGTGGCATGCAGCACTCCGGCATATATAACCAGCTTGACAATTAGCGAAAATGACGAGACCACATACATGAGGATCATACTAGGTAGCTTGTCCTGTGTTAGGCACTGATTTGTCATGGTTTGGAAGAAATTTGAAGAATATATTAAGAACATGAAATTAGGGTATATGACCCTTAATCCAATCTACGTTCGTTACAACCAGAAGAATCGAGAAGGATTCAATAGGAATTGAGGACATATCGTTGTAGATCTAACATGACAAACGATGGTTGAAATGGAGATCAGACAGAGGTGAAGGCTCAAATCCACCAAAGCCTCTTGATAACTCTCCCAGGTGTATCCCCCTAATGTGTGGTTCAGTAGAATAGGTTTAGGTTTAGGTCTTAAATTTTTTTATCAATTTTTTTTAATATTAATTAAATATTCTTAACACAGTAGGTCACAAGGTTTACCCGAACGGTTTTACAAACCGTGTACAGATCTTTCAAACCTTACTGAAAGTCATGGGGAAACTGCACAGAGACCCCACACGATTTCCTCAAACCATGCATAGGTCGTGCTCCAACTCTACCATGCTTTCACACAGTTGCACAGTTTACCTAGGCCATGTGCAGTCTGTACACAAAACTTGTTCCTTACCATTTCCATCCTAATGCTTCATTTTGGGCTCCGAACAAGCCCCAGACACCTCCGTAACACCCTTAGTCGAGTTAGGTGTCCACACTAGGACTCAACAGAATAGTTAAACTAAAATTAAAATTATTCGTACGTCGTACAGAAACCTGAGTTCTTAAAATCTTCCTCCCTTATAGAAATTTTCCCCATATTTCTCTTTGAATGGTGGTCAAGATTCTTATGTGAACAGCTCTGGACATTGAACACGTAAGTCAGACTTCTTCTCCCAAGTCTCATCCTATAAATGGTTGTGCTACCATTGCACCCGTACTAGAGGAACTAACCAAACTCAGAGAACCTTCGTGTTTCTACCAATGATACGAATTAGATGCTCCTCAAAGGATGCATCTACATGATGATCGACCTCCTCAAGATGGAAGATATGAGACTGGTCTGATTAGTATCACAATAACCAAGAAACATGGAACACTTCATTCATGACTTGATACCTCTGAGGTAACGAAAATCGATAGGATACCGTCCCAACCCTCTCCATAATCTCAAAAGGAAAATAAAATCATGGCGATAACTTACACTATATTCTAATACATATGTGTCCCACCCATGATGAAACACAGAAGAAAACCTAATCCCCGACCTCAAACTCTAGGGGTCATATGCGGCGATCAACATATGACTTCTGGCAAGACTATGCGGTAGCCATCCACTACTATATCAAATGGACTAGCTCAGAAGTCTCTTGAACATGACACGGTCCAAGTAAAGCTGCCTCACCTACCTATAACCAGCACATGGGTGATCAGCATGGCCCACAATATAGATCCTTGTAAGGTACCATCCGTATAGTTTCTTAATAACTATTGTTATAGAAAAAATCATCTAGGGGAATATTCCTCTCCCAAGAGCCCCCAAAATCCAGGATGAATGCGTGTAGCATATCCTCAAACACATGTATAGTACGCTCTGACTGGCCATCAGTCTGAGGGTGGTATGCAGTGCCCAGAAGCACTAGTGTACCCAGCGCCCTCTAAAATTGTTTCCAGAAATGTGACGTAAAATGAGCATCATTGTCTAAAATAAACAGTGCATGAGACCATGTGGAGTTTTACTATCTCCCGGATATACAACCTTCCTAGGTCATCCACACTGATAGTCTTTTTGATTGGAAATAAATGATAAACCTTCTTGAGCATATCAACCACCACCCACACAGCATCGTTACCTCGAGGTGACCTCAGCAAACCAGTCACTAAGTCCATCGCAACATCATCCCATTTCCACTCCGGGATAAGTAACTGTTGTAAAAGCCTAGCTTGCCGCTGGTGTTCCGCCTTAATTTGCTGACAGGTGGAACATCACATTATGAAACTAGCCACTTCCCTCTTCATACCTAGCCACTAGTACTATCGATGAAAGACACGATACATCTTAGTGACTTCGGGATGAACTGCCCAAACCGAAGCATAAAACTATTAAATCGGCTCCTCTCTAATATCCACAAGAACCCATAAACATCCATGTATAGATAGAACATCATCCTCTCCTATAATCCAACCAAGAGTATGGTCCTCACCTAACACACCTTCCCGTAGAAAAAGGCCTTCCGAATCTGATAGTTGTGTCATCCTTACTCTGTCCAGGAGGGTAGAAGTCACAACTAAAGATGATTGAAAAGACTGTCCATGTATATTATTCACATCAAGATGCATCTCAAAGAACAATGACATAAGCTTCCATTCATTTCAAGCCAGTTGCACTTCCTGTATTTGAGTCCTCAACCTCAGTGCATCAGCCACAACATTTCCCTTACCAGGAATATAATCAAGCTTGAAATCAAAGGACAGTAGGTACTCCACCCAATGTCACTGCCTAAGATTTAGATCACGCTTAGTAAAGATATGTTTGAGGCTCTTGTGGTCTGTGTACACCACAAAATGCTCTCCCAACAAATAGTGTCTCCAACAGCGCATCACATGAACAATTACTGCTAGCTCAAGATCGTGTGTCAGATAATTCTTCTCGATTGGCCTCCGCTGCTGAGATCTGTATGCCACGACTCTATCATGCTCCATCAATAGTCCACCCAGCCCAATACCTGAGGCATCACAATAGACCGTATAACTAATTCCCTGTTATGTAAGTATCAAGACTGGTGCTAATGTCATCCTTCCATTAAACTCATGAAAGGCTTCTTCACAAGCATCTGTCCATATGAATTTCACGCCCTTCATAGTTAGGCCTTTCAACAACACTTCTAAGCACACGAAATAATGTATTAAATGACGATAATAACCAGAAATCGCCACGAAACTCTATATGTAAAATACATTCTTGGATAGTTCCCAATAAACCAAAACTCTAACCTCTTCTTTGTATACAGACACTTCTGTCTCAGAGATAACCTGGCCCATGAAGTGAATCTGATTCATACAAAAGTGGAACATAGTAAGCTTTGCATATAGCTGATGCTCACTTAGTGTATTCTAGATTATCTCAATATGGATGGAATGGTCATTTATATTTTGAGAATTCACCAAAATATCGTCCATAAAAACCACAACGAACGAGTCCAAGTAAGGATGGAACATGAGATTCATCAAAGCCATGAAAACCACTGGTGCATTTGTGAGTCCGAACGAAATAACCAAATACTCATATAAACCATAAATTCTATGAAAAGTTGTACAAGGTATGTCTACAAGCCTAACATGCACCTGGTGATACCATGAGCTCAAATCAATTTTCAAGAACACTCTAGATCCTCGAAGCTGATGAAATAGGTCATCTATCGGTGGTAAGGGATATCGGTTTTTAACTGTCAGATGGTTCAGCTTATGATAGTCCACACACAACCTAAGTGTTTCATCAGCCATTATCACAAAAAGGACCAGTGAACCCCAAGGAGAAGTACTAGGTCTAATAAACTCCTTTGCCACCAAATCTTCGAGTTTTTTCTTGAGCTCTAGCAGCTCCGTTGTAGCCATCCTGTGAGGAGGAATGGATACTGGTGAAACTCCTCGAACTATCTCAATATATAATTCCACCTCTCTCTCAAGAGGTAAACCTGAAAATTCATCAGAAAAAAATTCCTGTAACGCTCAAATACATGATGAAAGTCTGTCTTACTCACTCCCTGACCATCTATAAACAAACTAGCGATCTGGGCTGCCATACCATCCAGCCCACGATGATTTGGTCCATCTTAGCTTTCCTAGAGATCCCACTCACCCTTAAGAGTATACACTACACCCTCTGGTGATGTGAAAATCACCCTTCGGGGTTAACAATCAACGTAGGCTTGGTATGCTACTATCCATTCCATACCGAGAATGACAACAAAACATGTCATTTCTAGAACATAATGATCAAAAGACGAAGTGACACCCTCCTAACTCAAGGGGGAACCCTATTCACTTATGTACAACCTCTACCCTAACTCCTAGTGGTGTGTCAATCGTCAATACACCATCATAGGACAACATGAATATCCCATGGATTTTCACGATAGGGGAAGATATAAAACTATGTGAAGCACCTGTATCAAAGATGGAAGATGAAATATTAGATGATACTATGATCTTACCTCTCACCGTAGATGGTCCTGCTCCCTGTTCCTCAGAAGTAGGCTACACTAGATACATCTTGCCTAAACCATGACCATGTGATACAACCTCACTACCTTGAGCCAGCCCACTCTGACGTCTCAGTGTACCCTATGTCTGGATACCTCTTCCATGACCACTACCATGGCCTGATTGGCCAGTCGCACCCCAACTCCATGTCTGATGAGAAGCTACTGACCCTCCTCCAGCATATGGGGTCAGTGCAGACCCTCTATTGCGGGATGCTGGTAAAAACGTCTTGCAGAAACGTTGAAGATGACCCATCTTTCCATATTACAAGCATTCAAATAGGTCCCTCGGAAACTATGGATTCATGTGTTCCAGCCTACCGCACTGGTAGAACCTCTTATTGCTAACTGAAGATAGGTTCTGACTGCTAGAATCACCTTGTGGAAGCTCCAGACAATGTATCCTACTAACAGTCGTTGCAGTACCTGATCTCAATGCCGAACCACTCTGGCTCTCACCAACATCCTCTCTTAGGTTATGTTCTATGATTAGAGCCTGGTTCCAAATTCCAAAAATGATAGTCAACCTGAAGACATTTAACTTAGATCAGATGTCATATCTCAGACCCTCCTCGAAACGTTTGGCCTTCGACTGCTCATCACCCATTAGGATAGGTACGAAGCGCAGAAGCTCTGTAAAACGGCCCGATTATACCATCACTGTTAACGCGCCCTGTTCCAGACATAAGAACACACGGGATCGATTGTCTCCCAAAGTCTTAGGATAAATGAAATCATAGAAGTTCGTATGAAACTCTATCCAATCCATCTCCCGATGATGATCTGATTGAGTGATCACATCCCACCACCTCTTGGCATAATCACACAACATGTATGTGGGGAGCTTGACCCCCCTCTTTATAAGAGTCTCCAAATGCTCAAAGATAGATAATATAACCTCCAACCAGGACTCTACAACATGTGTTCCTCCATCCCTTGAAAACTTAGGCAGATGCTGCTGCTAGAACTCACGCGTCAACTCTGTCATAGTCAGGGAAAGATGGGGTTCTCCCGAAACTGTCTGCATAAAACACAAAAATTTCTCATAGGACTGTGCCTCAACACCTGTGTCTCGAAGAACCTCTAGTGCCACAATTGGAACATCTAGAGTTTCTTCTAGTATCCCATTGCCTACCATCTTAGGAATGTAGTCGTCACCGCTCTCCCGACGTATGGCATGAGGTCTCAATGTTGGGTGGTCTCTGTAATGCCAAACACATGCCTTAGTTCATGATTTTCAACGAGGTTCAAAACCCACGTGCACAAGAACAAGGACAGGACATGTCATGACCTTTATAAAAAATCACATCAACCCACAAACTGCTTCTAAACCAGGACTGCATAAGGAACAGTCACCAAAACCCACTAGAGTCACTACCTCTTGCCCACTCTGAAGTCAGGTCCAAGTGAGTCTCTATTTTTCAACATCCATTATTTTAACATGCAATTTCTAAAATATTCTACCAATGTTCCACTATGTTCTGATCTTTGAGGGCCCATAACACCTCGTGAATCAATATTTTATGCCCATATAACCACGAAATTCAATTTAATTTAGCATTTGCATCCCATTGGAGCGTCATTTCCCAACCCATAATGGCGTATACACCTTATGAATTGAAAGATGATGTCAATATTCAATCATTACACCCAATATAACACAATAGTAGGTACACCTATCAATCAACTACCAGAACCTTATGCAATAGCTATCACACCAACTATCACAACAGCATGAAATATCTAATGCATCCAAGATAGCATGGAATAATGCATGACATGTGATTCCTATCAAGGTGCCTATATGAATCATGAGATTTAAAACCCTCATCTCATCACGTTGCAATGAAATAGAACCCACAATAATAACAATAGTATCAGCAAAAACCATGTACGTCACCCAATGGTGAAACAATTACAACAGTAATAATTAAAACCAGAAACACAATTCCATACATGGAATCTTGGATTTTCCCTATACGTGGGTTTGCAACTCCCAGGAACAGTTTATTAACATTTTCCCTTCCCTTACTACTCTTTTCAATAATAACCAAATAGTAAGTCAAATCAGAAAATGAATCCTTTGATACCACATCGTAACAACCCGACCCGACATCCCATTCAACCTGGTAGCTGGACCGGTTTCCACATGGCCTCAAGTGCATCTCCTCAAATGTCAGAGGCTGCCGACTAGCTGGGAGGTCCTAGGTGAGTCTGGGGGGAGACAATTCCCTCATTACCAAATTATCATAGAGGAATTACAACATACAATAGCCAAAGAAGGTAACCAGTATACAACACATAGACATCAAGAAATAGATAAAAAATAAAAGGATATGGTATATATATATTATGGTGTAAGTCAATACAATACATTAAAAGAATAAAAATACCATAAAGGAACCAAAATGTATTCCTAGTCACATTACACACCTCAGCTTTGTCTCGTGCACTCCTCCTCCAAGAAGAAAGTCACGTACCAGTACTAGGGCCTTTCTTATTCTCATTACTTGAAATCATATAATCTGCATGGGTCCAAAAACATGTCCCAAATAGGGTGTGATACAAAATTGCAGCAGTCAACCACCAATGAACTGTGCTAATTTGTCAGTGAATATATAATGAAGGTGGTATGATATGGAAAATAGTAAATATGGAAAACCTACAAGACCGACCCAAGCCTGTGCTTTGGATTGGAATTTC
This sequence comes from Viscum album, assembly GCA_963277665.1. Classification (NCBI taxonomy): domain Eukaryota; kingdom Viridiplantae; phylum Streptophyta; class Magnoliopsida; order Santalales; family Viscaceae; genus Viscum; species Viscum album. The sequence continues at coordinate 332,719,430 of OY728157.1, read as the reverse complement.
TTCAAGTATCCATTCCATTCATTAGTCACTGCATTCATGTTTTCAAACCATTACTTGAACCCGTTCCTAGAATACTAAATTCGGGGACCAGGCATCATTCAGGTAGAAAATTCACCAACACCCTACAATTCCATTCCTGCGAACCTCTAAGAACCGGGAATCGCTCTAGAAGATCGTTCCAGCGAACCTCCTAGGTTCCCAGCGTCACTCTCGGTGCAGTGTAGTCTCTCATCAGAGCCCACCCCAGTATCCTATAAATAAGATCCACGTATCGCCCATGACATATCATGCCTTGTTGAGTCTATCCATGGCATCTCATAATGGATCCATGATTCAATCGACATTTCAGTAAAAAGTCTCGTATGAGTCCGTCCATGGAAACCCACATTGGTTCCATGGTTCACCCATGAATTTGTTTCACATTTAAAACAACTACAAAGCATTTAACTCATATGGGATAGTAATTCAAGAATTAAAATATAAGGTTCATGGGGAAAAACTACATCCCATACCCAAAAACCATTTCAATTAAAATGTCATTCTATTGCAATTAAATTCATATTCAAATCAATTTTTAACAATCCACATGGGAAAGGAATGACATGCCTCATAGGCATCCTGGGTCAAAAACGTTAAAAGAATAATTCAAGGCAATTCACCCAAGGGGTGGTTTTTTTCCAAGGTATACAACCTAACTCAATCACATACCATCCTATTCATATTACCTATAACAAGCTAGGTAATAACAAGCTTAAAATCATGGTTCAAGTGACATCCCAAAAGTGGGCGCGCAGCACTCTAGCATATATAAGTAGCTTGAAAATCATTGAAAAGCATGAGACCACCTACTTATGCCTGTACTAGAGATCTCATCGAGTATAAGGCTCTGATTCGTCCTAGATTGGAAGAAATCTGTAGAATATATGAAGAATGGGAAATTACGGCATATGAGCCTTAATCCAATATGTGTTCGTTACCACCAGAAGAATCGAGAAGGATTAAAAAGGAATTGAGGAATTAGCATTGTGGATCTAACAAGATTAATGAAAATTGAAATAGAGATTAGATAGATGAGGAGCCTCAAATCCTCCAAAGCCTCTTGAGAGCTCTCCTAGGCACCTCCCTGTGTAGTGTAGTTTAATAGAATCGGTTTAGGTTTAGGTTTTATAAAAATTTAATCAATTTAATTTAAAATTAATTATATTTTCAAAAAACAGCAGGTCGCATGGTTTACCTGCATGGTTTGACCAATTGTACGGGGACTGTGCGAACCTTACTGGAAGGCAAGGGCAACCGCATGGACACCCCGCACGGTTTCCTCAAACCGTGCGCAGGCCGTGCTCCAGACTCTGCCAAGCCTTTACCAAGGCGCACAGTTTACCCAGGCCATGCACATGATGTGAAAAAACCCTGTTCCAGGACATTTCAAACCTAAAACATCATTCCGGGCTCCAAAAAAATCCTTGGACATCTTCGTAACTCCCTCGGTCAATTATGGCATCCACACTAGGCCTCAACAGAACAATTAAACTGAAAATAAAAGGATTCGTACCTCATACGATAACCCAGTTTCTTACAAATATGATCATTACTTGTTAATATATATTTATATTTTAAATATAGTAATTATAAAAATTAGTATTCGATATATATATATATATATATATATATATTTCTCGTAGGTTCTTTTTTTAAAATCAATTTTTTGGAAATGTTGTTAAATCATTTAAAATAAAAAGTGATGATTTTAGTAAAACTATTTTTATGGACATAATATATATCTACATATAATTATTAAAAAATTCATTATTTAGTTATTTTTATAATTATATAATAATAATATATATATAATCAATATAATTAAAAAAATTGTTTTAAATGTAGGTATTATGATAAGAAGGATAATATGATAATTATATTTTTTTAAAAAAATTATTCTTAAAAATTATTTTATATTATAATTTTTGGATTTTATATCTAACTTCCAAAAAATTTATAACATATTTTTAATAATTAAATTATTATAATTTTATTCAATTTTATTCATGATTTCAATCTGAAAATATTAAACAAAAGAATTCATTCTTTAAAAAAATTCATCTTCTTTAGATTTTTTCAACTTAATTTTAAATTAAATAATGCCAAATATATGAATTTAATGTGTGAAAAATTATTCCATATTTTGAATCATAATAATTAATATAACAAATTTTTTCATCATTAATTTATTCATTAGGAATGTAAACTTTAGAAAATATGGGTCACTATTGTAACGGTAAATGGGGTAAAACATGGATAATACTCCCGGGTAATGCCTTAAAATCATTATAAAATGTGAATATGTCCTAGTATTTGATTATTATTCATGATGAAATATATTTATCATGAGATAGATAATTTATTGTAAATCATTTTTTTGATTTTTGAAACCCAATCAGTACTTCTATAATGATCCGTTATATTTCATTCAAAAAAAATATCCATGGGTATTTTAACCTAGTAGAATGGTTTGATGATTCCATTATTTGATGATTAGATATAAATGAATGAAAAAAATTTCAATTATTGAAACAAATGTATATATGTAATCTAGTTTATTACATGATATCGATGTAGAATGTTTTTTAAACTAAAATAATGAATTTTTCAAAATAATATTTTGAATGTGTTATGTGAAGTTACATTAAAAGTAATTACAAAAAACATTGAAAATATGACCTGATAAAATGTATTCCAAATTTTGAATAAGAATGTATATATTTCATTAGAATTTGTAATCTATTTTATTATATATATTTATTTTATCATTGTTAAATGTTTTAAAACAATTTTGGTTAAAAATGTTTATACTTGATTGAAATAGACATAAGGTTTAAAATATATGTAAAATTTTTATAAAAGTGGTTTTTTTAGTTTATATGAACATTATGAAATCTTGTATTCTAATTTTTATTACTTTTCACACATTTTATAATTATTATTATATATATATATAATTTATTCTTTTATGAAATTTAATTTGTGTCTTATCCATATATTCTAAAAGAGAACATCCACACATCACATACTCGCACATTTTGATCACTATATTTGGGAAAAGTCCTTCCAAAATAACATTCTAAAATCCATCCCAATACTTTAAAGTCCTATAATAAATAATAAATAAAACCCATTATATATTTATATAAAATCCTAAATATATGATCTGAACTATACTTATAGTTTGTAACTGAGAATTTTCATTTTATTGATTCTTCCACCATAGTAATATATCATTAAACAGTAATAAAAAAATATGTAACTTAAAAATTTGGATATTTTATTATGTTAGTTTCTTAATTGATATCAATCACATTTTTCTTTTAATGTGATAAGAAACTATCTTTCATGTATATGATAGACCACAATCTCATAAGCTGATGCAATTCATATTTAACTAGCAACTCTAATTGATTCAATGATGGTTTTAATTTTTAAGAAACTAAAATTCAAGGATTATTTTTCATTTTTAAAAATAAAATATCAACTATTTTCATAACATTATATCTATTGAAAAATTACTACATCATTCGCGCGTATCTGTAGTTTACCACTTTCCTAAGGCACCATGATTTGTTTTACCTAACCACATCTAATTGATGATATATAAAACTTTATATAAATGATATAAAATTCTATTAATGATATAATAAACATTATATCCAGATAAAATGATATATGCATGTTTCCCTTTATGAAATTTTAAAAAAAAATTAAATGCATGCGTACGTATGACCTACCATCTATAGGACATTGAAGTAAACCATTTTAATTAAAAATTTCTTTGATAGTTTAAAATGTATACCAAATTTATAAAAATTAAATTTACTTCAAAATTATTATTTTGGATGTGATGATATAATATAATTTATGACCATAGTCAGCCTAATTTTTTTTACATACAATTAGAATATTTTCAAAACATTACATGTAAACTTAACTGATTAAAGAATAAATTTATTAATAAAATATAAAAATTTTATTATAAAATAAAATAGTTATAATACTTTTATTATTTAGTAATATAATGAGTGTACATGATGAATCAAACTTGAAGTATGGGATTTCATATATCAATTCCCTTTTATTGATATTTAATCTACATTCATAACATGCCATAATTTATATGGTTTATAAAACCTATAATGGAATAAATTTTATCATTATTCTCTAAATTTATTTAAAAAAAAATCATTAATGCTTATTCCTTAAATTTTTTTGGTTCATAATTTATTAAGTGTCAAGGGTCATGTTACTATAAATCAACATTTTATATATTTTAAATATTTATTTTCTAAATATTTTTCTTTTATGTCCATATTCCTAAAAAAATATATGTTTATATAATTAATTTAATGAATTATATTGTACATTTTCTGTTTTCTTTTACTTTCTTGGAACATTTTTCTAAAAAATTATATATATATAAAATATATAGAATTTTTTGATATTATTTAAATAATAGAGAAGATATATTTATTATAATTTAAATAACGTGGAAAAAAATTTCCACCACATGATCAATTACTTGATTCTCATATTATTTTATAATAATTAATATTTTCCTCAATGAAAATACATCATTATGTTTTTTTGTTATATTATTTTTTAGGATAAAGATGATAATGAAAAGGATATATCAATAAAAGAAAAAATATTTCTCATGGGCTCAAAAGTATATTTTTATGATGTTGATGATGGGAATGAAAGAGTTGATATTTATAATGAATTTTATAATCTATTGAAGTATTTTTTAATTATTGTTTGTCCATACATATATCATTAATGGATTTTTAATGATTTCATTCTTTATATAATTCTTCTAGAAGGTTACAGTATCAGCCTTTCAAAATAGAAGGGATCATGTAAATGTTCATATCAGGATATTTGATGATAATATCCCAATGAACCTACAAGAATTTTCCTTGTTAACTAATTTTATTTCATGTAAATTATTTTTTTTAGAAGTTATGATAATGAAAATTTGTTTTTAATTAAATGGTTATTCCTTTTTATGTAAACATATATGAATTTAATGAAATTTCATTAATGGGTTCTCATTTTTTCTATGAAACCTAAAGGAATTTTCTTATTTTCATTTTTTATCTTATAAAGGTTTTTCTAAATTTTTTTTAATATGTTATAATATGTGATTAAATTATTTTTTATCATTAATCATGTTATATTAAATGAAATATGATATTTATGATCTTATGGTTTCTAATAACACTAATGTGATTATCTACTATCTTGTATATGTTCATTTCTATGTATTCTAGGTTCATCACATGTTTTATAAAGTATTCAAAAGGATTAAGAATGTGTAGTGACTATAATCAGGTGTCAAATTCTTTTATTGACATTGATTATTAGTGAAGAAATATTTTTAATGAAGAACAATTTTAATTTTACAAATATCATTTTTTTAATTTGGATATTGAGTAAGATTTCCCACTTTTTATTATAAAGGATTTATATGATGTTTTTTTCATAATTTCCAAAATAGTAAACAACAAAAACACATTTATTTTTTGGGAATTTGAAATTATTGTTAAAAATGAGGTAATTATCATTATAATAATGATACAGTCTGTATAATATGGATTTAGTGACTTTATATATGTTGAAAAATAAATTTTAAATTTATATGAAATCTATGTTTTTTTTGATCCTTTGTATTTTTATTTTAAAATTTTATATAATTATGAATTATGTTGAGATATTGGTTACAAGTCTCGAGATAATTTTTTCTAAAGGACACGCATTGTTTGACTTATCATTATTTTGACATGGTTGGTAACCTTCAATGAGAAATGTTCTAGGTGATCAAGATGTAGTGATGGTTAACATTACTGATGGAGAGAAAATTTTATGTTTTGAACAATGGTGTGGGATACCATGGTGGTCGAGGTGAAATTATTTTCACGATTCTTGTATATTCTTATTTAATTCCTAATTCATTCTCGAGGTAATTTTGTATGAATATTATTTATATGGTTAGTTTCCAAACTAGTTAAACAGTTTGATATTATGAACTGTGTGTACATCATTTATGTTTTATAATAGTCAGGTTCATATAGTGCCTAGATAATTTAGGAATAATAGATTATTCCATATGAAAAACCTTGGATAAATGTGCTATTGGTGTAGGTTATGTACTATTGTTTATATTAGATAATTGAAACCATGAGATGGATGAACAAGATACTCAAGGTAGTGTTTATTTAATATAAAATTCATTGTGTGATTAAGGATTATGACATTAATGAGAATATAAGAAATACATTTATCAATTTTTTGATGTAATGAATAAAAAACATATAACCCAACAAAAATATCCTATTATATTTAAATATGATTTGATATATCATGACCCATAATATATTTTAGTATATGATTGTTTCCAACCCTCACTATAAGGGATATTATTTTTAATATAGATGTATTTTCATGTTATAATGTCATGAGGTAATGAATATAAATTTATTCAAGCATGGTGGCACTAGTATCTCGTGGATTTATGTACTTGGGTTTTTATGTGTTGAGGTATTATTCATTTACACATGATATATAATATTTTGGACATACAAATGGTTATAGAGTGATTGATTTTTTTTATATGGTGGATATGTCAAATTATTCTAATATGATATATTTATACCTAAAAGAGGCATTGAAATATACAGTTGAGGTCTTACTCACATTATGAAGGATTTACTTAAGGATTTATAGATTACATGATATGAGGTTTTGTGGTGGGGGTGTTTCAACATTATGGGGATGTGGAAGTGGTGTACTTTTATTATACATATATGTGTATTTTTATAATAAATTGTATACATGTATCCATTACATGAATAGTGATTCATGGTGTGGATGAAAAAACTATTGACCCCTATATAGGTGATGATTTTGATTTATATTACAATTCAGAAAGATGACATATATGTCTTTCATAATTTTCAACAGCAGTTTTAGGGAAGACCATATTTAGTATTCATTTTATGATAAAAAAATATATATGAAGGATATTTTTAGAATATAAGTAAATGTTTTTGATCAGGTTTAAAGTTAGTAGAATATAGAAATGGATGATTTCTAGTCATGAGTTACGTGTTCTGTACATAGTTTTACTATAATTAATTTTAGGTTTTCATTTCATTTTTTTAATTCTTATTTGAAATCACACAAATTTGGATTGGTTCATATATTTATTCATGATATTATTGGAGGATTTAATTTATATCTATATCTATTAAATATATATATGGTAATTACATCAATGTCTATAACTGGTATACCCTTGGTGTAAGTTATAACCTCACAGGAAATTGATTATTAGATTTTGTTGTTATTCTCTCCAAATAATTATTTTTATACATTGAGTTGTTTCATTTTTTGAATATGGGGTCATGATATTTCTATATCAAAGTAGATGATTAATGGATACTATTGATTTTAATACTTGTTAATGGACATGACTTGGCTTTTTGTGGGGAAATAGTTTCTCATGGGCTTAACACATACTCTAAACAGGGAAGAATATCATGGATAAATAATTTAATTGTAACATTTGATCTGATTCATGTTTGTACATGTTTAAAAAACATTATAAGTGAAGTTTTATTATGTGTATGTTATATACCTAGGAGTGAATAATGTATCAATATGTTTTATTGATGTGTTTTAAATATATAAAACAATAGGAAAACATGTTTATGTTAAAGTATTTATCTATTTATTAACCATAAAACATAATTTTCCCATTGTATTTTGAGTTACATATGATTTTTATTTTAAAGATATAGCCCCATATTAACATAACATTAGGTTCATGTGGATGATATTCAATCAGACATTCTACTGGGTCGTTGTATATTGGATGTTGGTGATAATGATGTAGGGAGAAGGAAACTATGATGGCTTCACTACCAGAGTCTATATAGGTTTGATTGTTATATTATAGATTAGTTATTGTAGTATTTGATCATTAATTTCTAGATATTAATCAGTTAGATGTATTTAAATTAAAGAACAATTTTCCAATGATGTTATAATGTTTTTTGGGTCTTCTTGGCAATGAATTATTTTATTACCCAATGACTATGAGGAGTTGATAGTTGTGTTTGAAATGTTTTGGATTTTTTTAGGATGAGTAATTATGCTTGACTATTATATTAGATTGATTAAAATATATTTTTACCCTTAATTAAGGGTGATATAATGGTAAAAAGTTCTATAACATTTATTAAAACATTATACATAATTCTTCAACCTACTATAAAATAATGAGTATAGGGTGAGACATATAGAAGTGTATTTTCATCATATAACATAGTTTCTGGTCACCATGATTATATTGAACTACAATCATTAGTCACTATAAAAGCAAGTGTTCATTTAGATAAAATTTTATTCGAATATATTTTTATAGGTTAATATCTATTAAGAATCTATAAATACCAGAGTTATGATCATGGTTTTTAAATTAAAAATCAGAAGAAGATTTATTTAGTATAGATAATTTTTTACCATATTCGTCATGAAACAATAGATAATTTAGTTATTAGGCACAATCTAGTGTGTTAGGATTGGTCAAAATATATATCATATTTCATAGTAATTATATGATAGGGTTCCTAACCTTCTTTATCATTCAACATGTGGTTGGTGGCCCATTTGTACCCCAAACACTACAATAATTTCAGAGAAAGTGGATGTAACTTTAATGAGTTATTAACATTGATATGTATGATTAAATCTATATATAGGCAGATTTAATTATAATACCACTTATATTTAGTGTCATTAAATTATTTTCTTCATGGAGGTAGGATTTATTTGATCCACATATGCTTTGGAATATGACATAATCTAATGACATATTTAGAATTTTCCACAATAAGTGAGTTTGATGTAATACAAGAAGTATATTCTAGTTTTCTAAATTGATTCATGAATTTTTTGATTTAAAATGGAAATATTAATTTTTGTTTCCATAAAAATTCCATAATTTTATACAGTTGTGGGAAGGCCTTCAAATCCATTGAGATTGATTATGATAGTGGGAGATTGAGCTAGACTATTTTATGTGTGTGGGAGTGTGATATTGTGGTAGAGAAGTGATATGATTGGACCGACATTCTATCTTAACAGATATTTTATATTATATCTATAATATCAAAGATTGGATATAAATTTTATAGAATACTACTCATTTCTAATGATTCTGCATCATTTTCTACTATGTCGATAGAGATCAAGTATTATTTTCTAGGGAGTGATATCATCCATTGGTTTGTAGGCTTGTTGAGCCTCTATATTCCTATTTTTTCAAGATAATGTTGAGTTATATATTGTATTAACCCAATGAGATTTTGTGGTTTTTTATGGTTACCAAAATGTTTTTTCAAAAGATATTGTGACATTATCCCCTTGATAAGAGATCAATTTGTTGATATATATAATGTTATGATTTTAACATATATCAATGTCTCTAAATATTATGTGATCTCATATATTTTGGAACAATTGATATTGGTTTATGATGTCTTATGTGGAGGAATATTTGTCCAACTGTGTTTTTAATGTCAGCTCGAGTTCAGTTTTTGAATAAGGACAATGGTTGTTTATTATTGTGTGTTGATTTTAAGAATTTGAATATAATATTGATGATGAAATGATATCTAATTATTCATATTGTTATTTTATTAAATCATTTATTTGGATTTTGATAGTTCTTAGAGGCACATTTATGGTATGGGTATCGTAATCTCTGAGTAAAGTATGTTATATCTCAAATACATCATTTAGGTATCGTTATGGAAATTCCAAATTCATTCTGATGATATTTGGTGTGAAAAAATATCTATATTCATGTGGTTCATGAATTTTTTGTTCTATTAGATTATTTTATGGTTATTAATGGTATTTATGAATGAAAATAATTTTATATTTAAAAATAATTTGTGGAGTAAATAGAGCATTTGAGTGTTATACATGGTGTTCTTTAGCTTCCTCACATTTTAAAGAAACTACTGAAGACTGTGTTCTTGGATTTAGATGTTATTTTATTAAGTAATTTTCAATATAATCATATATTATTCATACATCCTTCTATTTTCTAGTATTTACTTATTTGGATATCCCCTAAAAATGATGTTGAGGTTTATAAAATTTCGTAGTCATGTTTATTAGTATAGATTTCACATATCTGAACTCTCAAAATTTTTATCTACTTTGAAAATGTTTACATTATATGAGAAGGAATTAATTTTACCAAAACGGTTTTATTCATAATTATATTATTTGAAATATAATATGGTCATTTTTTAGTTTTCCATTAGTTTAATGGGTTAATAGTTTTTGAGGATTATTGAAAAATTGTTTATATTATGGGTTGTGATGTTTGTGGATGTAAAATTTTGTATTTACCTCTTCTGGGTCTAGGTTGTTATTGATTAATGGGTATAATTATAAATTGCCTATTTTTTATCTTATTTTGGTCGTTTATTCTATTATGTTGTAGATATAATACCTTATTTGTTACCATTATTAGGACTACATTTATCAATATACCTAGAAGTATATATCCTTTGAGTGCAACATGATTAAATTATTGTGAGGTGGATGGAGTTCATGTAGTACTATGACTATAAGATTTCCATTAAACATAGAAAAATAAATGATGTGGGGGATTAAATAATGAATATGTTGTGTAGGGTTAATTACCATTAATCAAGATACTCGTAGTGTTTGATGGATCAGTTAGCAATGATGCACCTTAACATCAGACTAGGGTATTCCATAGCATTTAATTATTTTTTAATTATAATTCTATTTTATTAATATATCATAATAGTTTAATAAAGTAATTTCCTTAATATAATTTATATTCATGCAAATATTTTTTATTTTTAACATGTTTTCTGTTTTATGGAAGGATACTAATAATATTACAAAAAGAAAGAAAAAAGTTATTTTTATCATGAACTAAAGACATCCAACATGAAATCATAAACAATAATTTTTTTCATGGATAAGGATGCCTATAGAACAGTAATGAATAATAAAAATATGAAACCTGGGGGATATAAACCATAAATATTTGGAATCACAAGATTCACATCATGTCATTAATAAATTATGTGATAAAATTACATGATTTTATGGTATTACATAGAATGAATCAAACCAAAATCAATAAGAAGATATCCTAAAACATTCATGTAGTAAATAAAATTCATATCATGAATGATAAGCGATAGAAATTGTAATAATATTTTGAAAGTATATTAAAATGGGATACATTTAGGTTATGACTTTAGTGTCGATTTAAAACATGGAGAGGACTCATACCTTAAATTTGGGTGAAATGATGATTAACTAACTGCAACATAATCCCCATTTATGTATATAAATAATGGAATTATTAGTTGATTCCAAAATAGATATGATGGTTAAATCCTAGAATGAGGTTTTTTATTGTGCATGGTCTTCACTATTTTGATATTTATTCTTCTTTTAATGATTTCATTTTCATTACTTCCATTCATCTTACTCTCTAATCTATTGGTTGAAATGGTTATATCTCTCATTGTGTTAGGTCATTATAGATGAAGGGGGAAATTGTTTTTTGATTGATTTAATCTTATTTTTGTTCTAGATTGATTCAATTTGTTTATTTGATTCCAATTGCAATATTTTTTTTATAATAACAATTATTAATTTAACCTGAAAGGATATTTAAAATTGAAAATTTGTTTACCCTAAATTGAGTCATGACCATTATCACATTCAAGGAAGCCATTTTAAAATATTTTATTGATACAAACTCAATTTGTTAAATCCATAAATTACTAGAACAATAGAGTCATATGAATTCTATACTAAGGAAAATATATAATGCCTATTGGATATATATACTCTTAAAATATAATACAATTTTGGATTAATCGATTTATTTTATAAAATTAAATTTCACTGGAACCCTGTAACAATAAAATCAAAACACACTATGAAACTTCATTTTCGAATCCCAAAAATCTTTTCATTTTTCTCTTTATTTCATAAAATAATTTTTGAAACATACAAAATTTTAATGAACTTTTTTAAAAAAAAAAAAAAATCATTTTAATACCAAATTGATATTGATATCATCATTCTATTAGATTAAACTTGATATTTATGTTAAATTTATATTAATGAGTTATGATGTATTTATGATGATAGGAAAATTGTAATTTTAATTAAACCAGATAAAAATTAAGTTTTCCTTATGGTCCATCAGTAAACATTGAATTAGAATCTATTATATAATGTTTTTGGGTTATTTTATTGGAATTCATGTTTGCGGTTATTTATTTTTGAGTTGTTTATGGAAAACATCATGAGGGTATGTTTATAGATAGAAAATTAAAAGTGTTATTCTTTGGGAATATTTTCATGTTTTTAGTTACAAGTGAGGTGGTTTCCCTAAAGTTTGACATTTTCCCCATGTATGAATTTCATGGTTTTAAAAATATTTATCATGAATTGAGAAATTGTTTTTCATCAACATGTTAGATGAACTTCATAATAGAGATCATATCTCAGTGTATGGATCAAAAAAATGAAAATGGTGAGAATTGTGTTTCTAGTGGTTTTTTTATATATAATGTTATATAGTTTATGTGAGATAGTATTTAAAAAGTCATTATCATGAATTTAAAATGATATTATATGGGTTATAATGACATATTATTGACAACGGTTTTCATGATGATGTTAGGTCACTTCCTAGAGAATAATGAGTTTATATGTTTTGAGGATCTATAGAAATTGTGCCGGGAGGAGATAACAAGGATTCATGGGATTATATAGATATTTTTTTATTATATATATCCACATTGTTCATATATAGTTATTGAGTTCTTCATCATTATTTTGTCACTTAGTTTTTCTATACCACAAAATTTCTTCTATTCACAGATTTCTAAATAGAGCTGACATTATGCACTCTAAAGGATATGCTACATGTTTGTATATTATATTTTATATATATGTAGGTGAGACACCGAACCTTGGGTGTGTATTCAACCAAAAATAGTAAGTAATAATATTTTTGTATGGATCTATTTAAATATCTAATTTTTTGAACATGATGGAAACATTTTATTGGACAGATGTTAGAGATTCCACTATTCATTGACTAAAATTAACGGGAAGAATGATAGGGAAGGTCCACGTTATTAATGAGAAAATAATGGTTTAAAATATTATCAATAATTCAACTTTAATCATTAGACCATTTTTCAATAGTTTTTCATTGGATTTAATATATTTTTTGTGGTTTTTTATCATTTTTGGTAGTTATTGTTTGAACATTAGAGTAAGCTTTCTACTGAATTATTCATATCATTATATGTGTTTCCCTAGGATATAATTAGGGATTATAAATTATCACAACAAAAAAATAATCTGAAATAATGACATCATCCTTATATAGTTTATTTGAGAAGTATCTTCATGATGATCCCTATGATATTGATTTCAGGAAAATGAATGTTGAAAATGGTGTAACATTCATCGAGTGGGGAGACATGATTTTGAAAAAATATAAGTTTTTGATGTGTATGATTGTTATCAAAATTTTTCATGTATTATGGTAGAAAATTTATTTATATGCATGAACATCATATTTAAATTATTACATCCATCATAAATAGCCCATTCTTTTGTTCTTTATCATTCTTAATATTATTCTAATTTTGATTAGTATTAAGATTTAGATTAAAACCATAAGATTTATATGACATCCTTTCCCCTCAATGGTGTTGTGGTTGAATTAGACTTTCCCTTCCCTAGTATCTCACCATTGAGTGTGTTTTCAGGTTATAAAGAAATGATATGTGTTACTTGATTTGTTCTTTTGGTGGGATGGATATATTTTTAATTTTGCAAGACCCTTGAGAGGTATTTTATGGGGCGGGTTTTCAGAACTCCTTTCCTTTCATAGTTCATTTAAAATTATCAATGATGTGAATTAACTAATATGTATCTAATTTAATGTCCCAAACATTTTAGGGATATTGTTTTGTGGGATTGGGTGTAGAAGATGTAGGAGAGTGTGGTAAAATATTGGTATAATGATATATGAGGATTGCATAAAATAAGCTCAATATTTACATCATGAATTAATATTCTTGATATGAATGTTGGTTTATAAAATGAATGGTTTTCATATAGTATTATTTGATGCTTCATATGATGAATTATTGTAATGGATAAAAAATTTATGGAATTAATTTGTTTTCTATGAATTTTGAGTAACTAAATTATTTTTTGGTGGCTATTGGATTTGTGTAATTCTCAACCTGAAGTATCCTTTCACATCATTACTATTAATTTTCCATCATGGTAAGAAGTTAGGTAGCCCCTTGGGATTTCAAGGTTCAGCTTCTCCTCTCTTAGACCAAAGGTACCAGAATATATTTTTTTAATATTATATAAAATCACATTGACTAGAATAAGTTATCATCTCTATATGAATAAAGGTGGTTATATGGGGAAGTTTTATATTAATTTGTTATTGTATTATAATAATTAATTCATTTTCGATACTATATAGAGTTATTATATTCACCATTATTATGGTTCCACTAAATGAATGATGGATGGTAGTTTTTTATCTTTTGTTTTATAGATTATTAATTCCTCATAAAATAAGTAATCAAATTTTTTGTCTTATAGTATCATTCTTGACCAATGACCAATTTTTTCGCTATCTTGAGGTAGTATATATTTAATTACTATATTTGATTTTTATTATATTTATGTGACAACAACGCATTAATATTTTGGGAAATATGGGAATTAACCTAATACTGAAATTAATATATAATTAAATTAAGGATGTTTTGTTGTTTTGATTCAATGATCATGTCTGTATCTCCATATATTATTAAAACCCATTTTTTTAGAGAGTGTGATGTCTAAATGTAGTTGATCTTGTTGTTCTTAACATGTTTACTTTTTTGTGTGTCTGATAACAAATATAACACTTAAATTACTATCATAATTTGAATAAACAATGATATACACAAATTCATATATATACTTTATTATTTTTAGTGAAATATGAATGTAATTATAAACTAATTTTTAATCTACCCAATATTTATCGATCAGTAATGAGTTTCATGTTATTTATCATTAGAAATATATTAATAATTTCATCATTAATTTAACAAGGTATGTAAATTAGATTTTTTGAAAAGAAATTTTTTTTATCGAAATGAGATTTTTTTATTATGAATGGATATTACTCTCAGGTTCACAAACTTGGTCTATTTTCCAATGTGTGTAAAATTCAATAGAAATGCATGTCAAATAATTTAATTTTAGGTAAATGATGTGTTTTTTGATAACTTATATTTTTTTGTATCTTTTTTTAGCAATTGTTTGGGGGGCTGAAGATATATATCAGTTGGGGCACTAATACTATTTAATTAATGATTTTTTTGATATTATGGGAACCATTAACAATAAATAGTTAGCGATACTAGTTTTTATTAACATTGGAGGACAATAATAGTGTTATTTTTTTTGTTATGCATTCTAATGTGTGACACTGAGGTAGTTGGGATGTGTTTAGAGAGGGTATTTTGTATCAATTAATACTTCTATCTTGATCCTTGGTAGATGGCCCTTAATAAATAGTTTATTTATATATGTAGTTTAAAACTATATGGATATTTGATACTACATAATTCATGTGTATCATTTTATTGGTATCTTCTGTAGATTCATAGAGTTTCAAAATAATATTTGAATGATAAATTAATAAATATGGTGAAGCATGTGATGGGGTGTTATTATTTGATTTGATGTTAAATAGTTTATATATATAATGCAAATCATGGTATGGTTGAGTGTAATTCTATATGTATAGTGAATTAATTATGTTATTTGTTCTATTGTTAATGATGATGAATTTTTCGATAATATAATAAAAATAAATAATGGTTTCATCAAAACATGGATAAATGTATTTAAAATTTTAATCTATGTATAATGTTAATTAATTGATTATTTAATTAATAAATAATGATATGATTGATTTTTTTCATGTTATTCATATTGTAAATATAAATTTCCATGGGGGACTATTATGATGATAACGTCTAATGAATCCAAAGATAGGTAGTTTCCCTCCATGTAGTTTGTTGAAAAACCTAGATGGTGTTTTTAGTCTATCTGTGTTAATACATATTTAGCATTTATACGACATGGGGCTACAAAATATAATAAAATGGATTCGAATAAGAATTCATTCAGTATGGTAGAAACCAAGGTACAAGGTGGATGATTAAATTATTTCAATTAGAAATTCAAATACATAATATGATAATAGAAAAAGAAAAATATTAACTTACATAATATAATAAGTGGTGTGGTGGGGCATCATGAATAATATTCATTCTTATGTTAATGAATATACTATTTAAACTATTCTTAGTGGACATAATTTTTTCATAATCTTGTATTAATTAACCTAATGGTCATGGTATACACTCTCTACTCCACTATATCCTGTTTTATAAATGGTTATTTTACATCAGACTGCTAAGAGGTATGTAACTCGATGGAAAATTTAATCATAGAATATGGATAGAATCTAATCATCATAGTTACAACACAACACCATATAAATCTCCCTCGATCATAAATCACTTAATATTTGTAGGTTAATTATCATTCTCAAATAATGTAAGAGATATAGATCAAAATCCTAAACCCATAATCCAAGGTTTTTTTTGTTAATATTACAATTGATTAAATTGAATTTGTAGTAGAATAAAAACCAATAATGAAAACCAATATATGAAACCACTTCATTAAATCAACACATATTATAATGAGTAAACAGAACAAGAAACTATAGCCTCTCATATTAGACTTGAGAGAGAACGGATGATAAAATCCTAACTGAAGGTGCATTGATGTTCTCCTTTAGTAGTGTAAATGCACTCGTGTTGATTGATTATTTTTCATCTTCCAAAAATATATATTTTCATAGAAATAATAATTACCTAATAACTTTTTATAGGTCCCTAATGTCGATTTTTAAAATCATTTAATTTATTTTTCCACAAATTTGGTAAATGTATCTCTCTTTTTAAAATCCTTATGATTTATCCAAATTTTAAATTTATTTTAAATATCATAGAACGAATTCATGAATCTATCTAAATTCCCATGCGTAATAGGTGTCATCAAAAAACTTTTAAATTTTTTAAAAAATATTTACCACAGTGTAGAAAATATTACTTTGGAATTTTTCAATATATTTTTTACTTTTTTTTTATGCACTCTATGATCTATAAAACATTGTGTCCATATGTGTTTCATTTAATGACATCCCTTACACAACCTTGGATAATATAGTTCATTATATCTATATTCATTGCATCCTTATTGTTTCCATTAATTCATGAAATCTCATTAGACCATGATGATGAACACATTTTTTCTACGTACTTCCTTATCCATTTATAACTTCATCAATTCCATTACAATATGCTCGAGATAGATACAAAAAAATAATAATTAGGTGGGTGTTTAGACAATAACATGGATTCAATCATGATCAACATATATATTTCATCTATATTTTGGATTAGATAACCCTATACATACCGTAATAATTCTCAAACTGATGTTTCTAATGCTAAATAATATTATTTCACATGATGTGTTTCTATTTGTTTTTTCTCTCATGGATTTTTCAGAAGCATTTGAGGGCCCACTTTGGTGATTCATGGATTCATTAGTGGTCATGAATGGTGGGATTGAGATTAGAACAAATATATTACTGATTAATATAGCAATATAAATAGATGTATGATGGTGTCAAGTGTTATTTGAGTACATGTGGTGGTATTGTGGATGCGTCCATGGTGGGGGAATCCAAAATCAGGGACGATGATGTTTCATTGTTTAAAAAATACCCAGTTCCTTGAATTTTATATCCCTAGATATATTTATTAGAGATATATTCCTTCTTAATATTCACCTATTATTCTTCACAATATCAATATCTACCTTTGGGGATGGGATCGTAGAATAAGTCTCTCACCACCCACTCTCTTATCGGCCTTTATAGGCCCAAAGGGACTATGGTCACCCGATGATCATTCCATTTATGTACACCCCAAATCATTATCCCTCTTGTCCATGATTGAATATGATTTCCAATCAGGGATTATTTCCTTATTCTTAGTATATATGTCCTTATTTTGGATAAAAATTCAATTAAATACATTTTAAATATATTTCAAATATTACAAATGGATTCAAAAACGTAATAATGGACTCAGAATTTTTTTATTTATATTTTAAAATAAAAAATTTCAAAAAATAAATTACCCACAAATAAATTATCAATGGAATGTAATGGTAAAATAATTTAAAAAAATTAAAGAAGTTTATTTATTAAAATTTAGAATTTTTTTGTTTTAATATGAGAAATAAAATACACCGTCACTTATACTAATGTGATCCTGATGCATAAAATCTTAACAGAATTTTGAGATGAACACCATGCATAACAACTATTATTGTTTCAATGCAAAAAAACTAAATAATTAATATAAGAGAAACAAATTTATTATGTTTCACATAAAATTAAAATGTAGCTTCACACCTTTCGAAAAAACTAATCAATATTGATATTTTAATTTCTACCATTGTGAAATAGTCAATCTCCCCCAACCATACAGTCATATTTCCCAATTTTCTATTATTAAACAATAAACGTAATAATCTACTTCAATATTAAATTTTTATCTCATAAATCAAGGAAAATGGTCATCTAGAGTTATTCTCAAACAAGAAGTACATGCTCCAACCACATGCTTGGAAGGGACCTAAAGTTTCCACAATGTGAAGTAAATATTCACATAACATCATGAATACACTACAGTCTATATCAAAATATTATAATGGTTACGATATGTAGGTATTAATGTTAATAATACCATGATAAATAAAACTAATCAATTATTAAAAAAATGAAAATAAAACTTATTTGGTAAAAATGAATCCTTCCTTTACTGATTAATGATCAGTCTTCAACTAACAGAAATATTATGGCCCTACAACGAAAAAAATCACAGGAATTTTTTAATAACCATATTCATTAGATATAAATATGATAAGGCTATCATGAATAAAATGATAATATATATCTAATCTAAAATAAAAAAAATCCATATAAATAAATTTAAAAACATGGGTTTTCTCCTACAATGTTTCTCAAGGTTATTATTATTTACCTCGACATTAATTATTATCCTCATGAGTTATGTGTGCTTAAAAGATGTAAACATAATGAATTTATTTGTGCTTCAAATTGTTTTCTATGTGTTTTAACTCTACACCTTCTCCAATTCATTGCAACTATATAGATTGTTTGATTAATTTTTGACCATTTAATGGAATTATTTTTTGAAATAAAGTCAATTATTGTAACAACAAAAACATTTATTAACGAAAAATCCTATTGATCTAATTAAATGTATTATTTTCTAATATGATTATATAAAGTATGAAGTTGCTTGGTTTAATTATTTCATAATAATTTAATGAATTGTTATCATAGCTAATATAGACATTAAATAGTGAACAATTTATTAATATAAATATAGTGATTTAAAAATATCAATGTACATAGACAAAGGAAATAATGGAATCATCCAGTAGAATTTATTCATATAATTCCAATTTATTGGAGCTCGGAATAGAGGCAACGTCACTGGGATTTTCACTTTACCATG
Organism: Viscum album; assembly: GCA_963277665.1. Taxonomy (NCBI): domain Eukaryota; kingdom Viridiplantae; phylum Streptophyta; class Magnoliopsida; order Santalales; family Viscaceae; genus Viscum; species Viscum album. The sequence continues at coordinate 332,699,574 of OY728157.1, read as the reverse complement.
ATAATGTTGAGCATAAAACCATTAATGTTGAATGACACTACCTATGGGATAAGTGGAATTGGATAGATACTACCACCCGAGTGATGTTATCCGAGCCACCGCAAGATTCTATCTCCATCTCACACCATACCCTTCGGTCATATGATGGTTTTATAATGGGGTATTTAACATGACCCTAGCACTATAACTATGTGCATTTTTTTGTACATAATAAAATATATATATTCATTTTATTATTGTTACTTTGTAAAAAAAAATTAACTCAGAAACATTATTTTTAGTTAATATTCATTTAAGATAATTATATTTATGAAATAATGGATTTATTGTGAAATAATATTTTAATAAAATGTTATTATTAAAAAAAATTTATTAATGTTTATTAATCATATTATATTAATAAATACAATTTTAAATTTTATTATTGTTTGAAATCTGATTCTCTCAAAACCCATGAATTTTCCACAAATGTTATTTTTTATATTAAAAGTTATAATTCCAATATTTATGAAATTATTTAGTTAAAATGAATATTGTCTTAGGAAATAGGGATCAAAATTATTCAATGGTGAATTTTTCATTATTTTCCAAGACAATTGAATTTTTGTGAAAAAATTAAAAACCATTAAAATATATAATGTGTTTTATGACATAAAAATGAACCAATATTAATGAAATAAAATAGTATAAATGAGATTCTAGAAAAATATATTTTTTAGCATTAAAATAATGTAGTTTTAGGTTTATTTTATTTATTTTAAAATTTTTTAGTGGACCCTCTAAGACATATAAATTATTTTTATCATTTTCAAATGATTCCCTTGATAGTGTGACGCACCTCAACAAAAAAAGCCTTATATTTTAATAATTTTTTCCATTAGCCTTATAAAATTTATTCCACTGTCTTTTTGAACAATCATGAGGTATAAAACCATGTGTTGTTTTGTGGTTTTGATTAGTTTAGTGTGTGTTATCCAAAACCTAAATAATAAAGAATTCATTCTCCTTTATTATATAAACCCGCCATATATCCAAATTCTATTCACTCGAAACCTTTGTAGGTCGACCAACCCCTGACCTCCTCTATCTAGAATCCTTACAAGTCTGTCAATGCTCCCAAGAAGCCTCTCTCGATCATTTTAAAATCATTTGGATCACACTTCCATGTAAGGGAATTATTCCATTCTCATTTTTTTTCAAATTTCACTATATTTTTATAGAATTTTTTTTTCAATTAAAAATGTTGGGATATTATTTAAAACCTCACCATATTTCCATCATCATTTCTGAGTGATGAGATGTCTTTTTCTGTCTCATTATTACATCCCATGTACATCGGTTACAATGCCAAAATTCTATAAAGAATTTCTCACTTCTCATTTACATTCAAGAAATTAATTTTTATTATGAATATAAATTAAATTAAATACATTTGGACAGTTATATATATGAAACCCTTACATTATATTTCATGTACATATGATGATACACCCCATTATCTCTCTTTAAAATTTTTTATTAATTCTTATGTCATGTATTTTTGTCATCGTAATGCACCACAATATTCCATGACAAAGGCATTGTGTAGTGAATACCAAGCCCATTTCACTATCATGGGTTTTCAACATTATACACAATTACATATTGATTAGGGCGTTTAATTTATGAATTCCAAATTTCCTCATCTTTTAATAAATTTTTATTTTTAAAGAATCTATATTTAATGATACACTTGGAACACTTATGCATGAAATAAAATGATTAAGAATGGTACATCCAGATAGTGATCCAATGCAATGGGTAAAGATTATTACTCATATAATTCAAGTTTAATGATGGTTTACTAATTCTAATTCATGTTCAAGGAGTTTTTACTCATGAAATATCATGTTCAATGAGGTTTTACTCATGATACATGTGCAATGAACCTTTCCTCATGCTAATATAATGTTAAACTTTTTTTCCATATTTTTTAGTTATAATAATAATACTATATCATCCCTTTATGTTCATGATACACTTATTCTCCCTTGATATTCCTATTTCCATATGTGTACATTATTCTTCATTTTATTCCTTGGTAACTCCCTTATTGGGCTTTATAGTTCACTGTTTTCTTATACATGTTCTCATGTTATCCCATGCATTGTTACGTAAAATGGAATGTAGTAAAGGAGTTTTTTCAATAAAGATTGTGTGTTTAATGATAAAAGTTATTCCATAATGTTCCTAATTAACAATGAAACTAGACCTCACTATCCTCAGAAATGTCTAAAGTGCATGTTTATGTAATAAATCAGGTTTATGTGTGTAATATAGAGAAGGGTTGTTATTGTTGGTATTAGATGTTATGTTTAGTTATTTATGTGATTAGGATTAGAAAACCCTAATGAATGTCAAATGTATAAGACTATGTATAATATAAAAAACCCAAAAAAAATTGTGAATATTGACTATGTGGTTTATTAATAAAATATATCCATGTCTAGATACGAGTAGTTAGAGGTCACTCTAGCACAAATATATATAGGGGTAAAAAAAGAAAACACTGCTTCGTTCTAGACTTTAATGAGAACTGGTGCATGAGAGAGGGCCTTTTTGAACTCTGGGTTATGACCCTCCCAAGGAATTTTATATTATAAAATAATAAGATTAATATGAACCATTATAATGTGAATCAAAAAAAATTCCCTAGGAATTTATGTTGGGATGTAGATCATGGATAACATATATTGAACCCTAAGAATTCATAAGTTAAGGAAATGCGTGTAATTTATAAGGTATCCATTTTTTATTTGGATTCCTCTTTATGTGTTACCCATAACTATCTTTTTTAATATATCCAATGGGAGATAATATGAGGGCTCCACCTAAAAACCAATTTAAAGATAATTTTAATGTCTTTTCTAATGAGATGCCCACTCTGGTGGGAGCATGAATCACGAAAATTGTCATGATACTATATTAGTTAACCCATGTTTTTAATAGAAACATCGGTCATGTGTAATGTTAAACCCACACCCTCTAATAATGAAAAAGTCACAATCAATAGCTTTATGAGACAAATTTCTCCTACTTTTAATGTAACATCTTATCCCTTAATTTACTAACAATTAATCAACTCCATTGAAAAAATCATCCCCATCCTTCAATGTTTCAAACATGAGATAGTTCTATTGGATTCATATATTATTGATGGTAAGCTGATCTATGGAAGATATTATCATAATATACAAAGATTAAGAATGACATCGAGGTGATTGAATGGAATATTTTATAAAAAATGTTTTATGATAATTATTTTCCACACACCCACTGAATTAAGATGAAAATAGACATCCATTACCTTAATAAAGAATATGAAAAATCCATCAGAACATACAAGTAATACATCATAAGGATTGCAGGATATGCCTTAATATTTGTCGTTACCCCGGAATACAAGGTTTAATACTTCATTGGTGGTATAATAACTATCATATAGAAATCCCTATCGATCCATGACTTCGAGAGAAATAAGGAAATTGTATGATGTGTCATCATGGATGAGATGTAGATCAACAAATCTCAGGGGTATGATAGGGATATGAATTGTAATGTTTACATTTATTCTGATAGTCTAATGGATAAATCCAATGATTCTATGAAACTCCATCACCCCACTTTCTAAATGTCTGGAAAGAATAACACCATAAATTGCCTGAAGGGGATGAGAAAATGATTTAGGTGTGGAAGAGAAGGGCATTGAGCCTCTATCAACAGAAAAGAAAATCCTATGGTTGCGATAGATTAGAGTAACTCTCAGTTCAACCCTCTATTCATTGTTCATCACTTCAACAACAATGAACTATGACACATTGCAAACTAGTACCCTAAGTTAATTGTTTGTGGAGTCATCCATCAACATCCAAGGTAGAAACAATGGGCCTTTTCCATCACTAGCGTGGAGGTGAACCCTGAAAAAAAAGTTGTGACATGTACATTAGTTATTTATTCAAGAATAGAGAACTTAATTTTCGATTCTAATTCTAGACAATCAATTTTATCCTTAATGTTCAGTAGAAAATTCCAAACACCACCACAAATCATGGATGTAAAGATGTATGTGAGAATAGAAATTTGGGAAATCCATGCAACCCATTAATATTACTCTTCCCCCGTCAAAATTTGTGGATTGAACATCCCAAAGAACCTCTTCATAATTTCTCTGGTGGAATTTCATGAAATTCAGGGAATGTAATTATTCCCCCTATATAGAGCCAATATAAGTTACCATGAGAGGGAAATTACACACCATGTGGTGAAAAAACCCCCTATTCTGTATATGTTCATTGAGGGGGATGAATCTTCTTTCGATCCATCATCTCAATAGTGGATATTATTTCCCAATAACCATATGTATCTTTCATAGATGATTGATTATAAGGAAGAATCCAACCTTGAGGACATTCCAATTTTAGGGAATTCATTAAATAGTTTCCTGATGAATTGACTGGTATTCTTCCTTGAAGAGATGTTGAATAATAAATTTATCTTATACCTGGGGAGATACAAATATCCAATAATTTGTATAGAATTGATATTGTAAAGAATGAAGATATAATAAAACAACTACAAGAGAATATTGAAAAAGGGTTTATAGTCCCATGTGCTTCACCATTGGGTGCACCCATCCTCATCGTCAAGAAGAAGGATAGGTCAATGTTTCATTTCATTAATTATCATGAACATAACAAAATCAGAATAAATAAAAGGTACCCACTCCCATGAATTTATGATCTCTTTGATCAGCTACAATGATCACAATACATATCCAATGTGGATTTGTGGTCAGGATGATACCACATAGGGTGAAGAAGGAGGATATACCCAATGCAAATTTTTGTATAAGGTATATGCACTATGAATTCATAGTAATTCCATTCGTACTCACATATTATCTGGTAATCTACATGGACATTATAAGTAGAGTCTTTAGAGATTACCTCTAAAAAATTGGTAGTCATTATAGTTTATATTCTAATATAATCTAAATGAAAGGCGTAGAATGAATAGAATATAAGGATTGTTAAAGAGATATTATAAATTGATAATATCTATGAAAAGTATACTATGTGTGATTTATGGATAACTATGGTTGAATAATTTGGTCATATCATTATAAGCACTGGGATATCTGTGAATCTCTCTATGACAACTGCAATAGAGGAAGGCCCAATGCCAAAATCGATAATAGATATTTATTGCTTACTGAATTTAGTTGAATAATATCATAGATTTGTAAGAAATTTCTAATGATTCTCAAACCCTTTTACCAAGCTAGCTCAGAGGGGTGTCAAGTTTTCATGGATTTTTAAATGTGAAGAGTGATTCAAGGAGTTGAAATGGAGGCTTATCATTATGTCTATTCTCACATTTACCAATAGTGGAAAACTATTGTGATATTTAGTGATGCTTTGAATAATTTATTGGGTTATGTGATGATGAAAAATTACAATTTAATTTTCATTGCATTAAGGCAATTTAATTTTAATGAGAAAAACTATCCAACACAAGATCTGGTGGTGGATAATGTAATATTCTCTTTATAAATTTTGTGACAGTACATCTTTAAGGGGAGGTGTGAAACATACATGGATCATAAAATCAACATTTATATATTCGAACAGTAATAGAGAAATATACATCGATGAAGATGGGTAGATCTGCTCAAAGACTATGACTACTACATCGATTACCACCCTAGGAAACCAACAAGTGTGTGTATACTCTGTGTAAAATGGACACAACAATTCTATCATTCATGAGAATTGAAAAAGATAAAATATTATTATATATTATTATGATATACATGGGAATCATAAATAAGGGAACATCGTCAATCATTTCACAAAAGACTTCTTAACCATCTCTTTTTGATAGTTTAAACGATGCTCAAAAGGATGATATGAGAATTCAGAAAAAAGTGGAAACTATAAAAAATTAAAAATCCACTTAGTTCAATGTTAATGAAGAAGGAATTTGATATTTTGGTAGAGGGATTGTGTTCCATAAAATCTATAGTTAAATAATGAAAACACGGATGATGCACATAGTTCAAATTTCTCTATTCATCAAGGAAACACAAACATGTATCAATATATTTTATAGCATTATTGGTGAAATTACATGAAGCAGTAGATCGATGAGTATTTATCAAAGTTACTATTATTTCATCAAGTGAAGTCTGTGAGGAACATGTCTAAGGGGATTATGTAACAATAACCCATCCCAACATGGGAATGTGCAAAAATCACCAAGGACTTTTTCACTGGAAATCTGATGAAATCCAACTGAAACAATGCTATCTAGGTTGTTGTGGGTCATTATAAAATGACTCCACACTTAATTGGAATTCAAGATGATTACTTATTGGATAAACTAGATCATATATATATATATATATATATCAATGAAGTGGTAAGGATGAATGGAATACCACTATCAACTGTATCCGATCGAAATCCAATATTAACCTATATGTATTGAAAGTGTCATCAACATGGTAAATATAATGAGATTAATATTAGTACAACTTACCATCCTAAAACTGATGGGAGATTTGAGCGGACAATCCAAACACTTGAGGATATGTTGATATCATTCTCAATGAACATAAAAGGAAGATGTGATGAAAATTTTCTTCTAGCTGAGTTCTCCTAAAACAATAGTTTCCACTCAAAAATCCAAATCTCTATTCATGAAGAACTTTATGGGAAGAGGTGGAGAATAGGGGAATGTTGGGATGAATCTGGGGAGAGAAAACTTCTCGGTCCAGAAATGGTTAAAGAAATGTTGGAGAAGGTTATGACCATCCAGCATCACATAAAAATTTCTCAGAGTCAACAAATGATCTATGCTGATAATCATTGATTACAACTACATTTTGATGATTGAGACATGTTATTCCTCCATATATCACAGTGGAAGAGAGTTATGATATTTTAAAAAATAGAGAAAGATTAGTTCAAGGTACATCGGCCCTTTTGATGTACTTGATTGCATTGGAGAAGTGGCATATGAGATATTACTTCACTAAACCTATATTAGGTACACGATGTGTTACATGTATAACGATTGTGTAAGTACATACCTAACCAATCACATATACTATATTCATAGGTGGTCCAATTGGAGAATGTAATTTCTTATAAATAGAATCAGATGAAGATATTTGATCATAGGGAAAATTTTCTACGGAATATGACAATTTCCTACATCAAGGTGTTCTGACGCAACCAAAATATTGAAGAAGAAATTTGGGAATAAGGATAAGATATGAAGAAAAGATACACTGATATTTTTACTATGGGAAAAGAAAATTTTGGGGTGAAAATTTCATAACGGGGAATGTTGTAATGACCCAAACGTTTATTAATGAAAATTCCTCTTGATCTAATTAAATGGTTTATTTTGTATAATGGTATAATAAAATATGTATTTCAATGGTTTTAGGAATTTCAAAATACAGTTAACCATTTTTATAATTGAAAATATAGAAGTTGAACAACGATAAATTGATTAGTATAAATATCGAGTGTTAACATATCCAATTTACTAAGACAATGGAATTGGTGGCCTCATCTAGTAGAATTGATCCATAAAATCCCATTTATCAGATCTCGAAAAGGAGGTAGCATTATTGGACTTCACTCTAGACCACAAACTACCCAATATTCCAAATGTTATGATTGAACGGAACAACCTATAGAAGAAGTGGACGTTGATAGAGATTACCACCAGAGCATTGTTATCCAAGGCACCCCAAGTGACTGTGACTATCGCACACGTTACCCTTTTGTATTATGAGAGTGTTATAAGGGGGTATGTAACAAGTCACTTGCACTATGATTATGTGAATTATTTTTGTATAGAATAATGAATATATATTGATTTTATTATATCACTTTTTAAATAATATTAAATTCACAAATATTATTTTTAGTTAATATTAAATTAAGAAATATATTTTGATGAAATAATTTATTTTTCAGTTAAATAATAATTTAATAATATTTTATTACTAAATTAGTTTTTTTAAATATAAATGATATCGAATTTTGTATAATACAATTTTAATTTTTAGTTATATATTTTTTCCAAAACTGATAAATTTTTTAAAAATATTAGTTTTTATTTTAAAGGAAAAAAATTAACATATTGTGAAAATTATTTATATAAAATTCACATTATTTTTTGAATCCAGACATCAAGATTATCCAATCGTGAATTTGTCATAATTTTATGCGACAGTCGAATTTTTTGTGTAAAATTAAATATTTTTTAAATATATAATTTTCTTATGACTTCATAAAGACCCAATTGTGATGTAATAAAACACTATAAATGGGTTTTTTATTCCAATATATGTTTTACCATTAATATAATGTGATTTTATAATTAATTTTTGTATTTTAAAAAGCCATAGATGACCCTCTAAGACATATAAAATATTTTATCATTTGAAAATAATTTCCTTCAGAGTGTGACTCACCTGCACATAAACAAACCTAATATTTTAATCAGTTCATCAATTGACATATTAAAATAATTTATTCCCCTTCCCTTTATAAGAATCCATTGTAAAAACTGTGGTTTGTTTTTGTTTTTAATTAATTTAATGTGTGGTGTCCAAAACCAAAATAATATAGAATTATCTCCCCTTTCCTATATAAAGACACCCTAGCTCCCACATCCCTTCACTCAAAACCATTAGAGATTTAAATATCTATTACCCCCTCTCTATTGAATCCTCCCATAACTCCCCATACTCCTAATATGCCTCTCTCATACATCGTCCAAGACATTAGATCAAACTCCCAAGTTGGTGATTTCATTTATTCTCATTTTTGTCGAAATTTCATTATATAATTTTACCCTTACTTTTCAATTAAAAATTATTTGGTTTGATTTATAACCCCCCTACTACACTCTTTATGTTTTAATGATGATAAAATTTTATATCACTCATTAATTCCACCCATGTACACCTATTACCATGTCAAAATTCACTATGGAATTTCACTCTACTCATTTACATTCAAGATATTATTTTTTATTATGAATATAAATTACATTAAATATATTATAATTGTATCTATATAACCCCCGTAAATTAAATTTCATTTAAATTTAATGTTAATCCCCTTTCCTTGCCATCATACATTTTTATAAATTCATCTATCAAACCATCTTGTTGCTGAAATTGCACTGAGATTTTTCAAGCCAATGTCATTTTTTAGTGAATCCCATACCCCTTTATCTATCATATGTATTCACCATTAAGAACATTTACCTATTTATTATAGTGTTTTATGTATTAATTACACATTAATTTTTCATGGAATAAATGATGATGTTTAGTGAATCCATTTTATATGATCCATGTGTCACACTTATGTAGGAAATGAAATGATTAAGAATTGTGTGCCTTATAGTGATAAAATGCTAGGGCTAAAGATTAATATCATGATACATCACATGAAATGATTATTTAATTAAAGTTGCAATGATGGTTTACTCATTATAATTCATGTGAAATGAGGTTTTACTCAAGCTACATATATAATGAGCATTGGCTCATGTTAATATCATTTTAAATGTTGTTTCCACATTTCCTAGTTATGATAATAATGATATATCATTATTTTATGTTCACATTTCAATTAGTATACATTTATATTAATATTGAATAAAATGTATTTTATTCATCATGTTATTCTTTGTTTACACCCTTATTGGGATTTATAGCTTACCCTTTCCTTGTACATGTCATCAAGATATCCAATGAATTGTTATGTATGAAGGAATTTTGAAAAGAATTGTGTCAATAAAGATGTTGTGTTTTATGTTCTATGTTTTTATGTAATGTTACTAATTTTCAATGAAACTTGACCGTTTGATTTTCAGAGATGTATTAAGGGAATTTTTTTTAATTAATCATGTTTATGTTTGTAATAAAGAGATAGGATGTTATAATTATTTTCCATAATTGTTAATAATCAACATTATCCACTTCTTGTGGTTCTTATTCATTGATTTTTGTGAGGATCGCATCATTCATATCTATCACTTCCTCTTCTAATACACACAAAGAAGACGACTAATTTCTTGAAATCTGTGATCATTTAAAGAATGCATAAAATTTCTCCCAATTATTGTACCCATATTCAACTTCGTCTCCTAGATTAAATTCACTTCAGTTGGTGTTGAATTTTCCACTTTATTATCATCTTTTATTTAAATTTCATTCGCAATTATAATCTTGGAAGATTAAAATATAAAATATCATCTACCCTAGAATTCTTCTTTCACTATCAATTATTCATGCCTACTATTATCTTCCTTTTAATCAATTTATTTCCCCACAAATTTCGCATTTTTATATTCTAAAATATTCAAAGTATTATATATTAAAATTTCAACTCATCATTACAATATTTTTATTATATTCTTGAATTATCATTCACATATTTTTCTCTTATTGACCAACTATATTGGTTGTATATTGTTTTGAATAAAACTATGTATTGGATATTGAATATCCCTAAGATTCCATGTTAACTCATTCAGGATCATTACACGAATATTCAAATCATGATTTTTGATCATGAACTGTCTCCAAATCCATGATTGGGTACTAGTGTTGGCCACATACTTTTGTAATGTAATGAATATCATGAAGAAATTGAATATGATTTTTAGGTCAATGATTTAGATGGGGAACTTTTCATACTCAATCAAAATGAAATGTAATCGTACAATTATAACAATGAACAATATGTAATAATAATGGTGATATAATAAAAATAAAAATATAATACTATGATAAACTCAAAAAACATATTGGAGAGATTATATTTTTTTTCTAAACTAAAAAATAATGGCATTATCTATTTCATTTCCCTAAAAAAGATCACCAAAAGTTGACACTCCATTAAAGTTTCCTAAAATATTCTTGGTCAATAATGACTTATAAATTATTGAACACAAGACTAAACATTATATTTGAAAGGATTATTAAAGGAATGAAATAGGTGTGGTCAAATACATGGGACAAATTGATGGATAACATTAAATAAAAATACATGAACTTAAATTAATAAGGAAAAATAAAGTGAGAACTACTCACTAGAATAAAATAATTTATTTAAATGAGATATTGAATCTTGAATTTTCATTCTTGGGTTCATAAAATTTCTTAATATAAAATGATCATACGATTTGTATGTAGGGTCCTGAAAAATCCGTAAATGGGATTTTAACCAAATTTCCACAAATAATTGGGGCAAATAATCAAAGAGGAGACACAAAGGGTTGGTCCATGAGCCAGTCCATGGAATCACAATGAGGTTAGGGACTATGAGGCACACCCCTATGTGAACCATTGTCATTCACAAAATGGAGGCGGAGGGCCTCCGCGGTCATGAGGTAGGATGGACGCAAGTCCGGTTCATCGTCGCGAACTGCCCCAACCGCGGACCGTGTCGACCGGTTCAGGACACACCTACTGTCGTTTGCGGAATGGAGGAAAAACCCTCCACAGCCGCTGAGCACCTCTGAGTTCTCCTCATGAAGGAGGGGAGAGATCAATACCCATCGCAAATCCTGAATTGACCAAGTCAGCTGTGAACTGGGTATTTGGTTATGGGCATCCACAAAAGGTGCCGCCTGGCTACAGATACATTACTTTCCCCACTCTATAAAAGGAGACATAAGGGTAAGAAGAAAGGATCAGAGAACTGGAATTAGATTTGAAGGGATAGGAGATCGGTTGAAGGAAGGTTTCGGATTTCGCAAACAGCGAAATTCCCATCCACGAGCCACATCTGGTATATGAATTAAGAAGGAATTGGAAAACGCATAATAATTGGGTGAACTGCAAACCTAAATAATAATAAAAAGGTGAACCGCGAACCATACCCCTTCTGCGGATGACTTCACCGTGGACCAGGGAGTTTATGCCTCTTTTCCAATCTATCGTACTGCGTAGCACCCTCCTCCGCAGACGGAGCCCCAACCGACGAGCCTCCGATCGGCACCGCCCTTGGGCGCTGCTGCCCACCTGGAATCCTCCGTGAACCACCCTATTTTTCGGATTAAACCTGAAGCCATGAACCACCCTGGTTCGTGGATTGTACCTGAAGATGCGAACCATCCTGGTTCATAGGATGCCAATTAGCCAGTGGACCACCCTGGTTCACGGATAGCTTCTTCAGCTGCGTGGCTCTTCCACACGTGAAGGGCGTCACCACCCATAACTCTCGGTGGCTCACCAAATACATCGGTTTTCTCATTTCCAGAACCAGGTAAAATCCTTTCGATCCAGCCAGACCCTCTGCGACTCCCTCGTTGGCATGTTCATCGGCCCTAATTCGAGGCCTCTTCTAGAGCCACCGGATCCACGTGGTGTAACATTCAGGCGCATCTGCGTGCCGTTTTGAGTTCACATACCCACGTTAAACAGGGGAAAAGGGGTTTCCCCGACCCTTGAGAAGATTCCCGAAGCATTCCTGGGTTCACATTCCAATGATAATGTGGAGTCTGAGCTCGGGAATCCCTTTTCCGCACCTCCACTTATTGAGGGTTCCTTGAAGATGGTAAAATACTCATCACAAGGAAGTCCTCATGCACCACAAGAGAGGATATGAGAACAGGAGCACCCATTTCCCTCTCCCCCTAGGCTTTGTCACCCCGGGAGACTATCTCGGAGTATGCCCCAACCTTATGGGCCTCCTCAGAGTGTATGATCTAATTCATCACCCTAGGCCGCCTTCATGCGTAATCCCCACTCCGCTTCTCATGGACGTACCTTTCACGACGTGATCCTCTGGTCCCTGCTGCCTCTTGTTTCTCACACTGATCGTGACTCACATAGTCTTAGAGTAAGCATCGACCATGACATCCTCTTATGGTCATCCTTATAGTGTAATCCCCAATCTTATCTGAACTACGTGGACTTTGATCTCTGTCTCCTAGGCAGGGTACTTAGGAAGCCTCTCTAAGGTTCAAGCCCAACAGCGGGAAATTCCGACCCCCCTTTAACGTTGGTTTACCAACACCTTCTGGGCCTCCTCAGAGTGTAATCCCCAACCCATCGTTCTGGGCTGCCTTTGAGCATATGCCCCAAGCCAACACGAACTACGGGGACTTTGATCCATGTCAAAGCATGGTGCATAGGATGCCTCCATGAGGTTCAAGCCCACCACTCGGTCGTCTCTTCACGTCGAGTTCCACCCTCGTCCAGAAACTACAGGGACATTGATCCCTGCTTTCTAAGAAGGGTACGTAGGAAGCCTCCCTGAGGTCCAAGACCATCAGCCGGTCGATCTGATCATCTCCACGTCAGTTCATTGCACAACTCCTAGTGATGCCTCAAGCGAGTTCCATCCCTTCGGGGTCATTAATCCAAAGAGGGATGGTAAACCTCGGGCAGAAATTATTCTGAACCCCTGTGTCCAGTTCACAATTTCCCACCAAGGTTAAATCCGTGGATACCATGTTTGGGTAAAAACCAATTATTTGAAAACATATGAATACATCTTAAATCAATAAGAGAGTCATGGAAATGGAAATAATTCACCTTCTAAAAGGGTGTGATGAGCCCAACATCCCATCCTATTGACCAATGTGAGTTATTAAGAGTCACTGGTCAGACCATCCGGCGAACGCCTGGCTTTGTAAAGTAGGTCCATCAATCATTGGATACAGAGCCGTTGGGGATTTCATTTCCGAAAACCAAGAACGAGAAAAAAATGGAGAACCAAACGTGAATCTTTATACAAACATGACAGATTTACTTAATCTCACCTAGTGCCCCCTTATGCTCCAAAGGAGGTCCAAGAAAGGTCATTAATTACGCATGGGATTATCAGATGCTGCTTTGACGGGTTTGCTGCTTGTATTTGCTAAAATTTTTTGAAGGCACAACTTTCAGAACTCCCTTCAATCCAATGGCATCAAAAAGGAACTCACAAGTGCGCGCTTCCAACAACGCAAGGACGGGACATCCTCAACAACAGAGGACCCTTTCACCCTCCTAGTGTCTTCAAATCTAGGTTTCGGACGTGCTGATCTGAGAGTAACACGTGAATGGTACTCTCCCAATAGTGGAGGTGGCCATGCACACCCTCCAATACATCATGGTTCATCGGTCGCCTGCCCAACAGCGACCGCAAAGGTGGATACAGACAGCTCATGTCGATGTCTCAACCGTTTCGGGAGTTTATCCCCGGAACGGGACAATGCATACCTCCCTTATCTTAGGGAGGCAGATGAGGTCGAAGTTGGGGACATCAACCCCATCGAACGGGGGTTCCATTCTCAGGCCCCCTCCAAAAGGCGTCATCGCGGTCACGCCACGGCATGACATCCTCGTACCGAGGAGGATGTCTCCCAGAAGATTCATGCCCACGCTCCCCAAGCTCCGGCCCCTCAGACTTCCCGACGAGGGTGACATACGTACAATCAGGGTCCAGTTATCACCATGGTCCCTAAGGAGGAGCTCCGTTGCTGAGGCACAGAGATGTACCATGAGTAGGCACCTACACAAGTTCACTCCTCCCAAGCCCTCCATCCAGATATAGAGGCATCATACGAGTTGGCATGCACATCCGCCAAGATCCATTAAGCCCACCACTCACGCAGGACGACACTTACCAGGCATGTACCTCTCTCTACCCTGGGTCGTGAAGCCCACCAGCTTGACATGGTGAGGACCCGACACCTGCAGGACCAGCTCCTTGGAATTGCTTCAGATGCCCACCATCTTGATATGTTGGCGATCAAAAAATCCTGCCACCCAGTTGTGGCGGAAAATCATAGGCGGACATGTCTCCCCGCCAACAAAGGCCACTGACTCGATACAGTGGTAAACCAATATATGCAGGGCCATCTCCCTACGGACGGAAGTAAAATCTGCCACCCCGATGTGGCGACATACATATAGAGTAACCGAAGTATCCCGGTACAGGGGCAGATTCGTTCACCTACCCCGACACAGGAGAATTGTCAGTACCTACTGACCACTGGAGGACCGAAGCAGGATATTCCTACTCTGATTCCAGAATGGGCCTTCATACCCATTCCAGCCAATGATTTATCTCTACATATCCTGGCAATGAAGGAGGATCAGGTATCGATCCCAGATCATATCTTGCAAACTTGCCAGCATGTAATTGCATCGGCAGCAACAGCATGGACTCAGGCCCATGAGCCCGTCTCCCCAATTGAGGCGACTCATATAAGAGATAATATAGCCACCTTGGAGAAAATCAGCATCCTTGATTCATCCCAGGAGGGTGGCCGGCTATATTCTGCGACGTAAGGGAAACCAGATCAAGCAGCTTCACTCGTTCCAATTGGGGGACACCAGTTCATCACGGTGGATGCTCCAGTGCAGGAAAATATCCCTTCTAAAATTCAAGATGTTCGTCAGCGTATCTCAGTGACATCACAGGACCCAATTAGGTAGGGACCCAGAGGTGAAGGCCGTTGTCAACATCAGATGGTCCCTGCTGCCCACAAAAGAGCGACCCAAGCATGCCGAAGGAAGTAGGAAAATAATGAGCGGGTTCATGACTCCTCTCTAATGGAAACTGAGGTTTCCGACGCCACTAAGCAGGCATTAAAGGATCAAAACTCTGACAACCCATTATCATATTATGGTAGTGGAAGTAGCAGTTGCGAAGGTCCTCACCGTAACATCGCTACGAGCATCTCTGAAGGTCCTCCCCAAAGCACCAGTGGGGGCCTCCCCTGTGGGCATATAATGATCGGTCATGAGAGCTTCTATCTTGATGCGATTCATGGAAACCCTCCACATGACCAGAAGATCGAGCATCAAGAAGGTTCTCCACTTTTTGTGGTCCACCCTGAAGGTCCTCCCTGGGGCATACACTGCAATTACTCTCCATGTAGTGGGACCACAAATTATGATGGAAGTCCTCACTATCATAGTCTCAACTATGGAGGCCCCCTCGTAGTGACGTCTCATCACGACGAGAAGGTCCTCCCCTTGTCTTTTCCTACCATGAAGGTCCTCCCCAGGGGTTACACTGCAACGGAACTCCACATAGCCAAGTATCAGGTCACGGTGGTAGTCCTCACCACCCTGATAGCAGAGGACCTCCCTGTATATACGTCGAGCAACGAGAAGGTCCTCCCCTCGTTTCAGTTCATACTGGAGGTCGTCCCCAGGATGTATCCCATAGTTATTCTCCCTGCGGTAGTAGTGATGGTAGTCCTTGCCATTGTTGTAGTTTTGATTGTATTCCTCGCCACCACGACCACCAATGTGAAGGTCCTCCCCGCAATGGCCCCAAACAACAAAAGGTCCTCCCCTTGCTATGACGTGTCCTGAAATTCCTCCCCAGGATGCGCGTCGAGCGTCAATCCATGATAGTAATCCTCACCATAATGGAAGTTTTTGTGAACGTCCTCCCCGTAATAATGCTACGCAGCCATAAGGTCCTCCCCTTATTACAACATCCCTCGGAGGCCCTCCCCAGGGTGTGCACTGCAAAAGTATTATATGCAGTCAAGCATCAAGAAGTAATGGTAGTCCTCTCCATTACAACCACCATTATAGATTTCCTCCCTGTGGTGACATATTATTTTGACAGGAAGGCCCTCCCCCAGCCGAGTCAAGCCCCAAAAAGCCATCGTATGCCGAGGCACTCCGAAGGACGAGATCGAGCCTGTTAGACTCCCAACGTGTCACTAACAACACCCTTATACAATAAGGAGATGGTCTGGGTCCACCTTGATCTTCTGAACCACCTTGTAATCGCTTACACAATGATTCAACACTTACCGGCCCCACTGCCTCTGATCACACAAGCAGTGAGCACCTCAGTTGGGCTGACAGGTAGAGGAATCACAGGTGTAAGAGTATGCCGATATGCTGCAACTGAGGAAAAGACTAGCCAAGAATGAGATACCAGTTATATTTTCGCCTACAACCACCTCTCAGTACGACATACCAAGAGAATTGTCGGAAGAATGCATCCATGACATCCACCTTAATATATGGACAACCATCCCTAGGCTGATGTCAAGCTTCATGCCCTATGATGGGTATGTAGACCTTGTCAAGATGATAGGGGACCTCCTGCGTCACATCTACCTGGAGGCCCTTTACTCAAAGTGAAAATAGCACCCTGAGAGGCGCAAAGGAAATATGGAGGTAGCGTTCCTCCACGCACTACACCAGTAGTGCCGCCTCATCAGTGACGCTGCAGCGGGAGTCCATATCAGAGGTTGGGGGGAACACGGAGCTCTGCATTTCACTCCCCTCCCCACCCAGAAGAACCCATTCGGTATGGTATCTTGCAACGTTTTCACATCAAGACAGAAATAAGGTGGACCCCCTGTTCAGGAAAGGGAACACACCCAATAGAGTCGGGCCTTCAGTAAGTCTCAAGAGCGTCATTATTGGTGGGAACGAGCCATTCAAAAACTCATGAATCAGGCCACCGAGAGGATACAGTAGGTCTCTCACCTAAAAGAGTCCAATCAATGAACACTGTCTGCCTCCCCAGAAGGGAATGATCCACAGGTGAATTCATCACCAGATTCGGTTCACCCCTGGATGGGGGAACACAAGATCAGGCCGGTCGCGATAGCCGTAGCCACTACTGTAATCCAGTTTCAACCTCAGCCTGTAGGTCTAGGGCCATTTTTAACAACAAATGACCCTGTAAGACCAATAAAACCGAGAAGAGACTCAACGTCCAGGGAACAGAGCCATCCCCAGCCCTCAACGTTGGGGGCATTATTACCCCCTCAACAACAACCTCCCCCACAAGAGTTGGTATTCTCTTGTCTAGGGTGGACAGTCAGAAGTGGAGGTTCTCATCCTATCTCGTCATATGAATCATCATCCCCTCTGAGAGGAAGGCACACTGTAAGGTCGCATCAAAGAACTCTCTGCATCGCCCATCGTCAAGAGGTCTAAAGGCAATCCCAAGTCATGAAAGGGAAGGCCAGTAGAAGGCGTGGGAGATCCTCTTCCTATTTGGACGATGGCATCCCCTACACTCCCCAATATGAATTCATCAACGCGATTGAGGCTAACCCCGAGGGTAACACTAGAGAAACTGTAAATCTGGACGGATCAGGAAACAAAGGTTCCGGTCAGGCTTTGACTCACAATGAACCCCCAGGTGTGCACACCCGAAACCAAAGGGCCGCTTAAAATATGGCTGCCCCTTCAGCTAACCACCATACGCCCACCCTGCATGCTTCCTGCGAGGATAAGAATAAAGGGAAAGTAACCCTTAACCCATCCCCCTCTCTCTATAAAAACGATCCACTTACGCTCAATGATAGGTTCTCTCGACAAAAAGAAGAGATTAATGAATTGAGGCGGCTTAACACTGGCTACTCTAGAAGAACCACCTTATTGAAGGTGTGTCCTGAGAAGAGCCACATAATGCACTCCCAGTAAGAGAAACTCAAAGGATAAGGCTTGCCTTGGCAAACGAAGCATGATCAGGGCTCCTACCCAATGAAGAGACTGGCCCATCCAGCTACCTAAACGTGGATGATGAATACCAGGATTTCCCTACACTTAGGAGACAACCGGAGCAAGTACGCCTTAACCCTCTGAGGGTACCCAAAACGGAATATGCACCCTTTGTGTCGGCCAACCCGGATCCTCAATCAATGCCTTGGGCTACGCCTGCCCAGGACCAGGCCCAACAGGATGTCAACCAGGGAACCACCAATACCATCGAGGAACTAACAGATCGATTGGAAGTGATGGAAGGTCGACATGCCCCGATACAGCCGTAGCGGAAACCTTACCCAGATTGGCTGACCAACACACCACCTCCACCCAATTATGGGATCCCTGTATTCACCATATTCAATGGATCAGTCGATCTAGAGCAGCATTTGATGCACTATGCATCCTATTGGGACCCTATGATGGGGACTCCGGAACAACAAGATGCAGTGAAACTCAGATTTTTCATGCGGACCTTGAAAGGATCCGCCTTCATTTGGTATACGAGTCTGCCAACCCATTCGATAAAGAGCCTGGAGGAAATACAGCAGCAGTTCTTGTTCCACTTTAGCTCAACACTGCCTAAAACAACGGTCAACGATCTCATGAACTGCAAGCAGAGGGAGAATGAGAGGGTGTTAGATTTCATCGCCAGATGGAATGGTCTGACCTATTCTCTGAACAGGCCAATGCCTCAAGATGAGATGCTAGCCATATGCATCTATAATCGTATAGATGATATACAAACACCGCTCATACTGGTGGAGTGTACCATTGGATTTCTCCATCTCTCATACATTTCATAGAGAATTGAGGACTCCCTGCAGCGGACAAATTCAAAGTCCCGAATAGCTTTGCATGCTCCTGCGAAAAGAGAACCAAGAGATGAAGTGTCTATTGTCATGCTCAACCCAGCCCCTATGCCTGCTCCGCCTCTCAGGCCTCCACTAAATCATCAAGGGCCCCCTGCATACCAGCAGCCTCCGCCGCCTAAACGGGACGATAAGAGATGACCGAAGCGGAACCAGTTTTAGGAGAGGAGTCAAAAAGTATACTCATTCCGAGACGATCATGTTCATGGCTGCTTCATTGCCGCCATGAACTGCAACTTGCTCCGAATCCCAGAGCTGAGAAACCTGAAGATGTCGACCACGATGACAGGCCAGATTACTGCCCCTACCATCAGATGTTGGGAAATAGTATCTGAGAGTGATTCGTATTCAATGACCTCCTGGAAAGTTTGGTAGATTATGGACAAGTTGAGCTGGGACCACCCCCAGCGCATGTGTCATGTATCTCTACCACCGACTCCGACAAAGAGGAAGGGTGGCAGAAAGACACCAGTAAGAAGGGGAAGAAATTTGACAACTGGATGACCCAGAAGACTATCAACCGAGCCTAGGGAATACTCCGAGATCAACTACAGCAGCTGGTGTTGCCACCAGCAGCCCCTGGAGCCGCAAAGTGAACCACATCGACCTCACAACCCTCCACAAGCCGGTTATCCGGACATGGCCGAAGGAGGAAGCAATCACAAGGGGAGCAGTTCACGATGGTGCCAAAGTTAGTCCCGACCCTCGCAGATTTCATGCCCTCGAATTTGGAACAATGGGAACCGACCTGCAAAACGACACCATCAGAGACAACCGATCAGGTTGACCTATCAGAGGATGAAGAGCCAATATTTGGTTCTATCAATGTCATCCATCTCATAGAATCATTCCTAGAAAAAGGGTAGGACTACGAACCCTATTTCCCTGCACGAGGAGCCGGGAAGAGGAATCGCAGATGTAGAGGATACCTGGGGAGGTGCAGCCGCGACTGACACCAACCCTATGGTTGGACCTTAGCCCAGACCGTCAATATTGCGGAAACCTATGGGAGATCCCTTCAGCGGACTCAGAAGGAGAGGGAATGCCCTGCCACCCACATAAACAACCACTCTCACCCAGTTGTTCTGCGATACACACCAGAGGAGGAACAAGTGTCTGGTCACCTAGGGCGCAAAAACAGACCGGTCAGGAAAAGTCTTCAAAATGTTGGAACACTATCGACATCCGACCCCAAGACTGGTCCTCCTAGTCGAATTCTCTAGCTCCCAAAGCACCCGCTAAGACTCTCCTACCAATGGAGAAGCGTCGACCACTAGAGAAAAAATACGACATCCTTAAGCAGCTGGTATCTGTACCGGCCATGTTTTCAATCATGGATTCCCTGAGTTTGTTAGCTGACCTTAGGGAGGCGCTTATCGAAGCCTTGATCATCCCCCAGGAATTCCATGCTGAGGTAGCTGCTGCTAGGATTTACCAGACGGAAACCGGCCCAACTGAATGAAATACGGTGATTTCCTTCACCTATCAGGACGAAGATTCCATCATGCAAGGACACATCAGACCGCTATATGTGTCCGGAAGACTGAATGATATTGAGGTACAAAAATTATTTATAGGCAATGGCTCAGGAGTTATCCTCTTTCCCCTAGAGACACTCCATATGTTGTGTTACAATGAGGATGATCTAATTCCCTCTGCCACAACTCTGTTGGGTTACGACAAGAGTGAGCAGAAACCAATGGGACAGATTAAGATGAAGACCCATTTTGGTGACCTCGTAGCCTACATGGAATTTCTGGTGGTTCAGCCAAGCACAGCATTCAACGCCTTGCTAGGAAGGCCTTGGCTCCATAAGCACATGGCCCTTCCTTCACCATACCACCAGTGTATTAAGTACTGTGCCAATGGACAAAGAAGGACGTTGCACGCCGACAAGGCCCCTTTTGAGCTCTCTGAGTCACATCACATCAACATCGGGTTATATGTTCAAAAGAAGAAGAAGCCTTTGATCGACATCGTCGACTGGATCCCCGCTCCAAATGGCCTAGAAATAGTCCCTGACGACCCCCTCAGGTAGCTTGGCAGAGATTATGTCATGCCCATCAACAATGTTGAGAGTAGGAGTTCAAGTCTGGACACGGATTTGGATGTCCTCATGACATCATCCACGATGGTCGAGCACAACAGGGTGGGAACGTCTACCAACCCTCGATTTGGGGACGAATACTCAAATAGGGATGCCCACGATGACTCTCCCTCAAAACCTCAAAGGCTCAGACTAGAAAATATCTCCTCGTCAGATCAAGAAGATGAGGACATGGGATAAGAAGAGGGGGAATATCTCAGAGATACACCTCCCGCATTTGAGGAAGGTATCTTTACCACTATGGACGAGCTCAGGTAAATAATCCTAGTTACCGAAGAAG
Source organism: Viscum album (assembly GCA_963277665.1). Taxonomy (NCBI): domain Eukaryota; kingdom Viridiplantae; phylum Streptophyta; class Magnoliopsida; order Santalales; family Viscaceae; genus Viscum; species Viscum album. The sequence goes on along the minus strand of OY728157.1, from coordinate 332,677,768 downwards.
ACCCAAGGACCACTCCCATTAGCACGGCCATGTGTCCTGAGGAACACGAGGTATATACATCCTTCCTAAGGAAAAATCAGGATGTATTTGCATGGAACTACATTGAAATGCCAGGACATGATCCCAAGGTAGCGACACATCACCTAGGTCTCCCAGAAGACCATCGGGGATACAAACAGGCCGCTAGAAGGTCACACCCCTCAAATGCTGCAAAGATAGAGGCTAATGTTGATAAGATCATTAAGGCATGATTTATCAGGGAAGTACAATACCACATTTTGTTGGAAAACATCTTCCCTATCATGAAAAAGAACAGGAAAATCTGCATCTGCATTGACTTCAGAGAGCTTAATCGGTATTGTCCAAAATATGACTTCCCGGTTCCAATCACTGAGTTGTTAATTGATGTGACGGCCAGGTATGTGGCTCTATCCTTCATGGACGGCTATTCTGGATACAATAAAATCAGGATGGACTGAGAAGACGAAGAATCCACTACCTTCAGGGCCCCTTAAAGGCTATTATATTACAGGGTCATGCCCTTTGGACTCAAGAATGCTGGCACCACGTATCAGCATGCCATGCATCGGATCATTAAGGCGTTCCCAGGGAAATTCGTTGAATGTTATGTGGATGACCTAGTAGTAAAGTCCAGATAGTGCTCGAATCACATATAGGACCTTGGGACTGTCTTCAACAAGCTCAAATAGCATAGCTTGAAGATAAACCCCTTAAAATGCGCCTTTGGGGTTACCTTAGGTAAATTCCATGGCTTCGTCGTACGCCATCGTGGCATCGAAGTAGACCCTGAGAAAATGAAGGTTATCCTGAGCCTACCACCCCCTTGAAATCTCACTGAGCTGAGGGGATTCCAAGGACACCTGACCTATATTAGGTAGGTTATAGCAAACTTGGTAGGAAAAAGATTCCATTTCAACAGGTTGATGAAGAAGGGGATCACGTACCAATGGACGAATGAATACCAAGAGGTGTTCAACAACATGAAGAAGTACCTCTTAAGACCACTGGTGCTCATGACCCCGGTCGAAGGAAGGCCTCTCATTATATATGTGACAACACTAGAATAGTCATTGGGAGCCTTCCTCGCACAGAAGAATGACGCCGACTGTGAAAACAGTCTCCATTACCCCATTCAAACCAGGATTGATATTGAGACACAATACTCGAATATCGAGAAGAGCTCTCTGGACATGGTCTTCATGGTTCAAAATCTACAACATTATCTATTGCATCATGAGTTCCATTTGATCTCGCGGAGTACCCCACTCAAGAACATCCTACGTCGCCTGATGCTAACCGGACTCATATCCTGATGAGCGGTCATCCTACAATAGTACGACATCCGGTTCGTGCCTCAAAAATCCATCAAGGGCCAGGAATTAGCAGACTTTCTGGCAGACCACCCTTCAACAGGGACCACTGCACCGGATGCTGAACTACCTGATGAAGATATCTTCTCGGTTCAAGAGGAGGTACCAACATGGGAAATTTACTTTGACGGTGCGTCCCGAAGCCCCATCGGAAACGGGTTAGAGGATCCCAGATTCATCAAATTGGGTCTGGGGTTAATACTCGTGTCCCATAAAAGGTAGTTTTTTCATATTCTTTCCTCTTGTCAGAGGGATGTACGAACAATGAAGAAGAATATCAAGCCCTCATTGCAGGCCTAGAACTCGCACTCTAGGCACAAGTACATCACCTTAAGGTAAAAGGTGACTCAGAGCTGGTTATCAAGAAAGTCAATGGTGATATTACTGTTAAAAAGGAGGAACCGATCCCCCTGTTTGACCATGTCTTAGGACTAATGGCTGAGTTCTCCATAGAAACAACAGTGACTTATATTCCCTGGTCCCAGAACGCTCAGGCTGATTCATTAGACAATGTAGACACGACCCTAGCCGACCCGGACTGGTATGAAACAGTCATTAGTATTGCTCATCGTCGAATGGTATTGCCATTTGTTCGGGCTAAGACGGAAGAGATCCATGAAGTCAGTCCTGTCCCCGAGCCATATGCTCCTGCTACCGGATGGATGACCCCCATCACGAACAACCTTCAACGGGGATAGATTCAATTAGACAAGGCTAAACGGGATAAAATACGGAGAAGGGCAATCAATATTGTCCTATATGGCAACACGGGTTAGCAAGAGGTCCTATACAAATGTGGCCTCAATGGAGTGCTCCGTAGATGCATCGACGAAGAAGAAAATGTTGTCGTCATGACCGAAGTACATGCATGAGCATGTGGAGAACATCAAATATGAGCCATGCTCTCCCATCAGGTTCGAAGGACTGGGTACTATTGGCCCACAGTGTCACGAGACTATGATCATTTTACCGTGAAATTCCACTCATGCCATATTTATGCCAACTTCATACACCAGCCCCCAGATTTACTTCATCAAGCTAAGTACTCCTGGCAGTTTGCTGTCTGGGGGATGGACGTCGTGGGACCGTATCCTCCTGCCATTGCCAAACAACTGAAATATATCCTCACGGCGACTGAATTATTTTCCAAATGGGTAGATTCCATACCCCTCAAGGAAATGGGTGCATGAAAAATTTCCATCTTTGTGAAGGCCAATATCATCACCATATTTGGTGTCCCTCACACTATACTGACGGACAACAGTGCCAATTTCCGCTCTGCTATGTTGGAAAAACTATACCACGAGTATGGTATCAATTCTAACCACTCATCCATCTACCATTAAGTGGACAATGGACTGATCGAAGCTCTCAACAAGACCCTATACAACATCCTCTAGAAAATGGTGGACAAATACAAGAATTCATGGCCAGATAAACTCATACATGAATTGTGGGCGTATCAAACCACAATCTGCACCGCTACTCGGTCTGCCCCGCACTCATTATTGTATGGCACGGAGGTGGTCCTGCCCATTGAACTCCAACTTCCCTCACTCTATGTTGCCATCTGTGATCGATTATCTGATGATGAGTAGTCAGAAAAGCGGTTAGGTGAGTTGGTAAAGCTAGAGGAGAAGTGGTTGCACACTCTTCAATCCTGGAAGTGTACCAGAACTGGATCGCACGAGCCATTAACAAAAAGGTCCACCTCCAGTCATTCTTGGAAGGAGAATTAGTACTCGTCCTCTGGACCCCAATGAAACCTAGAAAGAAGACTCCAAAGCTAGAGCCCAAGTGGGAGGGATCATATGCTATACACAAGGTCTACTCCAATGGAGCGTAGGCCCTGATCTCTATGGACAGGAAATTCACTACAACTCCTACCAATGCGAGATTCTTGAAGAAGTTTTTTGCATAGAGACCAAGAAACACATCATCCTCACCACATAATGTTAAACTGCATGGAGTACGTCCTCACCACATAATGTTAAACTGCATGGATTTCTTCATTACCGCACGACGATAAATAGCATGGATGAAAAAAATAAGATGTACACATCGTCCGAGCTATATGACATTAAACTGCCAAGAAACTCGTCCTCACCACATGATGTTAAACTGCACAGAATCTAATAATTCACCATCGTCTTAACCACAATACGTTAAACTGTACAGACCTTGCCCTCAATGCATGACGTTAAACTGCATGGAATATTATAATTCCCCATCGTCCTAACCACAAGGCGTTAAACTGTACATACCTCGTCCTAACCACAAGACGTTAAACTGTATGGATTTCATAGTACTACATACGTCTTTATTCCTGCCCTCGCAGGATACGTAGCAATGCCAGGATCCCCTATCCTGGCCCATCCACTTCAAAATCAAATTCCCTTCCCCCGTGTATGGACCGGACCTGCACACGGGGTATCACCTTTTCACAGAACTACCTGTATCTTGATTCTTTCCCTCACAGGATACATAGTGATTCCAAAATTCCACACCCTGGCCCAGCCACATAAATTTTTTTTGCCCTCTTCTCCTATGTGAAGACCATACCTGCACGAGTGTATCATCTTTACAAATGACTACGTGAGGCATGATTCCTAACCTCGCATGATACGTAGTGACTCCAGAATTCCACACCCTGGCCCAACCACTTCAAAAAAGGTCCCATTTCCCCCGTGTATGGACCAGACCTGCAAGGGATGTATCATCTTTTTAGATAACTACGTACGGCTTGATTCTTACCCTCACAGGATACGTAGAGACACCAAAATTCTCTATCATGGCCCAACTACATCAAAAAAATAGTTCCTTCTTTCCCATGTGTATGGACCAGACCTGCACAGGGTGTACTTCTCGTCCTTACCACACGAAATTAAACAGCACGGACAATGATGTTAAAAATGCCCCTTCCCCCGTGTACGGACCAGACCTGCATGGGGTGTATATCTTAGTCCTTACCACATGATGTTAAACTGCACATAAGATTTCCCCACTGCATGACGTTAAACTACGCAGACCCCCCTTTTGTCATTCACGACAGGTCACCTTCGTCCTTAACGCATGACGTTAAACTGCATGAAGTTTGTCCTCACGAGATGACGTTAAATTGGATGGACTTCGTCGCAACCCACCCTAGACACATGGTGTTACAAGATGGAGATACTCCTTGCACACTTGGATACATCCTTCCCATACAACAGACTCCATGACCCGGATAACAATGAATCTTCATAACCACTCATGGCCATCGGACATGGAAAGTTATCGACATGTGGACATCATTGTATGACTATGCATACCATTCCCTTAGTGGCTCTGCATATTGATAGCCCCTGGCCCATCTACCAGAGGAAATATTTTCACAGGTGGCACTCTTCCTAGCTCCGTACGCTTACCGGCATCAGATCCCCCAAACCATATCTCTTGATCCAGATGTTTATAACAAAGTGGTTTAAAAGTTCATTCCCCTTTTCACAGTCGGGTGTTGCCAGGGATTCCCTATATGGCTAGCCTGTGTGTCTGCAAGTTGTTCACATAGCGACCTACATCAATAAACATCAAGCGAGGACGATGCTACTTTGACTCAACGGAAAATTGTAGTGAAGATGTTTTCTGTATACCCAGACACCATTATCCCCACATGCTGAACTCAGCACTAGGATCAATAACGGATTCTCAAAATCATTCATGGCCATCAGATGTGGAATATTATTGACCCGGGGACACCATTATACAACTATGCATACCATGCCCTCAGCGGCTCCGCATAATGATAGCCCCTGGATCATCCATAAAAGGAAAGATGTCCTCAAGCGGTACTTCTCTTAGCTCCGTACGCCTACTAGCCTCAGAGCCCCCACACCATACCTCCTGATTAAGGAAAGCTCAAAGTTACATTTTACGACCTTCATACCCCACCCTATTCTAAGTATATCAGAACATGTTGACCCAGTTATCTTTCGTGTGGCTATGGAAACAGTCACCCAATGGTCCGACCACTATGACTAAAAAACATAGAGTACTTCATCCTCACCGCACGACGTTAAACTGCATGGAGTGAAGGCACACCCCCACAAACAAGATAAATCAGCGCAGTGGGGGTCTTTAAGATTTAACAGCAACCAGGGACGGATGTCCCTAACATTCCCAGATGTTTCCTCACCAGATGAAAGACTTTGTGGCCCAGAAAATTGAGGATCCCAATGACCACTCACGACCATTGGAATTGGAAAGTTATCGACCCGTGGATACCTTTGTATGACTATTAATACCATTCCCCCAATGGCTCTGCATAATGATATCCCCTGGCTCATCCATCAAAGGCAAGATTACCACAGGAGATGCTCTTCCTAGATCCGTACACATACCGACCTTTGAGCCCCCATATCATCTCTCATGATCCCAGAAGACCTAGAACCATGATTTACACCAATGAACCCCTTTCCTCGCCTAGGGTATGTTGAGGTATTCAAGCCCAGTTATATTCTGATAAAGAGCAGCCATCGCAATAATGCCCCTGTCCCCGCTACATGACATTAAACTACATAGAAACCTTCAAAAATGCCCCCGTCCTTGCCTCCTGATGTTAAACTGCATGAAAACCTTTAATAATGCTCATCGTCCTTACCACATGACGTTAAACTGCACGGTTGAACCCATCACGGGTTAAGTAAGAAACATAGGATTTTTCACTATCTTGCAGTGCACGGGTCAGACCTGCACGAACCACCACCTCACACCAGCATAAGAAAGATTTACTTCACCTGTTCTTAGAAAGTTTAGTCTAGATATTTCCCCTATATTCAGGCACCCTCTCATCATAAGACATACTTTGTACTCAGAAAAAACCGAACTCTCATAAGCCACCCCTGGTGGTTCTAAATATCAACTTATCTAATGTTTCTCGGCTATCGAAAGTGGATAGTCAGTGACTTAAGGTCACCTTTGTATGACTATGCATAACATTCCCTCAGCAGCTCTGCATATTGATCACCCCTGACCCATCTACCATAGGCATGTTTTCCTTTGGAAATGCTTATCTTCGTACGCCTCTTGGAATCTGAGCTCCCATTTCTATCCTGGGATTCAAGAAACCCTATGAGTTATAGATTACCAACCTCTTTCACAATCCTACCTGAATACGAAAAAACATCTTTGATGAGAATACCAAGAACTAGGAGAAGGTTTTTAAATTTCAGATGATGTCCCAGCTGCATGACGTTAAACTGCATCATCACCCCTCCCTTACGATGACTAAATGCATAGGGAGGTGGTCTACAGATCACGCTCTTGATTGGTACACATCTTCCCCAAACCCTTTGAGATGTCACACTCCCCTTCTGAGCCTCCCATGGTGGTTTTCATTTCTTTCCATGCCACCCATCGTGGTACCCATAAGCCGGACTTCCATGAAGTCCCCTGGCAATCAGAAATGGATTAGTCATTGAATTAAGGACACCTTTGTATGACTATGCATACCATGCCCTCAGCGGCTCTGCATATTGATTTCCCCTAGCCCGTCTACCAAAGGCAAGCTTTCCTTCGGCAATGCTCTTCTTGCCACTCTACGCCGACATGGATCCCATGCCCTGAGACGTGCCATGCATGCCATTCAAATTCAAATATGTTTCCCCCACATGCGTCTGAAAGGTTTTAAGAAATATTTTAATCATTTGAACCCCATTGGGACCATCGTCCCACCTTATTTGCTCAAAGTTGTTCGACCTAAAACATTAGTAACCATAGTCTTGTCAGTGGGACCTTAAACCACTCATAGAAGAAAGAAACTCAAAGCATGTTAGGCCGAAAACCCAATAAGGGAGACCTAAGAAAAAGCTGGGTTATACCCTCTTGGCCCATACCGAATGGGCCCAGGAAAAATCAGGGCATTAAAAGAAGAAAAAGACAAAAAGTTTGTAGGGTTTTCATTTAAAACCCTAGCAATACTCAGACTATGCTCGTTGTATCCCATGATCTAGGAAAAAATTAGTGCTTGTTTTCCTGTGTTATGATTAGTTCTGATTCAGTGAATTGTTATTTTCACAACAGTTGTTTTAAGTAAAAATCAAACCACAACAACGAGGGATTAATGGAGACTGTATTTTATTCAGAAAAAAAAAGGAGGACGTCCACAAGTCGGGGTCTCTCCTTTATAAAAACCAGAAAGAAAGGAAGGGGGACAGAAGGGTATGTGAAACAGGGGATACAAAAGTAGATCTGATAGTTATAAAGGAGCCTAACTTTCTCTCCTCACCCGATCAGCGACTGCACGATGAAGGTCATTGCAGGAATGTTCCAACACTGCCTTCTCCCTAGTCTCAGCCTCACCCACCAGATAGATACGCTTCACTGTGGTTTGGAGATCATTGATCCCTTTTCTGGTGACTTAAAGATGTCCATTCATAGTTAATAACTGATCCCTTAGCATCGTTGCTAGTTCCTCGCATATATACAACTCGGAGGATAGGATTGCCACCTGATCTTGGGAGATCGCCTCCCGTGCTATCAGTTGATGGAGATTTGTTGTGGTTTCCACCAAGGTTTGGTCCTCGCAATGAGTGGTATCGAAGTGAGCTAGCATGCATTAAATAGTGGAAGCTTCTTCGCGGGCTATGACAACTTGGAAAGCATGAGAATGGAAGTGTCGAAAGTCAAAGCCGCCCGACCCCAATCCCAGGAAGAGCTGACGATGAGCTTCAGTTTTCGTAGCTATTTTGGATAAGTGGATTTTGTTGATGATATAAAAGATTTGGGTCCTGTCCCACCTTCGCACTGCCCTCTAGTCTGCCATGATGTGAGGATCTTTAGTATCCTCACTGGATTACATGAGAATAAAGTCTGGCATGGCAGCCCGTGCAGACGTGTGCTCGCTAGAAGTTGGCTCTGATGCTGGAAATTATGGGGATCCTAACCCCGGTTCAGGCTTGGGAACTAAGTGGCTAAGCCCGATATCGACTTGCGGAACCATCGGGATGGTCTCACAGGGACCCGACACCACATGGTCATCCTCATCCATGCACATGAAGGATGAACTTTCCCGGACTGCGACCACCGTAGGGTTGGGAGAGGAATGTTCTCTGAATCACTTTGATCGGCAAGTCATTAGTCGGTCCTCCCTTGAAACTGATGAGGAAGGTGTAGTGGATTCAGAAACCACCATACCTCCCGATATGGGAGTCTTCTGGACATCCTTCCCTAGGATCCCATCAGGATAATATTTTACCCATGTTTTTGCATACTCCATGGAAAGGCCGGCAGCTGCGCCCGTATCATGCAGGGTAACGATTGTGTCAGATCCCTCCCACGTCAGCATCAGCCACCACTAACGATCTATGGCTGGATGCAGTCCATGGGCCCGAGGAGGAGGAAGGGAAGCTTGGACATTTATGCACCCATATTGGAGTGAAAAGGGATACGGGACATACATCTCGGATAAAGAAACATTGTCTATCCGTGTGGACTAAAACCCGTCCCACAGGGAGACCATGTAAGAGCGCTCCTCTTGGCTCCCATGGCGGTTATCGATTAAGACGCCATAAGGGGAGGGATAGGGAGTGAAGATGAAATGGGAGAAGTCTCTCAGGAGCTAGATGACTTCACTAGAGTTAAGTGATTTCAAGCGAACTCCGGCTATATCTAGTATGGTAGGCTGAAAGGTAGGATACGGGATGGCTGTGTTGTGACGATACTCATAACATCGACAGTTATTCGCCACCCATCAATGAAAAAATTGAAATAGACCGCTTAGACAATAGGGTGACCCGCCCACCGGCATGTGGCCTAGTAGCTCGTAGATATGGGCCAAAGTGGTCACGACTAAATTCACCAAGAATCCCTCTGCTAACTCGGTCTCCATCATCAAAGTGCAGGCCCAGACACTGGGATTAACATACCAGGATGGAAAGAGACATCTGCTAAAAAACATAGCAAAAAGACCGGCCAACCAGAGCATGGGTGACACAGCAGGGCACACCTCGTAACCCCATGACGGATAGTCTCCTTCTTCCAGCACCGCACAGTAAGAACCTTGAATGGTATGTGACTATTGGGAAGGATGAGTCCTGGGATGCTTAATCATCGGCGTAGGACGGATGGTGTTCGAAAATAACCCTATCCAAGTGATATAAGGAATAAGTGAGTGGGAACGTAAAGCCTGATCCAGTGACTACTCAGCCATGGTTAGCAGCTCCTTCGCCAATATAGGCACATGTTCAATGTCGTCCCATGAATTGGGAGTGGGAAAAAAAATTTCATACATCTCGCCAGCAATCGGTAGTCCTCCTATCTAGTAGATGTCCTACAGACTAATGCCAACTTCACTGTTGTAATGGTGAAAAGTATTAGTACTTGAACACCAACGGCTGAACAGGTCGGGTAGGATCAAAGAAGGTGGGTAGACAAAAAATTGGGAATCACACACTACGGAGTATAGGATGATAGATTCTAGAGAATCAGGAGACTCCCGACAGTGGTGATGGACCCAAAACGCCCAAGCGCAATCATTTGTGAAGATCAACCCAGACCGAAGATCCCACCTGGGAACCCACCCCGCATCAAGATCCCTTCAAGAAATATTTATAATAGAAGGGTAGTCCTTATGGACATCTTTCTAAGAATAGTCTTGAGTGCACTGATCACTTTGGGCCAAGATAGATCCCCTCAGTGTAGATGTGTCTTTCGAACCGAAATTAGAAATTATCCCCCCAGATTGGGTAATGTTGGCCTGAATGCATTTTGAAGGAGCTTACAGGAAAGGACAAGGGAGACTTGCAAAAGTATGGGGGATTGGGGTGTCGTCCAGAAGACCAAATCCGTAGGGAGGGATCCAATTAGATAATGGATTACTCAAAAACTCCAGAGGGAGCAAGTTCTTCAATGCTATGTCATCAGGAATGTTGGACCGGCTAGGGTCACCTTTGACGCTCTCCGCTCTACGAATCATAGACAAACGTCTATATAAGGTGGTGGAGAGGGGATCTGCAGTGGGAATCGGCACAGAATGAGGGGGAACCATATTTTCTCCCTACACAATGATAGAAATCAGTCTAGAATAGAAATATGGACATGAATAACCAAAACAAATGGTTAAGAAGCCTTCACAACCAAATCAGTGAGGAGGATTTGGAGGATGGTTCATGATGACACCATCCCGCGAACTAGTCCATTGTGAAAATTGTCCATGAAGCCCTAGACCACGGAGTGTTGGCAAGGAAACCGCAAACCAAGTTACTCTGTGGATGTTCATTATAGGGTTTATTCGGAAGACTCAGATTATTTTTAATGATCAAGAGATATTTAGTCTGCGGAGCATCGAAACCACGAAGCATGTTCCTCCATAGCCCATCATTACTTACATTTTAATTAATTAAGAGTAATGGTTAATGGATGGAGAGTTGGTTCGTGGATGAAGGCACCCACAAAGAAGAAATGTTCAAAGAAGATGTTGTCGGTTTGCAGACGAGGTGCTTCGTGAAGGAGAAAACACACGAAGGCAAAGGACCTCTGGTTTCATGAAGAATTTGGTAAAGGACAAGTGAGGGTTCCTCGTATTTATAGGCGTGGTCCCCTATCAGGTCCACCTTTTACCACAAACCATCTCAGTTTTAGGACCACTCTACATCGGAATGGCCTCCTCTTTGTTCCGATCAGACCCCATTCCAATGGGGGGCATTTGTAGGGTCCTGAAAAATCCGCAAAGTGGATTTTACCCAAATTAACCCAAGAATTGTGGAAAATAATCAAAGAGGAGACACAAAGGGCAAGTCCGCGAACTGATCCATGGAAGCATGACTCGGCCAAGCACCGCGAGGCACCCCCCTCTGCGAACAATTGTCGTTCGCGAAATGGAGGTGGAGGGCCTCCGCGGTCGCGAGGCAGGATAGATGCCAGTCCGGTTTATCATTGCAAACTACCCCAACCGTGGACCATATCGACTGGTTCAGGCCGCACCCGTTGTCGTTCAATGGAATGGAGGTGGAACCCTCTGCATCCGCGAAGCACCCCTGAGTTCGCCTCGCGATGGTGGGGAGCGATCAATACCCACCGCGAATCGCGGATTGACTATGTCAACTGTGAAATGGGTATTTGGTTATGGGCTGCCGCAAAAGGTGCCACCTCGCTACAGATACATTCAATTAACCAATCTATATAAGGAGACCGAGGGGGAATGAAGAAAGGATCAGAGAACAAGAATCAGATTCGAAGGGATAGGAGATCGGTTGAAGGAAGGCTTCAGATTTCGCAAACAAAAAAATTCCCATCCGCGAGCCACATCAGGTATATGAATTAAGAAGGAATTGGAAAACGCATAATAATTGGGTGAAACACGAACCTAAATAATAACAAAAAGGTGAACCGTGAACTATAACCCCTCCGCGGATGACTTCCCCATGGACCAGGGAGTTTAGGCCTCTTTTCCCATCCATTGTACCGCGTAGCACCCTCCTCCGTGGATGAAGCCCTGACCGACGAGCCTCCGATAATTGATGCCCTTGGCCGCCGCTGCCCACCTAGAATCCTTCGCAAACCACCCTAGTTCGCGAATTGAACCCGAAGCTGCGAACAACCCTAGTTTGTGGATTGAATCTGATGCGGTGAACCATCCTGGTTCGCGGGACGCCAATCAGTCCACGGACCACCCTGGTTCGCAGACTGCTTCTTCAGGCACATGGATCTTCCCCATGCGAAGGGATCCACCACCCATACCTCTCGGTGGCTCTCCAAATACATCAGTGTTCTCATTTCTAGAGCCAGGTAAAATCCTTTCGATCCAGCCAGGCCCTCCGCGACTCCTCGTTGGCCTGTTCATCGGCCCTAAGTTGAGGCCTCCGCCAGAGCCACCAGATCCGTGTGGTGAAACTTTTAGGCACATCAGCATGCTGTTTTAAGTTCACATACCCACGGTAAATAGGGGCAAAGGGGTTTCCCCGACCCTGGAGAAGATTCCCGAAGCATTCTAGGGTTCACATTCCTATGGTAATGTGGAGTCTGAGCTCAGGAATCCCTTTTCCACCCCTCCACTTGTTGAGGGTTCTTCGAAGATGGTAAAATACCCATAACAAGGAATCCCTTGTGCACCTCAAGAGAGGATACATGAACATGAGCACCCCCTTTCCCTCTTCCGCTGGGCTTTGTCACCCCGAGCGTCCATCTTGGAGTAAGACCCAACCATCCGGCATCCATCTCCGAGTAATCCCCACCCTTCTGGGCCTCCTCGGAGTGTAAGCCACAATTCATCACCCTCATACGCCTTAATGCATAAGCTCCAATCTGCTTCTCACGGACACACCTTTCGCGACGTGATCCTCTGGTACCTGCTGCCTCTTGTTTCTCACACCGAGCATGACTCATGTGGGATTAGAGTAAGCATCGAACATGACATCCTCTTATGGGAATCCTCAGATTGTAAGCCCCAATCTTATCCGAACAACGTGGAATTTGATCCCTGTCTCCTAGGCAGGGTACGTAGGAAGCCTCTCTAAGGTTCAAGCCCAAAAGCGCATCATTCTGACCCCCACTTTCATGTCTATTTATGAACACCTTCTGGGCCTCCTCATAGTGTAATCCCCAATCCATCATTCTGGACTACCCTAGAGCGTAATCCCCAAGGCAACGTGAACTATGAGGACATTGATCCATGTCAAAGCATGGTACGTAGGAAGCCTCCACGTGGTTCAAGCCCACCACTCGATCATATCTTCACATCGAGTTCCACCCTCATCTAGAATGATGTTAAACTATTTATCCGAACTATGGGGACATTGATCCATGTTTCCTATGCTGGGTACGTAGGAAGCCTCCCTGAGGTTCAAGCCCAATAGCTAGTCGATCTGATCATTTCCACGTCAGTTCATTGCACCACTGCTAGATCCACCTCAAGTGAGTTCCTGCCTTTCAGGGTCATTAATCCAACGAGGGATGGTAAAACTCAGGAATAAATGATTTTGAACCACTTCATCCAGTTCACCATTGCCCACCATGGTTAAATCTGTGGATACTATGTTTGGGTATAAACCAATGATTCTCAAACATATGAATAGATCTTAAATCTATAAGAGAGTCCCGGAACAAGCAATAATTTCCCCTCAAAAAGGGTGTGATGGGCCCGAATTCCCATCCTATCGACCAATGTGAGTTTTTAAGAGTTGCTAGTTAGACCATCCGGCAAATGCCAGCCTTTGGAATGTAGGTCCATCAATCATTGGATTCGGAGTCGTTGGGCATTTCGTGGCCGAAAACCAATAACGAGACAGTGTAATTTTTTAAAAATAAATTCTTATTGAACTTAATATCCATAATTGATACCTTCCACTACACTAAAACATTATTTTATGATTGTCATACTACATTAGTTGACAATTTTTTTGGTAACCTAAAACAATAATTAAATATAAAATATAATTATATCCATGTGGCCAGAATGAGAACATGAGAATCTGTAACTAACTCTAAATAAAAAATCACCCAATATTAATTGTGTAATTTACCTAGTTAATGAAACAGTGAGATATGAATCACTCTACATAACCCTAATATAGTGGGAATGTATTAAGAAGTAAATAATGGATAAAATTGAGTGATTATATGAATGATAATGCATAATGTAAAAAAACCATATAAATTACTTTATTAAATAATCCTCCCGTATATTTTAAAACTTAAAAACAAATATAACCAATATTTCTATACATGAGAGTGCAAGTAATATAAAATCCAAAATTGTACTACCTCAGTGTAACAAATCAGAAGCCTCTCTCCATCGATGTCAAGAGATTATTCTTTTCTCTATACCTAACATCAATATTATTTGAAAAAATATGTCTCCAAAGTATTGAACATGAACCATAATATTTATTCTTAAAATATATCAATTTTTATCACCTTAATTTGGTAAACATTACACTATTTTATGAATAAATACATTATATCCACATTTTGAATAAAATATAAATATTTTATAAAATTTATAAGAATATATTTAATGTCACATTTATTTGATTGTGTCATATTGTACCATCAGTTTTGGTTAAAACAATGAAACAATTGTATTAAATATTATTGGGGCCTTTTTGATATCATCTACAAACCTTTTTCCTTTGTACACATACACCTAGAACAATCCTACACCATGTTCATGGATGTTTTAATTATTTATTTTCCATGTAAGATAAGGGAATAGATCATTTTGAATATATGAATCCATTTCCACTACCCAGTTCACATCAAGAATGTTATATCTATCAACCTTAATAATTACCATTTATTTTCAGGTGTTTCCAACACCCATTCCACCAATAACATTGAATGAAAACTATTCGTAAATTAGAAATGATGCCCACTAATTTTAATTTATGATTTTAGATTAAAATAGTTTCCAACACCATCAACATCCCTTGATAATACCAGTTTTATATTTTAGAACCATATACAATCAATGGGAATTTGCAAGATGGAATAGACAAGGCTAAGTATTATAGTCTTCATATAAGGATCATATTGTTTCTTCTTCCATCTCTATGAATTTTAATAAGCTCTTGATGGATAAGCATGGTCATTTAGGTCATCATCATTGGCTGCTAATGGTATGGTCAATATATTTAAATTATTTTAATTAGGTATTTATCTAATTGCAGTGGTGGCTTGGAAGTGTCATGTTGTAAGAGAGAATGAGGATTGGAAATAGGGATGCATCTTTAGAAGGGTCATGTATACTTACAATAGAACACATAGATGTTTTGAAAATAAATCATCAATGATAAAAATTATATATACTATATTTGGATGACTGTATGTATACAGATTCCTAATATTAGTGGGCTATTACTCCATGGATCAGACTCTTATTTTAGAAATGGGAATCAGATACACCTTACTCTATACATATATGTGTGATGACCATAAAGGGATTAGTATGTCTATGACCACCCTTTTCAATATTCTTAAATCTACTCTAGTGCCCATTTATCCCCTAGTTTTAGGTTTCCTATGTGTACTGGATGATTCATGGTTGTCTATTCATAGTTGAAATGTAACACCCCGACCCTAGTTACCCAGAGTCGGTGCATTATTATATAACATTGGAATGATCACAAGGGATAATGTTTCGAAAGACCGATATGTTTAGTATCCTAGGAAGTACTAGATACATTTATATGTTTTTCATTACATCATAAAATAAGAACGTCAAAAACATGAATGATCCTTTTAGAACGCCATTAATCCACAAGCTTATCCCCACTTATTAATCATAATAAATTTCATGGAATCTTGAGAATATTAATACATAAGAAAGGGGTCATCTCAAATTCTTATTATGGGTATGAAATACCATGAAAGATAACATAAAAATTAGGCATGATGAATAATATACAACACATTCCTTTATAAATAATAATAACTATCAAATTATGGTAGGAATATGAGATGAGTAAATAATTACATAATAAAACATTTCCATGGGTATACTACCAGTCTAATAACCACATGAATTACAAATAATTTTTTTATAATGATGTAATGTATAATTCCTGACATTATGAATTATTTTGTGAAGTCCTCAGAAAAGAAGCCTAAAATTGATTAAGCCCTCATCCAAAACAGAATATCAAATTTGGGAAAGGCCTCGAAAAATTACACATCTAAATGTCTCATAAAACCTAACGATGCATCGAGGAGCTATAGCGGGCTCCACCCATTACATAATAAGTCCAATACATTCCTCATATGAAAAGTTTAAAACATAATATAAACATTCATATTAAAACTAGCATAACAAATCTCAAAACATTATCCATAAACCATTACTGGTGTTAAAATAACACATCCATAGTAAAACATATCAAAAAACCATTAATACAATATGGAAGATTTGTATCATAAAAATTAATGTTAAAAAAACATAATATCCAACAAATGATGCTGACATAGATGAAATCATAACATTTTTAGAGGAATATATATTTCTATTTTTAAATAATTTAAATGTTATATAATTATAAAATAAAACATTTATATTTAAAATATTATTATAATCTGGTAATGGAATCTTTGATGACATTATAACAGTGGAAAATATTTTCACCCGCTGTATAAGTTAAAAAACATTCTTAAAATCAATTTGTTGAAAAGGTCATAAAGTACCTGGTTTGGAAAATGACAGAATGATTTATTTAAAAAATATAATTTCAATTAATGGAATAAATATATTTATACCATATTATTTAAAAAAGAAAAAAAAATTATAATACATTATTATGAAGACACAGATATGGATGATAAAGAGTCCCAGTAGATACTTATGTAAAAACAACACCGAATAATAAAGAGATTGTAAAATTAACCCTTACCATGTAAATTTCCTTTGTCAAAGGTATGATAACCTCATGTATAATATATAAATCAATGTTATTAAATTATAAAAGAACTATATAAATAAATATGATATCATATATGATCTTTAAATATTTCATTGTTAATAATATTTTAGTAGTATCATTATTTGGGTGCTAACTACTCGTTTATCATTATATGATTGGTTTTGTAATCTATTTTTAACATGGATATGATGTCTTTGATTCATATCCTGAATGATATTACGTTCTTAAAAATTAATTTTAATCCTGTAATGAAAATTATTCCTTAATGGTTATGATGGATAAATGAATCTCATCTCATTCATGGATACAGTAATCCGTACATACGCACGAGCTTCAATATCATTGATGGAGAAATCATATGTAATTTGATAGTATATAATATATAAATAATCATTACCTTTTATATTTATTATTTAAATCGTTTATACTCATTATTATACATATACAAATAATGAACTATTTGAATAACAGACTATACCACGACGTGGAGACGGTAAGCCATACATACGCACGAATGGTGACTTTGAAATTTATAGGTAGGATAGAATAATGAATATGATTGTACCATTTTTATAATAACACCAAATTATGTAGAAGATAATGGAGTTAGTATTTTAGAAAGGAAAAATAATGAAATTGGATGTGGAAGAAGAAACGAACATGAAAGAGGTAGTGAACTATTTATCTCTTCTTTGAGTTTATCATTTTGATTTGATCAAAAGTGATCTTTAGTATGGATTTATGTTCAACATAAGGCCTCTAGAATGATGGTAGGTATGTTTTTAGGATATTTAGGTAGGGGTTGGCTGAACCAAAATGTTTCAGAGTTGTGAAATTAAAAGAAGGGAACTGCCCTTTTATAAGAGAGGTGAGAGTCAATTTAGGAAAATCTCGAAATATTATTTTATAATATAACATTTTTTAGTTAATATTGGATTAATAAAAGATTTATTTAGTGGATATTGTGGGGATGGATCTAAAACCTTTAAACAAATAGGTTTTAGAAACTTTTGTGTCACTACATTAACAATATCATTTAGATTTAATTCTTAATTAAATAATTTGACATTTACCATTTTTCTATGTATTTTTATATTATATGGTTAATAAACTTATTATAAACTACCAATAGAACCCCACGTGGTTAATTATTAATATATATAAGCATATACAAGTATTTTGGATGATCCTTAGATATTTATGAATATTATATCAATAAATAATATAGTATTTGTTTTAAAAACTCAATTATGTCAATTTTGACACTATTTAGTATTTGATTTTTTTGAATTCAATTTATACATTATCAATTGAAAATAAATTCTTTAACCAACCCTAAAATTTCATATTATCCTATAAAAATTATTTAAATTCATCAAAAGTCTCAATTTACATTTATTTTAATATTTCTAATTTCAATTAATTTAATATTTCATTAATAAGGTAATTAATGCATCATCATTGTGTCATAAATAAAATAAATTATCTTATGTCTAAAAATTATAAATAATATACCATTATGTAGGAAATTTTTTATATTTATAACGAATATTTATAGTAGAATTTATATTGTATCTATCCCTATATTAATTTTTTTTAGTTATTAAACATTGAATATAACTCTTTTAACTCTTCTTTAAATAAAATAATAATAAATTTCTTAATCTAATCCAAGTGGAACAATAATGACCATATATTATTACTAAGGTTGTTTATGGCCGAATTACAAATATCCTATAGAATTAGGGCATGCGTTTGTGTCTTTTTAATATCATTTTTACCCTTAATTACCCTATTTACTTTTAACTACGGTAAATAAAAGTCAAAAGATACTATTTACAAAAAAAATATTTTCATCTTATTAATCCAAATTTTACATACTGATGTCAACCGTGTCTCCCAGATTTTTGAAATTCAACTCCCAAAAGTGGTAATATTATGTTTTATGAAAATGTTAAAATGTTTCGAGAAAGTGGGTAAAAAACGTAAAAAAGAAAAATAAAATTTAATACATCAAATTTTATTATAAAATTAATCTAATAAATTAAAATTAACATATATAGGTATTATATAACTATTTTGACTTAAAATAAATTTAAATGGAATAAATATTTAATAAAATAAAATTTGGTTTTAAATAATAATGCTGTGTTTTTTACTATTTATAAAAAAATTGAATGTTTTCAGAAAAATATCAAAACTTCACCCTAAGCTAATTTTGATATTTCGAATTAAAAAATAATGTCTATTTTTATATATTAAAAACATAGACTTTTTATTTATTAATTTATAATTAATTCATATTTTCAAAACATTAAAGCTGGTTTTAAAAATAAAAAAATATATCAAAAGATCGATATGTGTTTACGTCCAATTTAAATGTGAAATTACTTATAATGAACTACATTGTATTAAATGAAAAAAATATAATATAATTATACTTCAAGACCTTTAAAATTCATTATTTAACCTTATAAATTATTTCTATTAAAAATGTTATTTTCAATTAAAAAAATAGTGATTTTCACTATTCGTCAAAATATGAAAGTTACCAGAAAATTACCAAACAATTATCCAAAATAAATTTTAAAGTACATATTATAATGAAAATTTTAATTTCATTATATTGACTATATAAAAGTTTCAAATATTGGTTTCAAAATGGGTTGGCCCTTGAAAGATAGTAAAATTTCATTTTTTTAAAAATACTACTTTTATCTGAATTAAATTAAATTTTCTAATATTATGTCTATGAAATAGTTAATATAGATTTTATAATTATATAGATATTATAATATTCATTATGCAATTAATATTATTAATAAAAACTTTTTGAATGTATAGTTTGGTAAGTTGTGGTGTGCTCGAATTTGGTGTTGCGTGTAGCGTAAGCTGTTGAATTAATTTAATGATATAACGTACTATCAAATATTGCAGTGTTAAATTCACCTCTCTTGAAATAAATTGTATCCTCAAAATTTGAAATTTTTCTTCACAAATAAATGGATAAAAATAGTAAAATACCATTGTGGAAACGCCAAATTGAAAATTGGGTTTATAAAATATAGTCTTAATAATAGTGAAAGAGAATAGAGAAGTCACCACCAATTTATGTTCTTGATTAGGAGAACTTTTTTGGAAATTACAGACACATAATTAGTGGGAAATGTAAATATTTATAGAGAGTGATTGAAGTCATCAATCACAATCTATTGTAAAATGAAGCGCTTCAAAGACATAAATCAATGATGATTTAAAATATCATTGTTTCAACATATCATAAAATATTAGGATAACAAATTTCTGTTTTTTGGATCCCTTTTCTAATTATTACGAATTAATTTTTTCATATGTATATATATATACTATAAAAGTAGAGTTCCATCCTTTAACTAATTTCTACCACAAACTCATCTTTCACTCCAAAAGATAATAGAACTCAAAAATATTATATGAATAGAAATAGAATATGTTTCTAGACATATATCATATAGAAAACTAATTTATAATAACTAGGGACTTTTTGAAAGCTAGTGGTAGTTCTTAAACCTCGTTGCACTTTGGTTGTGGGATCAATTCCAGTATCTTTGTTCAATGGGATGGGATATCACCTGACCTGTTGGTTTTCCTTTTTCTAATAACATAGTATTATAATATTCAAAAAATAATAATATTAATAAATACTATCCAATGTTCAACATAATCCAATACAACCATTATATCTATACAAATTACTTCTTCCCAAATTCATAATAAAAGCTCTCTAAATTCTATAATCAATTGTAACATCATATTCCGAAAACAATATAATGTTTCTCTTAATGTCACATAGTGATAATATGATTATCTTCATCATATTATAACCTTAATGATAACAAAATGTACTATAGTACAATCCTTATATATACACATTCGTCTTATAACAAGAAAATAATTCTTGAATCCAAAAACACAAATACATTAATTATTCCACTTTAAATGTAGTAACAACATAATCTTGGCCATGCTACCATGGCATTTTTTAGTAATGTTTCGTTGGAGATTACGACATTCATTTTCAAAATGACCCATTTATCTAAAATTGTAGCATTCAACAGTGAAAAATTCTTTCTTCCCATTACAATCATGAGATTGGTGAACATTTGGTCCTCATTTCTATCAAAATATCATTATTTTTAGACAGGCACCATGGTGCTTCCTTCCACAATTATCACAGGGTAGAAACTCAAATCTTCCCTTCTTCCCTATTTATTTATTTCCTTTCCCAATGTGTTCAGTAGAACTCCTCTTCTCTTGCTTGTAATTAATGTTGTATGAATTAGATAATTACATTTCCACCTTGATAGCATATGAGACAGTGTCTTCATACGATGAGAAGGATTTTGTGACTAATTCATGATGGATAAATGGTTCTAACCCATCAAAGAAACAATCAATATTACTTATTGGGTTACATATATAATCTTAAGCATGCTTTTATAACCTTATAATGTTAGCTTCATACTTGGCAACATTCTCATCCTCTTTCCTCCTCAGATGTAGAAATTTCATTTCCACATCCGCTCAATGGTCACGAGGAAAGCCTTTTTATCATATAACCTCTTTAAACTCCCAACATTCAATGTTAAATTATTCTTCATCTTCTATTATGTTTTGGATTAATTTCCACCACTGACCTGCACATCTCATGAGGTGGTAAACTACCATGACAACTTCTTCCCTTTTGCTACACCCCAAAGCATGAAATATTTTCTCTAAGGAATTCATCAATTGCTTAGATATTAATGGATTTGTTCTACCATTTAAGTTTGGGGGGTTCTTTCTATATTAAGCGATCATACATTGATCCTCCACGTTGTGGATCAGTGTGCTCCATATGGGTATGGTTATTATTTATATCCTCAGTCAGTTGTCCATGTATGGTGATAAGTTGATCTACACTAGTTGCATCCCAAACATTACTATAATTATCTTGATTAGTTGGGAAATACCTATATGGATTACGTGTGTTGAAATAATTATCATTCCTTCCATTAGGCGCCATTTCTAAACAATGACATACATTAGATTATTTTATGAATCGAAATACAAAATTCCAAAAATGTAAAACATTAAACATAAATTGAATAGTTTATGGATACAATCCATAATCCTAAAAATGTTTTCATTGAGGATGTATATACTCTTAAACCCTTCATAATGGCTTGTAAAGAAAATATGAATTATCATGAGCATATCCTCTGACAGTATGGTAACCCAGAGTGCAGCAAGGCCTGTTGTCGTGTACCAGTTGACGTTTGAGTCTAGCTTAAAGCAGTGTCTTCGTGTTTTACCACTAAGTACATATATTCCAGAGCCGCCTCTAACTGTTTGTATCCATATAGGGATTTATTGTTTGGAAAACTCACAAAATCACTATAGTTCCAAAATTCATTGATGTTCTTCTATTCTAATACTGAAAGTCTATCTTAGGGTAATGTTATTTATTTTGATATTTTCTAAATCTAGAATCAAATAATTGTATTAAACTTCTTCTGATACCAACTGTAACACCCCTAACCTAGTTACCCAGAGCTGGTGATTTATTTCATTACATTGGCATGATCACAAGGGTTCAAATCTCGATATACCTATCTGTTTTGTAGCCTTGTAATTAGTAGATAAATTTATAAGTTTTACATTACACCATGAAATAAAAACAACAACCACATGAATGATCGTATTAGAATGCCCTTAAAACTTTATCATAAAATTGCATAACAATCATAATACACTCCTTTGAATCCTTTGAAAAATAATACATAAGAAAGGGATGAGCTCAAATTCTCATTAAGGGTAAGAAATACAGTAGAAGATAACATAATCATTAGTCATGGTGAATTATTTTATACCCAAGCATTTAAAAATACAAAAAACAAACACTTAATAGAATTAATATGAGATGAGTCAAAAATTCCATAATAAAACATAGCCATGGTTATTCTACTAGTCTAATAACCACATGAATGATAAATAATATTTCATTAATGAGAGAATTTATAATGTCGAACATGCTGAAAATTTTTGTCAATGACTCAGCCAAGCCGTCTAAAAATTAATAAGGGCTTGGCCAAAACCATATATCAAATTTGGGGATGGTCTCAGAAAATTAAACATCTAATTGAATCATGAGACCTTACGATGCATCGAGGAGCTATAGTAGGCTCCATCCATCACATACTAAGTCTAATAAATTCTTCATATGAAAAAATTAAAACATAAGATAGCCATTAATATTAAAACTAGAATACAAAATGTCAATGCTTTATCTATGAACTGTGAATTCTGTAAAAATAACACATCCACATTCAATCATATCAGAAAACCTTCAATACTATATGGATGATTTTTTCCATAATAAATCGACATCAAACAAGCTTAATATCCATCAAAGGATATTGACATAGTTGAAATCAAAACTTTTTGTTGAGAAATATTTATTTCTATTTTTAAATCATTTCAAAGTGAAATAATTATAAACTAAATATTTATTTTGAAAAAACTTATATAAGCTCTTAAGGGAATCATAGATTATTTTAAAACTACTAAAAATAGTTTCACCTGCAATATAAGTTAAAAAAACATTCATACCATAATTTTGTTGAAAAGGCCATAATGTACATTTTTGGGAAAACGACATAATGATTCCTTTAAAAACATATAAGTTTAAAGAAGGTTATAAATGACTTTAACTCACAGTCTAGAAAATATTAGAAATATTTTGAAATAAATTTTTAAGAAAACATGTATGTGTATGAGAAATAGGTTCCAATAGATACTTACATAAAATCAACCTTGGATAATAAAGAGAGTGTGAAATTAACCCTTACCTTGAACTTTTCCTTAATTGATGGTATGATAACCTCCTTTATAATAGATAAAAAATTCTTATTATATTTTACAATAACTATATTCATAAATATTATATAATAAATGATCTTCTAATATTGCTTTTTTAATATTATTTTAGTAGTATCATCATTGTGGGTGTTAACTGACCTGTTTTCCTTTATATGCTTTGTTACATAAGCTATGATTGTTATGGATTTGATTTATTTGATTTATATCCAAATTGATATTAAGTTCATAAAAATTATTTTTAATAATCAAATGAAAATTATTCATGAATGCTTACGATGGGGATATGAATCTCATCGCATTCATGGAGTTGGTAACCCGTACGTTCGCAGGAACAACAATATAATTGAGGTAGAATTTGTATTTAATTTGATGATATATCATATATAAATAATTGTTAACATGATATATTTATTATTTACATCAGGTATACTCATTATTATACCCTTCCAAATAATGATGTTTTTGAATGACAAACTACACCACGACGTGGAGACGGTTAGTCGTACGTATGCACGCATGGTGAAATTTCCATTTATAGGATGGATAGAATAATTTATATGGTTGTACCATTTTTATAATAAAATATAAATATATTGAAGATAATGGATTTATTATTTTATAATTGAAACAATAGAGAAAGGGTGTGTTGAAGATGAAATCAAATTGAAATAGGTTGTGAAATATTTAACTCTTCTTCAGGTTCTTCTTTTTGATTTGATCAAAATTGATCCTTAGGTAAGCATTGTGACCAAATAAAGGCCTCTAAGATGAATGGAAGAATTTTTAATGGTTATTTGGTCTGGTTCTGTCTGCCCCAAAATTATTTGAATGTGTAAAATTTATAGAAGGGGAAGATCCCTTTAATAAGAGAGATCAGGGTCACTAAATGAAAAACATGAAATAAAATTTGATAATAAAATCATTTTCGATTTATAATTTTTCCAAAATTATTTATATAAAGGATAATGAGGATATGGGTTGAAAAACGTTCCTCCAATAAGTTTTACATTGGTTTAGGTCACCATATCAACATTATCTTTTAGATTTAACTCTTAGTCAAATAGTTTGACATTTACCATATCTCTTTGTATCATAATATTATATGGTTAATCAACATAGTAAAAACTACCATGAAAACAAAAAGTGGTTAATTATTAATATATATAACCTTATTGAAGTATTTTTAATGAAACTATGATTTTTATGAATAATATATCAATTCATAATATAATATTTGTTTTAAAAACGCAATTATGTCAATTTTGACAGAATTTAGTATTTGATTTTTTTGAAATCCATTAAAACATTATCACTTTGAATGAAATTTATTTAACCAAACCTATCATGTCATATTATCATATAAAATTATTTCAATTAATCAAAAGTCCCAATTTACATTTATTTATAGATTTATAATATCAATTATTTTAATACTTTATTAATATAGTATTTACTGCATCATCATTATGTCTTAAATGAATTAAATAATTAATTGTCTAAAAAATAATAATAAAATATCATTATGTAGGTTATTATTTTGTATTTATAATTAATATTTATATATTAATATATATTATGTGTAACTCTATATTAAAAATGGCTTAGTTATTAAAAATTGAATTTAACACTTAATTCTTCTTTAAATAAAATAATAATATATGTCATAATATAATCCAAGTGTACCAAAAAGAACATATTATACTCATAAGGTTGTTTTAAGTATAATTACATTTATCCAATAGAATTAAGTCATGTGTTAGGATAATTATTATATCCTTTGTAATCTTAATTACCCTATTAACTATTAACCGCGACAGATAAAATTCAAAAGTTACTATTCATAAAAATTATTTTCTTCTTATTGAACCACATTTTACTTAATGATTTCAACTGTTGCATATAGATTTTTGAAATTCAAGTCACATAATCGGTAAAATTATGTTTTATGCACATTTGTAAATACTTCTAGAAGGTGGGTAAAAACATTAAAAAGTTCAATAAAATTTATTAAATCTAATATAATTATAAAATTAATCCAATGAATTACATTAAAAATATATAGGCATTATATAAATATTTTTATTTAATATAAATATTAATAAAATAACTAATTATTTAAATAATAAGTCGGTTTTATATAATAATACAGTGGATTTCAATATTCATCAAAAATTGAATGTTTTCAGAAAAATTCCAAAACATCATATTAAGATAATTTTAATATTCATAATTCTAAAATGAACCATATTTTATGAAATTAAATACATAAAAGTTGCATTTATTAATATGAAATTCATTCCTGTTGTCAAAACCAAAATGCCGGTTTTTAAAAAGTAAAAACATTCAAAAGATTGACATGTGTGTATGTTTAATTTAAATGTGAAATTACTTATAATGACCAACATTGTATTAAATGATAAAAATATAATCTAATTATACATAATAAAATTTCAAATTCATAATTCAATAGTATAAATTATTTCTATTAAAAATGCTGTTTTCAAATAAAAATAGTATTTTTCACTATTTGTCAATATATGAAAGTTATCATAAAAGTACAAAAATTTATCCAAAAAAATTTTCATGTCCCCATTGTAATAAATAATTTAATTTCATTAAATTTAATATTTGAATGTTTGAAACATTGGTTTTAAAAATGGTTCGTACTTAAAAGGTGGTAAAATTTCATTTTTTTAAAAACACTTCTTTTATCTGAATCAAATGAATGTGTTCTTACATTATGTATAAAAAACACATAATATGGATGTTAAAATTATGGAGAGAATATATGATTCAAAATTATGTTAATATTATTCACAAACACTTTTTTCAAGGCTAGTTTGGTATGTTGTGGTGTGCTCGAACTCATTGTATCTTGTATTGTGAGCTATTGATTTACTTTAATAAGATAACAAACTATGAAATCTTGGGGTGTTACATGATAGGGTCGCATTGTTACCCTAATAGAATTATGTTACAAAAAATTTCAAATTTCAAAAAAAATTAGATATGTAAGAATTGGATCCAAATTTTTGAACAGTATATTTAGTTTAAATACATTTAGAAAATAAATATTCTACCAAAAATAGATAATCAATTGTAATTTTCGATAGATAAACTAAAATTAAATAAAATTAATTATTTAATATTAGAAATTTTAATATATATAAAATAGTTTTATTTTCCAGATTATATAATGTAAAATTTATAATTTTACACACAACTCATCCATATAGTTGGGAAACAGCCACCCGAATGTTTTTGGGGGTTGTTTTATCAATAATTAATGATTTTGAGGTAATAGATAGATTAATTATCCCTCTCTCCCATTATTATATTTGATGTTGAGTTGATTAGATGTAACTTAGACAATGATAGATTACGGTATGTTGTGTGTGTTTCTATAATGGAATCAAGGGATCTATGATTTATTGTAAATTTATGTATGGGTTGTAATATATTTGGTTGTAATGGGTAGTATTAATTTATTACAGTGGATAAAAATTGAAATAAGGATAAATGGATTGCATACTATTTCATATGTTATAATTCCTATAATATATCTGTAGAGATTTTCAACCCAATATTTTGTTATAGATAAGACGATGTTGATTATGTGATGGATATGTGGATGGGAACAAACATGACATTTTATGATTTACATAGGACAGAGGTAGCGAGGTCTGAGATCTATCTCACATCAAGGATGACTTAAATATGGAAGGGGTGAGTAAAATATGTGTGTAATTGGAGTGTGTGAGACAAATACAATTGATAAGTGATCATGTGGTACCATCATTGAATATATCTCTGCATGTCTATGTGTGATTCTACTTGTCATAATTATTGTTTTTAATATATACACTACTTGGTGGGTGAACCATAGTGGGAATGTCAAACGAAGTTTTACATTTTTTTTAATCAGTTAACATCAATTTTTTATTAATTGGGATATAGTAAGAATCTTTTACATTTTATATATGTGTTTTCAGGGATGATAATCCGGAGTATTCATGTCATTATTACCCAATTAATATTTACTTTTGTTTTTTTTAGTTTTTCTTTTATGTTTTTTTAATTTATATTTGTCATTAAAAAATATATACAATACTTATTTTATTTATTCATGGGTTTGATTTGGTAAATTCCTTATTATCTATTGTTACATAATTATTTAAATGGTGTTACCTCCCATGTGTGTTATTGACAGTCCATTTAATCTTTTAATTAATCAATTGATTATTTATATTGGGATTCATGGGTTATTATATATCATTGATCATTTTAATCAAATTATGGGTACCTTTGGGGAGATTCATAATGAAATAAGTGTATAATAATTGTATTTTCCTTGGAAGAATGTTAAATTCTATTACATCTAAAATGAAAGGTGGTGTTATCTTATTTCATGTCATAATAGATATTTTAGACACCACCTTCAAAAAATGAATCTTTTATAGTTATATAATATTATTTTTAGTATATATATCTGAATATTAGTTATAATACCCATGTATGAATAAATTTAAATTATCACTTATATGTAAAGAACCAAAATACCAATAAAAATAAATTTTTAAGAAACATTTAGATGACATGGGATAAAATTTTCATAACTTATTTAATACTATAATAGATGATATTTATTAGATGAAAATGGAATACCAATACACTATATTCTAATATCATAATTTATAAAATTGAAATAATCTATTAAATTTTTCTTAACAACATGAAAAAATAAAAAATGAAATATATTTTTTGAAATTTAAAAAGTCTTATGTCACTACTATTGTCACTCAAGTATTTACTGAGAATATTAGTTTACCAATATTGAACTCTATATATAAATAAAATGTCATGAGAAAAATTAATTAGTAATATTTTAAGGATATGGAAATTTGTATAAAAATCAAGATCAAATATATTTTTTATCGAAGTAATATTTTAAAATTATTTAATAAAATATTAATAAGATTAATAATGGATCACTATAAATGTATCATTTCAAAAGGGATAATATTAATATATTTATATATTTTTTATCACATAGAAATGGGTAGTGATAATGCATCTCAAATAATAAATTATGGGTTTGATGTTAATTTTCATAGAAATAATAATTTCTTCTTAAAGTGTCCTATAAATTTATTTTTATTCCTCAGAAAATTTATTCATCAAAATACATATAGAGATAATTATAATTATTCTATAAATTCTTGTAAGAAACATGAAATGATAAATCTTATTAAAAAATTAATGACTTGTGAAAATAATATCTTATTCTTCAATAAATAATTTCTATAGAATAAACATCATATGAGGGGAGTTGGTATTTGAAATAAAATAAGAAATAATGTTAAGGAATAAAATTAGAATAAAAAATATATATATATATAGGATGTTTAACTATTACCATATGTAAATTATAGAAAAAATAATGGAAATCAGATCCCTGAGAATGAACAGATTCATAGATATGTTATCAATATCCTATGTAAAACAAAATCAAACTATCCAATAATTTTTAAAGAAAAAATATTAAGAACTATTAGAACCAGGATATATATCCTTTACATTATAAAATATGAATCCCATAATTTCATTACTAGAATAGAGATACAATATTTAAAATAATCCTCATAATTCGCCACTCTTTAACAATATAAATGATCAAGGTGAACAACATTACTATCACCTAGGGAACTAATTAGGTTACTAAAAAACTATATTAATTGTTATGATGTGTTCAATTTGATTCACCATTATTCCAATGATATTTTTAATCATCCCTAAAATGATTCCAGGATACCATTATTTGATGAACACAAAAATTCGTTTGGAGTTATATTCTTTTTTATTGGTAGTTCTATATTTTAGTTACTAATTTTTGAAAGATAACATCATATTTATCATTCCCAATAATTTAAATTATATTCTTTATATGATTAACTATACAATGACTCTATAAACATAATTTGGGAAAATAAAGTGATCATTTATAAAATCATCAATAAATAGAATAATATTTGGATATACTTTTTTAGAATGATTCAGCAATTATTTTTATGAAAATGATTGAACAAAATTTAATATAATGTTCTATGGGTAAAAATTTACAACAGAATAGGAATATAAAGATAAAAAATAAATTCTTACATTAAAAAAATAAAATATTGAATGTTATTAATTTTATTTTCTAACAGAAAAAAAACCTCAGAAGGAATATGATACTAAATTACAGACATGATGAATAAACTCATCAAGTTTGAAAATTATTAATACAAAAACCTATTAAAAAATAAACATTCCATGTTATAAAATTTACACATATATATTTCTATATATTATACATTTTTAAGGAATATTAAAAATTAATATAATAATAATAATTTAATTTAATTTAATAATATATACAAACATAATTCATTTAGAAGAGTTATTTTTCATGAATATAAATGATCTTCCTTGGATATAGGGTCAATAAATTTAACAATAATAAATATTGGATGTGGATTATGTGATTTTCTAATTGAATCCGTAAATAAAAATGAATTAATATTTCATTAAATTATAAAAAACAAGACTAAAAATGATAGAACCTTACAAAGAAATTTACTATCAAAAAACTGTGTAATTATAAAATTATTTTAAAGAAAATAATTAAATGGACTCCAATGGTATTAAATTTTATCATTACTATAATGTATGAAAATGTTTCATCAATTGTACTATAAAATCACTCACAAATGAATGTGATTTTTGATTTATTAATGAAATATTGTTTTCTATGAAAGATAAATATTCAAGATTTCCAATAATGATAAAAAAATTTAAGATAAAATATTTAATTTCTAATTCTACCAATGTTATTTTGTAGATTTAAATGATATTTTTTAGCAATAAAATATATTAATTTAAATACATTGGAATATTTAATATTGGCATTATAGTCCTATTTTCAGAAAAAATTTATTCCAGTGGATATATATTGACAATAATATTAAATGGTTACAATAACATTTTCCATGCTAGTATACAATAATATATAATCTTTTAAAATAATAATTTATTTTAATTTTTTAAAAATATATGTATTATTCAGTCATTTTACAATATTTATAAAATTATACTCTGTAACAATATTTTCATTATAGACTGTGTCAATGAAAATTTCCAGCTAATTATACTTCGTTTACGTGAATTTCATTTATTTCATTTTTTTTCATACATTAGTCTAAATATTTTTCTTCTCATATTAAATTTTATTTCTAATTTTTTTAAAATCTAAATATCATGAAATATTATTAAAAATTAATTTATTTCATGTGAAGAAACGTATTTAATATCAACAAAAATTGATTTCATTGAAATAATTTTTTTCATAAATTTTTCATATTATAAAATTTAATTTTATTTTACGTGGATAAATTATTCATTGTGAATTTTGTTTTTACTTATTTTAAATTTTCAATTTGAAAAAATTATATAATATAAATATTTTTCATATTATCTATATTTGTGTTTTTTATGAGAAA
Organism: Viscum album; assembly: GCA_963277665.1. Lineage (NCBI taxonomy): Eukaryota > Viridiplantae > Streptophyta > Magnoliopsida > Santalales > Viscaceae > Viscum > Viscum album. The sequence continues at coordinate 332,646,553 of OY728157.1, read as the reverse complement.
TACATAAAACAATAGTTGATAAACCAAATAGACAGTCATCTAGATAAATCTTACTATATGGGGTGCCAGTATGTTCATGTGTATGGATATTTTTGTAATGTCAACTCGAATAATTTATTATATATAAAAAATATCTAGTGGATCTTCTAGTAAAAATACTAATGGATGAATCTACTTGATCACAATGTTTTTTTGATCTAATAAGTAACTATAATATGTATTATATGTAATACTAATATATTGTTTTTCAACTCGAAATTATAATGACTCTTAAATCCATTTTTATACTGATAAATTACTACAAGAAGAATATTATTAACCCCAATCCTAATTTGAATAATATTATTTATAATTATTAAATATGAAAATATTATTCCATAATATAATTTTTTATATCATAGACTAAATTGAAACCCTATATCCATGAAATTAAATTTGGCATAATGTCATAAGAGGAAAATATTTTTTTAAAATTAATTTTTTTTAATTTTGTTATTATTAAAATTATTAAAAAAAATTGATTTCACAAAGATGAATAAAAACCACTCATTTTTTTGATATTTGATATTAAATATCCCAAAATGATATAATATAATTATTAACAATTATTAACATTATTGAGTTCAATTATCACTTCTGAAAAATGATATAAAATTATGATGATAAAAATAAAAAAGACTAGAAAATAATTATCATTGGTTCTATTAGGATAAATGGATAAAAATATAGAATTATCAAGCAAGATCAATGGGGAGAAGGTTATGATTCATATCAGTAATGAAAAAATATGGGTGATATATCTCTTTATAACCACTCCACATCCAAATGATAAAATGATTTAATTCATTAAAATTTATGATGAACATGTAAATATTTTTTTTTTTATTTTTTTATTATTACATCAATCAAGGATGTAATTTTATGATGGACTTCATTAGAGGCTAATTCATAAAATAATCAGGTCCATAATACCAAGGAAATTTTAATATAAGATACATATTACATATAGGTTTTTACTATAGGGATAATCAGTAACATAATATAGTATTTATTTTCAGTCTCTACCAATCATAATTTTATTCAACATATATCTTGTTTTCAACCTGACTAGACCAGTTTCATCATCTATTACTGTAATTTCAATTGCAAATAAAATAACCTAAATATCATAACAAGATAAACTAACAAACATAATATATTTTACAATATAATCTTCCTTAATTTCCGGAAAATCATTTAATGAAATATTTAAAAGGAACTATGTTAAAACAAGTCAATTTATTAAATTCATTATAAATAAAAAATTTGATTCACCAATTGTGAATTCGTATGTCTCTTCCATAGAATTACTGGGATAATGTAGTTTGATATAACTCTTTTTATAAATAAGTAAAAATATATTAAAACCTTGATTATGGGGAATGAAATTAATATTTTGAACCAACCATTCCTAAATAACGTTTGCATTCTATATCAGATAGTCAAGGTAATGAACATCCCTTAGTATCTAAAAAATATGTTCAGATTATATGTGAACTAATAACTATGAATAAAATATATAAAGAAACATAATTATATTATGGAATGACTTATAAATCCTTCCAGAAGAAAAATAAAATATTGATGTATTTTTTCTCATGGTATAATCAATATTCCACAATAAATTCAATCCATAAAATACATAAACACTCAAAATACAAGTAATTATTCAATTTGAAATCTATATTCTATCATAAAAAATGTACTTTTGGTTGTTAATGTGATAAAAATATAGAGGTAACAATGTGTACAAATTTAAAAGGAATTCATTTTCAATATATAACATTTGAAATAGTATGAAAAAAATGTTTTCAAAAACATATGTGCTTTCTATTACACTGTTAAATTCATTTTATAAAACACATATTATTAGTTTTCATTTTTGTTGATCCAAACGAAAATTTTAACTCATGAAATCTCTATTCATTGTTTTCTAATACCAGGGTTTATTTTAATCATTCATTTCATAAACTATTAAAAATTTAATTTTTTATAATGAATTTTTTTATCATTTAAAATAATCAAATAAAATGCCTCATGGAAGAATCCTAAATCATCATTCACTAAATATGCTTCATACTATTATATATAGTCATTCAAAATAGGAAGTGGAATATTTATGTAACCTTTAGTTAAATAAGACTTTAACTCAATGTCTATAATTCAAGATCTCATGGTAGTTATGATGAAGAGGTTATTGAGGTGAATTGGATAGGTAATTTCATGTTAGTACTATCACATCATCATAATATTATTGAATGTTTACCCTAATAATATTTAGTTCCTTTATTCAGATGATGGAAATTTTTACCTTATGTGTGACTCTGTTACATATTATTTTTAAAATGATATTTAATGTTCACCATTAAATGATACCTTAGGAGATATTATGAATATTATGTTTTAATCATGTATTTATAATTATATGACCGTTATAGTAGTTTAAAAATCGATTCAATATGAATTAGTGTTTCATACTATTCTTGAAAAAGATAATGTGTATTTATCGACTAAAAATCTATCACGTGTATTTTTTACAACCCGATCAAGAAACAAGGCCTAATATTAATTCTAATATTATGAATTATTAACTAATAATTAAAAATATATTGAGGTTTAAGATTCATTTCATAAATCCAAAAAATAGAGAATGATTTATGATATCATAAGATAGCATAGGAAAAAATTAGATTGATCCTTTTTCATATTCATGATATTATCCAAATCAGGAAAACATACATAATTTTAATTGTATTAAATTAAAAAACTATAAAATATCCCTAATTGTGAATCAAATATAATTTAATGGATGTGTTTTACAAATAAATTTTGATGTTATAAATTTCATTTAATATCTATCACACTACAATGTGTTAGTGGGTAATACTTTTTCTGTGGTCTATATGAAGGTAGAAATTGATTTGATGACCAATCGCTTTAGTGTTATAATCCATAAATGGAAGTTCTATTTTTTATTGGGTTTCATTGATTATAATAGGGTAAACCCACTTCCTTGAAAATACAATTTTCCATTGACATTCATTTTCCATTTATTAAAGTGATTTATATGAATATAGATATTATTCTTTCCAAATGGGTACATATTCTATAAAAATATCAATGTTTCTTTTCATGTATAAGATAAATAACTTTTTAATTATAAATTAAAATAAAATTTCATTAAATATATACTCTTATATATTTGAGATTCCCTTGGTATGTTCCTATAATACGTGATTGATAATTTTTCTAACATCGCTAGGGGAGGTCAAACAAATATATAAGTATGAATAATATATTTTTATAAATAAATGTGATAGATATTTAACCTATATTTGATTGGTTCTATCCAATATTAAGGATAATAATCATGTAATATTTAGGACAAAATGGTATTTCTTCAAAAAAATAGAATAGTTATTGGGACCAATAGTTTAGATAAATGGATTTATGATGATAAATCTTTAGTATATTTTAATATTCATCATCCTTCTATAAAAGTTTTATAACAAGTAATTTCCTTTTTTGATACTATAGTTATAATAAATGTTCAATTGTGAAATTCTCTTATAAAATAATCCCCTAGATGATTTACATTTATAATATAATATTTTCATATGGATTGAATGCACTGAGAAATCATTCCTCACTCTCAATTCACATCCTCCATCCCAATCATCTTGAAATACCATTATTTGGATAATCCATTCTAAATTATGTAAAATTAACCAGAGTTTTTGGAAGAAAATATCATCAAAAATTGATTTGAAAAAACATTATTAATTGTTGGATATTAGTTTATATCATTGAATGTAGCTCAAATAAATTAAAATTATTTTATGAAATAAATTCTTGTTCTATTTTTTATTTATATAAGTGTAAATCTTATCTATTAATATCACAGAACACATTTTCCATCGATTTTTATGAATTGAAATATTTTTTCTAAAATAATTAATATATGTCTATATTGATATCTTTTGGTAAATATAATACATGAATGTGTCATAATCATAGTGGATAAAATGGTTTTGATAATTTAGTTGTTGCACACAATTCTAAGGTGTAATTTAAGGATAGTTCATTCCATATAATTTATTTCGAATTCATATCATTATGAGAATCCATATTTTTTGAGTAATTTATTTTTGTAATAAAATATATAAGAGTAGATGTTAATTTTAATTAGTTATAAATTCATTAAAACTCATGTATAGAGTAATTAGTTCAGATTCAAAAAAACAATTGTTAAATTATCATAACCACTACTTTTTTCCTAATGGAATTCATTAAAAGATATGTCTCAAATACAATTCTGAAGGATATATTAAATTTAATTCATGCTAAAGCGTTTTTAGGGTAAATTTCATCTAACTAAATTCAAAATAATGTTTCTTTAAAAGATTTATTTTCATATATCCATCTTTGTACTAGTAAAAAAGTTCTGATGTATTCCTTTTGAAAACATGATAGATCCACCACTAAATAGAATTTAAATATCTGTATTCCAATTATTATTTTATATTTTATTTCTATTTTTGGGGAATAAATTTTATAGTAACATTAATAACACAAAAAGATATAAATGTATCCCTTTATCTGAAGAGTATGTGTCTAAATGGGATTACGTGATCTTATTTTAATCTAAATATAAACATACTATAATATCTTTATAAAAATATTATTAAATTATAATAATCTGTGATTATAATTACTAATCATAGATATCATTTTTAAAATTCACATTTCATTTATTTTTTTCCATGTTTTGGTTCTCTTAAAATGTTACTACTCCCTATAATATATAGATTAATTGTCATTCTTACATGGAAAATGAGAATAAAAATATATTAACAAAATATTTCAAATACCATAATGAATGAATGGTGTAAGAATATTGTATATTAAAATATTGAATTTATAATAACATAAGAATTTATTCTTGTATTATCACCCAATTATTTGGTATATGTTATATATTTTTTTATAAGTTTAAAATGATTATAATTTCATTTGAGCCACTAAATATCACAATTTTTACAATAGATGTTCTTAAAAATGTTGACATTGATCTTTAGTAAACATGATAAAAAATGGGTAATGGTTATAAAAAAATTCAAAGATAAATTAATTGAGTGTATATTCAATGTAAAAGAAACCCATGAAGTAAAATAGTTTGAACCTGGAAAATCTATACACATTTACACTTAAAGACATCATTTTCACCTATGGATGACAATGTATAAGTGATTGGGGCGCCAAATTGTATATCATATCTTCCAGGTTAGGGTAATTATGATTCAATATCTTACATGTGACAAAATCATTTAGTTGTATCATTATATGGTAAAAGTACTCTTATATTTTTTCCATAACATTGATACTAAAAAGTATTTCAATGAACTAATCTATGAAGGATAAAAAAATTTCACTATTATTGGTATATGATGAGCTCAAAAATTCAATATAATATCATATAGTAAGGAAATGAAAATTATTTTTACATGTTTTATTTTATTGTATTTTTATTTATATACTTTATTATATGTAATAAAATTGGAATTTATTTTTTAATCCATTATTAGTGTTTTTTACCAAATTTTTAAGAGGTCCCATTCGGTTTCCATTAATTCCTTATATTATAATGTGTGATAATCGTGATCTGAATAAGTAACATGATTTCAAATTCAACAATATTTTTTCCATTGTTAAGACTCAATTGTATATAATACATCATTTTTTTTTCTTTAAATTGTGCCTAAATTATAAATTTTATAATGTTAAGTATTACTTTAGGAACAATGTAATTTTAACCAAAAATTTAATTATAATTTAATTATAAAAATAAAAAAAAATTCCAACATATTATAATTTATTTTTCTAATTCATCATTGTGGGTGGTGTATTTTTATAATGAGAATTTGATGAAAAATAAGAGATTATAAAGAATAATTTCGACATCAATAGAATATTAAAATTATTTAACTTGGAAGGAAATAATTTCAACAACATGATTTTTTATAGTCAAAATTTTTATATATTTTTCTAAAATTAAACAATTCAGTTCTATTAGATTTTAGGATCTATGATTATGTTTTTATGGAATATTTTGTTATTGAATATATTATATGGTAACATTAATATTAGAATGATTTTGAAAAATAATGAAATTAAAAAAAATTGAAATAGATAATAGTCCTAAAGATAAAATTTTATTCTTATATAGAGCATCAATATACTTCCCCTTTGAGAAAACATCAATCATCGGGTACATTGTGATTACTCACTCATCATTATGTATAAATATAATTGGATGATAGATGTGGTAAACATGAAAAAATTAATATACATTGGAATTGAATTTTCTTGTGATAATTTATTGTAATAAATTTCTTAGGGTATTATGACTATCAAATTTGAGGTTTCTTGGGAAACATTTAATACAATATTTTATTTTGATGTGGACATATAATTTTGATTCTTAGGAGTTAGTAATTATGTTGTTATATAAAAAACCCAATATATTTGAATAATTTTACATTTAAATTTAATAGTTCTCAATGTATTCATATTGGTTTTTTTGGAGAATCACTGTTTATAATGGTTGAGGAAAATTAATATTATATTATAAACGTTTTTTATTCTATGTACATTTATTATTTAATAATAATAAATATTGTGTACTTAAAACGTAGTATCTTGGAATCAAAATTTAAATGATATGAATTTTAAATTGTAGTATTTAGTAACTCATTTTTTCAGGATGATTTTATTCCTATATAATAATTTCATATTTAAAATGAATGATGTATACTATAGATATTGAATACATAAAATTTCATGCAATTATAATTGGAAATTATTTCACTCCAATTGATATGGATTTGAAAATCCATGTCCAATAAAGATGAAATATTATACATATATAGAAAAAAATTGAGGGGATCCTCATTTAACAATGGTAAAATAAAATGTTTTATTTTTGAAGGATATCTTTTTAGGGAATCTTATATAAAATATTCTTGGTGCTATTTTAATGCTTATATTTTTAGCTATTTATATACAAAAATAATTCAGTATGGGAACTCTATTTTTTAGGAAAATTTATAAGATTAAATATTATAATAAATTTAATATTTTTTTCAGTTAACATAAATAAATCATTCATATTTATGTATGTTTATAATATTTAATTTCTGGGAGAAAATTTTTCATCAACTATTTTGAATGTTCAAAAATCATTTCTAAATATAATTAACATTACTTTGTTTAATAATATAAGGATTTTGATAAATATAAAATTATATATATTACATTATTCTACAACAATATCTATATAAAGAATATTTGGGGGAGGAAATAAGAGTATTTTGTTTCTCATTATTCAGGTTATACATTTTCCTTGTATTCTAATGTATTATAATTATTCTTTTATAAAATTTCCAAACATTTTCTAGTTTTATAATTAATTATATTCATCATGTTATTTATTATAATTCATCTATTTCGATCATTCATGCCATATCTTCAATCATATGAAAAAAATTAAAAAATAATGGATTAGAATTTAAATTTTTGAATTTTATTTTATAAGTGAAAATATATGATTCAGATATAATTTTTATTGGGATATTTTCATCAACCTAGGATTAACACCCTTATGGGATTATTTAATAGAGATTCATGGTTTGAATTGATTTGTATTTTGTCCTGAATAATCATTAATCAGATATTTCTATTTTATTACTTCATCATTCATAACCATTTAAACATTTAAATCTATATATATTTAATTTTAATATTATCATATAACATAGAGGGGTGATTAAATTTATAATATAATTTTTATGGTCATTATAATAAGAGTTATATTGGTATTTAATTAATTAGTATTGGTATAAGTTTTATCATTATGAAATCATAATTCATTGAGTAAATAATCTAATATTTTTTACAAAAAAAAATCAACCATTCATGTACTATATTATAGATCTTATCAACCCATATAATTTATTTTTTTAACAACAAAAAATAGAAAACTATTGAAATAAATTAAATGAGACCTAAAAAATAATATACTTTCAAATTTAATTATATATGATGTATATTAATTATTTCTCAAAATAATTCAATAATATGATACAAATGTATTAAAATATTTTATTATTAGGTATAAAAAATACATATTTATCAATTAAATAAATTTTTACCATATGCAATCATCATATGAGACTCACTTCCTAGACATATCACACTCATTAAACATTTTCAAAAGAAGGTAATTTAATAATAAGAAAAGGGTGAGTATAGATTTTATAATAAGGTAAATAAGAGGGATGAAATTAATGATTATATGTCAGAGTTTCAATATGAGAAACTAATCAAATGAACATGATAAACCATAGTAAAATAATAACTATGAAATAATTAATCAAAAATAATCAAATCATGGAATAAATATTTTTTATAAACATTACTCACAATTCAATCATGATGTTCCATAATAACCTAGGAATCATGATGTGGAATAAGAGTCTGGCATAAATATAGGCAGAATAAGAACACCCTATATCAATTATATATATAAATACATTGATTACATTTTTTTTCAGTTTCAAATGGTAACATGGGGATTAATTATATTTTAATAATGAAACATTCCTTACCATGTGAAAATTTAGAAAAAAAACATATTTAAATGATACTAAAGATAAATTTATTGAAACAATAGAGTGAAAAATGATATATTAATATCATTATATATTGTTATTAAAAATATTAATTATGTGAGTTACCATAGATGAATGTGGAATAATACAATTTATTATCTATATTCATATTGAGATCAAATGATGTTAGGAATACAATAAAATAGAGAACAAACATCATTAGATAAGGAGATCAATGGTAGCTATATGTGGGGACCCACATTAATATCTATAAAATTAAAAGATATTTATATTATTCCCTTGATTATAATTAATTATATCTTTTCATTCCATAATTATCATTTTGTTTACAATAGAATAAAACCACACATCAGAAGTTTTTTTAAAAATATTAGAAAAAAAACTTCTTTAAATTTTTAATAGATATAATATGTAAACAAAACTAGATAGTTTTAGAAGTGAATATGTTCATGGAAAAATAACTTACTATTATAGACTCTAAGCTCAGTAGAAATTTTCATCATGTTTAGAGAGAGATAAGAGGATAAATGGGATATCGTTTAGGTTATTTTAATAACGATCATCTCTTAGAAAGGAGGAATTGGAGATTTTTTATATTTTAAGATTCAATTCGACCAATGTGTTTTTATATAGGTTCTATGAAATTATACATGCCACCCATGTAATATATTTATAGAATTAAGATCATTAGAAAATATCATTGATTTCTTCAATTAAATTACGCATGTCAACATGAAAATTATAGTGATTTGATAAATAATAAATTCCATATCAAAACAGTTATTACAATGCAACTTGATAGCTTCTAAACCTCACTATATGTCTAATGGGACTCCTGAAAGTACACTATGACAACCATCCACCACCAGTTGGATGGTTGAATACTAATTCTCCTGAAGATTCAATCCTCAACATTGAACACATGATGTAAATCCATTATCTACCAGGTGGAACACCACTGGCTATTGTGTGATACCCTTATGTATTAAACATAAAACATGATTTATACACTATCAAAAAATAGATCACATCTCCTATAATAATGATGCATGAATCAGTCCATTGATATTAATAAGGGGTTTTATTTATTCCCATGGGTTGTAACAAGTTAACAGGTATCAAAAAAAGGGTTTTGGAACGATTTACCTAAATTTAGAATCTTTAAAAAGTGAAAAAATATAAATAAAAAAAATCTAAACATATAATCAAAACAAGGCATTAATAAAATTCAAAAATAAAATAAATGGATTTTGGAAAATACCTAGATGTCCATTGACATAAATTTAGTTTTAAAAAGAACTCAAGGACCACCACATAATAACAGTCCATCATCCCCAATCCTTCTCTACAACACCACACCTAGAATTGAAACTAATTACCCAAACCATCAACACTAAATTATTTGATCATACCTACAACAATGATTACCAAACCTACATACACACAAGGAATTATGTTGGGTGTGATCCAAATAAAAATAGTATTCCACCCCAAATATTCCATGTGATAATCATTATATGGTAAATAACATGCATGTTTTCGTAAATAAGAAATATTGGTGACAATATAATTAAGGATGAAACTTTAAATGAAAATTGTTTTCATGGGATATATATTAAATAAGGAACACTTTTAAATAAAAATAATAATCTAATTAATTTTCAAGCCAAACTCACCATATAACAACGATGAGTATCATATAGTCAATGAGAACTATTCATGGGAACACCCATAGGCACTACCATGTTGTAGCCCCCGACAGCTCGTATCTCAATGAAAACAAACCTTATTAAATATGTGTTATCATGCACAAGACACTAGCTGAAACATTCCAATATACTAGTGGTACCAAAAATCATCATAATTGTTTAGTTAGTGTTTTCATCATCAAACATGTTATGTGAAATATAGGCTAAACTACATAGGATCACTAGCAATAGTAGTACACACCCCCACCAAGATACCTAGTATTCCCTCCTTATTCTCAATCAATTTTAACATCTCATAAAAAACCATTTTCACATGAAAATTTCATTTACAAAATACAGACACACTAAACAGACCTCATGCATGTCAAATTACACTCCATTCACATTCTAATTCTTGTTAACATTACAGTCACACAAAACATATTGTATACATTCTTAACACCATTCATAAAATTTCATAAAATATTTCACCAATTTGTAAAATGTTCATAAAACATTTTACATCACAAATAATCATCTTACATTTAAAAGACAAATTTTAATATAATATAGACACCAAAACAGTACATAAACATCTTCTTCACACATTGTATAACATAATAAACCATTTACAATTTCAATAAAATACATCCAAGCAGTATAAAAATGTTTTTTTTATAAAAAACCAATTAAAACCCCTCATCAAAAAATAATTAACACTAAAACCCTACAAAAATATATTTTGGAAACCATACACACATTTAAAAAAACTTTTTTATTTGTCAAAAAATGACCATAAATGACACCACAAGAGTTACACTAGAAAAACATGCAATTTCAAGAAAAAAACAACATTAAAATTAACATCTCTACAAATTACATCACAAATATATTTTGAACCACACAAAAAATATTTAAACATGATAAATAAGTAAATAAACTAATATTACTCACTAATGAATGCATACACATGGAGTCACATGCCTTTTGTTTCAAAACACCCAAATATTTGTGTGAAACATCAACTGCACAACTGTAATAATACATGGGGGTGAAAATGAACCTAAAGACACAATATTGGACAAACATACCAAAAATAGTACCCTAGGTAAGAACCCCTAGTTTTTGGAACATAGGAACTCTAAGATGATGGGGACAAACCCAAATGAAATGGATGGAATGGGGGAGGAATTTACATACTTGAGAAACATTGAATAAATCACTCTAAATACACTAGTAGTTGATTCTACCAGCTTCCTAAATTGGAATATATGTTCAAATAAGGTTGAGGAGGTCCTGTGGGAGATCGCATAGGTGGAAAATGAGAAAACATTGAATGATTGTTGAATGAAACTAATTTTTTTGAAAATCTGGGTAATATGTGAAATCGTGATGATATTCTCCCAAATCCATGATGACTATTATATCCATATTGGTAAAATGTAACAATGGGGTGTGCCTCAAGTTTATGGGCTCGAGTGGGAGGATTAATGTCTGCGAAAATTTAAAAAATAAATGATATATATAATAAATAAATTATTTCTATAAATCTAGAAATGGGATCAAAAGATGTACCAATGCTTGAATAAATCACCCAAATCCACCATGATTATGAGTTCTGATGGAGTCAAAATGGATATATTTTTTTGAATAGTTCAAAGAAAGACAAGTGGGATGTGTAATAGGTGGAAAATAATGAAAAAATAATGAGTTAATAAATAAATAATTATTTTAATTAAATCAGGAAATTTGATCACGGTCTGGCCCAAAACACTATGAAACAACACCAAAAAACATACACAATAAAATATTCAACTATGAGTGTAAAAAATTAAAATCCAATCCAAATTATCCTTATTAATTAAATTAAATAATGTCTTGGAAAATACAGACCAAGAATTACAAGACTAATGACATATATCAGGAACACCCGAGACACGAAATATAATGCTGAAACACCCGAAAACCAAGAGAAAACAATGATCCAAAATATGATTCGAAACAACTGATGAAATATATTATCTATGATTGAAAATACTCCATTCCATTTATATTTCTACCCCTTGAAATTCAAAATGACGTCAAATGAATATACAAAACAAAATAGACAGACCAGGATGGACTCAATTTCCATATTTTCCAACCCCAAATGGCCAAAACACCTCCATTTGATCAATCCATGGAAGAGATACTATCACAAACCAAAAATATACGCCCATTCCAAATAATATCAAACATATTCAAAAAAAATCTATTTGGGTGTGCTGCAATCCCATGTTTACCAATATATGAAATTGGTGGTTAGATAGCTCCATACAAGACTACCTACAACCAAGACAACAACTGGAAAACAACCAAATTACTGATATGCGGAGTCAATAACGGAATCCCAACAATAATATCTGACTAAACATTTCAAGAGAAAAAACTGGACACCCACATGTGGGGACTGAATGGACTCCCCACCATAAAATATAGACTAATATTAAAATTATTCTAAAAAAAACTATTAGAGACACGTGGTGGTTCTCCACACCATAAGAACCAACCAAAATTACCAAATAGTTGTGGAAAACAAGAAGAACACCCATAAAATCAAACCCCCAATATAGGGGAAGTGATATGTCAAAAAAAAATAAAAATATGTAAAGACACTCAATAGTTCACTACTACCACGTGCATCAACATCCTTGACTGAGCTCGACTAATAATGTAAAAAAAGAGCAAACCTTGTTATTCATTCATGAAAAACTACACTAATGGTGGCACCCACATAAGATAATTCACTAGGTTTGAGGGAAAAAAATCACCCCCACATAAATGTAAGGAGGGACATCTCCACCAACACATATTACAACCTTGAGGGATAAGGTTCCCACATCTCATTACACCACATTGTACCACTTATAACGAAACATCCAAATCGAAACATCAATCTTCCATTACATCACAAAATGGAGATGGAAGTGAAATTAAGATCTGTAACATCCCATGTAAGTAATGAATAATAGATATTATTTTATATGCCTATTTATAAATTAGATAGTTTTTTAGAGGCTTAAAATGAGAATAAATCCAATCTTAAGCATTGAATTCTCTAATATTTTAAAAAAGTTTGTTTTACCACCTTTTTATGGAGAACCATTATTAAATCTATCTTTTGACCATTTTATAAGCTATATTTTTTTTTAAAAAAAAACTTATTCTTTAGTATTGGATCATTGATATTTACTTTGGATAAATTTTTGGTATTGTTCTAACAGTGTTCATTTTTAATGAATAGTGAAAAATACTGCATTTTACTTCAAAACTACTTTATCATCTAATTTAATTAAATGGTTAGATTATATTTATAATTGGTTTTAATGTTTGGTTATAATATATTTTTACCATTTAATACAATTGTGGTCATTGTAATTAGTTTCACTTCGAAAGTGGACATAAACAATTGTCGAACTTTTGATAGAAATTGTTTCTAAAAACCTCGCTATTTGTTTTGGGAACGATAATTATTTTAAAATTAATTATTTCAATTTCTGTGTTTGGAATTTGGTAAAATTTATTCCATATTTGTAATCATAAGTTCCAAATTATGTAATTACGACTCTTGTTTTTGGACATTATGAATAGTAAGGATGGTAATTATCTTTAATTATCGTGATTAATTAGTAATCGGGTAGTTAAGGGTAATAAAATAATATCATAATAATAAAAAATGACCTCAACATGTGTCTTAATGATACATTCTGTGTCATGGTCGACCATGGGATACCTTGTTACAATCTTAGGGACCCCATGGAATCCCCTTTTGGTGACAGTGACACATTAACAATTTATTTTTAAAGAAAGGAGAATATCACAGAAGTATGTAACACTGAAGTAAAAAAATGTAATATTGTACACATAAATTATCACTTGGACTATAAATAGTAATTTTAAATATAAAAATATTTCCTACATCATATTATTTTTTTATAATTTTTAGACATTAAATAAAATAAATTTTTTTATGAAACAATGGTGATGCAGTGATTACCTCATTAATGAATGTTTTAAATAAAATAAAAATATAATGTAAAATCAAAGACATACACTTCTCAAAAACATATTGTATAGGTATATTTCAAACCCTTGTCACCTTATCGTCCAAATATATTAATTTTGTACTTTTAAAATTTGAAACACATTTTCATATAAAGTAACCTTTCTTAACTTTCCAAGAGTGCCCCTCCTCTCTCTTATAAAAGGCCTCCACCTCTACCTCCTTACCCACACATCTCAAGCCATTGTATCGGCCATGTTATGATCATTTTATCATTCATAATCCCTCTCTTTATCCTAGAAGCCTTACCTTAGGCATAAACCTCTTCAAGAAACCCTTTTGGTTCAAACTAAGAGTAGTTACCCGATTTAAAAGTAATGTCTTCACTTGTGTTCTTTTGTTTTCTTTTGCTCCTCCAACCCCCTAAACTCATTAATTCATATATATTGTAAAAACATAAGTATATTAAATATTGTAGAATGTTTTTATGAGAATTATTAGAGCTACACTTACACAAACATTCATCTAATGGTTAATGACCATAATGTTTCTGTGGATGAGGAATTTATGCCTCACGAAACGATTATTGTTCAATCTTCTTTTAACAACTTTCATAGTAGCCATTAATATTTCACTATATTTATATAAAATATATTATATTTATTTTTTCCTTATGTTTATTTATTTTTCATTTATGTAATTCCTTTATCGTTTCCATTATGGGTAAATGTGATATCTTCATTTTAAAAGTGCGGACTACCGCCCCCTCAAAGTGATTTGATTCGTTAATGCCATATGTGGGACATATAAAGGAAAGAATTTATGATGTTATATATGATATTATACTTGAATTATAATATACCTCTATATAATTACTATTTCATTCCATTAAATACAAAATAGAAATGAAAGTAGTGTTCATGCTTATGTACGGCTTACCATCTCCATGAACGGTGCATTTCATTTCATACATCTAAATGTTATGTAATATTATAAATGCATGTATATACAGGATAATATGATATATATGATATCTACATCATGAATATAATTTTTTTTATAATGGATATTTTACCACATGAACAACTTGTAATTATAAGAAGATTATTTTTGGCTCAATTACTAAAGATCGACAAAACGACTGTTATTAACTTAAATAATTACATAATGTTCATAACATGGAAATAAGTGATATAAAAGGAATAATTAAATATAAATAGGTTCTTAATCCAGTAGAAATTTACTCTATTTTATTATTTAGGATATTAATGAATGATCAAGTAATGTCGGACACGAGGTATGGGACTTTGTCTCAATATTCTTCCATTGAGGAATATTTTGTTTTATACACAACCTTATTATATACGGTGTAAAAACCACATTTACATTTACATTTTTTCAAAAGGAAACATTTTAATATGAATCATTTTAGTAAATGACAAAAGGGAATGATTTTTTCACACGTACGTGGTGACAACGACTTTCCGCCGCCGTGACCATTATTTGTGTTTTGACTTCCTCTACAAGCCATAAATTTTCATTTAAATGAAAATTAAATACCATGTTTAACTTTTATTTTCTTTTGGTATTGAAAATTGTTTTGATAATGTTTTTATTATATCAATGTGTTATTGATATCTTGTGATTTAAATGTGGAAATGATATGTTTCCTTTATATATGTTTTATGTGATATGATTAGGTTATGGTTATTGGGAATTTTTTATGAAGATGGGTGGTGCCATGATAAAAAAAGGGCAGGTGAGCCTGATATACCTCTCCACTTCATTGGGTAATGTGAAGGAGTTAAACACTAAGGTTTCTCCGAATAGATTTAGGGAATATACTATGACAGATATTCTAAATGTAACCATGAGGGTTACTCCTTACGTAAGAATGTTATTAATCCTTCAAGTTACCTTTATGTTTTATGATTTCTATGAATTATTCATAAATCTTATTATTTCAAGAGGTATGATAAAGTGCTTATGTTTTATGAGTAAATTATTATTTCATCAATTGTTATGTATACATGGACTAATGTTTTCATTCCGTACTTTTATATCCCTTACTGAGCTTTTTATGCTCATCCAATTTTTTTGAAATGTTTTTCACAAGTTAAGGTAAATGTACATGATGTGATGATAGTGTTGTGGAAGTGTCAAGAAATAATCCATGTTTTATTTTAAATATGTCTCTTTGATGAGAATAATGAATAATTTCTTTTATGTAACCACCAAGTTGAAATGTGGAACGAAATGCATGATTTATGACATAATTCTCTAAAACTCTAAACCTGAAAATATCCTCAATGTGTAATCATGTAATAACTCAAGATTAAGTAATGTTTAAGGCTTGATCCTTATACTTGGTATCATAGGTCTATTTTAATAACTTTGGGAGTTATAATTCTATTAAATTATTATCCAAAAATATTTTTTTATGTTCAAATTGAAATGATATAGAATTTGAAGATTACTATGTTTCTTCATCTATGACATGTTTTTTCATAATGTTTTTCCATAGAGGAAACAAGAAAGCAGTGCTAGGAAGTCATACAGAACGAAATGATCTTCTGATTCAGCATCCGGAGATGGTCGGATTTGGAATTAAACAGTTTGTTGCAATAAAGGCAAAGATGACTCAAGCGATAAATGGCGGTGGTATCCTTGCACAAGATCAGCTAGATCAACCACAAAGAAACATATCAATGGTGGAACATTTCATGAGGCAACATCCCCCATCATTCAGAGGATCATTTGACCCTGTGCTTTATGAAGGGTTGATTAAAGCACTGGAGAAGATTTTCGATGTCCAAGGGTGTTCATACAATTAAAAGGTTAGTTTTGATGTTTACCATTTGGAGGGTGAAGCAGATCAGTGGTGGTAGATGGTTAAAAATATCAGGGACACGAATTAGATTTATGCTCTTGACTGGGATGAATTCAAAGGTATGTTTCTTGAGAAATATTTTCCTATGCCTCTTCTACATAGGATGGAAAACCAATTCTTGGAATTGATGCAAGAGGACAACTCAGTGGCTGCTTATGAAGAAACGTTCACTCGATTGGAATGGTATGCTCCAAATTTTATCCGAGACCTTGATAGTAAAATCATTCATTTTTCACTCAGGATTAAAGCCAAAATATTGAAGGGATTTAGCTTCTCATGGGTTCAAAAGATTTGAAAAGCTTGTTCGATGTTCTAATAAGGTGTAATTGGTGTCTTCCGATGATCAAGTGTTTTATAACAACCAACAGAAGAAGAGACCGAGGTGGCATGAGAAAGGGAAGAATCCTTCAAAAAGGACTGATGGTATGAAAAATATGTTTTCAATTTCTGATAAATTTGGTAAAAGGAACGCTGGGGAATGTCTTCTGAATTTTGGAAAGTGCTACCCATGTGGTAAGATGAGACATAAGGCTCGTGATTGCACTGAAAAAGATCAATGTGATGGTACGACCAAATTTGATTTACAGTTAGAGAAATGATTCAAGTGTAATGAGATGGGTCATTATGCAAATGAGTGTTCGACAAAGAGCTCAAATGATGGGAAGTAGTCAGACTATAAGAAAAAATGGGTGGTGAAATCCTTTGCAACTACTTTAGCAGATGTTGGGCTATCAAATGAAGTGGTATCAGGTACTATGTTTGTTTTCTTAGATTATGCTAATGTGTTTTTTGATTTGGGGTCTACACATTCTATTATCTCTGAAAAACATTATAGTAAATTGGGAATTACATCTCATGAAATAACTCCTAAACTTGTGGTAAAAACACCTGGGGAAAATGTTGAAGCAAAAAGAATTTATATGAATCTTCTTATGCTTATCCGTGAAAAGACCCTTCTTGCAAACCTTATTGTTTTACCTCTAGTATAGTTTGATGTTATCCTGGGTATGGATTGGATATCCGTTTGTTTGCTAAGATTGATTGTAGAGCTAAAGAGGATTCATTTCAAAATGATATTTAGTTTGTGTTAATGAATGAACCCTAACGGTTCATAACATATCAAGAGGCTGAGAAACTTGTAAAAGATGGAAATGAATGTTACCTTGAACATATTGTTGAAAACAAATGAACTATTCAGATTAATGATGTGCCAATGGTAAATGAGCATCGTGATGTTTTTCCTGATGAGTTTCTTGGAATAATACCAGATCGAGAAGTTGAATTTACTGTTGACTTAGTTTATGTTGCTAAGCCAATTTTAAAACCCCCTTATCGAATGGTTCAAATTGAACATTTATAGTTGAAGGAGAAATTGCATGATTTATTAGATAAAGGTTTCATTCGACCTAGCACATAACCATGGGGTGCTCCTATCTTATTTGTTATAAAGAGAGATGGTTCAATGAGACTTTTCATTGATTATAGAACCTTGAATAACATCACTGTTAATAACAAATATCCTTTTCCTCATATCGATGATTTCTTTGATCAACTCCAGGGAGCTTAGTATTTTTCAAAGATTGAACTGAGTTCGGGGTACCATCAGTTGAAGGTGAAAGAAACAGATATTTTGAAGACTGCATTTCATACAAGATATGACCATTAGGAATTTGTAGTAATGCTTTTTGGGTTAACCAATGCACCTGCTGTATTCATCGACCTTATGAATTGAATTTTCCATGATTGTTTTGAGGAATTGAAAAAAAGATTGGTGAATGCTTGAGTTTTGTCACTACCTTCTAGGAATGGGTAGTTTGTTATCTACAATGATGCTTCATTGAAAAGAATTTTTTGCGAACTGATGCATAATGATCAGGTAATTGCTTATGATTCACGTCAGTTGAAAAATCATTAGGTAAATTACCCTACACATTATATGGTATTAGCTATTTTTGGTTTCTCTTTAAAAATATAGAGGCATCATTTGTATGGTGTAAAGTGTGAAATATATTCTGATCACAAAAATTTAAAGTATATATTCACTCAGAAATAATTGAACATGGGACAGGGGAGATTGCTATAATTAATCAAGGATTATGAATTTACAATTCATTACCATCTGGGAATATCAAATAAAGTAGATGATGCTTTGAGTAGAAAAAGTAATGCCTCATTAACTTTGCTACATTTTGAACATGATCCTTTGGTTATAGATTTGATAACTTTATCATAGAAGTTGTTGGTGCAGGATGTTCTTCTGTTTTGTTTGAGGTATTAGTGAAATATTCTCTATTAGACATAATTAAGCAAGAACAGAAGCAAGACGGTGAGATGCAGAAAAAGGTAGAGTTGGTTTAGAGGGTAAGTTGCTTGAAGTCAACATTGATAATAATTGTGTTTTTATATTTGGGAAGAGATTTTGTTTTCCATGTGATTCACAGTTGAAGAGAGAGTTGTCATTTTAAACACATAGTTCTTCGTTTTTAGTTCATCCAGGCAGTACTAAGATGTATAGATATCTTTGGGAGTAATACTGGTTAGATTGAATGAAAAACGATATTACTGATTTTACTGTGATGTGTTTGACTTGTCAACAGGTTAATGCAGAGCGGTAGTTACCAAATGGGATGCTTCAGCCTTTACCAGTACCAGAGTGGAAATGGGTGAATATATCCATGTACTTCATTATGGGATTGCTGAAGACACCTTGAGATAATAATGCAATCTGGGTTATTTTTGATTGCTTGTCTAAATCTGCTCATTTCTTTGTTATACGAGATACTTTTTCCTTAGATAAAATTTCTCGTTTCTATCTTAAATAGATAGTCAGGGTACATGGACTTCTCCTCTCCATTGTATTTGATTGTGATCCCAGGTTTACTTCTAATTTTTGGAAAGGCCTTCAAAAGTCGTTGGGTACTGAATTAAATTTGAGTACAACATTTCATCCTTAATCAGATAGGTAGTCAGAACGAACAATTAAGACATTGGAGGATATGCTACGTGCTTGTTCGATGGATTATCAGGGACGTTGGGACCAACATCATTCTTTGTTGAGTTTTCTTATAATAACAGTTTTCATTCCAGTATACAGATGGCACCATTTGTGGAATTATATAGGAAGCGGTGTCGAACTCCAGCTTTTTTGGGATGAAGTTGGTGAAAGGAGGTTGATTGGACTAAAATTGGTATAAAAGTTGGCAGAAAAAGTTCAGATGACACAGAGACACATGATAACATCTCATAGAAGGAAGAAAAGTCATGTGAACAACATGACGAAGGATCTCTCTTTTGAGGTAGGTGATCATGTCTTCCTCAAAGTTTCACCATGGAAAAGTGTGATGCGATTTGGTAAGAAAGGAAAGATGAGTCCAAGGATCGTTGGACAATATAAAAATCTAGAGAGAGTTGGATCAGTTTCATATTGAGTGGATTTACCTCGGAATTTATCTCAGGTACATAATGTTTTTCAAGTTTCAATGTTAAGGAAGTACATGCCATATCCATCTCATGATTTGAGTCCAGTTGTAGTTCAGTGGGAAGAGAATCTATCATATGAGGAACAACCAGTCTATATTCTTGACCATAAGAAGAATGTGTTACAGAATAAGGTGATTCATCATGTAATGGTTTTGTAGAAAAACCACATGATTGAAGAGGCAACATGGGAATCTGAAAATTCAATGAGGGAAAAACCCCCAACTTATTCAATAAGTAAATAAATTGCGGGGACAAAATTTTTGAAAGGGGGGAAATATCTAACATCCCAAGTAAGTAATGAATAATATATATTATTATCTATGTCTTTTTATAAATTATATACTGTTTTAGAGACTGAAAATGAGAATAATTCCAATCTTAAGCATTGAATTCTCTAATATTTTAAAAAAGATTGTTTTACAGCCTTTTGATGAAGAACCATTTTTAAATCTATCTTTTGAAAATTTGATTATCTCTACTTGTCAAAATATACTTATTCATTAGTATTGGGAAATTGAAATTTACTTTGGATAAATTTTTGGAATTGTTCTGACAATGTTCATTTTTTAATGAATAGTGAAAAATACAGCATTTTACTTCAAAACTACTTTTTCATCTAATTTAATTATATAGAGAGATTATCTTTAGAATTGGTTTTAAAGTTTAATTAGAATATATTTTTACCATTTAATTCAATCTAGTTTATTGGAATTTTTTTTACTTTGAAATTGGATATAAACAATTGTGAAACTTTTGATAGAAATTGTTTCTAAAAAACCCGCTATTTGTTTTGGGAACGGGAATTATTTGTATATTAATTATTGAAATTTCTGTGTTTGGAATTCGGTAAAATGGATTACATATTTGGAATAATAATGTCCAAATTATTTAATTGGGAATCTTTTGTTTTTTGAACATTATGAATATTAACGACGGTAATTATCTTTAATTATCGTGATTAATTAGTAATCTGGTAGTTAAGGGTAATAATATTATATCATAATAATAACAAATGACCCCAAAATGTGTCATAATCATACTGGTTGTGTCATGGATGACCATGGGATTCCTTGTTCCAAACTTTAGGGACCCCATGGAATCACATTTGGGTTATAGTGACATTTTAACATTTTATTTTTACAGAAAAAAGAATATCACAAAAGTATGTAACACCTAAGTAAAAAAATTTATATTTTCTACATAAATTATCACTTGGACTATAAATAGTAATTTTAAATATAAAATTATTTCATACCTCATAGTATTTTTTTTTATAATTTGTAGACATTAAATAAATTAAATGTTTTATGACACCATGATGATGTAGTGATTACCTCATTAATGAATGATTTAAATAATATGAAAATATAATATAAAATATAAGACATAAACTTGTCAAAAACCTATTAGATGAGTATATTTAGAACCCTTATCACCCTATCCTATAAATATATTAATTTGGTACCTTTAAAATCCGAAACTCAATTTAATATAAAGTAACATTTCTTGAATTTCCAAGAGTTCCCCTCATCCCTCTTATAAAAGGCTGCCACCTCTACCTCATTACCCACACCTCTCAAGCCATTGTCTCGGCCAAGATCTTCACATTTTATCTCTACACATCCATCTATTAATCCTACAAGCCTTACCATTGGCTTAAATCTCTTCAAGAAACCCTTTTGGTTCAAACCAAGAGGAGTTACCCGATTTAAAGGTAATGTCTTCACTTGTGATATTTTGTTTTATTTTTCTTCTCCAACCCCCTAAACTCTTTTATTAATTTATTTTTTAAAAAAAATTATCTTCAATATAATAGGATGTTTTTATGAGATTTATTCCAGCTACAATTACACACACCTTCGTCTAATGGTTAAAGAACATACTGTTTCTGTGGATGGCGAATTTCTGCCTCACGAAACGATGATTATTCAAACTTCATTTAACACCATTTATCGTGGACATTAAGATGTAACTATATTTATATATGATATATATTATGTTTATGTTTTTCTAATTCTTCTATATTTTTAATTTATGGTATTCCTTTATGGTTTCCATTGTGGGTAAAAGTGATATCTTCATTTTAGGAAGTGCGGACTACCGCCCCTCAAAGTGATTTGATTCGTTAAAGCCATATGTGGGACATATAAAGGATGGAATTTATGATTTTATATATGATATTATACTGGAATTATAATATACCTCCATATAATTATGATTTTATTCCATTAAAAATGAAATAGAAATGAAATTAGCGTTCATGCGTACGTACGGCTTACCGTCTCTATAAACGGTGCATTTCATTTTTATACCTCTAAATATTATGTAAAATTATAAATACATGTATATAATGGATATATATGATATATATGATATATACATCATGAATATAATTCTGGACATAATGGATATATTTCCACATGAACAAATTGTAATTATAAGAAGTTTATTTTTTGCTCAAGTACCAAAGATCGAAAAAACAAACATTATTAACATAAATAATTACATAATGTTAATAACATGGTAATAAGGGATATAAAATGAATAATGAACATTAGAAAGCTTCTTAAGCAAGTATAAATTAACTCTAGTTTAGTATTCAATAGATTAATGAACAATCGAGTCAAGTCGGACACGAGGTATCAGACTTCGTCTTAATCTCCTTTCATTGAGGCATATTTTGTTTTATAAACAACCTTCTTTTATACGGGGTATAATCCCCTTTGAATTTTAAATTTATTCAAAAGGAATGTTTTTTTATATGAAGAATTTAATAAATGACAAAAGGGAATGTTTTTGTCATACATATGCTGTGACAATGAATTTTCCGCCATCGTGACCATTATTTGAGTTTAGACTTCCTCTAAAAGCCATAACTTTTTTTAAATGACAAATAAATACCATGTTTTACTTTTCATATAATTTTATTTAGAAAATGGGTTTGATAATGTTTTTATTATATCAATGTGTTATTGATATCTTAAGATTGATATGTGTAAATATTATGGTTCCTTTATGCATGTTTTATGTGATACGATTATGTTATGGTTCTTGGGAATTGTTTATGAAGGTGGGTGGTTCCATGATAAATTAATGGCGGGTGCGACCGATATAGCTCTCCAATACATTGGGTAATGTGAATGAGTTAATTGCTAAGGTTTCTCTAAATAGATTTAGGGAATATACTATGGTGGGTATTCCAAACGTAACCATGAGGGTTACTCCTTATGTAAGAATGTTATGAATGCCTCAAGTTACCTTTATGTATTATGATTTCTATGAGTTATTCTTAAATCTTATGATTTCATGAGGTATGATAAAGATCGTATGTTTTATGAGTAAAGTATGATTTCATCAATTATTATGTATACATGGAATAATGTTTTCATTCCATACTCTTATATCCTTTACTGAGCTTTTTATGCTCATCCCAAGTTTTTGAAATGTTTTATCAGGTCAAGGGAAAAGTACATGATTTGATGATAGTGTCGAGGAAGTGTCAAGAATGAATCCATGTTTTATTTTTAATATTTCTCCTTTGATGAGAAAAATGAATACTGCCTTTTATATAATCACCTAGTTGAAATGTGGAATGAAATGCGTGATTTATGACCTAATTCTCTAAAACTCTATACCTGAAAAGATCCTCAATGTGTAATCTTCTAATAACTCGAGATTAAATAATGTTTTAAGTTGGAGCCTTATAATATCCATCACACCTATTTTTATTTTCTAACTAGGTGAAAAGCTTCACTCTAGGTCATATTGTTGGAGCATTGATGTTTTTAATACTATTCATCGCCATTGTTAGAAGCTCAAGATCAAAATAGCCCATGAAAACCAATATCTCAACCAACATACCTTTAACTAAATAGGGTCTTGGGTTATAAAAATTCATAACCTCTTTCACCCGAAAAATAATATAGTAGTAAGAAATCACACGGATGACATCTTCTCTTTGAACCTGGAATTCAAAATTCTTCTAATAGAAACATGATTTCACTTGTGTAAAAGACCTTCAAAGGGTCAACAACATCCACCTTTTCTCTTAAAAAAACAATACAAAAGACACCACCAGACTTGACCTTTAAAAGTGATATGCTGATTATCATGTGTGAAACCCTGAACAGAGTACAAAGTAGAAATTCATTAACAATATCAGTAATAATAGCCTCAAGATACCCTATGTTTCAACACAGGTTACCAAAGATGAACCCTAGGCTTGATGAATGTGGTGAATGATCCAAATTTACCTCAGTACATCAATATACGCTGAATAAATTCTATTTATTTCACATTAATTAATGGAATACCCCTTCACCACTTCCAATAAATCATGTAGACACTATGGTGTCAAAATTCAATTTTTATGATTTATGAGGATTTGGAAACATAAGTAACCATGTTGTATTTCAATATTCAACAACCCCAATCCATCAATGCAATGGAATTTTTAACTAAAATTGATAGGGGTAGACTCAACCCTAATACCTAGTAAGAGAGTTCATACACTGATAATTTGGAGGGCCTGCAAATGATGGATCACTTGTGGTTTCACATCAACTGTTCATTATCTATTTATGGGGGCATATCCCAGAAAACATAGAAATACAAGTACCCGTCCAAGAAATTCCATTGTTTATAACATACCAAAAACCAGGTCTGAACACATGTATAGAGAATCTAAAAGGCCTTCCTTAGGTATTTCTCCCAAAAGAACACCAATCAACACTTCAAACCAACTATCTAACAAAAAACCCCAAACTTTTCCCAATCAAGAGGGGTTATAAAAATAAATACACCCACAACAACAATCCAAAAAACACATAATATACACCAACTAAATCTATTAACTAGACATAAAATATTCAAGTAAAATAATATCTATGAAGGAAAATGGGCCGGCGGTTGGACATCAACCAATGGTACCCCATGGGCCTCACACATGCATGTGTTAGTGCTATATTGAGCACCCTCTACATATATATACCATAACTCATCCAAAAATTCCCTTAACCACCCATATTACAATGTAAATCCATTCATGTGGTTAATCACATAAATACTAAAGGTAAAAATAATAGGTTTTTGAACTCTTCAAAATGAATTTATTTAATCAATAATTCCTTTTTCGCAAAACCCTTAACATAAAAAATCAAAACTAAATTAAAATTTTACAATATGTTTCAAAAAAACAACAAAAATTAATATAAACTAAATTTTAATTTATACAAATTACATTCAAAACATCTAATTTTATTTTAAAAACATTTTGTTTTACAATAAACACCATTTCATTAATACATTTTCATTTTGAAACTCATTTATCACAATTGAAAAAAAGTTCCCATAAAATAATGAAAATTTTCCAAATCCAACCAATTACTAAATAAAAATTCATATTAAAAATCCACACATATATTCAAAAAAACATCATTCCATTGAAAAAACTTTTCAAAAACTGAGAAAACTGTATTTGAAAAATATTTTACAAAAAGCACTTTAGTATAAGCCGGACATTCAAAAGAGGTGTAAACAAAAAATATAATATTTGAAGAGCATTCTGAAATATCATTTCCACCCTTTCAAAAATAAATTATTTTCCTCTTTAAAAGAAAATAATTTCACAAATATTCACACTTATTAAAATTATGTACTCATTTTTTTCATTAAAACCATATTTCAAAAATTTCAAAACAAATAGACACCAGACAATGTAATGGGAAATTATTGCTGCTGGGTGGATTGAGCATATGGTTGGTTTCCAAAATCCAATAAATTCACCAAAAAAAATTGTTTTTTAGTAAATATTTCTATACCTACTTGTTTTCATAGGCCGTTCATGATCAATGAGACCAGTAACCATACTCTCTTATAATTTCCCTAATCATTGATGAACCACGAGAACTAATTAACATACATCAAACCCAAATTTATGAGGATACATTAATCCAACAATAAGGTGTTGTGTCTTGGTACACTACACGTAATAAGAATGTCATTTCTTAAATATAATACCTCTGGTCCAACTAATCACATTCCCAAAATAACATCACCCAATAATAGAAAACCTCCTCTCATAACATTTTGTCCCCAAATAGATATGGTCTTTATACAAAATGAGCCCTACTCAGTCTGTGGAAATGCCTAAGGGGCGTTCCCAATCCCCAAAACCTATGACAAGTTTCACGGTATCGTAAAAAAAGTGATTGGGAACAATTTATACAAATTTAGAATCATTAAACAAAAAAATGATTCATATAAACCGAATCTCTATATTTAATCTAAAAAAGACTTTAATAAATTTTAGAACTGAGAGATATGTTTTTAGAACAATATAAAGAGGTCCAAAATACAAAATAAGTATTAAAAATGAACTCGAAGAGTCACTATATGTTTTGGTTCTATCATCCCAATTTCACCCCACAATAATACACCATAAATAGAAGCTAACAACCCAAACTACCGAAACTTAAAGTTATGTCCATACCTACGACAATGATTAAAGAGTCTAAATACACATTAGATTTTACGTAGGGTGTGATACAAATTCCCATAGTATGGCACCCAGATTATTCTACGTGACAAGCATGACAAGATAAAATGATGTAATTATACTTAAAAAATGTAGCAATAATTTTATAAACGATGAAACATTAAATGAAAAAAATATTCAAGGGCGGTATATTAAAGAAAGATTAACATTAAATAAAATTCACAATCTATATATTCCAAAAAAACATATATTGATATTGAATATCATATATTGTACAGGAACTAGCTATTGGAACACTCCTATAAACTAGCTTGTTGTGGGTCCTATGTTCCTCATATCTCGGTGAAAAGTAACCATAATAAATATTTTTTATCATGCACCAACCTCAAGTATGGAACATTATCATAACCTTGTGGTCCCCAACCTAATAAAAATAGTTTAGTTATTGTTTTCATCATAAAAAATTCCATCCGAAATAGGGTTGAAAACAATCCAAGTCACTCGCATACTAGTACAAGTCCACCCACCTAGATACCCGAGATTCCCTCTTTGTGATCAATAAGGTTCCACATCTAATAAAATTCTATTTTAACATGAAAATTCCATTTCCAAAATATAGACACACTAAAAATCACAGAAGAATGTCACATAACACTCTATTCACATTTAAATCCATTATATAATCATAACCACACAAAAAAGTCCATAAACATGTTGCACACCATTTATACCATTTCATAAATCATTTTAACAATTCATAAAATTTTCTCAAAATGGTTTACATCAACAATTATCATTTTCTATTTCAAATAACCATTTTTATAGCATATTATAACTAAAAAAGCACATAAACATCCATTGAAATTTTTTTGTTACTCAATAATAAATTTATAAAAAAATTTTATATATTATAAGATGATCCCAAATGATACCACCAATGATTCATAAGAAAAACACAACATCTCAAGTAATAAATGAAATATTAAAATTAACGGCTAAGACAATCCCATCAAAAAAAATTGAACCAAAAATAAACATATGATGAACCTTATTAATAAGTAAATCAATCATGATAAATAATCATAGAATTATTACATAATAAATCTACCACATTTTGCATTGAAACCCCCAAATATTTGTGTGAAACATCAACAGTGCCACCACTGCAGCATAAGGGAGTTTAAATAAACCTAAATATATAATATTGGTCCAATAGAACCAATATAAAACCCTAGGAATGGAACCCTTGTTAATGGAAGTTTGGAAATTTAGGAAGGAAGGGAGAAACCCTAAATAAATGGAAGGAACAAGAGATGAATTCACTTACTTAAGAAACATTGAATAAATCACCCCAAATACGGCAATAGATGAAACTAGAAGTTACCAAAATTGTTTGTGAGGTTTGAATAAGGCATGGATGGTTTATTGGAGACTGAAATTATGGAAAATATTAAATAATGAATGATTTATGAATGAAAAATATTCCCATATTCATTATAGATGATTAGATAAACCTTTAAGAAATTCTCCCTAATCTACTATTAAGATATGCTCCAATGAGGTAAAATGGATCCTGAGGGGTGGACATATGGTTTTTGGGATTTAGTGAGAGGTTTAATGACAGAAAATGATTACTAAATTAATGACATATAAAAGAAATAAAGTATTTCCATAAACTACAAATGGGATCACCAGTTGGTCCAATTCCTTAAAAATCACCCAAATACACCATAATTAATAGTTCATAATGAGTCAATATGGATATGGTGGTTTGAATAGGTCAGTTAGGCCATGTGGGGAGTGGGATGTGAGAAAAATTATGAAAAATAAAGTAATTGTAAAGATTTTTTTAAAAATTTGGAAATGGGATCACAGTTTGGCCCAAATAATGAAGAAACCACCCAAATATACATGACCTACAATAGGATCCACTAGTATTGTTAAAAATTCCATTCTCCGAAACCTCATCCTTATACCACCACTTTAAATAAGGAATGGACAAATCACATCTGAGACATTCAATACTAGTTACTTAGATCAAGAACACCTGTGATACCAAATCTAATCCTAGAACACCAGTAATCTAATAGAATACTAAGAACCAAAATAAGATTCAGAATAAAGAATGTAATTGATTATTCAAATGTGACATACAAATCATTAAAAATTTATATAAGTATAAATTCAATTTACATCATGTTAAATCATGTGTAGGGTAAATTTAAAATAACTAAATCCAAAATAAGTGTGTTTTGAAATGATTTATTTTTCTATGTCCTTATTTGGTACCAGTAGAAAATTTTTGATGTATTCCTTTTATTAACATCATAGATCCACCACTAAATGGAATTTAAATATATGTATTCCAATTATTATTTTTGACTGTCTTTTTATTTTTGGGGTATCAATTTTATTGTAATATTTACAGAATAAATAGATATATATATGTATCCCATTATCTATAGAGTATGTGTCTAAATGAGTTAAGGTGATCATGTTTAAATCTAAAGATCAACGTAATATAGTATCCTTAGAAAAATATTAATAAATTAAAATATCATGTGATTATAATTAATAATCATATATATAATTTTTATAATTCACATTTCATTAATGTTATTTCCATTTTTTGGTTCACTTATAATGTTACGATTCTCTATAATCTATAGTTTAATTCTCATTCTTACATAGAGAATGGGAGAAATGATTTTTTTGACATTTTTAAATACCTTAATGAATAAATGGTCCAAGAATATCGTATATTATATTATTGAATTTATAATAACATAATAATTAACCTTCGCATTTTCACCCAATTAGTTGGTATAGGATATATATATATTTAAAAGATTAAAATAATTATAATGTAATTTGAGCCAGTAAAAATAACAATTTTTACAATTACTGTTCATTAAATTTTTTGACATTGATCTTTATTAATCAAGATAAAAATGGATAAAGTTTATAAAAAATTTCATGGATAAATAAATTGAGTGTATATTAATTGTAATAGAAAAGCATAAAGTAAAAAAAATTTCTCTTTGAAAATATATACTCATTTACACATCTAGACAACATTTAAAACTAGGGATAACAATATATAAGTAATTCGGATGCCACATTGTGTATTATATCTTCCATTTTAGGGTTGATATGATTTGATATCTTATAGGTGATATAATCATTTAGTTGTATGGTTATACGATAAAACATCTCAAATATTTTTACCATTTCTCTAATACTAAAAAGTATATCAATGACACAATCTATGAAAAAAAGATCCACTATGATTGGTATATATTGAACATAAAATTCATTATAATATCATATAGTAAGGAAATATAGATTATTTTGAACTGTTTTATGTTATTATATTTTTATTTTATATATCTTATTACATTAAATAAAAATGAATGTTATTGTTTAATCCATTATTATTGTTTTGTTACCTATTTTATAAGAGGTCCCATTCTGTTTCAATTATATCTATATATTATTATATGTGAGAATCATGATCTAAATAAGTAACATGATTTCTAATTTAACCATATGTTATCCATTGTTAAAAAAAATTCTATATAATCCATCTATTTTTTTGCTTTATATAGTGCCTAAATTATCAATTTTAGAAAGTTGTGTATTCATTTCTAAACAATGTGATTTAACCCAAAAATTAATTATAAATTTATTCTTATAAATAACAGAAAAAATTATTTATGACAAATAATAATTTATTTTTCTCATTAATCATTGTGGGTAGTGTTATTTTATAATGAGAAGCTATTGAATAATTAGAGATTATAATGAATAATTTCAACATTAATGAAACAATAAAATTATTTATCTTAGAATAAAATAGTATCCATCATAGATATGAAAATCCAATTAAAAAATAATTTTAGTTGAATTAATTTTATTTCTAATAATATTTATGATTGTGCAAATATATATTTTTTAAATATTTTCCCATCGTGATTTTTTATAGTCAAAATTAATATATATTATTTATAAATGAAATAATTCAGTTCCATTAGATTTTGGGAATTTTTATTATATTGTTGGGAACCATATTTTCATAGAATATGTTCTATGGTAACATTAATATTAATTTTATTTGGAAAAAATATAAAATTTAAAAAATTACAATGGATAATAGTCCTAAAGATAAAATATTATTCATATATATATCATCAATATACTTCCCCTTGGAGAAAAACTGCAATCATCATGTAAATTTTGATTACTCATTCGTCATTATGTATTCATAGAATTAGATGTTAGAGGTGGTAAACATGAACAATGTAATATACATAAGAATATAATTCTCATGTGATCTTTTCTTGTATTAAATTTCTTTGTGTATTTTAAATATCTAATGTCAGGTTATTTGGGAAACATTTTATATAATATGTTATTTTGAGGTGGGAACATAATTTTGATTCTTACGAGTTATTAATTATATAGTTATATAAAAACACCAATATATATGCATAATTTTACATTGAAATTTAATAGTTTTCAACATATTCTGATGCGGATTTTATAAAATCACTATTTATAATTGTTGAGGAAATTAATTTTATATTCTAATCTTTTTTTATTTGATGAAAAATCATTATTTAATAAGAATAAAAATTGTCGAGTTAAAAAAATACTATGTTGGGAAAATATTTGAAATGGTTTAAATTTTAAATTTTAGGATTCAGTTACTCATTTTTTAAAGATAATGTAATTTCTATATAATAATTGAATATTTACAATGGATGATGTATATTTTAGACGTTGAATACATAAAATTTCATGCAATTATAATTGGATATCTGTCCACTACAATTGATATGGATATGAAAACTCATGTCCAATAAAGATGAAATGTTATACATAGATAGAGGAAATATTGTAGGGATCTACATTTAACAATAGAAAAATTTAATTTTATAATTTTACAGGATCTCTATTTAGTGAAGCATATATTAAAAAATTATTAGTCCTATTTTAATGCCTTTATATTCAACAAATTGAATATAGAATTAATTTACTATTGGAAATCTATTTGGCAGAAAATTTTATAAGAGTCAATAAATTAAAAAATTTAATAATATTTTGAATTATCATATTTTTTATAAATATTTATTTATGTTTATAATATTTAATTTTTTGGAGGAAAAATTTTTATCAACTATTTTGAATGTTCAAAAATAAATTATAAATATAATTTTACTCTACTCTATTTAATAATTTGAAAATTTTAATAAATATAAAATGATATATATTACACTATTCTACAACAATATCTATACAAGGAATATTTGGTGGAGGAAATAAGAGTATTTTATTTCTCATTTTTCATGATATATTTTTTTCTTGTGTACTAATGTATTATTATTATTCATTAATAATATTTCCAATCATACTCAAAATTTGTAATTAATTATTTTCATCATGTTATTTGTTATAAATTATATATTTAGATCAGTTACCCCATCTCTTCAATTAAATGAAATTCATTACAAAATAATGTATTGGATTTTTATTTTTTATTTTTTATTTTATAATTCAACTTATATGAGTCAGCTACAATTTATAAAGGGATATTTTCATCAACTGAGCATTATTCCTCTGATGGTTTGATTTAAGATAAATCCATAGTTTGTATTGATTATTATTTTTTCATAATTATTAATTAATCAGATATTTCAATTCCATTACTTCATTATTCTTAACTATTTAAAAACATAAATAAAAATATATTGAATTTTAATATTTTACTTTAACATATATGGATGATTAATATGATAAAATAATATATATGGTCATTATTATTTGAGTTATATAGAAATTTAATTAGTTAGTGTGTATAAATGTTTTATCATTATGAAATCATAAATTATTGATTAAATTGTCTAAAATTTAATATTAAAAATTACAACCATTCATGTACTAGTTGTAACATATAACAAACCCAAGAAATTTTCTTTAATGTACACAAATAGAAAACTCATGAAACAAAATTTAATGTGACCAGAAAATAATATACATCTAAATTTCATTATATATGATTAATATTAAATAGTTTTAACAATATTTCAATAATAATAAACAAATTGAATAAAATATTTCCCTTATTAGGAACATAAAATACATATTCTTCAATTACATAAATATTTATAATATGCAATCATCATATGAGACTCCTATCCTAGACATTTCACACACATTAAACTTCTTCAAAATAATATAATTTAAAATAATAAATGGGTGAGCCTTGATTCTGAAAAATAGTAAACAAGAGGGATGAAATTATATATTATAAGTTAGTTTTTTAATTTGAGAAACTAATAAAATGAACATGATATAACATAGGAAAATACTAACTAAGAAATAATTAAGCATAAATAATAAAAACATAGAATTAATATTTTCTATAAAAAGTAGTCACAATACAATCATCATGTCCCATGATTTCCTAGGAATCATGATTTGGAATAAGAGTATCGCATACATATATGCATAAAATGAACACCCTATATCAATTATAGATACAAATACATTCATTGGATGAATACTGTTAAATGTGAAATGGTAACTTGGGGGGATAAATTACATTTTTAAAATGAAACAACACTTACCAAGTGAAAAATAAAAAAAACGCATATTTAAATGATAAGGAAATTAAATTGATGGAAACAATAGAGAGATAAATGATATATTTATATCATGTTATATTGTTAATATAAAATTTAATTATGTGAGTTATCATAGATTAAAATGGAAGAATCCAATTTCTTCACATTATACATATTGAGATCAAATGATGAAATGAAAAAAATAAAATTGAGAACAAAAATCAGTTGATAATGAGATCAATGGTAGCTATATTTGTGAAACCCCATAAATAGCCATAAAATTGGGAGATATTTATTTTATTCCATTGATTATAATTATTATCATCTTTTCATGTCATCTTTATCTTTTTTATTATGATAGAACAAAACCAAACAACACCTATTTTTAAGAAAAATCATAAAAAAATATGATCTTATACTTTTTAATAGATATAGTAAGAATAAAAGTAGATGTTATTTTTAGAAGTGAATATTTCCATGAAAAAATACCACACAACTATAGACTCGAAGCTGAGTAGAAATGGTCATCATGTAGAGAGAGAGAGATAAGGGGGTAAGTGGGAGATCGTTTAAGATTTTTTTTAATAATGATCAGCTCTTAGAATGTAGGGGTTGAAGATATTTTGTTAAAAGGATTCAATTCGACCAATGAGTTTTTATATAGGTTCTATGACATTATACATGCCACCCATGTAATATATTGATATAATTCATATCATCAGTAAATATCATTGAATTCATATATTATATTACATATTTCAACATGAAAATTAAGGTTATTTGATAAATAATAAATTCCTTTTCGAAATAATTATCTCGATCCCACTTGATAGATTTTACACCTCAATATATGTCTAATGGGTCTCCTAGATGTCCTCTGTCACTACAAAATAAACAGTGTTTAGCGGCGGTTTTGTGGCGGCGGTTCACAAAACCGCCGCTAAACGTTTTCCGAAATACGTTTCACGGCGGTTTTTAATAAACCGCCGCAAAACCTTTGTTTTTTTAAAAAACCCCGACCCTTCCCTACCCCGACCCATGTTTCCCTGCAACCCTCGCCTGCAGCCCCCCGCGACCCTTCCCTGCAACCCTCACCCGCAGTCCCCCGCGACCCCCCGACGATCCCGCGACCTCCTCCGGCGACCCCGCGACCTCCTCTGGCGACCCCGCGACCTCCTCCGGCGGTGCCTGCGACCAGCAACCCGCGACCCCCTTCTCCCGACGACCTTTCTCACTTCGACCTCGGCCCCAAAGTGAGTTTTCTCTATGTCTACTTCTTGACATACTCATGTGATTATTCATGAACTATATAAAATTTCATAATGAGAAAATTATTTGTGTGGATACAATGTTGATGCATTATTTTTATGATGATACGATAGTGTTTTTAAATGAAAATGAGAACAGTCTTGGATTAATTAAAAGTTATTGGTAATAATTAATTTGGAATTAAATGATTAATTGGTGTAAAGTTAATTAATAGACTAGGGTAAATTATAGATTAGGGTTATGTTAGTTGGATTAAACATCACCAATGATCACTTGATAATGAATTAATAGGTTGATCATTGATATCTTAGTTGGCCAAGATCTAAGAGTTTTACTTCATAATATACTAGATATGCGATGTATATAAGTGTGACTATCCTTGTGGTATTATTTTATATTGATGGGGGTGACTGATTGTGATTTTTATATAAAAGTTAAATGTATTTCAAGTTGTATTATAGGTTTTACTAGATATAATGACCAAGTTTATGATCCATGAATCGTACCCATAGACCCGGCCATCTGGTGAAACCTATGGTGAGGGTGTTATTATCACTGAAGGTTAGTTCTATGATAGGGGTGAGGACTTATGATATGTCTGGGATGATTTGTGTTTTTAATTTTTACAGGATTTTTAAGGGATTTGGTACTTGACTTGGGTTTGATTCAATATGTATTTATTCTCAGATGTTGAAAAATAGGGATATTGATTTGGGGTTGCAAGGTAATATCATATTCAGCCTAGTCTTGGGATGATTTGGATAATGTGGAAAAATGATTCATCCAGGTGAAATAATAATTGGATAGTTATCAATAATAATCCTTATAAAGGTTAGTTAATCTAGGAAAAAGTGACCTTTGATAAGATACTTATCATTCATTTGAGATAGGGATTTCATGTTAGCATAATTATTTTACTCATAAGGAAATTAGGATGATTGTAAGTTTTTAGAAGCATGGTTGGAATGCATGGAAGTCTTGATAACTAAATTATACACTAAGATATGAGTAAAAAAAATAAATACATTCAATATTAATGGGGTTTTGGGAAAAGGAAACCTTTTCAAGGTGATTCACAGATGGGGTGTAAGGAAATAATTCTAGGAAATGGATACACTCGTACTAATGATTTAAGGTGGTGATTTTGTAAATAGGTGATAAGGTTGGTTGATTTGGATCTTAATTCATATGTATATCATAATATAATGGGATAATAATAAAATATCAATGTGGTAAGAGTGTTCATCTGGGGTCGAAATCAAGGGAATTTTTATCTTGACCATGTAAAGTGGTCTATAAAAATCCACTAGGGTGAGATATTGTGGGAGATCTAGAAATTATGGAGAAACATGTAAGAGGGTGGGGGTAAATTCATCTAGTGACCAGCTAACACTTCATTTTGGTGGGTACAAGTACAGACATTGATGTGATAGAATTTTAGTAGTGTGGGGAAGCCTGGTGTGAACAAGTTGTGTTATGACTAATCTGTGATTATAGAATGATTATATGATGATTTAATGGGGTATTTTTTATAGTTTTCAGGGTTGGGATTTTATTCCATGACCATTCAAATGAATAGGGTGAGGTTTATTTCCCAAATAATTAATCTAAAAATAGA
Source organism: Viscum album (assembly GCA_963277665.1). Lineage (NCBI taxonomy): Eukaryota > Viridiplantae > Streptophyta > Magnoliopsida > Santalales > Viscaceae > Viscum > Viscum album. The sequence goes on along the minus strand of OY728157.1, from coordinate 332,609,715 downwards.
ATAAAGTAAATAAATTGAGTCAACTTTCTATCATCGAATAGTGATTAAGATATTTAATGATGGGAAGCACCGACAACAACATATAGGTAATTTAACTCCCTATTTTAAGTGAATAAATGAAATTTTAATCATGGAAAATGGTGATTGATTTGTGTATTTTATTGTGAGGATGGTTCCGAAATCTCCCATTGTGGATTCTCCCACTCTTAGGGTTTCCTAATCTACATTTTAGTGTCGATCCCCTTGGTTTCGCCAATAGGAACTGACCACATTGTCATGACACGTCAAATTGATTATATCTTTAAAGTTGGTTTATGGTCTAGTTAATACCCTAGTTCATCTCTCAAGGATAATTGATAGGTTTATAGTGTGTATTTTTAATAAAAATGACTAAATTTCATCTCTCAACAATTTATTATCAACATCAAATGAAAATTAAAGGTTTAGGTAATGTTACTATACCACCGCACAAGAGGATATCGATAAGGCACTACACTACCCTATGGAGAGCCAATCGGAACACCTTTGTTCCAATCCTCTCCACAACTCATGGCCCAAAATTCTTAGCACCACCTCACCTAGTTACCAAAATTATAATGGTGACACAAACTCATTGTCGCTGAAGGGATACATAGATTCCAACCACATTCTCTAACCTACATCAATCCAGAACTCAAGGCCCAACAGCCTCACTCCATTTCAAACATCCAAAGCACAACCCAAGCATAACCTTCATCTCAAGGTATTCAACCATCCAAAACCTGATCCAACACCCATCACCAAAACTAATACACTAATATGGTTCCTACCTGAGACCATCTAACTTGAAACTCTAGCCACACCATTAATCGATTACTTTCCTTCCATGGTTCTCAACACCATATTACTTACTTCGTCACCACAATTTTCTAGTTTTGAGAACTTCACTCATCATAAAAGAGGTCAACAGAACCTCAACTCAACCTTCAAAACTTCCCTAACATGTTTTCCAACTCACAACATCCATGAAAACTCCACCCAATTCTAGCATTCATTATTTCTGCCAAAACTACCCAGATTTGTCACACTTTCACCATCCATATCTCAACCAAGGACTACTTGGTTCTTCTTCAAAACTCATTCACATTACTAGGATAAACTTATCATTTCAACATTAACTTGAGGTGCCTCGCAGCCAACCACATCCATTCCCTTTCTATCCAACTATGTCTTTCCATTCCTGCTAACTCACTCCGTTGGTTCCCAACTTCCCCTATTGGCATGTCGCCCCTCTACCCAAACACGAAGCCTTCTCACTTAAGGTATAACTCCATCACCTACACACACCATATTTAAGTTCCACATGGCCTTCCCTAAGAACCCCCTAACATGTCCCTTATAGGTTTCTATTTGGAACCTTGATTCCTCCGCATCCACTCTACAGTTTTCTCCACATTTCCATGACTAACACAATTCTCTCCACCTTAGGAGGGTCATTATCACTAATTTATTCAAGAAATTCAAACACCATGTCTCATGCTTCCATCACAAGATGAACCCAAAAACTTAAATATGGCCATTTAGATTTCCCTAGAACAATAAAACAAACATTACCCATTGTGAAAATGGTTTCAGTGAATGTAGTTAACTTGATTTAAAATGCATTATGATCAGTTTCGATCACACATCAAAGGGGTGTTGTTTGAGGCAACATAAATGTGTGATCGATGGTGTTATGATATGTGTGTATCCCGATATTCTTATTGCTCCTCAATGAGGTGTTGACGCTGTCTCCTATGGACCAGACTTGTTCAGTTGGTCTGAAATTGTAAATGTGGTCAATGAATCATCTTTATTATATTATTCATACTTTATGGTCAATGGTTCATCTTTATTATATTATGTTTCTGTATTCTTACACTATCGTATATTTTGTGTAGGCACATTGTGATATACATGGATAAAAGCTGGATCACATTACCGAGGAACACATCTCAATATGTTAAGGGTTTGAATGGGTTTTTAGATTTATCAATTTCTAATCGATCCGTTGAAGGGAGAATAAGATGTCCATGTCCTAAATGTAAATTTAGAACATGGTTGAAGAGAGATGAAGTTTATGAACATTTAATACTGAAGCAATTCCTTGAGCAATATTTGTGTTGGATTTGGCATAGAGAATCAAACAATACAGAAAGATTGAGGACTGATGTTAATCCACAGAATGAGGTCCCAAGTTCTTCGACAATGGATAATGAAATGCAAAACCTCATAAATGATGCATTCGGCACTGCAAGACACCACTATGAGCATCAAAACATATAAGAACAACCAGAAGAGGGTGCTACAAATTGCAACGTGACAAGTGATGTTTCTGAGACTGTAACACAAGCAGATCAAGATTGTAACATATCATTGGATCCTCTTGATTCTGTGGAGCCAAATGTAAGGGAAAAATTTAGAAAGGAAAATGAATTTCATGATTTAGTGGATGATGGAAATCAAGAGTTGTGTAGTGGGTGTTTGAAATATTCAAAGCTTTCATTTCTACTGAAGTTGTACCATATCAAATGTCTATGTGGAATTACAAATAAGGCAATGTCCATGTTATTGGAATTGATTCGTGATGCATTTCCTGAAGCAAAAATCCCAGAATCGTTTTATGATATGAAAAAAGTTGTTAACAAGATTGGTCTGAATTATACAAAAATACATGCGTGTCCCAATGATTGTATGCTTTACTGGGGAGAGGATTCAAGTAGACAGAATTGTAAGAAATGTTCTTCTTCTAGACGGCAGTAAAAGGGTGATGTTGGAAGTATGACTGAACATAATTTCATGGAGAAGTAGAAAAGTAACACACCTGCAAAAGTTTTGCGTTACTTTCCTTTGAAGCCTCGATTGCAATGATTATTCATGTCATCAAAAACCGCCGAACACATGAAGTGGCATGCTGTAGATAATAACAATGATGGGTTAATGAGACATCCACGAGATTCCCAATCGTGGAAGACATTTGATTCATTACATCCAGATTTCTCAGTTGATCCTAGGAATGTTCGATTGGGATTGGTTGCCGATGGATTCAACCCATTTGGGACTTTGAGTACGAGTTATAGCATTTGGCCAGTTGTTTTGATCCCTTATAATCTGCCTCCGTGGATGTGTATGCAACAAAAATCTCTTATCATTTCGATGATTATTCCTGGAAAACAAATGCCTGGAAATGATATTGATGTATACCTGCAGCCTTTGATTGAATAATTGCAAGAGTTATGGAGCAACGGTGTTGAGACATTTAATGTTTCTTCTAAAACAATGTTTAAAATGCATGCTGCTTTAATGTGGACCATTAGTGACTTCCCTAGGCTTGGGAATTTATCTGGTCGGAACACATATACGGGTTTTGATTGTCCCGTTTGTAACTTTGATTTCGAGCCCAAATGACTACCTCACAGTAGAAAATGGTGCTTCTTGTGTCATTGAAGATTTCTTGATGCATCTCATAGATTTCGGCTGAAAAAATCAAAATTTAATGGTTGCATTGATCGTAGACCACCTCCAACGTTGTTAACCGGTTCTGAAATATTGACACAGCTTGAAAATGTTAAAACAGAATTTGGGAAGGTTCATCATTTGAATGATAGCGGAAAACGAGTGCGAAGTGCATCGTCAAGTGAAATCAGAACGCAACAATGGAAGAAAAAAAGTATATTCTTCAATCTTCTATATTGGAAATTTAATTCTTTGCGCCACAATCTTGATGTGATGCATATTGAGAATAATGTATGTGATAATTTGATTTTCACATTACTTAATGAGCATGGAAAGTCGAAGGATCGTCTCAATGCTCGCAAAGACTTACAAGTAATGAACATAAAATGTGATCTCTGGCCAGATGAGAATGAAAAGTATGCTCCGTCCATTTTTTCATTGAAAAATAGGGATAAAGATACGTTCCTTCAAATTTTAAAGAATGTGAAGGTATCTGATGGGTATTCGAGTAACATATCGAGGTGTGTTGACTTGACGAATCGTAAGTTATATGGATTGAAAAGTCACAATTCACATGTTTTGTTACAACAGTTACTACCATTGGCATTGCGTACATTATTACCTAAAAAAGTTACTGCTGTTGTACTCCATTTCTGCACATTTTTTAGACAGTTATGTGAGAAAGCTCTACATCCATTTCAGCTTGACAACCTACAGGAGAGGTTTGTATTGACCCTTTGTTCAATGGAGATGATCTTCCCTCCATCATTTTTTACTGTCATGATGCATTTAACTGTGCATTTGGTTGACGAAGCTAAATTAGGAGGTTCTGTTCATTATCGATGGATGTATCCAATTGAGAGGTATTTTATTTATATGTTTCCAGTTAAGTAAACATTTTTTGGCATTTAAATAAATGCATAATATTTTTTTTTTTCACAGATATCTTGGGCATTTGAAAGCATACGTGAGAAATAAAGCTCAATTAGAAGGCTCTATAGCTGAAGGCTATTTGGCCGAGGAGTGTCTCACCTTTTGTTCCAGATATTTGGATTATATTGAGACAAGATTTACTCGAGTTTGACGTGTTGACAACACATCAACTCAATCTCAAATGCAGCAGAAATCAAAAATATTTCCTGCTATTGGCCGATCAGGTGGGAGGACCTCATACGCGACACTAATAGAATTGGAATTATTATAGGCACATAGATATGTGCTGCTGAATAGTGAAATTGCAGATCCATTTATTGAAGAGTTGAGGATACAAACAAAGAGACGAATGAGAAGCCGAACACGAAATGAAAAAGATATAACGAAACCTGGGAATAAAGAGCCGGTAGAATGGTTTGCACGACGTGTAAGTTTATAAATATTGCAATAAATACGAATATTACTTTGACACATACAATTTGCAAATCTATTAAATTATTTTATTTTTTTCAGATAATGAATACTGATACTCGAGATGACTTTTCAGAAGATTTGATGTTTCTTGCTAGAGGTCCTATAAAACAAGTTAGAAAGTTCAACGCTTATAATGTGAATGGTTTTATATTTCGTACAGTCGATCGAGAAGTGGGTTTGAAAACACAGAATAGTGGTATTTTTACATTTGCTGCAGTGGAATACTATGGAAAGTTGCATGATATTATTGAATTAAACTACCACGGGAATTTTTCTGTTGTTTTATTCAAATGAAAATGGGTCGATTTTATCAGAGGTGTTAAAAAAGATTCCTTGCAATTTACTTCTATAAACTTCTCTCACTTGATGGATGTTGGTGATCGTGAACTGCATGATCCATATATCTTAGCATCGCAGGCAAAAATGGTATATTATGTGAATGATATTGTGGATGAAGGGTGCAGTGTAGTTACTCACGTAATACAAAGAGATTTGTATGATATGGGTGATTAAGTGGAAGATTTGACCTCTGCAATTGAATTTCATCAACAACAGGAAGCAGAATTATTTGTCCATCATGATATTGAAAATATTGGTCTAGCAAGGATGAATGAAGTGGATGAAGCAATGGAGTAGGAAACCGACATGATTGAAGGGGAAAATGATTGTATGTACAATTATTTATTCATTCAGCAACTACTTGTTTCATTTCTGTAGTCATTCATTATCATTGTTATATATATTCTGTTTGTTAATACTGGGCATCTATTATCATATTTAATTTTTTTTCTGCATAAATTTTTTGAAATATATATTCTGAACTTAATTTTATTTTATTAAATGACACGAATGCCAAGGAAGAAGCGGTACACTATTCCTTCTTCTTCTGCGACAGATGACGATCCGTCTGTCCCCACGGCATCATCTCCCCCTGCACCATCTCTGACACCATCAGTGGATGCCTCATTAGAGGATGAGTCATCGCCTCCCCCTACAGGAGCTTCAGCAGTGGGGCAGCGACACACCCCCTCCAGTTCATCACGGACATTCTAGAGGGTCGCAGTCATAGGTACAAATTTTAATTAAATAAATTTATTGCATTTTGTTTATAGTAATTGTTTTCTCATTGCAGATGAAGACAATGAAACTGTGGAAAGAGACATAAAAAGTTCTGATGTTTGGAACATGCATGGCAAGAAGATAGTGGTGCCATTTTATTCTTATGGGGTCCTGACGGATGACGCCGCAGGTTTACTTGGTCAGATTATAGGTCAGCTGGCAGCGGAGCCCGTTTCCCTGCCTATTTCGTATGATGATTGGAGGCATATGCCTCCAAACTGGAAAAATGAAGTTTATGATTCTCAGATAAAGGTAATTTTATTACTTTATGGTTTAATTGAATGTCATTTTACTAATATATTCAAAATGAATTTCTGTATACAGTTGTTCTTCCACTTTACCGTTGCTGATGTGATAGCACGGAAGTGGACATTGAAAAATCTTGGAAAAAAATGGAAAGATTTCAAATGGAGGTTGTGGTGTGATGTCAATGATTCTTCGTTGACCGTGCAACAGATGTATGAGAAGATACCCAGTGGGGTACCGAAGGAACAGTGGAAGGTTTTTGTCGATAGACATCGTGATGAGAAGCGGATGGTATTGAAATATATATTATTATATTATCCTCATTTTACATTTATACATGTACATTAAGAGGAGATAGACATTGAATACAATACTATTAAATTGAATTTAATTTATTTCAGGATCTCTCAAGAAAGAATGCTTCATACCGGGCGAAGCAGGTAATCCTGCACACTGCGGGTTCAAAAAGCTTTTCAAGAAGCCGAATGTCATTGGTAATCTTTTAATTAGTTTAAATATTTATAAGATAATATTATCTATTTAACATATTTGATTGATGATTTATCTTTGTTTAATGCAGTCATAGAGGTTAGGGCATGAAGCATCCCGAACAAAACTGTGGCTGGATGTTCATAAAAAAACAGATGGAAGTTTTGTTAATGAACCTGCCAGAGAAGTTGGGGTATGAAGTCAATTATTTATTATAATAACTTAATATCAGTTTTTACTGTGTTAATATATATTGATATTTGATTTATAGGAAAAAATTAAAGAAATATGGGATGCCAATCCTGGGCAATCCTACTCAGTCTCCCAGGATGACCCGGTTGGTCAAGTCCTTGGGAAGGAGCATCCTGGTAGAGTGCGCGGGATGGGTTTGGGACCCGAACCATCTGAGGTCTTTCGCATGCCATCGGGGATTTCGGCCTCATCTACTCCTGGTTATAGTCATTTCATACATGAAGATGCTCAGAGGGAGATGTCTGCTCTACGAAACACAGTTCACCAGTAGGGGAATCAGATATCTGATTTGCAGAAAGAGTTGCTTGAAATACGTCAGCATATGAGGAGATATGCCCCCGGTTGTAGTGCATCGGGTAGTGGTGAGCAGGTAAATCACAAAAAAATCAAAATCATTTAGTTTTCAAACTTTTATTGGTTTTAATTTTTATTAAAAATATGCAACAATATTTAATTTTCAATATAATGTTCTTACAGGTGGCAGCAGGTGGTGGAGATGAAGGTGGAGAGGGTGACGATGCAGCATCAGATGATGAGTAGTAGTATTGTTGATGTGTTAAAAAGTATGATAACAGTTGGTTTGTATATGTAAAATTTATGGCACATAGTTGCCACCAAACATTTTCATGTCCTAACATTTTCTTGATTTCTCATGTTTCCTTCTATGAATTTTATTTACTGTGTTCTGGATTCCTCATGTGTTGACAAAAAGATTATTAATGCAATATGCATGTGATGATACCACATCCAATGAGAATACCATATATGTAACCCATATTCATACCCCTATTGGATCCATATCCAATATGTATCACACTAAAAGACCAATCCCATGACCATAAATGGCTAAGGCATGAAAGGTTAATGATAAAAGGCTCTGTCATGGCCTTAAAATTTTTACACCACTCCAATGGGTCCAGGAATACCAATTTGTTTTTAGTTTAGGAATACCAATTTCAGAAAAAATTTAAAATCTCATGTAGAAGATTGTTAAGATTATCCATTTGATCTTTAAGGGATATGTTATAATAAATATTTTGAGACATGGTATTAATCTTATCCATGACTCGGATTCCATTCTAATTGGCAGTCTAGAATTTGAAGAAGAGTTAACACTGACCATCTAATGAGAATTCTATAAGATCTTGTGAAATATTACCATAAGACCAGGCCATATTAAGGATTCCATGTAGCATAATTTTACTTTTTTTTAGTTCTTAAACAATCCTTGATATGAGAAAAACCAAGGCTTCAAAATTGGATTTGATTAATTTAAAAATAAATTTAGTTTGAAGAGACTGATTAAATAGGGTCATATTCGTGATCCCAAGGCCCCTGAGAGCATAGGTCATACAACATTGTTTTCATGAAACTGTTATAGTCTTTCTCTCTAATATAATCCCACTCCAAATAATTTTTTTTATCAATGTATTAACGGTTTTAATGACCAAGGTGGTCCATGAGTAAACCATGAAGGATTATACCATTTTTTATATTTCAACATGCTTTAAAAATGAAATCTATTCTATCCATTTAGAGTGATATTTCTTTCCAAGAGGCCAGAGTTCTTTAAATCTGACTGAGAATATTGATAAAGTAGGAGGCGTGTGTTCTTCCCCAAAACATGGAAACTCCAAGATATGTAAAAGGTAAAGATCCCCCCCTAATACCCACATCATCTATCAATATTATTTTTTTAGGATTTGAGATATTCTTTTTAATGTATATGAACTAATTCCCCAACTTATTTTTTGTCTTAAGAAACAATCTTAATGAACAAGGGCCTTCATGATGTTTTTGATATTCCTCATAACTCCCTAAGAGAAAATTATAATGTTTTCAACAAAAATGAGATGACATGGTTGTGAAGAACCTCGTGATACCATGATGGGTTTCAAGTCACAAGTATCAACCATATGGAATAAAATATGGATGAGATGGTCTTCTATAATGGTAAAAATGATTTCTGGGAGGGGTTCTCCTTGTATTTCCCCTCATGAGAACCAAAAATAAACCTCTAGGTATTCATTGATTAAGATATAAATAGGGTATTACCCAAGAAGAGTTTTGATCTAGCTAATAAACTTTTCATTGAATCCAAAACATGAAAGAACATTACACATGAAGCCCTAATCTATAGTGTCGAAGGATTTTTTTATGTCAATCTTGGAGACAATGTTACCACTAATTGTCAATTTCTTTACGAGGTTAACACACTTAAAGGAAGAAATTAACAAATCATGGATGTGTCCTCTATGAAAAAAATCAAAATTAATTCCAAGATATGAGCTTTTTTTAGATCTGAGAATGTCACACCCCGACCACAATTTTCTTTTGTTTTTGTTTATTTTCAATGTTGGATCTTTTTGTTGAGGTTTAGGTTGAGTGTCCAACAAAAGTCTTTATGTTTTGGTTATTTTGGTTATCTTATAACCCTATAAATTTTTATTGTGAATGTTATTGGGATAAAGTTAGATTGTGAAGATTTTGTGACACCCACAGTGTCACTATATTGTGTTTAAATCATTCAAGTATCATTGGCTGTGGTTTTGGAAATTTTAGGGCAGTGGTGGAGCAGATCCAACATATTTTTTTTCCAGTTCAACATTTAGCGGCGGTTTTAACCGCCGCTAAATATATTATGTTGATATTTAGCGGTGGTTTTCACCGCCGCAGAATAGGCGTATCAAACGCCTGAATTTAGCGGTGGTTAAAACTGCCGCGAATAAAAAAATGTCTGATACCCATATAACCGCCGCTAAATGAAGAGAAACCGCCGCTAAATAACGGATCTACGACACATTTCTAAAACCGCCGCGGAATCGAAAAAACCGCCGCTAATATATTGTCGATGCCAAACTTAGCGGCGGTTTTTTTAAACCGCCGCCACACAATATAGCAGCGGTTTAAACCGCCGCTAACCAGGAAAAAAACCGCCGCTAGGACCGGATTTTGTTGTAGTGTGTGAAAACCATCCACCACTAGTTGGATAGTTGAATACTAATTCTCATGGAGATTCAATCCTCACCACTAAATACGCGTTGGAACTACATTATCAACCGAGTGGCACACCACTAGAAATTTGGTGATCCCTCTATAAATTAAACAGACAAAATGATTCATATAGTATCACAAAATAGTTCTCATATCATACAAGAATTATTCCCGAATCAAACCATGGACTAGAATAAGGGGTGTTCATGTTCACCATGTGATGGAACAAGTTAATGGGTATCATAAAAAAGTGTTTTGTAATGATTTACCTGAATATAGAATCATTAAAAATGAGAAACAATAAATAAATAGAATCTAAAAATTTAATCCAAACATGACATTAATAAAATTTAGAACTAAAATACATGGTTTTAAGAAAATATAAAGAGGTACATAACATACATTTAGTTGAAAACATAACTCAAGGACCCCCACATGATAACTATCTTGCATCCCCAATTCTTCTCTACAACAGCATTCCAAGAGTAGAAGCTAATAACTCAAACCCTTAACACTAAATGATTTGACCATACATACAACCACGATTACAAATCCTACATACACACAAGGAATTAAGTTAGGTGTGAGACAAATTCCAATTGTATTCCACCCCAAATATTCAGTGTGATAATATTTATATGGTAAAACAACATGCATATTTTCATAAATAAGAAATGTTCGTAACAATTTTATAAATGATGCAGCTTTAACTGAATTTTTTTTCAAGGGGTATATTTTAAAGAATGAAAACTTTTAAATAAAATTAAATAGATAATTATTTTTTTTTCGAATCACACCATATAATGACAATGTGTATCATATTTTCAATGAGTACTATTCATTGGAAAACCCATAAGCATGTGCAAGATGTAGGCCCCAGGCACCTCGTTTCTTTGTGAATAGAAACCTTAATAAATATATTTTTTCATACACAAGACACTAGTTGTGAACATTCCCATATCCAAGTGGTACTAAAAATCATCATAATTGTTTATTTAGTATTTTCATCCTCAAATATTCTATGTGAAACATGGACTAAACCACATAAGATCACTAGCATTATAGTACACGCCCCCACCTAGATACCCATGTTTCCCTCCTTACTCTCAATAAATTTCATCATCTCATAAAATACCATTTTCAAATGAAAATGTCATTTCCAAAATACACACACACCAAACATGCCTCAACATGTCAAATAACACTCCTTTCACATTAAAATTCATGCTAACATCATAGTCACACAAAAATACTTGTATACATTCATCACACCAATCTAAAAATTTCATAAAATATTTCCACAATTCATGAAATGTTATTAAAACGTTTTACATCACCAATCATCATCCTGGAATTCAAATACACATTTTAATATATTATACCCTCCAAAACTATACATAAAAAACCTCTGCACAGATTGTATAACTCAATGAACAATTTACAAATTTAATAAAATGCATCCAAATAGTATAACAATGTTTTTTACATAATACCCATTAAACCCCTCTTTAAAGTCATAATAAACAAAAAAATCTACCAAACTATATTTGGAAGCCCAAGACACATTTAATAACCCATTTTCATATGTTATATAATGACCAAAAATGACACCACAATAGTTATAATAGAAAAACACACCATTTAAATAAAAAAATGAAACATTAAAAATTAACCTCTCAACATATTAAACCAAAAATAGATTTTGAACCACAAAAAACATATTAGTAACATCATAAATAAGTATATCAATTAATAAAACTCATTAATAAATGCATTCACATGGAATTACCGGCATTTTTTTTTCAAAACAGGCAAATATTTGGTTGAAACATCAACTGCACTACTACCACAACAGATGGGGGTGAAGACAAACTTAAATACCAAATATTGGACCGAGATATAAAAAATATTACTCTAGGAAAGAAATACTAGTTTTTGGTCATTTTGATCATTAAGATGATGGGGAGAATCATAACTGAAATGGAAGGAACATGGGAGGAATTAACATACTTGATAAACATTTAATAAATTGAGCAAAATACACCAATAGTTGATTCTCAAATCATAAAAACATGGTTGGGATGTTCAAATAAAGCTAAGGAGGTCCTGTGGGAGACTTCACTGGGGGAAAAGAGTAAATTATGAATGATTTTTGAATGAAACAAATTCATTTTTAAAATCTGGTAAATTTGAAAAATCATGATGATATTCTCACTAATCCATGAAGATGATGATATCTATAGTGGTAAAATGTAACTATGGGTTGTTCCTCAAGTTTATGGGCTCAAGTCAGAGGCTGAATGTCTAAATTTTTTTAAAAATCAATGATATATAAAATAAATATATTATTTCTATTAATCTAGAAATGGGATAATGGGATGACCCAATACTTGAATAAATCACCCAAATCCAATATTATTAAGAGTTCTGATGGGGTCTAAATGGATAGTTGGTTTGAATACATCATAGAATACCAAGTATAATGTGGAATAAGTGAAATATGTTGAAAAAATAATTACCTATTAATTTAATAAATATTGTTCTTAAATATAGAAATTAGATCATGGTTTGGCTGAAATCGTAAAACACCAACCCCAATAAACATACACCACAAAATATTCCACTATGAGTGTCAAAAAATAAAATCCATTCCACCACATCCTTATTATTTCCCATTAAAAAGTCATGGAAAATACTATACAAGAATTACAAGACAAATGACTTGCTTTCTAGAACACCCGAGACACAAAATCTAATCCTGAAACACCCAGAAATCGAGAAAAAACCATGAACCAAAATATGATTCTAAAAAAAATATTGGAATTTATTACATGGGTGTGACAATTCTCTCCTCCATTGGTATTTCTACCCCTAGAAAACCAAAATAATTTTAGATGAAAAAACAAAAGAAAATAGACAGACCTAGATAGAATCAATTTCCATGTTTCCCTCCCACAAATGGCCAAAACACCTTCAATTCATCAATCAAATGAACAGATACTCCAACCAATAAAAAATAACCACACATTAAAAAAAATATGAAACATATTCAAAACACATCATGTTGGGAGTGATCCAGTCCCATTTCTACCAAAGTATGAAATTAGTGGTTATATTACTCCGAAAGAGACTACCAACCACCGAGACAACAACAAGAACACAACCAAATTACTTATATAGAGAGTTACTAATGGAATCCCCACCATAAGAGTGAACTAAATTTCTTGAGAGAAAAACGGGACACCCATATGTGGAGACCGAATGAACTCTCTAACATAACGGATAGACTAATATTTGAGATATTTCAAAAGAAACTATAATAGATCCATGATGGGTTTCCCCATTAGAAGAACCAACCAATCTTACCAACTAGTAGGGGAAGACATGAAGAGCATCCCATAGAATCTAATCCCCAATATAAGTGGGGGAGGTTTTTCAACAATACTCCAAACAAGAAAAGATTCTCCAAAGTTCACCACTTCCACTTTAATCCCCACCCTTGACTGAGCTCAACCAATAATGTGAAAAAATGATCCATCCTTTATATTCATATATTAAAAACTACATTAATGGTGGCACCCACATAGGATAAAGCATTGGGTTTTAGGGAAAAAAATTTCCCCACCCCCTAAAAAATGGAGGGACTTCTCCACCCACACATATTACAACCCTGAGGGATAAGGTGCCTACATTTCCTTGCACTACATGGGACCACATGAAACAAAATATCCAAAACGAAACATCAAAATTAGTTTACATCATAAAATGGATATGTAAGTGAAACCATGATCCATTACACCTATTTTTAATTTTTAACTAGGTGAAAGCCTCAGTATTGGTCATATTGTTGGAGCATTGATGTTTAAAATACTATTCCTCTCTATAGTTAGGAGATTATGATCACAACACCCAATGAAAGTCACTAGCTCAAACAACACACCTTTAACTGAATAAGAACTTTGGTGACGAAAATTCATAATCTCATTCACCCCAAAAATAATACAACAGAAAGAAATCACACAGATGAAATATCACTTAGAACCTGGTAATTAAAATTCTCACAATATAAACATGATTTCAAACATATAGAAGACCTAAAATGTTTCCATAAAACCCACCTTTTCACTTAAAAACTCATTACAACAAAAAACCACCAGACATGTCCTTTGAATGTTATAGGGTCTTTATTAAGTGTGAATCCTTGAACAGAGTACCATGTAGAAATATCTTATCAAAAGCAATCATAATAGCCTCAAGATACCAGATGTTTCAACACTGTTTTCCCAAGATTTACCATTGGATTGATGAGAGTGTTGAATGATCCAATGTCCATTTAGGAGATAAATCTACAGTGAAGAACCTGGAATGTTTTCACAATACTTATTTGAATACCCCTTCACCAATTCCAATAAGACATGTAGACACAATTGTGTCAAACATCACATTGGATGATTTATGAATCTCTGGAAACAAAATTATCCATGGTGTATTTCAATATTCCACAACCCCACTACATCAATGAAAAAAACATTAAATGAAAAGGATAGGTTTTGACTCAACCCTAATGTAAGGTAAGAGAGTTCATACATAGATTAAGTAGAGGGCCTGCCAATGATGTATCACCAGTGGATGTACATCCATTGTGCTTTAACTCTTTATGGGCGTATACCCTAGCAAAAAAAGAAAAAAAGTACCCAACCAAGCAATTCCTTTTTTGAAATCATACAACGAACCAGACCTGATCAAATGTAGAGAGTAACTAAAAGGGATTCCTTCGGTATTTCCCCCAAAAGGACACTAATCAACACTTAAAACTAAAATTCCAACCAAAAACCCCAAAACATTGCACAATAAATATGGGTTTTCAAAATAAATACACCCACCACAACATTCCCAAAAAAACATAACACACACCCCCTAAACTAGTCACCATGAAAAAAAAATATTCCTTTAAAATCATCTCTATGAAAGTAAATGGGTCGGTGGATGGCACATCTACCAGTGGGAATCTATGGGCCTCACACATGACTGTGTCAGTGACACATTGAGCCCTCTCCACATATATATACCATAAATCATAAAAATATTCCATTAACCATCCATATTACAATATAAATCCATCCATGTGGTTAATCACATAAGTAATAAAGGTTAAAATCATCATTTTCTTTACAATTCAAATCCAAGACATTTAATCAACACTTCCAATTTTTGAAAACCATTAACAAAAAAATAACCCAATTCAAATTTTTGAATACATTTAAAAAAACACCAACCATTAATTAAAACTAAATTTGAATTCATAAAAATTACATTCAAAACATCTCAGTCCATTTCAAAAAACATTCAGATTTATAACAATCACCATTTACTAAATAGCTATTCGTTTTGAAACATATTTATCCCAATTGTAAACATGTTCCCAGATAATCATGAAACACTTCCAAATCCCCCAAATTACCAAATAAAAATTCATATTCAAAATCCACACATAAATTAAAAAAGCATTCCATTGAAAACACTTTTCAACAGCTGAGAAAACTGTATATGTAAAATGTTTTTCCAAAAGATCCTTAACATAAATAAAAAATTCAAAAGAGGTGTAAATAACATTTAATATTCCAAGAGAATTCTTAAATTTCATTTACACCATTTCATAAATCAATCAATTTCTTATATAGAGGAAAGTAATTTAAAAAAATTTCAAAATTATTAAAATCAAGTCTGAATTTTTACATTAAAACCATTTTTACGAAATTCTAAAATAAAATGAAACAATACAATGTAATGGGAAAGTAGTGCTGGAAGGTCTATTCGACATTCGAATGGTTTCCAAACTCCAATTATTTCACCATCATGAGTATTATTCTATGTATATATATCCAACTCCACATGTTTTTATAGGCCTTGTGAGATCAATGAGACCATTAACCCTAATATGCTTTCATTTCCCCAATCATTGATGAACCCTGAAAACAAAAGAACTTATATAAATATCAACATTCACTGGATACATAAATCAAATCACAAGGTGTTGTGTATTTATACACTACATGTAATAAAAAATTGCATGTCCCAAATATCCTAGTTATGCTATACTAAAACACATTCCCAAAAGAACATGACCATAAAAGAGAAAACCTTCTTTCTTAATATTTTATCACAAAATAGATCTAGTCTCCATCAAAATTGATCCTGACTTAGTCTGTGGAATTGCCCGAGAAGCGTTCCCAATCCATTCCAGCAAGAAAATGTTCCCCAGTATTGTAAAAAAGTTATTTGGAACAATTTACACAAATTTAGAAGCATTAAACCAAAGAAAAAAAAATAAAAAACTGAATCTCAAAATATAATTAGAAAAATACTTTAACAAAATTTGGAACTGAATAAAATGTTTTTTGACCAATACCAAGTTGTCAAAATCTCAAAATTATTATTTAAAATAACTCAAATAGAAACAATATTTCTAGTTTCTATCATCCCTATGTCTTCCCCACACCATCTCAACAAGAATGGAATCTAAAAACACAAACTACTAACATTAAAAGAAATGTCCATACCTACAACAAAGATTACAGAGTCGTCAAACACCCAAGATTTTATGTAGGGTGTGATCCAAATACCAATAGGATTCCACCCAAATTGCTCTATGTGATAAACATTAAATGATAAAATCATGCAATTTTTCATAAACAAGAAAAGGTAGCAATAATTTTCTAAATGATGCAACATTTAATGAAAAATATATTCAAGGGGGTATTTTAAAGAATGATTACCATTAAATAAAATTAAAAATATATATATTCCAAAAAAACAAATCATATATCAAGGATTAATATCATATAGTTAGTGGGATCTAGTCATGGGAACACCCCTACACACTAGCTAGTTATAGGCCAAATGTACCTCGTATCTCGGTGAAAAGTAACCATAATAAATATTTGTTCTCATGCACCTGCCTCTAGTATGGAACATTCTCATAGCCTAGTGGTCTTCAGCCTCATAATAATAGTTCAGTTATTGTTATCATCATAAATCATTCAATGTAAATTGGGGACGAAACAACACCAAATCACTTTCATTCTATTACAACTCCGCCCACCTAGATACCTGGGGTTCCCTATTTATGCTTAATCAGGTTCCACATCTCATAAAATTCCAATTTAACATAAAAATTCCATTTCTATATTATAGACACACCAAACATTACACAATAATGTTTCATAATAATATATTCACATATAAATCCATTATAACATCATAATAATAGAAAACATTCCATAAAAATTCTACACACCCTTTATACCATTTAATAAATCAATTCAATAATTCATAAAATGTTCACAAAACTTTTTAGATCACCAATTATCATTTTCTATTCCAAAAACCCATTTTAATAGCATATTCAAACCAGAATAGTACATAAAAATACTTTTAACACTTTCTGTAACTAAATAGTCCATTTATAAATGTTTTTCTTAAGTTATAAAATGATTCCAAATGATAACACCAATGTTACACAAGAAAAACACACCATTTGAAGTACGAAATGAGTCATTAAAATTAACGGTTAAGACAATCCCATCAAAAATAGATTTTTAACCAAAAAAACATATAATAAACCTCCTAAATAAGTAAATCAATCATGATAAATCATCAGGGAAATATTAAATAAGGAATCAACCACATTTTGTGTCAGAACCCCCAAATATTTCTGTGAAACATCAACCAAACAACAAGGAAGTGTAAATGATGCAAAATCTACAATATTGGACGAATAAAACCAATATAAAACCCTACATATGAAACTCTAGTTAAAGGATGTTTTAAATTTAGGAAGGAGGGGAGAAACCCTAGGTAAATGGAAGGAATAAGAGAAGAATTAACTTACTCGAGATACATTGAATAAATCACACCAATACACCAACAATTTATTCTAGAAGCTCCCCAAATTGAATGTCAGTTTTGAATAAGGGAAGGGAGGTTTATTGGGGACTTAAATGCATGAAAATATTATATAATAAATGATTTTTGAAAGAAATAAAATTCAAATTGCAAATATGGATGACTTGATACACCTTTAATAAATTAGTCATAACCCATGATTAAGATGTTCTCCAGTGATGTAAAATGGATCATGAGGAGTGAACCTAGGGATTTTGAGCTTTAGTGAGAGGTTTGATGACTTAAAATGTTTCAAAAATTAATGATATATAATATAAATAAATTAATTTCTTATATATGTAAAAGGGCTCAGAATTTGGCCCAATTCCTTGAAAATCACCAAAATTCACCATGATTAATAGTCCATAACTATTCAAAATGGATATTATTGTTTGAATAGGTCAGGTTAAGCTATATGGGGTGTTTTATAATAGAAAAATAATGAAAAATTAAGGAATTATAAAAGATAAAAATTTTGGTTCTAAACCTGGAAATGGCCTCATGGTTTGGCCCAAATCATTACGAAACCAACCAAATAAAAATACACCACTAAAGGTTCTACTAGAATTGTTAACAATTCAATTCCAGGATACCTCATCCTTATACCTCTACTTTAAAATAGTAAAGGCCAAATCACATCCAATACATTAAATACTAATGACTTAGATCAATAACACCTGTGAAACCAAATATAATCCTAGAACACCCAAAAACCAATAGAAAAATAAAAACCTAAATAATATTCAGAGCAAAGCATAGAATTGGAGACCTAAATTTGACATATGAATCCTTAAAAGGTTATATAAATATAAATTCAATTAACTACATGTTAATGCATGTGTAGGGTAAATTTCAACTATCTAAATCCAAAATAAATGTTTTTTAAAATATTTATTATCCCATAATGTTCTTTAGTTCCAGTATATTTTTTTTGGTGTATTCCATTTGTTAACATCATTTATCCACCACTAAATATAATTTAAATATATGTATTCCATTATTATTTTTCATTATCTTTTTATTTTTGGGGAATCAATTTTATGGTAATATTCTCAATATAAATAAATATATATGTATCCCTTTATCTATAGAGTACGTTATTAAATGGGTTGAGGTGATCCCATTTTAATTTAAAGATCAACATACTATAATATCTTTAGAAAAATATTAAAATATTAAAATATCACGTGATTATAATTTATAATCATATATATAATTTTTAAAATTCACATTTCATTAATGTTATTTCTATGTTTTGGATCTCTTATAACCATTACATGTTCTAAAATCAATAGTTTAATTGTTATTCTTACATAGATAATAAGGGAAATGATATATTATTAAATTTTTTTTACCTACCTTAATTAATGAATAGTCCAAGAATATCGTATATTAAAATTATGAATGTAAAATAACATAATAATTTATCCTTAAATTGCAACCCAATTAGTTGTTATATGATATATATAATTTTAAAAGTTTAAGATAAATGTAATGTCATTTGAGACACTAAAAATAACAATTTATACAATTGATGTTCTTAAAATTTTTGACATTTATGTTTAATAAACGAGATAAACAATGTATAATAATTATAAAAAATTCAAGGATAAATAAATTGTGTTTATATTCATTTTAATAGAAAATCATAATTTAAAATATTTTAAACATTGAAACTTTATACTTCTTTACACTTCCAGACAACATTTTCATAGAGGGATGACAATTTATAAGTGATTGGGGTGCCAAATTGTGTATCATATCTTCCATGTTATGGTTATTATGATTCTATATCCTAGACATGATAAAATGATTTAGTTGTATGGTTATACTATAAAACAACTCATATATTTTTACCATAAATGTAATTCTAAAAAGTATTTCAATGACCCAATCTATGAAGAAGAAAACATTTGAACAATGATAGATATATGTTGAGCTAAAAAATTCAATATAATATCATAATGTAAAGAAATATATATTATATTTACTTGATTTATATTTTTGTTTTTTTATTTACATATCATATTATATTTAATAAAATTGAAAAAGATTTTTTAATCCTTTATTAGTGTTGTGAAACATATTTTTCCGGTGGCCTTATTGGGTTTCCATTATTTCCGAAGATTATTACGTGTGAGATTTTTGATCGGAATAATTAATATGATTTACAATTCAACCATATCTTATCCACTATTAAAAACCAATCTATATAATCTATCAATGTTTTTCCTTAAAATTGTTCCTAAATTAATAATTTTATAATGTGGAGTATTCATTTACAAACTATGTTATTTAAACTAAATAAATAATCATAAATTTATTTATAAAAATAATAGAAAAAATTTATTTTTACATATAATAATTTATTTTTCACATTCATCATTGAGTCTAGTGTAATTCTATAATGAGAAGTTGTCAAAAAAATAGAGGTTATAAAGAATAATTTCTACAATAATAGAACAATAATGTTATTTTTCATAGAATGAAATATTGTCCAACATAGAAATGAAAATTCAATACTAAATAATTTTAAATCAATTAGTATTAATTTCTAATAATATTAATGAATATTTGAATACATTTTTTAAGAATATAAGACTAACATGATTTTATATAATCAAAATTTTTATATATTTTTAATAAATGAAACAATTCATTATCATTAGATTTTAGATCCATAATTATGTTTTTGGGAACCATATTTTTGTGTAATATGTTCTACAGTAACATTAATATTACATTTTGTTTGAAAATTTATATAATTAAAAAATTACAATTGATAATAGTCCTAAAAATAATATATTATTCTTATATAGAGAATAAATAAAATTCTTGTTGAGAAAACATCAATAATAATTTATATTTTGATTACTCACTCATCATTATGTCTAAATAGATTTAGACGATGGAGGTGGTAAACATTTATAATTTAATATACATTGGAATTGAATTTTATTGTTATCTTTTCTTGTATTTAATGTCATAGGATATTTTAACTATCCTATGTGAGGATATTTGGGAAAAATTTCATATAATATTATATTTTTAGGTGGGAACATAATATTGATTCTTATGGTTTAGTAATTATATAGTGATATGAAAACCCCAATATATGTGCATAATTTTACATTAAAATTAAATATTTCCTAGTGTATTCTAAAGGGGGTTTTGGAAAATTGGTATTTATAATTGTTGTGAATAATTGATTTTATTTTATATACACTATTTTATTCTATGAACATTCATTATTTAATAATAATAAATATCATCTAGTTACCACATACTATCTTGGAAAAAAAATTAAATGATTTTAATTATAAATTTTAGGATTATGTTACTCATTTTTTCAAGATGATTTTATTCCTATATAATAATTGAATATTTACCAATGATGAAGTATATTTTAGTCTTTGAATACATAAAATTTCATGCAAATATAATTTGAAATCAGACCACTACAATTGATATGCATATGAAAACTCATGTCTAATAATGATGAAATATTATAACTAGATTTGGGAAATATTGTTGAGAACTTCATTTAACAAGGGTAAAATAAGAATTTAAATTTTTGAAGGTGCTCCATTTAGAGAAAAATATATGAAAAATTCGTGGTCCTATTTAAATGCCTCGATTTTCATCTAATTATATATAAAAATATATCACTATGGGAACTCAATTTGTCAGAAAATTTTATATGAGTAAATAATATAATAAATTTAATTTTTTTTTCAATTAGCATAAAAAAAATCATTCATATTTATGTATGTTTGTAAAATATAATTTGTGGGATGGAAAATTTTCACCAATAATATTTAATGTCCAAAAATAAATTCTAAATTTAATTTTACTTCACTATGTTGCATAGTATAAGGATTTGGATAAATTTAAAATGATATATATTACATTATTCTACAACAATATCTACATAAATGATATTTGGGAGATGATATAAGATTATATTTTTCTTATTCTTAATATTATATTTTTTTCCTTGTATACTAATGTATTATTATTAATCATTAATAATATTTCCAAACATACTCATGTTTTATAAATAATTATTTTCATCATGTTATTTATAATAATTCATCTATTTAGATCAGTTACCCCATCTCTTCAATCACATGATATTAATTACGAAATAATGGATTGGATTTGTAATTTTTAAATTTAATTTAATAATTCAATATATATGAGCCAATTACAATTTTATTAGGATATTTTCAACAACTAAGGATTAACCCTCTAACGGGTTGATTTAAGGGAGATTTATGGATTGTATTAATTGTTATTTCATCCTAATTAATCATTAATAATATATTTACATTTGATTAATTCATTATTATTAACCATTTAGGCATTTAAATATAAAAATATTGAATTTATATATTATCATATAATAGGTAAGTCTAATTAAAATGATAATATAATTTTTAAGGTCATTATAATTTGATTTATATAGGAATTTAATTAGTTAGTGCCGATAGTTGTTTTATCATTATGAACTCATAATTCATTGATTAAATAATCTAAAAGTTTATATAAAACATTACACATCATCATCTATAAGAGGTAACATATAATCAACTCATAAATTATTTTTTAATGTTAACAAATAGAAATCTCATGAAACAAAATTTAATGTGGAAAAAAAATATACTTTCAAATTTCATTATATATGATGAATATTATATATTTCTCACAATAATTTAATAATAATTAAAAAATGGATTAAATTTTTTCATTATTAGGTACAGAAAATATATATTCATCAATCACATAAATTATTACCATATGTAATCTTCACATGAGACTCCCTTCCATGACATATCACACTCATTATACTTCTTCAATAGAAGGAAATTTATAAATAAAAAAAGAGTGAGCATAAATTCCATAAAAGGGTAAACAAAGGGATGACATTAATGATTATACGTCAGTTTTTTATTATGAGAAACTAATAAAATGAACATGATATAAAATAGTAAATTACTCACTATGAAATCATTAATCCTAAATAATCAAATCATGGAATACATATTTTTTATAAAAATTATTCAAAATTTAATCAACATGTGCCATGATAATATATGTATCATGATATTGAATAAGAGTCTGAAATAAATATATGCATAATAAGAACACCATATATCAATTACAATTATAAATAAATTCAATATATATTTTTTATAAATTTGAAATGGAAACTATGGGGATGAATTAAAATTTAAAAATTAAACAATACTTACCAAGTGAAAATTTAGAAAAAAAACATATTTAGATGAAAAAGTAATTAAATTTATGGATACAATAAAGAGATAAATGATATATTTATATCCTATTTTATTGTTAATATAAATTTTAAATTTGTGACTTATCATAGATGAAAATGGAAGAATCTAATTTATTGACTTTATGCATATTGAGATTAAATGATGTAATGAAAACAAATAGAGAACATACATCATTTGAAAGGAGATCAATGGTAGCTATAGGTGTGGACCCACATCAATATCCATAAAATTATGATATATTTATATTATTTTATTAATTATAATTATTATCATCTTTTTAGGTCATTATTATCATTTTTAATTATGATAAAATAAAACCAAGCATCACCTGTTTTTTGGAAATATCTAGAAAAACAGCTTCATTTACTTTTTAATAGATATAGTATGAAAACAAAAGTAGATGATTGTTTTAGAAGTGAATATTTTCATGGAAAATGTACCTTACAATTATAGCCTCTAAGCTCAGTAGAAATGTTCATCATGTTAAGAGAATGATATGGGGATAATTGGGAGATCATGTATTTTTTTTTAATAATGATCATCATTTAGAATGGAGGGATTGGAGATTTTTTTATATTATATTTCATTTATAACAATGAGTTTTTATATAGGTTCTATGAAATTATACATTCCAATCAATTAATATATTTATAGATTTTATATCATTAGTAAATATCATTGAATTGTTCAATTACATTACACATGTCAACATGAAAATTATGGTGATTTGATAAATAATAATTTCCTTATCAAAATAATCATCCCGATACTAGTTGATAGCTTCTACACCTCACTATATGTCTATTGGTTCTCCTAGAAGTCCACTGTGGCAACCATCCACCACCAGTTAGATGGTTGAATACTAATTCTCTTGGAGATTTTCTCATCACCACTAAATACTTTGTGGTACTACATTATCTACCCAGTGGCACACCACAAGATATTTGGTGATCCCTCTATATATTAAACATTAAACATGTTCCATACATTGTCACTAATTAGATCTCATCTCCTACAATAATGATGCCCGACTAAGACCATGGAAAAGAATAAGTGGTGTTCTTGATCCCAATGGGATGGAACAATTTAATGGGTGTCACAAAAATGTTTCTTGGAATGATTTACATGAATTTGGAAGCATTAAAAACAAAAATAAATAAATAAAAAGAATCTAAAAATTTAATCCAAACAAGACATTAATAATATTAATAACTAAAATAAATAGTTTTTAGAAAATCCCAAGAGGGACACAACCTAAATGTATCATAAAAAAGAATCAAGAACACAAAATGATAACAGTCCATCATCCCCAATACTTTTCTACAATACCACTCCTAGAATAGAAGCTAAAAAACCAATCCATCGACTCTAAACTATTTAACCATACGTAAAAAAAGATTTCCAATCCTACATTCAGACAAGGAATTATGTTGGGTGTGAGACAAACACCATTATTATTCCACCCTATTATTCCATGTGATAATCATTATATGGTTACAAAACATTAATGTTTTCATAAATAAGAAATGATGGTAAGAATCATATAAACGATGAAATATTAAATGAAAATAGTTTTCATGGGGTCTATTTTAAGGAATTAACTATTTTAAATAAATATAAAAAGATAATTAATTTTCCCGCCAAACACACTAGATAATGACGATGATTATCATATAGTCAGTGATAACTATTCATGGGAACACACATAAGCACTTTCTAGTTGTAGGACTCAAGAACCTCGTATCTTGGTGAAACGAAAAGTTAATAAATATATGTTCTCATGAAGAAGCCAATAGTTGTGAACATTCCCATTACCTAGTTGTACCAAAAATCATCACAATCGTTTAGTTAGTGTTTTCATCATCAAACATGCAATGTGAAACACGGGATAAACCACATAGAATCACTAGTATACTAGTACACACCCCCACCTAGATACCCATGTTTCCCTTCTTATTCTTAGTCAATTTCAACATATCATAAAATACCATTTTCACATGAAAATGTCATTTTCAAAATACAGCTACACCAAACAGTCCTCAATCATGTCAAATAACACTCCATTCACAATCCAATTATTGTTAACATCATAGTCACACTAAATAGCTTATATACATTCTTCACACCATTATTTAAATTTAATAAAATATTTCACCAATTAATAAAATGTTTATAAAAAGTTTTAAATCAATAATCATCATTCTACCTTTAAAATCCACATTTAAAAATAGTATAGGCACCAAAACAATTCATAAACATCCTATTCAAACAAAGTATAACTCAATCAAGCATTTAAAATTTTAATAAAATACATCCAAGCAGTATAACATTGTTTTTTACATAAATCCCATTAAAGCCCCTATTGAAAGGAATATTAAACACCAAAACCCTAACAAACCTGATTTAGAATCCAAATACACATTTAATAAAACATTTTCATATGTTATAAAATGACTACAAGTGATAGCACATGAGTTACACCAGAACAACACACCATTTTTAGCAAAAAATGAAACCTTAAAATTAATCTCACAACAAATTACATCACAAATAAATTTTTAACGACACAAAACATATTATGAACATCCTAAATAAGTAAATAATGTAATATTACTCATTAATGATGGCATGGACATAGAATCAACTGTCTTTTGTGTCAAAACACCCTAATCATTGTGTGAAACATCCACTGGACCACTGCCACAATACATGGGGGTGAAAACGAACATAAATACACAATATTGGACCATGATTACAAAAATAATACCCAAGTTAAGAAAAAGTAGTTTATGGACATTTATAACATTATGATGATGGGAAAAAACCCAAATGAAATGGAAGGATGAGGGGAGGAATTAACATACATGAGAATCAACTAATAAATCACCCGAAATATACAATTTATTGATTCTAAAAGCACCAAAAATTGTAAGGGATGTTCAAATTTTGATAAGGAAGTCTTATGGGATACTAAATTGGTGGAAAATGTGTATAATAGGAATTATTTTTGAATGAAACAATTTTTTTTGAAAATCTGGGCGATTTGCAAAATCTTGATGATATGATCCCTAATCCATGATGATAACGATGTCCATACTGGTGAAATGTTACTATGGGGTGCGCCTCAGGTTTTTGGGCTCGATTGGGAGGTTGAATGCCTAATTTTTTTTTGAATAATTAATGTTATAAAAAATAAATAAATTATTTCTATAAATCTGGAAATGGGATCACGGGATGACCCATTGCTTGAATAAATCACCCAAATCCACCGTGATTATGAGTTCTGAAGGTGTCCAAATGGAAATGGTGGGTTGATTAGTTCATAGAAATACTTTTTGTATGTTGACAAAGTGAATTTTAAAAAAAAAATAGTTATTTGTTAAATAAAATAAATATTGTTTTTTAATCTAGAAAATGGATCACAGTTTCATCCAAATTCTGAAGGAACCACCAAAAAAACATAAACCAAAAAATTTTCTACTAGGAGTTTCATAAATTGTTATCCAAGAGACCTCATCCTTATTCCTTAACTTTGATAAATTGTTGGGAAAATACCATCCATGAATTAATAGACTACTGACATAGATCAAGAACAACCGAGACACGAAATCTAATACTGGAACCCACAGAAACCAAGAGAGAACGATGCACCAAAATATGATTCGAAATAATGAATAGAATTTTTTATTTAGGTGTGACAAATCTCCCCTCATTTGATTTAATGACCTATAATTTCCATGTATTTTATTTTAATATAATGGAAATTTTACGAGTTTGCGAAAATTGACGGCATGAGATTCCATGGCTCTAAGTGCCTGAAATCAATTTCTGAAGATTTGTTCGGGTATATTCAGTAAATGTACAAGTGTGTTTTTATAACATTTGAAGTTGTGTTATGAATTGATATTTAATGGAACCATTGAACTCATAGCTCTAGATTAATCTTAAGAACACTCTCACCTCAACGACAGTTGGTTGAGGGTAAAGGTTAGTTTTTCAGTTTTTTTTGGAAATAATAAAATAAAATAAATACATGTTTAATATTATTATATCAATTATGACCACCCATGTGTAATTTTGAGGTTAGTAGCACCACACCATAACCTCCCATGAGAGGTTATGGTGGTGGGGACCACCTGTGTCCTAATCCTCATCATCATGTTTTATTATGGAGGGGACCAACTGAGTTTTCATAACGTCCCAATTTGAATTTGGGAGTAGGGACCACTCAACCCCCTATTAATGGATGTGGGGGGGGGACCTATCAACTCCCTTATTATTGTGGAAGAGCCTCTTGAGCTTCCTCCACGTTAATTCTGCCAACACAACAATTGATTATGCCAACTCTCCCTTAATCAATTCATCTTTTTTGAATATTCATCCAAAAACATAATCTATTATTTGGAGGATATTATTTCATTTTGGTTTAAGTTTGTAGAGTACAGAGCATGGGAGAAATAATGTTTTCCAGTGAAGAATGTCATCTCCCAACAAAGAATTCTCTTTTAATGAAGAACGACCTACTTTGACCTTCGTCCTTAGACACTTTCCGATGTGGTACGTTATCATTGATTGAAAATCGAAGGATGTCTTTTTCGCAACGGTTCGCCTTCTTCCTCAAGACTCCATCAATGAACAACGAACAAGGTAGGGGATTTTTCTGATTGATTTTATTCCCATTATTCATTCCTTCTAAAACAATTAACATGAATCAAATTTTAACTAGTTGATCCATAGATATTTCTTTTTGTGGGTTTTGTGATTAATCATTGTGGGAGGGTTTGTTTTTCTTTGTTCTTGTGAGCAAATGATACCACCCTAAACACGGGGGGTGTGGAAAAAACCAACATGATAAAAACCCTATGCTTTTCCCTATTGCTGTGTTCTTTGAGATAGAGGAAGGAAATAATGGCGACGAAGGCGATGATGGAAATAACACCACCACCTACGGCCACCGCGACTCACGCCGATCCTACAGTGCCTCGACCGCACAATCTCAACTACCCTAGGCCGAACCGCACCGCATGATGGCTTCCGAACTGATGATGCCACTACAACATCCACCCTTCTGAGCCACCCCATCCATGCTTGCCGAATAGGCCTTCTACACCCCTTGTGGCCCTATAGTTGAGGCGGCCTCCTGTGCAACTCATGACGCCCCGACCGAGCCGGCCTCCCGTTCCCCTCGCGATGCCCGAGTGGAATTGGGTTGCACCCCCATGGTGACCTTCGGGTCAAGTCACACATGTGGCTCCCTACGTAATGATTATCCCTCGCACCAACACATGGCTGGTCTGCCCCCTCGCAGCCAGTCCACGCCCTCACGGCAGATCCACAACCTCACGGACCTCTGTGGCCCCTCGTAGCCCGCTGGTCTGGGCCCAGTGGGCGAGGTAAAACCCAATAGTCTTTCCCAGCCAACAGGCTGGGAAAGTCCCAATGGGTCAGGCCGGGTCGACCCTAATTAGGTCAGCCTATGCTGAATCGGGCCGGGTCGGTTCGACCGGTTCGGACCGGACCCAGGCACACTAAAACATTTTTACCTTTTCCCAAATCATTGGAACATGGCGTCCGTTTGACAAACAATTAGTGGACCATGAAGTCATGGAGAATGATTGTCACTTTGAATATACCCCACATGAGTTTGCAGTATAGTTGAGATACAGTCAGGTTGGATTTTATACGAATCCTACTGTGCCCCCATGACTAAAAGGCTAATAACTCACAGACCAGGTGTTCGATTGACGCACCGTATATTGAGTGGAACCCCTATGACATGGTGGACCTTTG
Source organism: Viscum album (assembly GCA_963277665.1). Classification (NCBI taxonomy): domain Eukaryota; kingdom Viridiplantae; phylum Streptophyta; class Magnoliopsida; order Santalales; family Viscaceae; genus Viscum; species Viscum album. Next base: position 332,580,700 of record OY728157.1, on the reverse strand, counting down.
GGACATGTCTTCATGGGAATTAGTGATCGTTAGATAATAAACCAGTATCTTGTAGAGTGGATCTTCCCGAGACAAGTGAGATTTTTTGTGGAAACCTAATAGCTAGATGAGACCTGAAAACTTTTGACCGTTAGACTCAAAGAGACTCTACAAGCCCAGTGGGGAGCGTCTGGTTGTGGTGACAGTCCCATGATGAAGAATCATTCTTGGTGATGCGGTATACCCACAAAACTCGATAGGAGGAGTACCTCTACTGGATATGAGGGTGAGCTCCTAGGTGTGAAGGCAGACCCACGATGGGGAGCACCTATGTTTGACGTATCAGACCCACCATACTCACAAGTTATGTACATCAGTAGTCCAAGGATTATGGGAATCACCTCACTGGGACGCGACAGACACACTGTACTCGATTGAGCAGGAGATCTCTAGCAGTCGAGGTTTTGATAGTGTGAATAAAATCCTAGTTGAGATGAGATTGTACTTTTGTGTTTTCTTCATGATTGAGACAGTTTACTTAATAACATAGGTATATGTATGAGCATACACCTAAGTAGGGTTATCATTTGATTTATTACTTTGTGGTTTATCCTTCGATGATTTGTGTGTCCATGATGGTCTCGGGGTCCCTAATTAGTATCATTATACACACCCTTGCACAGGCATTTCCACGACTTTATTGTGTTGGATACAGACGACAAACAATGTTGAGTGAGGCTGAGAGTTCCCGGGCTGGATAGTATTCAGAGGTGGACCAAACGATGAGTCGGTACATGGAGGAGACAGACAGACGTGGAGTGTTGAAGAGGATATCTGTACCTACCCTTCAGGTAAAAATCCCGGAGGATGACCCAACATCTATTTTTCATTTCGTTAGTTGTACTTGTACTTCTAGTTCCTTATAATTTACAGTTGAGATTATATTCTTGGCCCCTTTTACTTTTCAAAAGACTTGTTTTATACTGTTTACTTAGTGTTTTGTATCCATTTTTTTGTTTGTTGTGAGCGTTTGTAGGTTATAATGTCAATGTATTTCTATTATTAGGGAATTACACCCTTGGTGCTAGTCGCCAGCCCCTATCCTGTGGAAGGCGGGCTTGGAGTAGTCACTGCATGATCCCTGAGGGACAGGTTATGAAAATTGATATATCTACTCCTAGAAATCCAGAATAATGTTATATGAAAAAACAAAGAAAAACATACAGACCTGGGAGGACTAATTTTCCCTGTTTTACCTCCCCCAAAAGGTCAAAACAACTCCAGTTGATCAATCAAAGGAAGGGATACTCTCACTAACCAAAAAATAACCACTTATTCCAAAAAATTTCAAAAAATATCAAACAACATCCTGTTGGGTGTGATCCAGTATCATGTTTACCAAAGAATTAAATTGGTGGTTAGAAAACTCCAAACGAGACTACCTACCACCAAGACAACAAGAAGAAGACAACCAAAATACTGATATGGGGAGTCACTAACAGAATCCCATCCATAAGATTAATATAAATTACATGAGGCAAAAATGGGTCACCCCCATGTGGAGTCTGAATAGACTGTCCAAAGTAAGGGATATAATAATATTAGATGTATTCCAAAAGAAACTATAAAAGACACATGGTGGGACTCCCCACAATAAGAAACAACAAACATTAAAAACTATTAGTGGATAACATGAAGAACATATCATAAATTCCAATCCCAAATTCGAGAGTCAGAGGGTTCAACAAAACTCTATACAAGTAAAGACACTCCACAGTTAACCACTTCCACTTGCATCACCATCCTTGACTGAGATAGACCAATAATGGGAAAAAATAGAGCCAACCATGTTTTTCTTACATGAAAAACTACAGTAATGGTGGGACCCACATAGGATCAAGAATTGGGTTTTAGAGAAAAAAATCTCCCACCCTCTAAAACAAAATAGGGACGTCTCCACCCCCACATATTACAACCCTGTGGTATAAGGTTCCCACATCTAATTACACCTCATGAGACCACTTGAAACAAAACAACCAAAACGAAACATCAAACTGTGTCCACATCACATAATAGAGATGGAATTCAAACCAAGATCCATTACACCTATTTTTATTTTCTAACTAGGTGAAAATCTTCACTCGAGGTCATATTGTAGGAGCCCTGGCGTTTGAAATACTATTCCTCATAGTTATGAGCTCAAGATAACAACACCCCATGAAAATAATTAGTTCAAACAAGAAACCTATCACTGAATAGGGACATGGGTGATGAAAATTCATAACTTATTTCACCCTAAAAATAAAAAAGTAGAATGAAATCACACAGATGACATATTAATATAGAACATGGAATTAAAAATTCTCAAAATATAAAAATGATTTCACTTATTTAGAAGACTTAAAAAGGTTCCACAACATCTACCTTTTCCCTTAAAAAACACAATACAACAAGACACCACTAGACTTATCCTCTAAAAGTGAAGGGGTCATTACAAATTGTGAATCCTTGAAAAGATTACCATGTAGCATTATAATACCAAAAGCAATCATAATAACTTCAAGATACCCAATGTTTCAACACCGGTTTCCCAAGAAGAACCCTTGGTTCAATGAGAGTGGTGAATGATCAAATTTCCCTTCAGGACATCAATCTAGGATGTAGAACCGAGATTATTTTCACCTTACATAAAGGAATACCCCATCACCATTTCCAATAAAACATGTAGAAACTATGGTACCAATATTCACATTGGATGATTTAAGGAACTCAGGAAACATAAGTAACCATGGTGTATTTCAATATTACAGAACCCCAATGCATCAATGCAAGGAAATTTTAACTGAAAAGGATAGGTGTAGACTCAACCCTAATACGTTGTAAGAGATTCCATACATTGATCATGTGGAGGGCCTGCCAACGATGAATCACCAGTGGCTGCACATAAATTGTACATTAAATATTTTTGGGGGCATACCCCAGTAAAAAAGGAAATCCATGTACCCATATGAGATAGTACATTGTTGAAAACATATGACAAAAAAGGTTTGAACACATGTAGAGAGAAACTGAATTGGCTTCCTTATGTATTTCTCAAAAAATGACACCAATCAACACTTCAATCCAACTTTCCAACAAGAAAACCCAAAACATTGCACAATTTAGAGGGGTTATCAAAATAAATATATCCACCACAGCATTCCCAAAAACACATAATACACATCCCCTAAACCGGACCCAAGACATAAAATAGTCATTTAACATCGTCTCTAGGAATGTAAATGGGTCGGTGGTTGGAATATCTACCAATGGTAACCCATGGGCCTCACACATGCATGTGTTAGATTCACATCGTGCACCATGCACATATATATATATCATAACTCATCCAAAAGGTCCATTATCCACCGATATTAAAATGTAAATCCATTCATGTGTTTAATCTCATAAATACAAAAGGTTAAAATAATCATTTTTTGTAATATTAAAAAATAATACATTTAATCAACATTACCTTATTCTCAAAACCATTAACAAAAAATCAAAACCCAATCCAATTTTTACAAAAAATTAAATGAAAACACAAAACATATGATGAAAATAAATTTTAATTCATACAAATTACTTTCAAAATGTCTCAGTTTATTTCAAATATCTTTCTGTTTTATAACAAACACTATTTAATCAATAACTATTCATTTTGAAACTTATTTATCCTAATTGAAAACAAGTTCCCAAAAAATATTGAATCTTTTCTAAATCACACTAATTACCAAATCAAAATTCATACTCAAAATCCACAAATAAATTCATAAAAACAATATTCCATTGAAAAAACATTTCAAAAGCTGAGAAAAATGTTTTTGAAGTATATTGTTCCAAATGCACATTAACATAAATCAGACATTCTAAAGAGTTGTAAACACAACATTTAATATTTCAATAGAATTTTGAAATTTCATTTCCACCCAATAAAAAAATCAATCCATATCCTCTTTACAGAAAAATAATTTCACAAATATTCAGAATTGTTAAAATCATGTCTTCATTTTTTTCATTAAAACCATTTTTCTAAAATTCAAAAATAAAAAGTCACAAGACAATGTAATGGTAAAGTAGTGATGGTGGGTGGATTGAACATATGGTTAGTTTCCAAACACCACTAAAATCATCATCATTAATAGTGTTCAAGGTAAATATCTCTAGCTACACATGTTCTCATAGGCCCTGTGAGATCAATGAGACTATTAACCCAACTCTATCTTCATTTCCCCAATCATTGATGAACCATGAGAACAAAAGAACAAACATAAAACCCAAAATTCACAGGTTACATAAATTCAATCACAATGTGTTGTGTCTTGGTACACTATATTTAATGGGAATGTTAAGTCCTAAATTTCCTAGCTCTGGTCTACCTGAACAGTTTCCCAAAAGAAAATTACCTCTAAAGAGAAAACCCCCTCTAATATAATTTTATCTCCAAACAGATCTGGTCTCCATTGAAAATTAGCCTGACTCATTCTGTGGAAATGTCTCACAGGAATTCCCAATCCCCACAAGCTGGCACAAGTTCCCCATTATCATAAATAAGTAAATGGGGAATATATACACAAATTTATAAGAATTAAACAACAAAGAATAATTTATAAATTTAATCTCAAAATTTATTCTAGAAAATAATTTAATTAAATTTAGAACTAAAATAAATGTTTTTATGCAAATATAAAGAGGTCAAAAACTCAATATTAGTACTAAAAAGAACTCAAAGAGCCACTATATTTCTATGTTCTATCCTCCACGTTTCATCCCCACAACAGCACACAAAGAATAGAAGCTAACCACCAAAACTAACGACATAAAAAGCTATGTACATACATGCTTCAAAGATTACAGAGTCTACCTACACCAACGATTTTATGCAGGGTGTGATCCAAATCCAGATAGGATGCCACCCAAATTATTCTATGTGATAATAATTAAAAGATAAAATCATGAAATTTTTCATGAACATAAAATGGTAGCAATAATTATCTAAAGGATTATATATTAAATGAAATCTATATTCAATGAGGTATTTTAAGGAATGATTAACATTAAATAAAATTCACAATCTATATATTCCAAAAAAATATTATATCTATGATGAATATCATATAGTCAATGGGGAGTAGTCATTGGAACACCCCCTACTCACTAGCTAACTGTGGGCCCTTGTACATTGTATCTCAGTGTAAAGTATCCATAATAAATATTTTTATTGTGCACAAACCTCTAGTATGGAACATTCTCATACCCTAGTGGTCTCCAACCACATAATAACAGATTCGTTTTTTTTGTCATCATAAAACTGCCAATGTGATAATGGGATGAAACCACTCCAAATGACTCACATACTATTAAAGTCCGGCCACCTAGATAACTAGGGTTCCCTCTTTGTGCTCAATAAGGTTCCAAATCTCATAAAATTATACTTCAACATGAAAATTCCATTTCCAAAATACAGACACACCAAACATCACCAAAAAATGTCACAGAATACTCTATTCACATTTAAATCCATTTTTACCTTATAATAACACAAATCATTCCATAAACATGCTTCACACCCTTGATACCATTTAATAAAACATTTCAACTATTCATAAAATGTTCTAAAAATGTTTAACATCACCAATTATCATTTTCTATTTTCAAAATACATTTTAATAGGTTATTCTAACCAAAACAGTACATGAACATCATTTTCACACTTTCTATAACTCAATAATCTATTGATAATTGATTTTTATATGTTATAAAATGATCCCAAATGATACCACTATAGTTACACAAGAAAACAAACCATTTCAAGTGAAATATAAAACATTAAAATTAATGAGTAATCCAATCCCATCAAAAATATATTTCCAACCAAAACAAACATATTATAAACTTTCTAAATATGTAAATCAATCACAATAAATTGTCAAAGAATTATTACACAAGTAATCAACCACATTTTGCGTTGAAACCCCTAAATCATTGTGTTAAACATCAACTACACCACCATTGCACCACAACTGAGTATAAATAAACCGAATTATAAATTATTGAACCAATAAAACCAACATAAAACACATGGTATAAAACCAAAGTAAATGAATGTTTTGAAATTCAAGAAGTAAGGTATAAAGTAAATTTAAATGGATAGAACACGATAGGAATTCACTTACTCAAGAAATATTGATTAAATAAACCCAAATACACCAACAGATGAATCTTGAACCAACCAAAACATGATGTGAGGTATGAATAAGGCTAGGGAGGTATATTGGGTACTGAAATGGGGGAAAATATTAACTAATGAATGTTTTATAAAAGAAAAAAATCCATTTAAAAATATGGATGATATGATAATCCTTTATGAAATTCTCTTTAATCCACGATTAATATGTGCCCCAATGAGGTCAAATTGATCATGAGGGGTACACCTAGGGTTTTTGGGATTTATTGAGAGGTTTAATTACTGAAAATGTTTAGTAAATTAATGATATATAAATGAAATAAATTATTTTGTTTAAATCTATAAAAGAGCTTACCAATTGTCCTAATACCTTAAAATAAACCCAAATCCACCATGATTAATAGTCCATAATGAGTAAAAATGGATATGGTGGTTTGAAAGGTTAGGTTAGGCCATGTGGGGAGTGGGATTGGAGAAACATTATGAAAAATGAAGGAATTGTAAATGAAAAAAAAATGTTTTTAAATCTTAAAATGGACTCAAGGTTTTGCCCATGTCATGAAGAAACCACCCCAATAATCATACCCACCAACCGGTTCCACTAGAGTTGTTAAGAATTAAATTACATGACACCTCATCCTTATAATTCCCATTTAAAAAAGGAAAGTTCAAGTCACATCCATGAAATTCAATAGATATGACTTAGAGAAAGAAAACCATTGAAACAAAATATAATCCCAGAACACCCAGAAACTAATATAATACTATGATCCAATATAAGATTCAGAACAAAGAATGGAATTAAAGATGAAAATGTGACATACAAATCCTTAAAATGATATATGAGGGTATTTGGACTTCCAAATAATTTTTAATCACAAAACATATATTTCTAGTAAGTCATCAAATTCATATAATATTCCATTGTTTATTTAATTAATCTCAGCACATTGAATTTTAAAACCCTTCAACTTTTTAATTTGTGAATAAATGGATAAAGGTACACAATATTGTACTCATAATATCAATATGTATAGTTTATTTTGGAATTATGTATATAGAACTACATCTACAATATGTGATATAACAATATTATTTAAAAAATCATTACAAGATCATAGAATAATAGATCTTCTAAAACATCATGGAATAACATTGAATCATACATAATAAATGGGATATTTAAAATTACAAGTATGGAAATAAATAAAGAATAAATATAAGAAATTATTTTATGTTATAAAATATTAATTTATATGGGACGTAAAATGGGTGAGAATCATGAACAATAAAAATGATGAATTATATATCATGGTAATATTAATTTTATATGGGAATGTCGAGAAAAAAATAGACATGAAATCATAAAAATAGATAAAGGATAACCTCTAAGACATCATAACATGGTGGTAAAGTACTATGATGGCTTAGAATTACACCCAAATTTGTTTCCTATTCTCTCATGATATTAAAACATTATCCAATGCATTGGAACACTATATAATTTTTATAGCACCAGTCAATTTCATATCTTGAATGTTCATAACAGTGGCACACATATCATTCCAAATAACATAATATTTCAAAAAAATAATTTCCTAGAAAATGTGTTTTGGAATAAATAAATATATTTTAATAATAAATTATGTATATGTGTTTCTTGTTGAATACACTTGACTAGAAATAATGATGGTATTTTCAATAAAATGTTTTGACATGGAATGATAGGAGTAAAAATTCAGTAGCACAATTACAATAAATAATTCTTAGAAAAACTATTTATTAAGATTAATATTTGTATATAGTCATTTTTAAATAAAATAAAACATAATAAGAATGTTGTAAAACATATCCCAAAATATGGAATTCGGAATAAATGATATTAATAAAGAATATTATTGATTAATTAGGAGAATGAATGGATCCTTACTAAATTTTAGCATAGTAATAGATTAGTTAAATAAAATAATGTCAAGGGACAAATGATACATCATTATTAAAAAATAATTTTTTTATTAGAGTAATCTTTATAAGGTTATTGACACAAAAATAAATGAGATTATAATTTCTAAATTCAAAGAAGGAACTTGAATAGAAAAGAAGGGGGGTAGTCCCATTACCATGAAAAAGTGATTCGAGTATCATGGGAGAAGGTTTTAGAGAAATTTGGGGAATATTTATAAGACTCTATATATTATAATGATGTATATAGATGTGATACAATTTTTTTCAGTGAAGAGGGATGTGTTATTTTGTGGTATTATATAGAACAATATAGGGTTTTTCAATATTATTTCCCAATAATAGGTTTTGGGACATATACAATAAAATATTAAAAATGAAAAAACATACCATGTTTATTATGATTATTTCTAACAAATGGTACTTTATTTAATTATTATATATGTTCAATGAAAAAAATAATTTTAATATTATCATTGGTGTTGTGGAAGTGAGTCATGTTAAAAAATAAATGATTTTAAATCCATAAAATACAATATAGGTTTTGGAGGATTCATAATGAATTTATTAAATTAAAAAAAATCCAAATAATCAAAATATATTAATGGGGAAAAACTTATTTTCTTACTTTATACACATAATATCATATTTTACATACCTTTTGGGTCATGATAATGTCATAATAAACATTGTATACTTATGCCATATATATTTTATAGATGAAAATTCGATTATCCTCTAAAATTATAAAAAATGGAGCATTGTTAATTTATACATTTGGATTCCAAAAAAATATTTATTTTATCCAAATAAGTTTCTAAATATTAAAACACCCACTTTTAATAGAAGAACCTACATTTATTGAGAAATGTTTTGTTTTTGGACATTAATAGATTTTAACCATTATATTTTTCTTGAAATCATAAAATTATATTATCAGAAATTCATAATAAAAAATATATCCTAATAATAACTTATTAAAATAAAAATTATTTAAAAAACATAATTTTTTCATAAATAATAATGAATTAATAAAAATTACATATTACCAAAAAAATTGCTTTTTTTGGAATCAAAATAAAAATAATTTATAAGTAATCAATAATAAGAATAAATACAATCATTATTCTAATGAAAATTAAATATATATATTTATATTATTAGGTTCTTGATTCATATAACTTTAGTACACTAATATCCTCTATAATTTTTTGGGGCAAAAATGTAGGATTTTCAGGAGTTCATTTGATGCCCACGGTCTGGGATTCAATCATGAGGATTTGAACTTCAATTATAAATTGATTCACATCTGCTTTATTTATATGACCTCGACATAAACATGGTCAAGGGAAAATAAATGTGATTTTGTCTCCCATAATACCCTTGAATAATTTCCTTCAAAGGCAATGATCCTGCTAAAAGGGGCCATCATGTCCTTTATCTATGTCAATTGGACTAATAAAAATAATATATTTATAATAATCGTATCATCGATGTTCAATAGAAATTTAACAAATGATTATAATTGTTAATGGTTTTTTAAATTTTATTAGATATAATAAATATAATATGTGCATGTGTTTTTGTACACATAATAGATAATGGGGAATTAAATTCATCCATGGGAATTTTATTTATAATAATTTTTTTCAATACATTATCCACCCATTAAAACATTTCACAATAAAAATTTTCATTTCAAACATAGAAATATATTAATTTAATTCAGTTTCTTCACCACCTCTTATTACCATTCTTCTTCTGCAAACATAGGGTTTCCCTTTGAACTTTGACTAGGTCAATTTTCATATATCATAGAACTTTGTCTCCATTAGCTATGATCTTCCATGGTTACAACTTATTTGAAAGATGATTCTTCAATGGCAAGACTTATAGATTAATAACACATAGAAGGTATGTTGTATACATAATCATTATAGAAACAAAGACCGCATCACATAATTGTCATATGTTTTGTTGGAGTAGTAGTTGATACTAATCAGATCTGGTGCGATCAAGGATCTAAAAGAGACCGATGTATCTTCGGATAACATTTCCATTATTCAAAAATATTTTTATTTTATTCTCAGGATATATGTGGAGGAATATATTATCACCATTCAAAAATTATATGTATCATTAATGATTTTTAGAACATACATCTAGTTGACTCAGATTACCATTAGTTCGTAGGTAAATGGACTTTATCTTTTTGACCATTATCTCATCAATTTTAGGTCACATCCATTTATGTTAACTAACTTCATTTATGAATAAATATTTTTTACATCGCATGCCATAATATCTTTATAGTGGGAAATAGGAAACACTTTTGGAAACAATTATTTTATGAGAACCAAACTAGAGAAATATGTTGATCCCATCATACCTTGAAGTCAATTGATCATGGTCTGAAAATATCCCAAAGTTTCAAGATAGTCTTATATGATTTGACATCAGTTTGATGGTGATTATAATTAATTTTGTTAAACCATGAATTTATACTATATTGGAGGCTATTCCATTACATGGTGGTAAATATTGGATCTCTATCAGAGATAATAGACAGTGATGTTCCATGAAACCACTCAACTTATCTAGTGTATATCCTTATAGGTCGATCAACTATGTTGTCCTATAAAATGGAAATGAACAGAGAATTCATTGTAATATGTTCTAGTAGAACCCATATAGAATTATTTATTCTTGATTTATTTATAGAAAATTTAAAAGTTATGTGGTCACACATATTTATTTTTATTTTGTTATAGGTAATGTATTCCTCATCCCATTAAATTTTTGAATTTCAGCACTCTCATAATGACATACAAGACACCTAGATGTCAATTATTTGATCAACATCTTCATATTATCACAAAAATATGGCTCTTAGAGATCTTGATAGATATATTTGATCCTTTTATTAATAGAGAATTATGAGGTATGCGCATTTTTCAAGAACTCCTACATCAAATCAGTATGTTATTGGAAATACAATCACGAAAAAATTCTTACAAATTCTTCTTACTTAATATTAAACTATGATGATTTACCATTTCTTATAGATCCATTATCTATGGAATTTCCACATTCCTTATTTGAGAACCCAGTATAATATCCAAATAGTTGAATGGAAAATACTTTGTGAAAGGAATGATGATGTTCTTTCCTTTAAGATTCACATGTCCATCATTTTTATATATAGCAATATTCAATCCATTTAAATAATAACCAATTTTAAAATTACTGGTTCTTTTATACATTGAGTGACTTCAAAATTTTTTTATTTCACTGGATGATAGTGGACTATGTTTTCATATTCATTAATAATCTATGTATTCCCTCATTAGTAAATATTTATCTCTTTCTATGTGAATATATACACAATGCTCAATTTTTTTTACACATTTAACACTTCTCTCCAAATATATAGTGCTACCAAATTTTCAAATAGAAAATTACTGAGTTAAACTAAAAATCATTTGTTGATTAGTTTTATTATTTAACATTCAATTTACATGGGTAATCTAATATGAATTTTTATTTAGTATTATTATCCATCACAACCCCTCATTAATTAATCAATGTATTCATCAAAAATATCCCAACATAGGATTTCACATGTAATATTGCATGAATAATCCTACCATACAACACTATGAAGCACGTTTTAAATTATATATCACAAAAAAAATATTATCTACATTTCGAGTTAGAATTATTATCTAGTTTAATAATCTGGAGAAAAATCATGAAAATCATAGATAGTACCCATCTAGTCCATAGAATCTATTAATAGATGTCATAGATGTTGGACTCAACCATCATTCAATTTTTTTTATTTAAGTGTCTATAAATATACCATTACTTCTTAATAATAATCTCAAATAATTTTATTTCCTTCCACCATAAATAACATTTTCCATACATCAAATAATATGTATCTTTATTTATGGTCCTTAAAACTATTCACATATGCTTCTCATGTTCCTCATTATTTTTAGCGTATATTAAATATCATTTATAATTACTAAGAAAATTATCTAAGTAATTTTAAAGGAATCTATTAATAAATTTCATGAATATTTTCATATCAATAGTAATTTCAAATGGAATTACCATGAATGGAAAATTCTCATAACTTGCAAAGAATGTGGTCTTGAGGGTATCATTCTTCTCTAATCTTACTAGACAATGCCCCATCGTATGGTCAACCATGGAGATGTTTTCAGATATTTGTATCTAATAGAACATGTAATGTATCCATGTATGATTATTCATGTTATTTAACTTGAACATGTTGATATCATGAATAATAATTTAAATGTTTTATATAAACATCATTCTTCTTGATGAAGAGGACTAGTGCACCCCATAGTGAAGTACATGAGTATATTAACCCTTTATCAAGAATAGCTGGTATTTGTTTTTTTAGTTACTCTTGTTCCAAAAAACTATTCTATATAATTTCTTGGATAATAGAAATCTACCAAGTATATGAATAATTAAATATTCATCCTCTTGGATAAGAGAAAGACCATAGAATTATTATGGAAACACATCAACATATTACTTCACAATAGTAGAATGATATTTTATATAGACTCAGTAAATTATGGTTTATATAAATACTTTTAGGTAAATAATATCCATTATTGATATGTTGTCACTAAAGAATACATGTCTTCCTCCTTTCAATTCTACAAAATTAGAGGGTGATTTGTGATATGGTGTGTGATTTCGTTCTCAGGAAAATTTATGTGGACTCTATGCAAAGAAATGTAAATCTATAATTATAATTACATCCAAATACTCTAAAGGGTGTATGATAGGGATCTATGAAAATTAAATCCGAAATATTCTGATAGGAGTATATTTATATATTGATTATATAATAATTTTTGGATTTTATGTTTTCACATAATTTACTACATCAATTATTTGGGGTGGTGATTGAATACATCAATTAAATATGTGGAATATTAAGGAATAGGCGTAACTATGGATGGTAACTCTTTTATTCTATTATTGATTGTGTTTCCTATCATTTAATTCATCTCAAAAAGATTTATGAATTAGATTTTTAAAACTATTAGACTCATAAATGGGAAACCAATAAAAGTAATGGGATAGTTATATTATTTAACTTAGGAATTATAGACACCGATCTATGTTTTCCATTATATATTTCCAAATATAAAATATTATCAGTTTATTACATTAATAATGGTTCATAAAATTCTTGTGAAATTATAAAATCATATCCATCTAGAGTCTCAAATTATTTTTTAAATAAATTCCATTTTCATGTATATGTTTCAGATCATGTCAAGCACAATATCATGTTTTCTGTTGTTACCCTTAAGTACATCAATTCCTGATCCACATCCATGTATAGTATCCAGAATTATATTAATTTTATGGGATTCTAGATACTATTTACATTACAAAAATTATGGTTGTGTTATTTTATTTTTCTTATCCATATAAATTTATCTACAGTTTTCTAAACCTAATCCCAAATGTAATTAAACAATCGACTTATACCAACTATAATAATCTTTATTTGTATTAAATAATGATTTATTATATAATTGTACATATTATATAATATAGAATACAGATATGAATAGTTCCTTTAAAAATTATGTATATAGAAAACAAATCCACCATGGGATACACTAATATTATTGAAAACACATTTTATATGATCCTATGATTCATCATTCATCTAAAACTGTATTGGGTAACTATAAGATATACATAATAAAGAGTTGATATATGAATCCCATTAAAGGAATAAAGAATTAAAAACATGATGAATTTATTAAAAAATATAAAATAGTAATTTCAATGGGAAATTAATTTTGTCATCATCCTAAATTTGGACAATGAGGAATGATATAACGTGAAAAAATAAATTCAACATTGGAATATGGCCACATATTTAATCATGACATAATAAATATAAGTGAAGGATAACCTCCAAGACATCATATTATAGTGGAAAAAATTAATGTTATTGGTTATGATCTCCCAATAATCCCTTTAATGATTTAATATAAGAATAAAACATTAACAAATGCATTTCAGTGCTATATTATTTCAGGATCACTATTCCCTTTCATATAATGTACATGTATAAGTGTACAATATAGGATATTCATAATAAGAACATATATACTCTCATTTTATTCCAAGATCAATGAGTTTGGAATAAATAATTGGATTCAAAAAATCATAACATTATTGGTATGTCTAAGAGAATACAATTGTGAGGAAATGGAGATCGTATTCAGAGTACATATATTTTTCATGGAAAAATCATAGTGAATATTCAGTAGTATAATGACATTTAATAATGATTAAAAAAATTATTATATTAGTTAATAAGGGGGTTATTATAATTTTAAAATGAAATGGATATTAATTGGGATGTATATAAACATATCCCAATAATATGAATTGGATTTAAAAGTCATAAAATAATGAATATTCTTGATTAAACATGAGAATGAAATGATAACATTTGGAATTTTGACATAGTAACGACATAGGTAATCAATATAATGAGATTGAATAAATGGAATAAAATTATTAAAAAATGAATTGAAATTTATAAGTGTATTTATATGATATTTAATATATACTTATATGATATGTAAATGTATAAATACAAATATTGTTCTTGAATTAAAAATAAGAGAGAGAGGTCCCTTTCCTTGATATGGATATTCCAAAAGCAAGGGTGGTGATTATAGGGAGATTATAAAACCTTGGTAGGACAATAGATAGTATTGGGATTATTATATAAATTATACATGGGTATTTAGTTAAGATTAATGGGATATTGGTTTTGATTATACAGGAAAATTGAGAGGAGTTAATTATTATTTCCTAAAATCACAGTTTTGGACTATATTTTATATAACAGTAAATAAAAAAATATTTCCCACGGTTTATCCCAAATTTTCTGACAAATATGGTTAGTTAGATTTATTTTATTATCCCAATACCACAAATAATTAATATATTACAATTTTTTATTTGGAAATGAGTCATGTTAGTAAAGAAATTTTTGAATAAACCTAAAATATAATATTAGTTGGAGTGGATTCATAATGAGTTTCTAAAATTACATATACAAAAAAACATTATATTAAATATGTATCATATATTTTTATTTTTATATGGTTAATATCAATTATTACATTTATTTTCTATCATTATGATGTCTTAATACATAACTTATATTTATAAAATATTTAATTTTTACAAGAATATTCGACCAGATCAAAAAAATTGTAAACTTTTACACTGGAAAATTTCAATGATCTGATTCAAAATATTGTATTAAATTTATCCAATAATCTATATAGATATTTTACTTTTTACTTTTATTAAATTTATTGAAATTTATTAAATATGGTGGGTTTTTAATGTAATAGTTTAGAACACTTATACTAATTATTTTTGATTTTGTAAAACTATATCATAAAATATACATAATAAATAGTTAGTAAAAATAGTATTTTATTAAAATATATAATATTTTTAATGTTAATTAATTTTAAAAAACAAATATCTTAATAGAATTTTTCTATTACTGGAAATTTAAAATTGTGTTTTGTCATATCAATATCATAATCAGTTAAAATGTAACAATAAAAAGATTTAAACATAATAATTATAATATGGAAAATATAATACCCATTTTCATATTGTTAGGGGAATGATACACATACTTTATTTAAACTATATAACTCCATAATGTTAAGGTTCACTATGGTGAAATTTTCTTGGGATGGTTCAAAATACATGGTTTTGGGTCATGATTATGATGAGCTTCAACATCTCCTGTATAGGGTTTTCCATAAGCATTATTTTTATAATATCATCTTAGGAATGGTCTATATAAATAATCAATTTTATTATTGACACTGTAATCCCAAATAAATGGGATTCATAAGGTATCATCTAACTTGTTGAGGACATCACTTCCATTATCACTGGCTATTTGACATATCAAAAAACAATGCTGATATTAATAATATGATCAATTTTCAACTATAATATTACAAATGGTTATGATGTATAATGGTATTAAATATTAATTGATATAATAAAATGAATTATGTGAACATGAATTTTAAACCACAATATATAATATATTATTTAATTTATTAACAAATGGAATTTTATTTAGAAGAGTTTGGGATATTACAGGTAACCCCATAAATGTAATCGTCATCTAATAAATAAATTTATTACATAAAAAAGACATTTTTTTTTCTAAGATCATGCTTATATCATTTCAGGTAAAAATCTCTCCCAATTTTTTTATAATAACTCATAATAGAATAAATAATTATCATGTGTACAACAAATGTTAAACAAATATTTAATCTATTTCAAGATAATATAAATTAATAAACTGAATATTTCCAATAAAAAAATATATTTAATAATATCAAAACATAAATTATCATGAATACGATTAGTAAAAAATTTTAATGATATTTAAAATCATCTTCTCTTTTAACAAAAAAAAATTCTCATGAAAACTAACATATAAATCCCCCATTATGATAAAAAAAATTAATCCCTCAAAAACCAAGAGTTATGTTCCCTTGTATGATTTTTAAAAATGTAAATAGTGAATAGAAAATAGAATTTTATAAAATAATGTAAATTTTAGATAAATATTAAAATTGTGACAGCTAATATAATCTCCACCATAATGAATATCATAAATAGAGAAAAATATTAACGTTTTTTGAATGAAAATAATAGACAATTTATAATGTTGAATGAATATAAATAAATAATTTTATTTTAAAAATGTATGATAAATAAATAAATATCGGAAATAATGAACAAACAATAATATAAAAATAAAAAAAATAAAAAAAGGGATAAAAAGAGATATTCGAAATAAATAGGAATAAAAATATTTGAAAAATATGGGAATTTATATATAGATGAGATAAGAGATACGTTTTTTAAATAGGAATGAATATAAGATTAGAAAAATTATTAATAGAAAAATGATATAAACAAATATTTCATAGTATAACCATTAAAAATTAAAGAATAAGAAATAGTAGAATACATTGATATAGGGAATAGATCAATAAATATATACTAATTAGAACAATATTAATGGAATCAAAAATTCTATTCCCATGTAAATCTTTGAAAAACTCACAATATAATTAAAAATTAAGACCCCCTAGTTCGTGCTATTATAAACCAGATTATGATGTAATAATTTTATAAAACATATATATATAATATAAGATTATATTTATAATCCAAATTAGGATATATCAATTAATTTTAGTTGTATAGTTCTCCAAATAATTAAAAAAAATTAATTTTGTTAAACAAATTGTGGCTCTGGAAATGTTATCTAACAAAAAATTGAAGTTAAAACAATATTGTGTCTAATAAGATTGTATTATAAGGATTTAATAATGCTGAAATGTATAGAAATATATTTTAATTTATATTAAAGATCAATTGATTATGGTTCTCCATGTCTATAATTTTTATAGTCATATCCATATATTAATTCCCCCTTTTAGAAATATAATTGGAATTTTTATTATATGAGTTTCCGTTTACAAAATTTATATTTGATAAGAAAAAAAATTTTAAACCAAAAAAATTATATTTTATAGTGGAATGAGAACCTAAGATCATATTGTATTATTGATCACCATGGTTTAGTTGAGTGGCTGTTTTCCGAGCATTTTTACTGGGGATTAAAATTGCTGTACTTTAGGTTTTTTATTTAATTTAAGGAACTAAAATTTTTATAATTAGTAATATAATACATTTCATAAGAATATTTATTTTTATTCATGATGAACACATTTTTATTTATTGATGAGATACTTATATTTATAAATATTTTAAAAAATACAAATTATATAAAAAATTGTTGAAAAGTAGATAAAGAACTATATGACGAATGAGAGGTAGAAGAGGAAAAAGGATAGTGAGAAATATGATATATAACCACATAACCATAATAAATATATTCCAAAACTTTTTTATCACTTTCATTATATGATTAATATGTAGAAATTGATGCCTATTACAAATAGTTACATGATTTTAGGATCTTTGAACAATTGATTTGAGGATTATTTGAAAGGGTTAATTAAAGTGTTGATTCCATTTTGTGTGTGATTATTTTTGATGTTTTCATGGAATTTAAATGATTTTAATATTCATTAATAAACATTTTATCCAACCCCAACATCATTATAGTTTGATAATGTAGGAGTGAAGACATGGTTCATGGTTTGAATCACCATGAAGTCAAAGTGTGAATTCTACCAAGAAAGGTTAACACAGTTCGTGTATTTGTTAAATAAACAATTAAAGATAACCATAATGTTTTATAATGGATCATGTTTAGGAACATGGATATTATAAATTTTCAGTATAACTATGCATCCAAACCTCAAAAAGTATACACATGGGTCTGAATTCATTGAAATTTGTAATAAAAATCCAAACCTCAACTTATATAACCCAAATCTTCTCCAACTTGATCCACATCAGATCATTTTCTTTTTCCCATATATGTGTTTTCTATCTATCGTCCCAATAGCATAGTAGATATATGTTCATTTTAAAGAAATTATCTTCTTCAAAAAATTATTATCCTTTCTGATATCTATCCCTCTTCTCCTTTTGATTAATCCTTCTAAGTGGTTATGATGGGATTATTTTCCATTGGATAATGGTTTCCTGATGTGTAACTTTGTGTCTAAGACCTTTTACCACTTATATAGAGTTCTATATTCATATAATTAGTGATCACCAGTGGATGTGACACATATTGGGTCAACTACTATCATACATTGAATTTTAAAAGTATGTATTTATATGATTTTACTCCTTTTTAAATTCTGTATTTATTGAGAATGTATAGATATTCTCCTCCATGTAACACATATTCAATAATTATATAACTTTTTTTCCTTGTTATTTTTTCATTGATTATATTTTAAATAAATTTAATATGGAATTGGTTATTTATTTATGTAATTATAATTTGATGAATTATTTGTTTATTTGGATTAAATTAAAATGAGTTTTCATGGTCACCATGTCAAGAAATATGGGTAAATCCAGATTTTGATTTCTAAATCTAACATCATTAATAATTATATAATGCGATAAAATATATGATGATTTAACAATAATTTCAATTTCTCAAATATTTCAATTTTCCGCATACCATATATAAATGGTTTTATTCTTTCTAAAATATTGTAAGAGATTGGTTAATTGAAAAGAGATATTTATTATATTAAAAAGTGATTGTGGACATGTGTTTTGAATTTTAATAATTGCCTTTTAAAAATAGATAAATCCATGACTGTTTTTTATGTAACACCCCAAGATGGTATAATATTTACATTGGGGAATAAAATAATTTTATAGTATTTATTTAGATGAAACATCATATTAAACTGATGCAATAGACTACATTGAGTTAACTTATATTGCATGCATGATTCAGTTTTATTGCCTTTTAAAAGAAATCACATTTCTAATCAAATTATTAAAAGATTATTAATTTAATTTTTAAATATAAATATCATTATTTATATTTAATTTTCAAAATTTACATTGTGTGTATTATTCTTATTTTTTTGAAATGTTTAATTTATTTGATGTATATTAAACAATTCATCATATTACAAAAACAATTCATGTTAATTTAAAATTTTAATAAGTATAAATTATATTATACATTTGATTTTAAAGTAAAAAAATAGACAATATATACTTATATAAAGAGACATTTATTAGTTATAATCTTTTTTGTATTGAAATATAACGTGAAATCTTATTGAACTTATGAGTGTTTTTACATTAGAACCCCACTTTCCTGCTACATCAATGAGATTATCATTAAACATAGTTTCAACTAGTATGTGATTTGAATTTTGATAAATGAAAATAATTTTTTTTATTAGTAGATTTTTTTTTCAAATAATATAAACCTATTTATTACTAATAAGAATAGTGAAAGTGATTAAATCTATTTACAATGATTGTGGTGAAAATAAACTTAACAGGGGAGAAAACCTTAATAACAATTGAATAAATGATCTAGGATGTTTTCCAAAATCCATTATCTAACAATTTATAGAAAATATACCCTATCAGATATTATTTTATTCTTTATTGGGATAATATTTATTAACAGTTCCCTCTGTGATATGTAATGTCAAAAAAATTTAAGGGGACTTTTTTTCAGGTAAACATTTATAAAAAATTATGATATGAAAAACCATTGTATTTTATATTATACATATCAATTTTAAATATAAATGGGTTATTTTTATTTTTATTATAAGTAATAATTAGTTTATAAATATTGATTAGTTTTATTAAAATGAATATGGAACAACAGTGATGATATCATTTACATTGTAATCAACATAATTTAATTATACTATAAATAATAAATGTGATGAAAATATATTTAACATATTAATATATTTTCATATTTATGTGAATATAAAATCTTAAAAAGCTGTTATAATAATAAATTTTAATTCCAACAATTTTTTTTGATATTATTAAATTTAAATTAAATAAAAAATGTCAAAATTGACATTAATTTTATTTTATAGTAAATTATAATTTATTAATTGATTTTAAAAAAAATAAAAAACTATTATTCATAATATTGATTTTGAAGTGTTAAAAAATATTAAATAAGGTATATTAATGGACAAATTTTTATTTTATAACTAACCCATTCACCCATGGTTTGTAAAAAAAATTTAATCAAGGTCATGGGTAATGTAATGTTTATGTGCATTTCATTTGATTGATTTAAAATAAACTTCTAACACACTAGGATTTTAATTATTTTTCAATGAGCTATATTATTCAAAAATCATTACATATATATTTTATAATAATTATCACTTTATTTTTGTCTTGATGGTTAAATTACATAGGATAGAAAAAAAATTCAATAATAAAAAATAAAATGATTATATTGTGGAGACATGGATGTTAAGGATCCCATTTATGAAAATGGAATTATTTTTATTTATTAATGATTTTTATCAATCAATCATCACATTTAAACCATTAGTTTTTTATTTTATATCCAAAAAATTTAATTAAGACCGCATTTTAATGTATACCTTTTGGTATTAACTAGATTGTGACTCCTCCTTCACAATAAAAAGACATTCACCCATCCCTTTCCTCACACCTCTAATGAATCGTTCTATAAAATAGGGTCTGACAAAATATATATTTAAAATTTATCTCATAACCCAAAAATCATTTTATTTGGAATAATTCCATACAACGTATCCCATTGGTCATAAAAAAATGAGTTTCTTAAACAGGAGGTCACATCATTCCTTAAGCTCTTCATTTTTACTTCTATTCTCAACCTAATAAAATAATATGATTCCATAATTATGTAAAAAATATTTAAAATATATTATTGTGTTTTTATTATATATATTCAACCTACACTGACACAAAAAATTATCTATAATAGGAGTCAAACATATTGTTTATGTGCATGTCGAACAACATCCTGAAGAAATGATGATTGATCATTTTTCCATTACCTCATTCTATGGTTGGTAATAATGATGTACACCATATATATATGTTATATATTCTATTTAGAATTTATTTATTATTCTATAATTATTTTATATCACATACAATTATACATGCTGGTTTTATATATATGATAACATCATTTGTGAAAGTGTGGACTACCAACTCTTTAATGCGATATGATTCATTCACACTATATGTGAAATTTTTAAAAGATGGTTTTATTTTAAAATATATATCATAAATGAACTAAATATTATATTTATTAAATAAATTACATTATATAAATATCATATTTTATTATCTTTATTTCTATATTCACAAACTAAAAAGTGATAACGTCTGTCGTGAAGGTGTGGAATACCACCTCCTTGACTTGATACAATAATTTTTTCATAACAAGAATACTATGTATAAATATATATGAATAATTAATTTTTTTGTATATATTGATCATTTTGTAATGATATGACACTACATACATTTTTTCCTATCTATCAATGAAAAATGGGAGCGTTACTCATGCGTACATACGGCCTACTATCTCTATGATTGTAACAATAGTTCATTTTTAATAAAAATATTCAATGATTGGTTTTAAATATATGATTAATTTATAAATATAATAATTATTTTTTGATTATTATTATTTTTCTGTCTATAAAAAGAATCTATAACTATAATCGATCTACCAGAGACATTTTTTATTCATAAAAAAAATATGTTCAGAACACCTGATGTAAATTTAATTGTTTAGGTAGTTGTTAATTCCATTATAATAATTGAGGAAAAAGTAATCATATGATGGAATAGGGTTATCAATATAGTAAATAGTAAATATATATTTATTATTTATGAATATAATGACACATGCGACATGTGAAACTCATTGTATGGGATTTCATGTTAATTTGCATTCCATTGAGACTTATTTATTATTAAGAACCATTTCACTTATATATGTAATATATATATCCCTTTTAAATTTTATATGATGAATATAATTATTATAATGATATTATATATTTTATTTAATATTAATTATCTTAAGGATTATGATTTAAATCATTCATAGTGGTATGATACACTTGAGAATCAGAAATGATTATTTTAATCAACAATGTTTGTAATGATATTTTAATAGTATTTCCATTCATTAATGTTGATGAACTATATTTTTACATATACTATGTTGAGTAACGATTAATAAATCCTTATATTTTATTTTATATGGATATTTAATGATATGGAAATTATTTATTAACTTAATTGAATTATCAATATATAAGAAATGATTTGGAATCATTGATATAAGTGGTGTCCAGTTATAGATAGCCCATTGATGTATTGATTTCCTCAAGAGATAGATCAGTTTGAAAAATTAGAATTGTTTAAAATATATTAGGAATAGCTCATGATGGTATAGTGGTTCCTATTAGATATATATAACATCCAATATTAAATCATTTACTTAATTTTAGATATAATTATTATCCAAGATATTTTTTGTCCAAATATATATGGATACCTTATATTCATAAATCCTTTTTTAAATTAAATGTTTTTCAATTTCTTATGTTTACATAATGACTTTTCATTATCTAAAAAATTTACTATAATGTTTAATTAGGTTTTTTCCATTCCAGGTTGGTTGTTTACATATGCTCAAGATTTCTTCCACTTTACATGAAAATATAGTGTATTTTTGCCCACCCTCATTATTTTTCCCTTTAGTAGGTTGGAAAGATGAAATCATTGAATGTGTTTTTTAGAATATTTTTATTAGATTTTATTTTCTATCATGTTTGTGTTTCTTATTTTCCAATATATTTAAGGGTGTCATGTATGTAATATGGATTTCCTAAACTACTAATATTATCAACAAATTATGATTTTATTCCTTGTAATGGTGCAAATGTATTAAAAATTTCACTGGCTCTAGGATTCTGAGGGAACGATGTTAAAATTAGTATCAGAGGGATTTTGTAAACCTCCTTGAAACAAGATATAGAAAATGTAGATTAATGGATGTAACACTTTAATATTCATTGAGGATATGTATAGGGGAACAACATATAATTTTGGTGAGGTTGATATTATGTGGGTATCCATTGAAATACTTCTTTAAAATGACACTACAAGGAGTGTGGTTCTGGAAGATATGTTGGTAAAGTAACAACTCTGACATGGTATGTCTGGCTGGACTCTATGTAACATTGTACATGACAATGGGTCATACTACATACATGGATTGACACTACAAGGTAATACACATAAGTTAATATAAATTTTAATTACAAAACATTATGATGGATTTTAATGTAAATACATCTACAACGAAACCATTATAATATTTATGAAATTTATCTTGGTTTTTTATTTCAATTTATGGTTTGTAATTCGAAAGTTATGGGATTATGAATATGTTTCAAATTTATATTATATAATTTAGTGTATGTATTCATTTATAAGAAACCCCTTGTAGATGGAATGTAAACCTCATTTATGCATGTGATCCAAAGAGTATGATGGATTATATCTTTTATGTCGTTAAGCCAACATTTAGAAGGTAAATTGAATCACATGTATTATCATCATATAAGGAAATATTTTCATGGGGTGATATCTTTTTCAAGTCTTATAGCATTGAAATGAAATAATTACACAGTTTCGATGATAGATAAAGAGATAAATAATGGGAAGATGGGAAAGAAATACTTTCTATCATGTGATAATTATGGAAATAAACACCTTGGTATATACTTAAATGGAATGGGATTTTTATATAACTGATGAAAAAAGTCCAACATGGTTATTCTTATATGGTTAAGAAGATTGTTTACAATCTACAGTTCTTTGAATTCAAGAATATGGGACATAATTTAAATCAATGCCTCAACTGTCAAAGGATGATGACCCAAATGATGCTATTGGATAATGGTCATGTTTTTCTACTATCATAGATAATGATGAATGGTTTATATGTTTATTAAAAAATTATTTCATTTGAATTCTTTATCAGTGATGTACTTATTATAAGAATTATGGGAAATATTTTGATTTCACAGAAGTAAATTATTGTAAAGTATTTCAGATAACATGTTTAATGGAACCAAGAAATATAAATTGTTATAATTTTATTCTTTTTGGAAAAAATAGGGATAAAAAAAAGATAACAGTTAATATGTTCTTGTAACTGAGATAATAATGTTGAAATAAATAGATGATTAATTTCGATAATGTAGATAATGTAATATAGACTACCTCAGAATATATTAATAGTTTTTTGAAAAAGTGTTTTATGGTATCATTGATGGAGTTTACATCAATTTTGGATTTATATATATATATATATCTAATAACATGTTTTTTGTAAGGAATAAATAAATATGTTCCCAATAATGTAATATGAAATTCAAGTTAATACCATATTTCTTGAGAATACATGATGAACATGTCAACAAGTCTGGTGTGCGATAATTAGAGACACAATTCATATTGAATACATGAAAATGATAAGTTCAATTACAAAAATCTAGGAACATCGTTATTAATTGTTGGATCACAAATATTTGGAAAAGTAATCAATTTATAAAATGGTTTATATTATTTATTGGATTATTTTTAGGGGAAGATTTATTACATAAACATATAATGAATCCTATGTTATTGAATAAATTAGAAATTGTTCAAGGCATGAATGAAGAATGATACTGCACTTATAGAAACATACCAGGTTTGAATAATTACTTTCATACTTAATAAGTGACTGAATTAATCAATTCATTGAAAAATTATCTTGAATCCAGAAATGTTATACTTTTACTTTCATTTATGATGAATCATTTGTCCCCTTATACTATCATAGACATATGGATTTGTGATTTGTAACTTACTCCTCACTATGTTCTCTATCTCTCTCTATCTTAACATGATTTTCAGATTTTTTACTTTGTATAAATGATTCCATTTACAACATATATTTTCATAGTAGTGAACCTAGTTACACAACCATTGTACATTCCTTTACCACTAATTTAGAAGATGTGATATTAAACCTATTTATGATGTTTGTTTTTTAACAACAGATTATTTTCAAATATCAATCTCCTGACTACTAAAATCATGTTTAAATTGTGAGTAAATAATTTAATTAGGGCTGGGAGAATGTAAGAGAAACTGAATTTACAAAATTTTTATATTGGAATGAAATTAATTGTAAATTATATTTTCTTATATGAAAAAACATGTCAGTCTTACTATACAAACAAAACTGATTTAGATAGAGTTACATACAAGATTGTGTTATATATACTATTAATGGACAACTTCTTTTAAATAACTTTTTATAAATATTATATATAATTTTTTATAAATAAGAATCATTTTTTAATTTGTATGGTCAAAATTTAATTTTTTTTTGATTTTTTTGGTATTTTTAAGAAGTTTTCTTAATTAAATGTGAAAAATATATCGTTTTTGATAAAAACTGCATGTATATTTAAATAATTATTAATGCTATATTGTATTTTAAATTTGGTTTTTATATAAAAATAATACATTATACATATGTTAACTCAATTTTAGTCATTGGAATAATTTTTTTATTTATAGTGGATATAACAATGTATTGAACGTTCAAATTTTATTCTTTTATATACCAACATTATCGCCATGTCTATTTGATTATTGTTAACCATAATTGACCCAATCCCTTTATTGGAATTTTGAAAATTTTACATAAAATTTTTTAATCGATATAATACTTTTATTATAATAATATTACCATATTTTCTAACCTTAATAATAGAAATGGTGATAAAAATTAATTACAATGATTGAGGTAATATTAAGCTAAAAAATGGACTAACAATTACTCTTAAGGACCAAAATGACCTAGAAATTTTTCCAAAATACACTGGATATCAAAATATGAACTATATCCCTTATTTTATTGATTTTTATGATTTAATGGTATAATATTTCATTAATTTTTCATATATGAAATGATTAGTATGTAAAATTTATAAATAGTAAAATTCATACCTTTAACATTCATAAAAAATTCAGTGATGTAAAAAAGTCATATTTTCTGTTACACATATTCTTTTGAAAGATAAATACTTTATTATTATCATAATAAATTATAAATAATTTATAGAGTTGAATTAGTTACATAAAATTTTTATGGATAAAAAATAGAATTACTATTTAATTAATAATAAACTACAATAAATGATGTAATAAACATCAAATGTGATGAAAATTGAGTGATTTATGGTATTTATATATTTAAGTATATTAATATATTATTTTAATCAAATTTTTAATTAATATATTTTAATTATAAAATAGGTTTGTTATTTTAAATTAAAATTAAATAATTAATGTCAAAATTAACATTGATGTGATTTTATATGAAATTATATTTTATTACATGATGTAAAGATATAAAATACTATATTCAATCAAGTTATTTTTAATATTAAATAAATGTAAAATATAGTCTATTAATGGAAAATTGATGTATTATAATTATCCTATTGACCCATAGTTGGTAAAACCATTGTTAGCATAATCTAAGTTAATGTAGTGTTTTTGTGCATTTCATGCACTTGTTTTAAAAATAATTTCAACCACACATGGGTTTTTTATTTTTAAAATGATATATAAAATTTAAATTCAGTATAAAGATATTTTATAATAACTATAAAATTCATTTAGTCATAATGGTTATATTACATATGTTAGAAAAAAATTTCTTCAATAAATACCAAAATGATTAAATTAGGTAAACATAAGAGTTAATGATAAAAACTATGAAAATTAGCTTTTTATTCTGGGTAGAGGTTTTGATAAACTAGTATTCCCCTTTGAAAGATTGTTTTTCAAATTTTGACTCTCATTATGTTATGAATTTTTTCCATTAATGTATAACTTTTTTTAGTTACAAGAGTTCCACTCCTCCCCCACTATAAAAAATCATTCACTCTACCACTTATTCACACATATCAGGACAATGTTCCTCAACCATGATCTAGAAAAATAGATCATATAAATACCACCCCTCATACTAGAATCACACCCATTGACAAAACTATAACCATCGATCCCTTTGGTTAAGTCCAAATTAAATTACCCAATGAAAAGAAACATTGTTCCATAAGATATTTTACTTTATTTCACTTATCCACCACATATAATATAATTACTCCATTTTTATTTAAAAATAATAGGTTCCAAAATATAATATTATGGTTTAATGCGATTGTTCTCAACCTAAAATCACATACACTTGCATGTAATGGGTAAAAAACAGAACATTTATGTGTATGGTGAACTACCACCTCCTCAAATGATGATTGCTCGATGGATCCTTTAAAACCATTCATGGATGAGAACTATGATGGAGACCATTTTTATATATTTAATATATGAAATTTATTATATATTTATTTTAATTTACTTATTTTATAACACATACCCTTAAACATTGCATTTTGTGTAAATATGTCAACATCTATTGTCTATGTGTAAATGACATCCTCCACAAAGTAATGAAATATGGTCAAACTATACATGTAATATATAAAAAATGGTTATAATTAAAAAAAAATTACAAAAATAAAATATATGTTGTATTAATTTCATGATCACTTTTATGAAAATACAATATATCATTTCGTTTATTACCCTTTTCACACAATACAATGTGATAACACTGGATGTTGATGTGTAGAGTATCATCTCATCAACAAGAAGTGATTCACTTTACACATCTAAATACTATTTATAATTATATATTGTTAAATAAAATGATTAATATAATATAATTATAATTCTATAAAAATATAATTTTACTTATCTACATTCCATAAATATCACTGAAAAATGTAATCATTACTCATGTATACATGTATCCTACCATCACAAAGATTATAAAATTAGTTCATTTATCATAAACATAATTCATGATTGGTGTAAAAATAATATGTAATAAATAAGTATGATTTATATATCATTATTATTATTCTGGATATGTTGATATAATTATCCATATGTCCTTATTGGATATATTAAAGTTTTTTTGATACATAAACTGCATATGGTAAAAACAACTGATATTTTCCTAATGGTTTAACTAGTTTTTGAAAGAAATATAATAATTTATTTAAAATTTATAATAAAATTGAATATTTCATCAAGAACATAAATAATTAACATAAACCTATTAATCAATAACATAAAGACCAATGTGACATGTTGGACTCAAGGTTCTGAATTTTGCCTAAATTTTCATTCCATTGAGACTTATTTGTAGTTAAGCACCAATTAATTATTATATGATGTATATACTACCCAATAAAATTTTATATCATGAATACTATTATTATCATTATATAATATGTTTTATTTAATTCTATTATATCATGGTTATTTGACTCAAATGTTTCAACGTGGTATGAGAAACATTGTAATTTTTAATTAATATTATCATCAATAATATTTTTAATTATATTTATATGACATTTCAAATCATCAAAGTAAACAACCATTTTCATTTATTACCATCCACAGAAGTATTTATTTATAAATATATATCAGTTATTGATTTCAAGTATTTTATAAGAAGGAAATTTTTTATTATTTAAATATATTATTATATATATGAGAAATTCTTTTGATGAGAAATATATAGTATATGACTTATTTTAGATATGACCATGATATATTTGAATAATCAATAGAAATATCAGATGGCTAAGTCATAAAAATATTAATTTTTTTTATAATATATATTGATGATATATTTATTCATGTTCTAGATACATTATGTTGAATACTAATGAATTTTATTCATTTCATTTTTCATTTTTATCCTTGAGATTTTACATCTGAATATCGACAAATACATTTAAATTTTTATTTCATTTATTAAATGGTTTTTTTTCTCTTTCTTACCTTTCAATATTGATTTTTCCTTATCTTGTTTTTTGAATGGAAATATGGGGTAAATTTAAGTTTAAAAATTTAATAATATATACAATGGTAAAATTAAAACAAAATTATATTGAAATGATAAAGAGATTAATGTTTTGAAATTTATTTCATGATAACTGATAAATAGAATTCATGTCATAATGTAAATATTAATTGTACTTAAATGAGTTACAAAAATATAAATTCGAATAATCTGAATTTTTTTAAGTGACTTAAGATTTCATAACTAAATATGTAACATAAAAGGGATAAAAACACATTTTGATTACAAGATCCAAAATAACACTTTTTGAGCCCCTACATCGTCACCTCTCATTTGGAAGAATGTTTATCAAAAAAATGTATCCCTTGTTATAGTAATCTCATAATCTCATAAAACCACCTTAAGAAATATACTAACACATCATGATAATATGAACTACTATGTTACTATTAATCATAAATTTTCAACTTCCGTGATTTGAATCTTATAAATTTGAAATACACAGTTGCGATTAATAAGATCACTAATGTCTGATACGAAAAAAATGAATTTTTGGAAGATATTAGATTACCCTTATATATAGTAAAATAACCTTATAAATAATAATTTGACCCCTATGAATAGTAAATTATAGAATTGAATCTGAAACATACCAATGATAGTATAAATATAATATATTCATCCTATTAGTGATAATATGATATAATTATATTATAGTGATGGTATTTTATATATGTTATGAATATATAACGGTAAATTTAATAATCTAAAATAAAATGTATTGTCATAAAATTTATTCCTAAAAAAATTAGATTTCTTATGATTTTATGATAATTTTATAAAAGCTTAATTAATTATCGGAATTATTTGGGAAAACGTTTTAAAATTTAAAATTGGAATTTAACAAGTAAATTACTATATTATTTAATTATTATATTGATAAAATTTATAAAATTATTTTCATAAAATGGATTTTAATTTATAATTATATTTATTGAACAATGGTTAGGGTGAAATTTTGGGAATTTTCTAAAATAGAAGAATTTATTGTGAGTGGTGAAATTCAATAATTTTAAAAAAATGGTAAATAAATGAATTTCTATATCATTCAAGTCATGACCCGACCCATGGGGCCCATGGTGTCACTACCCCAAGCCTACCATCCATAGGCTAGGGGTTTTTACTTGCACCAAAGGCATAATTTCTAATACTGTGAAGGTATTTCCTTTATAACATGTAAACACATGCAACCAAACACACAACAAGATACAAACGCAAGCCATATGTATTGTAAAAAATTGATTGTAGTATGTAAAATGGGGCTAGAATACAAGACCAACTTGAAAGTACATGTACAACATTAAAATAATACAGTTGAAAAAAAATCAGTTATTGGGTCATCCTCTAAGTTCCTACTTGAGCGATAGGTACAAATCCCCTCATCAGCACTTCCTATCCATCATTATCCTCTTCATACCAACACATTGTATGGTCCACCTCTAGGCACCGTCCCATCCTAGTACTTTAAGCCTCAGTCAGCACTGTCCATCATTTGCATCTATAACAACAAGGTGTGGGCATATCACCTACAGGGGTGTGTATAACGATACTCAGTAAGGACTCCACGACACTTGAAATCTCAAAAATCCACCAAGGATATAACAAAATTAATGAAATCAAAATATAAACATACTTAAGTATATGACCATACATATACCTAAGATATCACGTAACTCATCTCAATAATGATGAAAAACACAGAGGTACTGAATCAACACACACCATGATTTATTCTAGTGGTAGTATCAAGTAACATTCTGAACCCTTGGCGGTTGGAGAACTCCTCCTCTATCAAGAATAGTTGTTCTG
Organism: Viscum album; assembly: GCA_963277665.1. NCBI lineage: Eukaryota > Viridiplantae > Streptophyta > Magnoliopsida > Santalales > Viscaceae > Viscum > Viscum album. The sequence continues at coordinate 332,549,054 of OY728157.1, read as the reverse complement.
CAATGTCACATAGTGGTGCTTCCCACTAACCATGGATTGTTGTGGTACTACTCTCATCGAGTACCGTGGGTCTTCCGCATCACCAAGGCACTCCCCATCGTGGGTCAGTCACATCACCAAGGCGCTCCCCACTGTGGGTCTGCCGCATCAACAAGCTACCAGGTTTCACACAATGCTCACTCATCATTGGGAGGATCCACTCCACAAGCTACTGGTCAATACACATACATCCAAAAAGTTCCACGATGAAGTATTTCAAAGGTCCACCATGTCATATGAGTCTCAACGAAACATACAACACGTCAATCTGATACATGGTCTTTCAGTTATTAGACTTTTAGTTCCAGGGACCCGGTTGGATTCGTGCAAGATCAAACCTGACTGTTACCCATCTTAATCCAAATACACTTGTGGGGTATACTCAAATAGGTCTTAATGTTCCAAAATTTTCAGTACTGCTGATGGTTCGTTAAACACACGTTTGGTGAAAAAGTTATGGAAAAAAAAGTAATTGGGTCATAGTGGGCCCGGGTGTGGTCTGACTAACCCGACACAACGCGGCTTGCGCCGACCTGGGTCGTGTCACCCTAGCATGCAGTGCGGCCAAGCCCTTTGGATTGGGAAGGCCTACTGGCTTTGGCCCTACAGGACGTGATGGGCCACAGATGGTCGCAAGGGTGCGAGGATGTGGAGCTGCTCGGCGGGGGCAGCTGTGAGATTAAGAGGGTTGCGCGGTTGGGGCAGCTCAAAGCTTTAGAAGGCGGTGCGAGATGGGGTGTCTCAGAGGGCTGCAGGTGGCATGATCCGAGGTTGCTCGACGGGCCATGGCGAGGGCGGTTCAGCCAGGGAATAGGTCCGGTTTGGTCGAGAGGCTGGAGCACCGCTGGTGGCACGAGGCTGGTTTGGCTGGAAGGCTGGTGCATCACAGGGCAGCCCGGCCAGGGCACAGAGATGTGGCATGTGGTCGGTTAGGTCAGGGGGCCAATTCGCCATGGCACCCGAAGACATGGCATGCATCCGGTTTTTCTTAGATGCAAGAATGGTGTGGGGGTGGTGCGGGTTGTGGAGGCCTCGACTGGCACCGTCGTTGCCTTCGTCACCTTCATCACCTTTGTCTCCTTCCTCCATTTCAAAGAGTACACCAAAAAACAACAATGGAGGGGTCGTTCCATGTTTTTTCGGTCGGAACCCTCCGCATTTAGAGTAATAGAAAGTGGTTCAAAAATAATAAAGCATGAACTTTTATAGAAGATATTTTAAAACAACATTTCCCACAACCCTATCAATCCCTATTCCAAAATCCCACAATAAAATTAGAAGGTGAGAACAGGGGATGTGATAACCAAAAAACCCCTTCCTCTTTTTCTTGATGACATTGGCACAAGAATGTAGTATGATTGTCAGTTTTCCATAGATGAGGACGTCCCATTTTGGAAGACATCTCGAGGAAGAAGGTAGGGGGAGGTAGGTGTTCTTCGTTAGCGGAGCATTCTTCGTTGGGGAGCATTCTCCCATGTTCCCCCAAAAATCCTTTTCCAATTCATTTCTATCAAATAACTAAAAAATATAATATAATATGTTTATCAAATTTAATTTGTTGGAAATCAATGTTGTATTAATTTATTGAATTAATAAATAGGTTCTGTTGGAATAAAATTAAAATTTGAGGATACTGAGGGTCTGCACAATTAATATGGAGGTATGTTGGCATAATTAAGTGGGGAATTCAAGAGTTTTCTTCCTCGGGGGGTCCGCACCACTATAAAACATCATGGGAGGTTAGGTTATGGTGGTCACCAACACCATATCCTTCCATGGGAGGTTATAGATTGGTGGTTCCCACTTCCCAACTTTCACATGGAGGTTTTAAAAAATAAAATTAAAAAAAGCTACAGAACATTATTTTTATTTTATTCATTCACAAAAAACCCAAAATATATCATTTACTTCCGACCCACTGCCATTGAGGTGAAAGTATCCTTATGTGAATATCTATGCTATGAGTTCAATGATGTCCTCAGATTTAAATTCCAAGCACTAGTTCAAAATATTGAATAACCTGCTCACACGTTTACTGAACGTACCTGAAAAAAATATCAGAAATTCATATCAGGCACTCTGAGACATAGAATCATGCAACATTAATTTTCACAGACTCATAAAAATCCCATTTATTTAAAAAAAATTACATGTAAATTCCAAGTCTTTTAGATTCTCTTCACCTTAGTTATCTACATCCCCATAAGCCATAAATCAAACTAAGGGAACAAGTGGGGGTACTGATCACACATATGATCCTCCCACTCCAATGTTCTCTCATAGAGGTTCATGTGATGCCAGTAAACATGAACTAGAGGTATCAACCATCCACGAAGGACCCACACTTGTTGATACTTAATCCCTATTGGATCCTCCATAAGAGTCACCCCATCATTAAAGTCCAGGTCTCTATGGTCGATGATGAGAGAAGGGTCATTCACTTATCCTCTCATCTGGGATAAATGGAATATGTCGTGAACCCAGTGCAACTGAGGTGGAATTACGATGCAGTATGCCACCTCACCAACTTTACTGAGGAACATAAAAAGTCTGATAAATCATGTAGATAATTTGCATCCTTGGTGAAATCTATGTAATCGTCGTCAAGGTGAGACCTGATGAAAGGCATGGTCACCATCCTTAAACTCCAAATGTCTCTTTCTCATGTCATCATATGACTTCTACCTACTCTGTGCATTCTTCATATGCTCCTGGGTGATCTACACCTTCTTAGTGGTCGATTGAACCATCTCTCATCAAATGAGTGCTGACTCCCCGAGGTCAGTCTTTCACAATGGTGATCTCCAAGGTCACTTGTATAACTACTCCAAAGGTGCCATTCCTATGGTGGAGTGATGGTTGTTTTTATATGCAAACACTATCAATGGAAGTGGTCCTCATAGCTATGACTGATGTCGAGGACAGTTGTGCATAGAAAGTCCTCAAGGGCTTAAATAGTCTACTCTGTTTGACAATCCGTTTGCGGATGGATGGTGGTGCTCCAACGAAAATGAATGCAAAAAGCCTCCTAAAACCCCTTACAAAGCTGGGAAGTAAAACATGAATCACAGTTGTAGACAATGGTCATGGGTACTCTATGTAGCCACACAATCTCCTGCACATAAGGCGTCCCAAGCTCTCTACTGAACCATGCGCTCTAATTGGTAGGAAGTGGGCCGACATGGTGAGTTAGTTGACGATCACCCAGATAGAGTCATGACCTCTGGATGTACGTGGATGTCCTATCACTAATTCCATGGATATCCCATCCAACATCCACACTAGGTCCTTTGAAGGCTTAACCATGTTTGCTAGTACCTGATGCTCCACCTTCAATTACTAACTAGTGAGGCACTAAAAACAAGCTCTTCTATTGATTTCTTCATTCCTGAACACCAGTGTTGTCTTCAAAGATCCTAATCTTTGCCACTCCTTGATGTACTGATAGAGGGGTTGTGTGGAACTTCTGGAACACATCCTTCTGAAATGACACTAGTATCATGGTGCGTCCCCTGAAGTGGATGACATTCTCCCCACCTTCATAAAATCTGTTAGGTGCCTAAACTTTTGGATAAATGAGCACGTCGTGTCTCAGAGTCAACATCCCAATGATATGCCTCCCTTACTCATGGACGAATTGGGGGAGTGACTATAATAGTCTAAAGGAAAATTTCTATGCTTCCTCACCTAGAATATGTAAACCAGATCATTTTCTGAGTGCATCTTCAAAAATGTTCCTCTTCCCTGGAGTGTATACCATCTTCAAGTCATAGTCTTCGAGGAAATATAGCCGAAGCTCTCACATACTAGACTAAGCTCGCACTGCAGGAACCTATGCGTAGTCATCGAATCTGCTCCCATAGGTGTCTCTACCCATAAGGATCGAGCCAATGACTCCATTGAAATCTTTGAGATCTGAATGAGGGGAGTGTCTATAGATGAATGACCGACTCATGTGTCTATAAGTATAGTAGCTATGGTGGAGTAGACACTGATCGTACCTTTTATCATCTCTAGAGCATTGCGATCATAGGCCTCAGCTGCCTGGAGATGAGCTCTCCCCTGTCCACATGCTCCCTACAGTCGAGGAATATCTCCTAGTGGTGGTGACGGTAACATCTCGAATCCTTTCCCACCGCCTGTTGCACAACCAACTCCTCTGACATGTCAATCTACTCCCTGAAGACCGCCTCATTCAAACATATTTCTCTACCTGGATGGCCCTTTGACCATATGTTGATCATCCGAACAATAGGTCAGACAGTCACGAGACTTGTGATCATGCCCCCCCCACATTAGAGATAATGCCCTCTCCTGGCATAAATCGCTCCACATTCAGTTTCCCATACATCTGATCTTGAGTCAAGAGGTCATCCACCAGTACGTTTGGTCCTCTTGGACCTCAGTGACATCTGTCTTCTGGTTACTGCAGAAGAATACGCTACGTGATGATAAATAGTGGGTCTCCCTACTAGTGACTTCTCATCAATGAAACAATCCATCCAGAGGGCTCTCTCTAACACTCTCTAACCCCTCCACCAACGTCGAGATGATGAGTGAGATCATTGAATCCCTGATATCCCACCAGATCCCCTTCTCAAGGGTCAGGGACCAGAAGAATGGGTCTCACACTATATCTATAGAGTAACGTGAGAGGTCAGTGAACTTTTAAGAGTATTGAGCTATAGTTATACTGCCCTGCTGCAGATGAAGATACTCATGTATTCATATTGCGCGAAGAGACATAAGAACAAAATCTGCCTGAAACAAGCTCTTGAAGTCTTCCTAGAGAAGCACAACCTCATCTTGAAGGAGGAGCATCAAGATGAACCATCTACATACTGTTTCCCATAGAATGGTGGCGGCAAGGATCACCATGGAATCAGATGGTGTCTCTACCAAACAAAAAACTCTCACCACAGCCTCTAGATAATCCTCATCTTCCTGTGGGTCCATATCTCCCCTGAACCTGGGTGGCCTCTAGCACTGAAACTTATACAAGGCGCTCATGTGGCGTGTACCATCTACTGTTGGGGCTGGTGGCTTTAGTGGACAAATGGCTAATAGTAACATTGGTTCCTCCGCTGGTGCATCTAATGGAAGAGGGAATTGCACCGAGGCCTCATCGCCCGATGAGCTATCTTTGAGTACAACTCTCGGAACTCTATCTAGCTGTCTACATGAAGGCATCCTAAAAATAAACATATATGTTATAGTAAAAAATTTATACCCAGTGATATGACCTAGTGAGCTAATTTAAATATTTTACAAAGATAACTCTTGAAAACACACACACAATTACTATTTTTTGCATTAAGTCGGATATCAGAATTCACGGTCCTGTTGTATGGATATATCGGCTACCGCAACAACACTGGACTCTATGAACTAAAAAATGCACTTTTTTACGCTTGACACTATTTTATCATAAAATAGATTAGAGTCCTAGTTCTTCAGAAGAACTGACCCATCTGATACAAATTTGTCACGACTCGTCCCCCAGGGCACGTTCTGTAACTACCCCAAGACCACAATTCAATAGGGTAGGGGCATCCGACTAGCACCAATGTTGTATTTCATAAATTTTGGAAGGCATTGTGTTCATAACCTATAAACACACGCATCCAAACACACATCAAGATACTAATGAAAGTATAATGTATAGTAATCAAGTGAGTACAATAATTAAAAAGGGTCATGAATAGAAGATCAAAAAGAAAGTACAAGTAAATCTGAAAAAAACTACTAAAAAAGAAATAAATGCAGCTACTGGTTCATCCTCTGAGTCCTTACCTAAAAGGTAGGTGAAAATCACCTCCTCCACACTCCTTGTCCACCTGTATCTTCTACATACCAACACACAATATGGTCCACCTTCAGGCACTATCTAGTCTTGGTACTCTAAGACTCAGTCAGCGCTGTCTGTCATCTCCATCCAACACAAAAAGGTGCATGAATAGCATGTGCGGGGGTGAGTATAACAACACATTGTAGAGATACTGAGACCCTCAAGGTCTGATAAATCTTCCAATGATAAACCAAAAAATATGAAATCAAAAGATAACCTTCATTGGGAAAATTACCATACATATATATGTGTTATCCTGTAATCCATCCCAGTTATGTGAAAAAACATAGAGGTACTAACTCAGATCACACCAGGATTTATTTTGGGGGGTAGTAGCAAGTAACATTCTGAACACTCATCTACTGAAGAACACCTCTTCTATTGAGTATAGTGGGCATGCTGCATCACATAGAGGAACTTCCCACTATCCTTGGACAACTAAGGTAATCCACCCATCGAGTATTGTGGGTCTCTCGTGTCACCAAGGCACTCCCCATCATAGCACGCTGAGGTACTTCTCATGTTGAGTATCGTGGGTATGTCAAATCACAAAGTTGCACCCCATCGTGGGTATCCCGCATCACCAAGGCACTCCCTACTAGGCCAGTTGAGTCACTCCGAGTTGAAACAGTCAGCAGTGGTCAGGTCTTAGTCGACTAATAGTTTCTCACACAATGCATTCTCATCACTTAGAAGATCCTCTCCATAAGCTATTGGTCCATACTCCAATTGTCGTAAAGTCCCACAATGATGTATCTCTAATGTTCGCCACATCATGGGGTCTCAACGCAACAGACAGCTTGTCAATAAGATGCTCATTCTGTGAGTTATTAGACTTTTAGTTCTAGGGGCCCAGTTGGATTTGTGCTCGATCCAACCTGACTATTCACCATCATAATCCAAAACACTTGTGGTGTATAGTCAAAGGGTCTATCATGTTCAATGATTTCCATCACCACTGATGGTTCGTCAAATGGACATTTTGTGCCAATGTTATGGCCAAAAGAACTAATTGAGTCGTAGTGGGCCTGAATATGGTCTGACCCAGTTTGACCGAACTGGTTCGGGATGACCCGACCAGTAGTGCGGCCCTTCCCGTTGGGACGGTCTGGCCCACTAGGTCTAGTCTGATAGGCCGTGAGGGGCCGTGTAGGTCCGTAGATGGCTGCGAGGGCCGAAGGTTGCATAGCGGCCCGACATGGGTGGCTTAGAAGGGCGGTGGGTAATGTGGTCCGGGCGACTCAGAGGGCCGGTGGGTGTTGCGAGTTGGGGCGCCTCAGAGGGTGGTGGGTGGCCCGAGCCAGGGCAGCTCGAAGGGCCGAGGTTAGGGAGGATTGGTCGGTGCATGGTTCTAGTTAGGCTAGGAGGCCAAAGCACCGTGGGGGTGAGAGGTTGGATTGGCCGAGAGGCTGGTCCGCTACAGGGCGACTCACCCGGGGCTCGGAGCCAGGGCGTGCGGCCGATGCGGCAGGTGGGCGGGTGCGCCACAAGGGAGCTCAGCCGGGGCACAGAGCTAGGGCACGTGGCTGGTTCGATTGGGAGGCTGGAACGCCACGGGGGCAGTGCGGGTCACAGAGGCCATGGGTGGCGGCGCCATTTCCTTCGTCACCTTTGTCACCTTCATTACATTCCCCCATTTCAAAAATTACACCAAAGAAGAATGATCGAGGGGTCGGGCCATATTTGTTTGGCCCACACCCTCCACACTTAGAGTGGTAGAAAGAGGTTCACATAAAATGAGCATGAATGTGTATGTAACATATCTTAAAACATCATTTCCCCCAAACCTAGTCAATCCTTATTTAAAAATCCCACAAAATTATTAGAAGCGTAGAAAATGGGATGTGATAATCAATAAACCCCTACCTCGTTCGCTTGATGACGTTGGCGCAAAAATGTAGTATAGTCATCGATTCTCCATAGATGAGGACATCCCACATCAGAATATGTCCCACGAAGAAGGTCGAAGAAGGTTTGAGTTCTTCCTTGGTGGAGCATTCTTATTTACAGAGCTTTATACCATGTTCTCCCAATCCACCTTTGCCTATACATTTCCATCAAATGAATATCCAAGAAAATAAAATATGTTTTTCTATTTAATTTGTTGGAAATCAAGGTTGGCTAAATAAATTGGTAATAATAAATGGGTTGCTTTGGAATAAAATTAAAATATGAGGATACCAATGATTGGGACAATTAATATAGAGGTGGGTTGGCATAATTAAGTTGGGAGGTCACGTGGTTTCTACGTCGGTTTGTCCTCACCACCATAACAACTCATGAGAGGTTAAGTTCATGTGGTCCTCACCACCATTACCTATCATGGGAGGTTAATGTTTGGTGGTCCCTATTTCCTAACATCCACAAGGAGGTTTTAGAGAATATAATAAAAATAAAGCTACATAACATAATTTTTAATTTATTCATTCACGAATAACCAGAAAATATATCTTTCACTCCTGAACCACTCCCGTCAAGATGAAAGTCTCTTTATGGAAATATCATTTCTATGTGTACAATGGTGTCCTCAGATTTAAATTACGAGAAACTGTTCAAAAGTTATAAAAACTCACTCGCACATTTACTGAACGCACCTGAAATAAAGTTTTGAAATTTGTTCCGGGCACTCCAGTCCTCAGAATCATGTGCTGTCACTTTTCACGAACTTGTAAAATTCACATTTACTTAAGAAAAATTACATGGAAATGCTGGGTCTTTAAAATTCTTGAGTCATTCATTATATAAATATAAATTAGTTTGAACTCACAAGAACATATTACTAGTTTTAGTAAAAATAGTGATATATATTTGTTTTACTATGGAAAAATAATCAAATAATGAATTTAATGTTGAGAAAACCCATCTTCCATCCACATAAATACCACCCTTACATCCTCATTTCATAACACCTCTCAAGATTAATGAATAGTCTAAATTATTCCTAATCATGATTCCCATCCCCTCCCCAATGTACATGCGATCTTGCTATCATCATAATACTATGCCTAGATTCTGTAATGTGGATCTCAAGAGGATGATTTAAGAGCTAATTTTTCTCAAACTTTTCTCTCAATTTCTATTAAAATTTAATTTCATTTCTTCTCATATCATCAAATTTTCATATGTACATGTCATAATAACTCTAATATGATATATATAATGGAATTATATAATGTTAATTGATTTTTATTCATTATACTCTACCCATTATCTCTATTTTTTTATAAAATATACTTTTTTCCCCATGATGTGTTAATTTTTATTCATCATGGGCGATGTAATTCCATTTTACTTAAGTTTTATAATGATTATAATATAAATATGAAATTGTTGAAAAAAGGTTATAATATGAATTATATAACCCATAAAATGATATTGAAATATCTTATGTACATAATACTAAATGATTAATGAAAAGATATTGGTAGTGATAAAAAAACCACCAAAATTAACCTAAAATGATCATCATTAAAACTTAACTAATGATCCATCCACAATGATTATAAAATAAATCATTAAAGGTTAATTTAAAATCATGTAACATCATTAATAACATGTAATAGAAATTGTTTATGTTTATCAAAATTATACAAAAACATCCATTCATGTAAACAAGTAAGCAACTCACGAAAACTATGAAAATTAACACTCCCAAACAATGAATTTGAACTCTATAACCCATCAATGGCCCGTAAATTAATTTAATTAACCCATAATGAAGAATTTTTACCTATAAAGGGTTTTTAATCACTTATTAATTAATATAATTTCATTATATATGACATAAATGTGAGATATAGTTCGGATACAATAGATGATGAAATTTTGGGATTTCTCTAAAATACATGGATTTAGAGAGAATATTGAAATTTGATAATTTACAAAATATGTAAAATAAATGAATTTATGCATCAATATTGAGTAATGGATGATGTAAATGTAAATATTCTTGAAATCAAATGGACATATTAATTGTTTTAGGAAAACTAATTATCACTATTTCATTTCCTTTTGGAGAAATAAAAAATTAATGAATATAATGTTGAGAAAACCCATCTCATATCCAATATAAATACCTCCCCTCATAACCTCATTTCATCAAAAAATCTCAAGCTTCATGTCTTGTTTAAATTATTGCCAAAGATAATTCCAAACCCCTACCTCATGTTCATGAGATCATTGAATCATCATAAAACCATGCCTAGTTTCTTTAAGGAGGAACTCAAGAGGCTGATTCAAGAGATAATTTCTCTATCACTCTCTTCATTCAATTTCCATTAGAATCTCATCTCATTTACTCTATTATACTAAAATTATCATATCCACATGTCATGATAACTCTATTATTATTGATATAATGGTATTCTATCTTATTAATGGAATGTTATTAATTTTATTCCACCCTCTCCCACTTGGTTTATAAAAATGAAATTGTTTTCTATGATGTGTTAATTTTCCTACATCATGGGAAATTCACTTCGATTTTATTTTCACTACTAAAATTTTGTTAATAATATCCTTAAACATTTGAAATAAAATTATATTAAAATTATTATAACCCATCTTATGTTCTTTATATATCTTCTGTACCTAACACTAACTGATAATAGAAAACTTGTTGGTTGTGATCCAAAAACCATCCAAATTATCCTAAAATGATCATCATTAAATTTTTAAACACAAATAATACACATTTATTACAAATTAATTCATTAAATGTTAATTTATATTAATTTATGATCATTAATAACACTTAATATATATTTTTTATGTTTATCCATGTTCTACAAAAGCTGCTATTTATGTAAAAAAGTGAACTGTTCACAAAAACTAAAAATATGAACACACATGAACAATGAATTTGAACACCTGAACACATCCAAAGGTCCATAAATGAACTTAATGAACCCATAATGAATCCTATTTTTATATAAAGGATTGGTAATGACTAATTAATGAATCTAATTTAATTATTTTCGACATTAATATAAACAATGCATTCAGATACATAGTAAGGGAAATTATAGAACCCATATTTATTTATTTGGGATTTTCCCTCTATCATTTCATTTTCTGTATGGTTATTACATAAAAATAATTTCATAATCATTTTTCATACATTTTCTGGGATATAATTTATTTATACAGGAATTCGTGTCAAAAAAATTTATTGAAAAAGAACCTATCTTTCAAAAACACAACTTTCACTTCTCACTAAATGTTTATGATTCATGTATCAACTAACATATTCCCTAATTCATTTTGTATAAGAAATATTTTGAATTTATTATTATGATATTAAACCTATTAATTTCTATGGGTTACTAAATTTTTAAAATTTATATATGTTTTAGGTTCCATGAATGATAATATAAATGTTGTGATATGACATGTGTACCCAGAATTATATAGCACAAGGTTAATTTTATAATTTGAGAGGTGTACCTAGAGTTGTATAAGGATCCAATGAAAATTTTAATATGAAGAAACTAATTATTAAAGTTATCTATTAATGAACCTGTTACTACATTGGTTCACAACAATGTGTGTTAGTTGTCCACTATGACATGATGTTTTATTTTTATGCACTTCCACATTCTAGTAATATTCTTTTAGTCACCTCTCTTGATTATGATATTATACCTATGTTTTGATGAATATTTTTATTCTCAAACCATATTATATTATTTCATGTTATTATCTATCTTCTTACTGGGATTTTATCTCGCCTCTGTTTGATGTATATTCATAGATGGCTAATTGTACTGAGGAGAATTCAAGGGCCAATAAGAAGGTAAGAAAAGGAATTAAATAAATGATTATGTTTATGTTGTAAATGTAATGTTTTGTACTTCTTTGGAAAATAATCTAATCAGTGTGATCCTCTTTTTTATGGATTTTAGGTTTTTTAACATTAAAATGAGGTAAAATTATTTTTTGAAATTTACTGTCGCTACAGAAGCCAAGGGAGTTGCAACTCTATTAGAGGTCTCACTCCCTTCTAGAGAAAATTATGGGGGATTACTAGTAAATACCTATATTAACTTCAAAATAAATTAGTATGGGAGTGTAACAACTCAACTAACATAACATGTTTGGGGTAACTACACCCTTGTGTGATTGGGGAGTATCAAACCCATAATATCACTATTGATACCTTCTATTAATTGTCATTGGTCAAGCATCACCTAAAGAAGGGTCATAGTTATAATAACTCATTTAATATATAATTTTTCAAAAAAATGTATCTAAAGTGTTATTGGTTTAAAAAAATCACGAGTAGATACCACTGGGATAAAATATAAGTCCTGATAAAGGGGAGATAAATGGTAGATGTTCCGAAGAGAATTATCCAATATAAACATTGGGTCACATAACACATGACCTCATCACATATCTGAAGTGTGGTCTCCCATTAACACATATTGTGAGGTCATTATATACTATATGGTATATAAAGGTAGTAAAATATTGTCTTGATGATTCGAGACCGTTTGGTGTCCTCTCATTGTGTACCCATATATTCTAGTTGTGTTGATGTATCCTGGTGATTTACAAAAACTTGATTGGGCCCATTAAAACAAGATGTGCCCATGTTCCTAGCCAAATATAAATAACATTATAATAGGAATCACCAGGATACATAAACATAGCTAGTGTATATCAAATAATGAACTATCATTATAAAACTCTATAAAATCTCATTCAATCCCATTAGAAAACACCTTCAGATAAAAATACCATTTTCATTTAAGAACCCATTTTCAGTACCAAAACTCCCATTTCCTTGATAAAAAATTTTCAATACCAATATACCCAAAAATATCAGTATTTTTCTTTCATTAATGTGAAATAGAATAATTAAAAGTAAGGTGACTATAATATATTTCACATGTCGATGAATATATCATTATCGACATTAGAATTATGCATATAAAATTCATTATACACATTTGTCAACAAGTTCCTTATAAAAAGTTGTAAACTTAATAATTATTATAACAAATAAATGAAATTATAAGTATACATAAAATATCTAAAATAATAATTATATATATATATATATAAAATAATATCATGTATATTGACAGGGAGAAACTGATTTGATAAATAAATTATTTAAACTTCAAGTTGTCCCATAACACTTCAAACATTTAAATAATAATATATTAGAAATAATAAATTTAGAAAAACAATAAATAACATTAGAAAAAATAAAATATAGATGCGAGATTTAAAAGAATATGTACATACACCTTATAAAAGAATAACAATATATATCATCAAGAAATGCCTTAGTGATAAGAGAATAAGATGAAATCCTTTTCAATGGGTCTAAATTGTAACATACATTAATTATCGTCATAAATAAAAAAATAAGAAATTTTTTTTCATGATTTAGAACCTCTTTTCATTTATTATTCCATTTATAACACTTGTTATCCTTTCATAACAGTTACATAATTATTCAGGTTCTTGTCATACATTTTGATGATATTTGGTACTTGATGTCAAAATGAAATTGGTTTGATACCAATAGTCAATGTAGTAATTATCATATCATATCTATAATAAATTTAATTCCATCTTTCTAATTTAAAGTTTATAACAATATAAATTTAATAATAACATTATGTTTTTTTCTATAAACTCGATGTGGTGCATCTTGTACACAAACAAACATAGTATTTCATTTTCTTTACTCATTGTGTTACAAAACAATGGTATAAGATATAATTATATGGAATATATAATCATTGAAAATAATTTTTTTTAGTAAAGGCTCAATTCTAAGACTATAATAGTTGATTGGGATCAATATCCAAACCATCGTAGTAGTCATGTTTCTCTCTTATGACTATCATAGTGGAAAATGTTCGTTATATTATTGATTTTAATTCCCATTATAGATTTATTTATCCCAAGATATATTGATATTCACATCAACTATTGGAGGGATATTTATTTCCCACCTAACAATTGTTATAATTTAACCCATATCCTTGGCTATAACATATCTATTGTCCTTTTTTAATCCATAATCACAATCCATGGTTATAATGTAACAACCATCACATAGTGAATTCCATAAATAGATGTTTCATAGGATCATAAAATCTTCATCACAATAGAACATGGGAAAATAAATTAGTTTCATAAATATTTCATCATAGAAAAATATTTGAAAAATAAACCGATTTCATAAATATTCCATTATTTCATTATAGAATATCCCATGGAAAAAGAATAGGTCTTAGAGACATCTTTTTATCATAATCGTAAACCGTGAAGAGAAATAAACAGTATGGTATAATAAGATAATTTCCCAAATAAATCATATGTAAATATGAAATTTCATGTCTCATATGAATAAAAACACTATTAAAAGATTATTACATATATTCTTGTGAAAAACATCTTTTTTATTTTTATGTATCCTATTTTGAATATAAAAAAATTCCAAAATATTATGGGAAAATTTTCTTTTCAAATGAACATAAAAGCATGTAAAGTATGATTCAAAATATTTTGTGGTCTAGATAAAGGGAAATTATATTCATTATTTATATGATAAAATAAAAACATAATTTTACACATTTTAAATATATTTTATTCATTAATAACAGTATGATTCCTTTTAAACCGTTTTGTAATATTATAATATTGGCTAAATTGAATTTATAATTAATATGAAAATTTGTAAAATACCATATATAAAATATATTTATAATACTTGTATATGGAGGAAAATCGTTTTTTAACTGAAATGATAAATAATGTTGAGTTTAATTAAAAACATACATTCATTCCTTTTTGAACATAATAATCATGAAATAAAAATAATATAATGTATTTCATGAAATAAATACAGAAGAATATTTTTCATTATTATCTTGTTTGTAACACCTTGAGATTTTATGAGATATATTATTTTTAATTTCTTTGATGTATTCTATTATAAAATAAACCAAGATTAGCATGTACTATACGCAAAGCAATATTATCTTGCAGTATATGCAACACTATTCTTCACTCGGGTTACACAAAATTTCAAGTTCGTTTTGTGGAAATTATTCTACGCAACATTAAGTATAGATTTTGTATTATTGTATAAATGAAATAAGTTTTGATTATGTTATACACAACACCAAACAAATAATTCACTACATGAAGCCATGACATGGCTTGCATTACATGCAATCAAGACCTTCTTCGATAGCGTGTGTAGTACGCAATACCATGCTTCACTAAACGAGATATTATTATAATATTATTATGAACTAACTGTTATGAATTATAATACCCAATTTATTAAATTTTATAAATTTTATCTTTCGAAATGGACTTCATTTTTTGATTCGTAATATCAAAATTAACCTAGGGTGAATTTTTGGTATTTTTCTGAAAACATTCAATTTTTTATGAATAGTGAAATCACTGGGTTACTATTTAAAAATAGACTTTTTATTTAAATAATTATTTATTTTAATTAAATTTATTTTAGGTAAAAATTGATAAATAATACCTATACATGTTCATCCTTATTCATTTGAGTCATTTTATAATAATTTTAGATATATAAAAATTTTATTGAACTTTTCATCGTCTTTTACCCCCCTCCTAGGAGAATTTTGAAAATTTACACAAAACAAAATTTTACAACTTATATAAGTGGAATTTAGAAAATCCGAGGGGCACCATTATTATCAAGAAGTAATATGAGGTTCAATAAGATAAAAATAATTTTTTGGGAATAGTAACTTTTTACTATAATTTACCACGGTTAAAAGTAAATAGTGTAATTAAGGGTAAAAATTCTATTATTATTACCCTAACATGTGACCTAATTTTATTGGATAAGTTTAATTCGACCAAAAACAACCATAGGGATAAAATATTACCCTTTATGTCCACTTGGATTAGATTAGTACATTTATTAATATTATATTTAAAGAAGAGTTAAAAGAGTTAAAATCAATGTTTAATAACTAAAACATTTTTAATATAAGGTTATAAAAAAGATAAATTCAACTATAAATATTCATTAGAAATATAAAATTATTCCCTACATAATGGTATTTTATTTAAAATTTTTAGATATTAAAATTATTTAATTTATTTATGACACAATGATGGTGTAGTAATTACCTTATTAATGAAATATTAACATAATTGATGTCATAAATAACCAAAAAAATGTAATTTTTTAATTTTTATGAATTAAATTAATATTATATGTTAATATGACATTTTATTACTGATTTAAATATTTTATTGAACTAATAATGATGATATGATTTTAACAAAAATCATGTACCAAATAGTGTCATAATTGACAAAAATAGTTTTTTTAAAAAATATTATATTATTATTTATTATTTTATTTCAAAAAATATAAGGATCGGCCAAATGACTTATATAAGGATATATATATATATATTAATAATGAACCACTTGGGGTTTTTTGGCTTGTTTTAGAATGTTTATTTACCATATAGTTTAAGAAAACAAAAATACACGGTAAAAGTTAAATTATTTAACATAAAGATAAATCTGAATGATATGGATTACATTGTAACCTAAACTGGTCTAAAACATATTGGTTGAGATTAGTTCTACCCATCCCCACCTTAGCTTAGAAATAAATCAATTTAGAGCTATTAAAAACCGAATATGACTATATTATAAAATAATATTTTATGATTTTCCTAAGGTGCCCCTCTCCTCCCTTATAAAATGGGCACCCCATCCCTCTTCTCTTCACACCCATTTGGGCCTTGAAGCTCGGAAAACCCATGAAAATTACTCTTATAAACCTTTCTATTTATATCATAGAGGTTCTGGTCTTCTCAAAATACCAACTCTAGTGCCCTAATAAAAAGATTAAAGGAGGTGCGTCGAGGAAGAGGTAATCTCTTCTACCGACTCTTTCAAGTTTCATTATTTTTCGACATACTCTTCTTTATTTTTTTCATTATAAATAAAAAACATCAGTATTACTTATATTCTGATATGTTATTATAAATATGAAACAACCCTATTTCACCTTCTATCCATCCTACATAAAACGAAATCACCACTCATGCGTACGTATGGAATATCGTCTCCACTCCGTGGTGTAATCAGTTTTTCCACCACCACCTTACTTGGATGGGTATAATGGTGTAAAGAATAATTATATATAGTTATTATAACATCATACTGATTCTATGATATTTTATCATCCACTCTAATTAAATTCAATAATAATGGGAACAATATCATCGCTCGTTCGTTCGTACAGATTACTGTGTCCACGACGTGATGAGATTCATTCTCGATGTTAACCATTCACGAATCATTATATACTCTATATAATGAATATTAATTAAATATATGAACTGATAAATCTACTTTATTTATGTATAAATATATATTTCATCTACTTAATTCCATTCAAGTCAATAATGAAAGGAAAACAACGTTCATGCGTACGTACGTCCACCGTCTCCATGAATGGTGTATTTTATTTCATTTATATATCTATTATATATATATATGTACTGAAAATAAATAAGATATATAAATCATGACTTAAATTCTGGAAGTATGTAAATCAAGATATGATTAATAATAATATCATGAAAAACAAGTCCAAACACGTACGATAAATTGAACAATTTTACCCAAAACGCTGCTTTAACATGGAATTTACAAAAGTACAGGTAATATAAAGACATAAATGAAACATATATGATATCAAAACAATTAATATGATTCTATATTAAATCAATGACATTATTTAAATCATTATACAGGAGGTTCGGAAACATACGAATCATATCAGACTTAAGGAAAGGGAACTTCTTAACCAAATTTTCGTTCTTTGGGTTATCATCATCTTCTTGTTTATGTAATTCTTTAATTATGTGAGAAATGAATTTTTATATCTTATCATGTTTTTATAAATTATTTATGTGGACTTATACTGAAAACACATAAGTGATCTATTTTATTTATAAAAATATCTTTGTAAGGGATAATTATTCCAATCTCATTCTTATCCAAGATTGTTTATTCGTAAGTATTTACTGGGGTTATATTTTTTATCCATGTCCTTAAAAATGTTTTAATAAAGTGTTTAATATTATTCCATGTATTTTTAATGTCATTTTACCCCTCATTAATTTTTACTTTATATTATGGAAGGAATATTTCTTTTGTTTACCATATAAGGCACTTTTTTACATTTCTGCCAAAAGTATGAGAAAATTGTTTTTTTAACTTATATGGCATGAATTGATTTTTATAGTTTAATAAAGCCTTATTTTCATGAAACTTAATCTAAAATATTTCATTACTATTTTCAACAAAATAATTTTTTTAAAAATTGCATGTCATTTTGAGAAAGGTAAATGATTTTGAAGAAGAAAGGATATTTTCCTCAAAAATTCATTTCATGTGTTTTATCAAAATTATTTTCCATCTATGATGAAATTATTAGTTATGTTTATGTTTCAAGTATAAGGTATGTATTATTGACATGGTTTCACTTTTCTTATGATGAAATTATATCCATTTGTTTTATATAGATTATGTTATGATGGGATGATGTTTATGAAACCCATTTTTGTTCTTTTGGATATGATGAATGATTTATGTTTATGTTATAGAACAAGTAAAAATGATATCATTCTGATAATGGTGGGACCTATATCTACATCCAATGCATTTTGTGAAGATTTATATCTCATGATATAGACTTGGCTGGAATGGTAATTTAATCTAGTTCAGTGTTACAGGACTGAAACGGGCAGTGAACTCGATTCAGAAAGCGACTTTATACACTATGATGGTATTGAAATCAATTCCTTGGATACTATGGAAATCATATCATGTGAATAATGGTTTTACACAATTAAATGTTTTATTCCCAGGTTATTTTATCAGGATTAATGTTGTTTTATGACCTATGCTTTACGTACTGCCATGATTTATTTGACAACTCAAGATTTTGATGTGTAAACATTATGTTCATGTTTTTAAGTTCAAACGTATATGGTTTGTTTTATTTTCTCCATGCTTACCCTTACTGAGCATTTAATCTCACCCTTTATATGTTTTCTTTTCCCTAGGATATAAAGAAAGGTTTTAGGAAAGAAAACAAAAGCAGAAGATCTTTATGGGAAATGTTGAAGATCTTTAACCATGATTAGAAGATTATGTTTCGTGTTTCCAAAGACACTAAACTATTACAGTCCTTGTGTGTTTTTTTGTTATGTATTATTTATTTTTTCAAATTAATGTAATATCCATTTATGTAAAGCTTTGGGTCTCTACAGTAGGAATAAGAGGTTCGGTTTTGTCAACCTTTGGAAACAGGGATAAGATAACTTCAGTGAGATCCCCAGAGATATTTCTAAGGTATATTTAGGGATGTCTTTAAGGATATGTATAATTTTAGGTTATCATCCTAGAATTATGGTAACAATCTTATAATTAACCCTAATATGTTATATATTGGAGGTACTCCCCGTTTATTATGTTGTTTTCTCTAGCATGATTTTTTCTCCTCACACTATTATTTTGGGGTTTTAGACGATGGATGGTACCCAAAAAACTATGTTGATCAATGTAATGGGCAATGCAATGATTTTCCTCCTAAATAAACAAATGTTTTTGAAGATGGAGTGAAAAATATTATTGTTATACTTAAACAAGCTATGAATCATTCTGGACATCCAAATGAGCAGAGACAGGAACAATATTCTATATGGTCCTTCATGAGGCAAAGTCCACCTTCTTTAAGTGGGTCTTCTGATCCACTTGTTGCCAAAAAATGGATCAGTACCATTGAAAAGATATTTTCAATAATTCGATGTTTGGAACATGATAAAGTTATTCTGCTTGTTTATTGTTTAGAAGGTGAAACAGATAAATGGTGGACTCTAATTAAAAATATGAGGCCCCAAGTTGAAAGTGAATCTATGGAATAAGACGAGTACAAGAACTTGTTTTTCAATAAGTACTTTCCTCGTATTCTTTGATCAAATATGGAAAAGGAGTTCATTGAGCTCAAGCAAAAGGGTGATGAATCTGTTGGTATATATGAGACAAATATTACAATGTTTGCAAGGTATGCATCTGGCCTTATCATGCAACCTGAAAGTAAAGTTGATCAATTCTTCAGTGGATTAAAACCAAGTCATTGAAGGGCATTAACAATAATAGTCTTCACTACCTATGAAGAGATTGTGCATTTTTTTATCAAGGTAGAACTGGAAATTTGTGTAATATATCCATCTCATGGTTTTGATAGGAAATGAAAGATGGAGTTCAAGGAAAAACCTCAGAACAATGTTGAAAAGAAGTTGAATGTTTCTTTATGATCAATGTGTGAAAAGAAGAATGGTGGATATTGTCTTAAAGGGACTGGAAATGTTTTAAGTGTGGAAAAAAGGTCATCATGTAGCTGAGTGTCAATGTAATGAAAAAGGGTTGCTAATGATGTGAATAAGAAAAAGACTACAGAGAACACACCACCAACACTTCAACGCTTCAAGGGTAAGAAAAATTGTCATTATGCTATCCAATGCTCTAATCCAAGGGTTAATGATGACCGACATCAACATCCTCTAATGGAAAAGGACAAAGGGAAGTCACATTTGATCATTATTAGGGATTTTGAAAATGACAACAATATAGTGGAATGATTATGTGTTTATTTAATGGGATTCCAAAATAATGTTGTCGAATCTAATTTAATTTATTGTGGAATATTGTAATATCTATGTATTGTTTTATTATGGTTTACAATAATTATATGGTATTGGTAACCATGAAAAGAGATTAAAAATTTTTGGAATGTAGATGATATGATAAGGAGAAAATGAAATGTTTTATAATATTCATGATATCATGACTGATAAAAGGACAATGTGATATCACGTTTTGAGTATATACAAATTTTGGGATTTTGTTAAGTGGAAAGTGTTAATTTTTGATAGCACTCATGTTTTCACTAAGAATCTATGGTAATACATGATTAAGTTATTCACATGATTGGAATGTTACCAACAAGATATATTGTATAATATATGGGGGATAAATGATGGTATTCAAATGCTCGACATATGACATTTAAAGTAATTGTTTTTTTATACTATGAGATTGGATAGACGTATTTTGGATAAGGATAAAGATTGGAATGGATTATGTTAGACAAAAGTCAGTATTGTTTAAGGCTATAAATTTTTTTGAAATTATTTATACAATGTTATAATAATTTAGTTTTAGAAAAATAACAACCTGTAGGACGGGCGACATCCCGTAGCATCGGAAAAAGCTGTGGGTAACAAACCCACAACCGAAGTGTGACATACCTTTATCGCCTACCAATGTCCTACAGGAAGTCTCTAGTTAGTAGAAATTAGTTTTAATTTACTAATTGGAATGATATATAGGAACCATATATGATTAATATCACTATATATGAACTTATGTATATTTAATAACATTTACTAACCTTTTGTTTGAGATTGATGGAATGACCTATCATTCTATAGCTTGATCTACTAACAATTCACGAATGAAAAATTAATCTTTATTTATTTAAGATATGCAGTGGAAATTGATCATGACAAGAAAAAACTGAGAGATTATACCAAAATCATGTAAGTATTTTTTTTAATTCAAAAATTATTCAACATTAGGGAAATGATCTTGAAAACCGAAAACGTTGTCCGAGTTCTCTTAAATCTGATGAATCAGATGGAACCTTAGATCATCAAAAATTTATGTCTTTGTTATTGTTGGTTATTTCATAGCCATGTTCTCTAACACTCTCCTTTAGAACTTGATGATTAAGGTTCTCTTCTATATTCATATTTCCACCTATTTGGTAACCCAATGATGAGTTAATTTGGGTAATTGATATTTTTCATAATTCAATTTTTCTAATTAAGCTTTAATATTACTTTTTAGTATGTGGGTTTCTATGAAAAAAACATTCAAGTAGTAAACCATTTATTACCCTGATGAATTCCGAGGGTAAAATCCATTTTAAGGGGGGTAGAATGTAACACCCCGACATTTTATGAGATATATTATTTTTAATTTCATATATGTCTTGTATTATACGCTACAACAAGATTAGCTTGTTCTATATGCAACAACATATTAGATTGCAGTATACGCAACACTATTCATGGTCTGTGTTACACACAATTTCAAGTTCGTTTTGTGGAAATTATTCTACGCAACATTAAGTATAATTTTTTTAATGTATAAATGATATAAGTTTTGATTATGTAATACGCAACACCAAACGGTACTTTCAATACATGCAGCCCTGACTTGGCTTGTGTTACACGCAATCAAGACCTTCTTCAATAGCCTGTGTAGTACGTAATACAATGTTTCACTAAGTGATATTTTATTATAATATTATTATGAACTAGCAGTTATTAATAGTAATACCTAATTTTTGAAATTTTATAAATTTTATCTTTCAAAATGGACTTCATTTTTGGATTCAGAACATCGAAATTATCCTAGGGTGATTTTTTGGTATTTTTCGGAAAACTTTCATTTTTTGATGAATAGTGAAAACACTGGGTTACTATTTAAAACTGACTTTTTATTTAAATAATTATTTATTTTATTTAAATTTATTTTAGATAAAAATTGATACATAATACCTATATAAGTTCAACTTTATTCATTTAAGTCATTTTATAATAATTTTAGATATATAAAAATTTTATTAAACCTTTCACCGTCTTTTAACGACCTCCTAAGAGAATTTAAAAATTTACATAAAACCTAATTTTACCATTTCAGTGAGTGGAATTTCGAAAATCTGAGAGGCATAGTTAATATCAAGGAGTAAAATGTGGTTCAATAAGATAAAAATAATTTTTTATGAAAAGTAACGTTTTACTATTATTTACCACTGTTAAAAGTAAATAGGGTAATTAAGGGTAAAACTTTTATTATTATTACCCTAACACATGTCATATTTCTATAGGATAAGTGTAATTATACCAAAAACAATATTAGTGATAAAATATTACCCTTTAGGTCCACTCAGAGTAGATTAGGTGATTTATTATAATTTTATTTAAAGAATAGTTAAAAGAGATTAAATCAATGTTTAATAACTAAACAATTTATAATATAAGGTTATACATAAGATAAATTCGACTATAAATATTCATTAGAAAACTAAAACGATTACCTACATAATGGTATTTTATTTATAATTATTAGACATTATATAATTTAATTTATTTATGACACAATGATGATGTAGTAATTACCTTATTATTGAAATATTAAAATAATTGATGTTATAAATACCCAAATAAATGGAATTTTAAACTTTTTATTAATTTAACTAACTTTATAGGTTAATATGACATGTTAGTACTGATATAAATTACCTTTTACGAACTGATAATTCTGATACTATTTTCAAAAAAATTATGTACCAAATAGTGTCAAAATTGACATAAAATAGTTTTTTAAAACAATATTATAATACTAATTGTTATTTTTTTCCTAAAAATATAAGGATCATCCAAATGACATATATAAAGATATATATATTAATTATGAACCACTTCGGGTTCGTTTTCTTTTTTATAGTAATTTTATTAACCAAATAATTTAAGGAAATGAAAAGACACGGTAAAAGATAAATTATTTAACTTCGAGTTAAATCTAAATGATATGGATAAAATAGAATGCTAAACTTCTCTAAAACCTATTGGATGAGATTATTTCGACCCATACCCACCTTATCTTAGAAATAAATCATTTTGGAGCTATTAAAAACTGAATATGACTTTATTATAAAATAATATTTTATGTTTATCCTAAGGTGCCCCTCTCCTCCCATATAAAAAGGGTACCCCTTCCCTCTTCTCTTCACACCCTTTTGAGCCTTGAAACTCGAAAAAACCCTACCAGTTCCACATATCAGCATCTCTAGTTTTATCATAGAGGTTCTTGTCTTCTTAAAAGGGAAACTCTAGTGCCCTAATAAGAAGTTTAAAAGATGTGCGTCGAGGAAGAGATAATGTCTTCTAACAACTCTTTCAAGTTTCATTCTTCTTATACATCCCCTTATTTAGTTGTTTCATCATAAAGCAATAAAATTAGTATTAATTATATACTGATATGTTATTATAAATATGAAACAACCCTATTTAACCTTCAATCAATCCCATGAAAAATGAAATCACTGTGCGTGCGTACGTACGGAATAATGTCTCCACACCGTGGTGTAATCAGTTTTTCCACCACAACCATTATTGGATGGGTATAATGGTGTAAATAATTACTATATATAGTTAATATAACATCGTACTAATTCTGTGATATTATATAATCCACTCTAATTCAATTCAATAATTATCGGAATGATATCACCGCTTGTGCGTACGTACGGATTACCGTCTCCACGACGCGATGGCATTCATTCTCCTTGTTAACCATTCAAGACCGATTATAAAGTATATATAATGAATATTAATGAAATATATGACCTTATAAAGATACTTGATTTGTGTATATATATATATATATATATTTCATCTACTTATTTCCATTCAAGTCAATAAGGATAGGAAAACAACGTTCATGCGTACGTACGGCGTACCGTCTCCATGAACGGTGTATTTCATTTCATTTATCTATCTATTATATATATATATATATGTACTGAATATATATATGATATATAAATCATTATTTAAATTCTGGAAGTAATTAAATCAAGATATATGTAATATTAATATCAAGAACAATAGGTCAAAACATGTACGATAAATAAAATGATTTTACCCAAAATGCTACTTTAACATGGAATTTACAAAAGAAAGTCTAATATAAGGTCACAAGTGAACCATATATGATATCATATCAATGAATATTATTATTTAATAAGTCAATAAAATTATTTAAATCATTATATAGGTGGTTTCGATACGTATGAATCATATCAGACCTAAGGTAAGGGAACTTCTTAACCCAATTTCCGTTATTTGAGTTATCTTTTCTTTCTTGTTTATGTAGTTATTTGATTATGTGAGAAATGAATTTTTATATATTATAATGTATTTATACTTTATTTATGTGAACTTATAGTGAATACACATAAATAATCTATTTTATTTACAAAAAGGTCTTTGTAAGGTATAATTATTCTAATCTCATTCTTATCCAAGATTGTTTTTTGTATGTATTTAATGGGGTTATATTTTTCATCCATGTCCATAAAAATGTTTTCAAAAAAATTTTAATATTCTTTCTTTTATTTTTAATTTTTTTTACCCATCATTGAATTTTACTTTGTATTATTGAATGAATATTTCTTTTTTTTCCATATAAGGAACTTTTTGACTTTTCTGGTAAAAGTACAAGATTAATGTTTTTTAACTTATATATCGTCAATGGATTTTTATGGTTTAATAACGCCTTATTTTCATGAATATTACTCTATAATAAATCATGTATATTTTCAACAAAATACCTTTCTTTTAATATTTCTTGGCATTTTGAGAAAAGAAAATGATTTTGAAGAAGAAAGGATAGTTTCCTCAAGAATTCATTCCAAGTGTTTTATCAAAACTATTTTCCATATTTGATTACGTTATTAAGTATGATTATGTTTCAAGTATAAGGAATATATTATTGACAATGTTACAGTTTTCATATGATGAAATGATATCCATTTCTCTTATATGAATTATGTAGTGTTGGGATGATGTTTATGAAACCCATTTTTGTTCTTTGGGTTATGATGAATGATTTATGTTTATTTTGGGGAATAAGTAAGAATGATTTCATTATGAGATGGGTGGGACCTATATCACTCTCCAATGCAATGGGTAATTATTTATATCTCATGAGATAGACATGGCTGGAAGGGTAATTTAATCCGGTTCAGTGTTACAAGACTGAAATGAGGAGTGAACCCAATTCAGAAAGGAACTTTTCCATTAAGATGGTTTTGGCAGCAATGCCTTGGCTACTATGGAAATCCTATCATATGATTAATAGTTTTACACAATTAAATTTTTTATTCCCATGCCATTTTATTACGATTAATGTTCCTTTATGACCTATTCCTTATGTACTGCCAATATTTATTTCACAACACCAGATTTTGATTAGTAAACACTATTTTCATGTTTTGAAGCTCAAATGTATATGGTTTGTTTTATTTACTACATGATTAAACTTACTGAGAATTTGAGGACACCATTTATATGTTTTATTTTCCCCATCATATAAAGAAATATTTTTAGAAATAAAACAAAACTGGAATATCTTTATGGGATATGTTGAAGATATTTCACCACGATTAAAAGATTATGTTCTGTGATTCCAAAGGAACTATACTATTACGGTCCTTGTGTGTTTTTTTACTATGTATTATGTATTCCACAAATTTATTGTAATTTCCATGTATGTCAATCTTTGGGTCTCTACAGTTGGTATCAGTGGTTTGGTTTAGTCATCCTTTGAAAATTAGGATGCGAGATCATTAGTGACATCCCTATAGATATTTCTATTGTATGTCTAAAGATGTCACAAAGGTTAAGTATATGTATAGGTTATAGTCCTATATTTACAGTAAAAATCTTTGAATTAACCCTAAGATGTTATATATTGAACTTACTCCCCTTTTATTATGTTGTTTTCCCTAGAATCATTTTTTCTCCTCACACTATTCTTTTTGGGTTTTAGATGATGGATGGAACCTGAAAGAATCATGTTGATCAATGTAATGGACAATTCAATGAATATCCTCCTGAACAAACCAATGTTATGGGAGATAGATTGCAAAATATTATTGCTATACATACACAAGCAATGAATCATTCTGGACATCAAAATGATCAGAGAAGGGAATGATATTCTATTTAGTCCTTCATGAGGCAAAGTCCACCTTCATTCAGTGGGTCTTCTGATCCACATGTTTCCGAACTATGGATCAGTACCATTGAAATGATATTTTCCATATTTCGATGTTCGGAACATGAAAAAGTAATGCTGGATGATTACCGTTTATAAGGTGAATCAGATCAATGGTGGACTATAATTAAGAATACGAGTCCCCAGGATGAAATTGAATCCATTGAATGGGACGAGTTCATTAATTTTTTTTTCAATAAGTACTTCCCTCGTATTCTTCAAAAAAATATGGAAAAGGAGTTACTTGAGCCTAAGCAAAAGGATGATGAATTGGTTTGTATCTATGAGGAAAATTTTACAAATTTTGCAAGGTACGCATCTAGCTTTAACATCCAACCAGAAAGTAAAGTTGATCGATTATTCAGTGGCTTAAAACCATGTCTTTGAAGGGAATTAGCGATAAGAGACTTCAGTAGCTATGAAGAAATTGTGCATTATGCTATCATGGTACAACTGGAAATTGGTGTAAAATATCCATCTCATGGTTTTGACAAGAAACAAAAGATGGAGTTCAGGGAAAAACCTCAGAACAATTGTGAAAGTAAGGTGAATTTTTATTTACGCTCTATGTGTAGAAAGAAGCATGGTGGAGATTTTCATAAAGGGACTAGAAAATGATTAAAGTGTTGAAAAGAATGTCCTCAAGTAGCTGAGTGTCGATGTAATGGAAAAATGGTTTCTAATGATGTGTATAATGAAAAGACTATAGAGAAGGCACCACCAACACTTCAACGCTTCATTTGCAAGGAAATGAGGCATTATGCTAACCAATAACCTAATCCAAGGGTTAATGATGATTGACATCAACAACCTATTAAGGCAAAGGACAAAGGGAAGTCACATGTGATCACTATTGGCGATGTTGAATATGAAAACGATGTAGTGGAATGATTATGTGTTTATGTAACAGGATTCCAAAATAATGGTGTGGAATTTAATTTATAGTACTGTGGAATATTGGAATATCTATGTACTGGTTTATTATGGGTTTCAATAATTATATTTTACTGGAAAACATGGGAAGTAATTCAAATATTTAGGGAACCATATGATATGATAAAGGGAAAATGAAATATTTAATAGTATTCATGAGTTCATGACTGATATAAGGAAAAAGGGGATATCATGGTTTGAGTATATATGAATTTTGGGATTTTGGTATGTGGAACGAGTTCACATTTGACAACACTCATGTTTTCACCAAGGTTCTATAGTAATATATGATTAAAATATTCACATGTTTGGAATGTGACCAACAAGATATATTGTATGATATATGGTGGATAAATGATGTTATTAAAATGCTCGATATATGAAATTTATAGTAACTTTTTTCTTTATACTTTGAACTTGGACAGAAGTATTTTGGATAAGCCTAAAGATTGGAATGGATTATATTGAACATATGTCAGTATTGTTTATGGCGAGATCTTTTTTTGATATTATTTATTGAATGTTATACTAATTTAGTTTTAGAAAAAGGACAACCTACTGGACGGGCGACAACCCGCCCCGTTGGACAAGGCTGTGGGAATCGATCCCACACCTGAAGTGTGACATGCCGTTATTTCCTACCACTAGTCTACAAGAAGTCCCTGGTTAGTAGAAATTAGTTTTAATTTACTATGTGGAATAATATATAGGAACTATATTCAATTAATCTCACTATAAATACACATATGTATATTTAATAAATTTTTCTATCCTTTTGTTTGAGA
Organism: Viscum album; assembly: GCA_963277665.1. Taxonomy (NCBI): domain Eukaryota; kingdom Viridiplantae; phylum Streptophyta; class Magnoliopsida; order Santalales; family Viscaceae; genus Viscum; species Viscum album. The sequence goes on along the minus strand of OY728157.1, from coordinate 332,520,485 downwards.
TAGATGGAATGAACTATCATTCTATCGCATGATCTGATAACACTTCACAAATGAAAATTTAAACTTCATTTCATTAATAGATGAAGAGGAAATTGTTCAAGGAAAGAACAATAGTGAGATTATACAAAAATAAAGTAATTATTTATTTTAATTCCAAAATTCATCAACATTAGGGAAATGATATTGAAATCCAAAAATGTTTTCCTAGTGATCTTATATTTGATGAATCAGATGGTACCTTAGATCATCAAAAATTTATTGCTTTGTGATTGTTGTATTTTTCATAGCTATGTTCTCTACCACTATCCATCATAACTTAATGGTTAGGTTTCTCTTCAATATCCATATTTTCACCTATGTGGAAACACAATGAAGAGTAAATTTGGGCATCCAATTTGTTTCATACTTCACTTTTTAAAATTAGGTTTTATTAATCCTTTTTACGATGTGGGTTTCTATGAAAGAGACATTCAATTAGTAAACCATTTATTACCCCGACGAATTTCAAGGGCAAAATTAATTTTAATAGGTGTAGAATGTAAAACCATGAGATTTTATGAGATATATTATTTTTAATTTCATTGATGTCTTCTATTATACACTACACCAAGATTAGATTGTACTATACGCAACACCGTATTAGCTTGCAGTATACGCAACACTATTCTTAGCTCGTGTTACAAACAATTTCAAGTTCGTTTTGTGGAAATTATTCTACAAAACATTAAGTATAGATTTTTTTAATGTATAAATGAAATAAGTTTTGATTATGTTTTAAGCAAAAACAAATAGAGATTTCACTAAATGTAGCCCTAACATGGCTTTCAGTACACACAATCAGGACCTTCTTCGATAGCGTGTGTAGTACGCAATACCAGGTTTCACTAAACGAGATATTATTAAAATATTATTATGAACTAGCCGTTATGAATAGTAATACCCAATTATTTAAATTTTATAAATTTTATCATTCAAAATGGACTTCATTTTTGGATTCAGAATTTTGAAATTTGACTAGGGTGATTTTTTTTGAAAACTTCTAATTTATGATGAATAGTGAAAACACTAGGTTACTATTCAAAAACCGACATTTTATTTAAATAATTATTTGTTTTATTCAAACTTATTTTAGGTAAAAATTGATACATAATGCCTATGTATATTCAAGGTTATTCATTTGATTCATTATATAATGATTTTAGATATATGAAAATTTTATTGAACTTTTCACTCTCTTTTACCAGATCCTAGGAGAATTTGGAAATTAATATAAAACATAATTTTACCGCTTCTGTTAGTAGAATTTTGAAAATATGAGAGACATGGTTAAAATCAAGGAGTAAAATGTGGTTCAATAAGATAAAAATAATTTTTTTTGAATAGTATATTTTTACTATTATTTACCATGGTTAAAAGAAAATAGGGTAATTAAGGGTAAAAATGATATTATTATTACCCTTAAACATGGCCTAATTCTATTGGATAAGTTTAATTGATTCAAAAAACCTTAGGGATAAAATATTACCCTTTAGGACCACTTGGATTAGATTATGACATTTATTATTATTTTATTTAAAGAAGAGTTAACAGAGTTAAAATAAATGTTTAATAACTTAATCATTTTTAATAAAGGGTAATACATAAGGTAAATTCGACTATAAATATTCATTAGAAAGCTAAAATTATTCCCTACATAATGGTTCATTATTTATTAATTTTATACATTAAATAATTTAATATATTTATGACATAATGATTATGTAGAAATTACCTTATTAATGAAATATTCACATAATTGATAAATACCCAAATAAATGTAATTTTAGACTTCTTATGAATTCAACTAATTTTATAGGTTAATATGACTTGTTATCATGGATTTAGTTAAATTTTTTTGAACTAATATTTTATATATTATTTTCACAAAAATCTACTACCAAATAGTGTCAAAATTGACATAAAATAGTTTTTAAAACAAATATTATATTACTAATTGTTATTTTTTTTCCTAAAAATATTTGGTTTTTTCCAAATGACATAGATAAGGATATATATATTAATAATGAACAACTTGGGGTTCTTTTGGATTGTTATAGTAATTTGTTTAACCATATATTGTAAGAAAACAAAAAGACACGGTAAAAGATAAATTATTTAACTTAGAATTAAATCTAAATGATAAAGATAAAATTGTAACCTAAACTTCTCTAAAACTAATAGGATGAGAGTAATTCTACCCATAACCACCTTATCATCAAAATAAATCAATTTGGAGCTGTTAATAACCAAATATGACATTTTATAAAATAATAATTTATGTTTTTCCTATGGTGTCCCTCTCCTCCCTTATAAAAAGGGCACCCCTTCCCTCTTCTTATCAAAAACTTTTGAGCCTTGAATCTTAGAAAAACCCTACAAATTACTCATCTAAAACTATATATTTATAACATAGGGGTTCTGGTCTTCTCAAAAGAGCAAATCTAGTGCCCTAATAAGTTGTTTAAAGGAGTTGCGTCAAGGAAGAGGTAATCTATTCTACCGACTCTTTCTAGTTTATTTCATCTTATACTTCCCCTTATTTAGTTGTATCATTATAAAGTAATAACATAAGTATTAATTATATACTGAAATGTTATTATAAATATGAAACAACCCTATTTCACATTCTATCCATCCTACAGAAAACGAAATCACCGTGCTTGCGTACGTACAGAATACTGTCTCCACGTCGTGGTGTAATCAGTTTTTCCACAACCACATATATTTGATGGGTATAATGGTGTAAATAATAAATATATATAGTAATTATAACATCATATTTATTCTATGATTTTATATCATCAACTCCAATTCAGTTTAATAATTACGGGAATGATATCATCGCTCGTGCGTACGTACGTATTACCGTCTCCACAACGCGATGAGATTAATTCTCCATGTTAACCATACAAGAATGATTATAATGTATGTATAATGAATATTATTGAAATATATGACTTGATAAATATATATAATTTATGTATATATATTGATTTCAACTACATAATTACATTCAAGTCAATAAGGATAAGAAAACAGTGTTCATGCGTACGTACGACCTACTGTCTCCATTTACTGTGTATTTCATTTCATTTATCTATCTATTATATATATGTACTGAATATATATATGATATATAAATAATTATTTGCATTATATAAGTATTTAAATCAAGATATATGTAATAATAATATCATGTTCAACAAGTCCAGGCACGTACGATAAATAAAACAATTTTACCCAAAACAATACTTTGACAAGGAATTTACAAAAGAATGGGTAATATAAAGTCATAAGTGAACCATATATGATATCATAAAAATGAATATGATTTTTTTAATATGAAAATTATATTATTTAATTCATTATACCGGAGGTTTGGATACATACGAGGCATATCAGACTTAAGGAAAGGGAACTTCTTAACCCAATTTCTGTTCATTAGTTTATCTTCTCTTTATTTTTTATGTCGTTCATTGATTATGTGAGAAATTAATTTTTATATATTTTAATCTATATATACATTATGTATGTGACCATATAGTGAATACACTTATGTTATAAATTTTATTTACAAAAATATTTTGTTATGGGATAATTTTCCCAATCTCATTCTAATCTGAGATTGTTTATTATTAAGTATTTACTAGGGTTATATTTTTTTTCCATGTCCAAAAAAATGTATTAATAAAGTGTTTAATATTCTTACATGTATTTTTAATATCATTTTTACCCCTATTTTACTTTTACACTGTATTATGGAATGAATTGTTTTTACCATATAAGGTACATTTTGACTTTTCCGGAAAAACTACGAGAAGAATGTTTTTTAACATATAGGGCATGAATGGATTTTTACGGTTTAACAATGCCTTATTTTCATGAATATTACTCTAAAATATTTCATGAATATTTTTTAAAAAATACCTTTATTTAAAATTTCATGGCATATTGAGAAAAGAAAATGATTTTCAAGAAGAAAGGATATTTTTCTCATGAATTAATTTCATGTTTTTTATCAAAACTATTTTCCATCTATGATGACATTATTAAGAATGTTTATGTTTCAAATATATGGTATCTATTATTGACATGGTTTCGATTTTATTATTATGAAATGATATCCATTTGTTTTATATGTATTATATTGTGATGGGATGATGTTTATGAAACACATTATTGTTCTTTGGGTTATGATGAATGATTTATGTTTATGTTGTGGAACAAGTAAGAATAATTACATTATAAGATTGGTGGGACCTATATCTCCCTCAAATGAATTGGGTAATGATTTATATCTCATGATATAGACATTCCTAGAATGGTATGTTAATCCGGTTCAGTGTTACAGGACTGAAACGAGGAGTAAACTCGATTCAGAAAGGGACTTTGTCCACTAAGATGGTCTTGGCAGCAATACCTTTTCTACTATAGAAATCATATCATGTTCTTAATGGTTTTACACAATTAAATGTTTTATTCCCATTCTATTTTATCTTTATTAATGTTCTTTTATGACCTATTCATTACGTACAACCATGATTTATTTCACAACTCAAAATTTTGATGTCGAAACATTATGTTCATGTTTTTAAGATCAAATGTATATGGTGGGTTTTATTTTCTCCATGTAGAACCTTACTGCACATTTGAGCTCACCCTTTATATATTTTATTTTCCCTAGGATATAAATAAAGGTTTTATGTAAGAAAAAAAGTGTAAGATCTTTATGGGCGATGTTTATGATCTTTCACCATGATTAGAAAATTATGTTTCGAGTTTCCAAAGACACTAAACTATTACGGTCCTTGTGTGTTTGTGTTTTTTATATATTAAGTATTCCGCAAAAGTAATTTAATGTCCATGTATTTCATGATTTGGGTGTCTAAAATGATGTATTGATCATAATAATTCATCATAACAATGTACCCATAAACTATCATAATAAATTATAATATTACAAATAAAAAAAAACTATTTTAGTAAAATATTAATCAAAATTACCTGGAATGAAATTAAATTATATTGAAAAATAAATCCACATAATATTTAAAAAATAATCATAAAATATGTTACTAGGATGTAGATACACCAAAAAAAGAACAAGTGGTGTTAAGTCATGAGTCCCACAATAATAAAAGGGAGGTGAATAAGGATTTCTTTAGTACTGACTTCCATTGTACACAATATATATTATTGTATAGTAAATATATATATTTATCGTATTTATACTAAATAATAATACTCATATATTTTATACATTTATTTATGTAATTAAAACTAATTATCACTAGTTTTTTAATACATATATATTAAAATCATAGTTCCGAGTGAGGTCTATTTCGTTTTTAATGATGTTCTATTTCAGTAGTTTTGGTTCTTGTATTTAGATCATAGATACATAATATCTATAATATTAATATTGAAATTTAAATCATATACATTCATTATTTACATTTTTAAAGTAAATCATAAATAGTAAACATAGAAAAATTAATTGCACAATTAGTGGAGAACAGAAGCAATACATATGCATGAACACTGATTCCATTTATCGATAGATGTAATGAAATAACTATAAATAATAACTCAACATTATAGAATTTATATATCAAATATATCTTATATATTCTTTATATCCCAACTTATTACCATACATTTGAATCATAAATGAAAAATGAATCACACATCCTCATTGATATGGTAGTCCATAAGTACACACAACCATCCTTTTCGTTTTATAATTTTTTTCAAGGTAAGAACATAGAAAGGATATTACAATTCCAAAAAATTTAATTTTTTAATATGTGTCATAAGAAAACAATAAAACCCTAATCAAAAAATTCATAAAATATGGTGATTTGAAATGAAATATATCACAATTTTAAGACCCCAAAAAATATGGACTCACGAGGTTTATTTTAAAAATTCATTTAATTGGAAGTGGGTGAATAACACATTATTAATAATCATAATAAAACATTAAATTATTTACAATAATTAATATATAATATTATTAATAACATAATATAATTAAAATAGGTAATTTAACCATTAAAATGGAAGTGATTAGTTAAAGATATTATCTCTAATTTAGAATTACTATTTTAGACCTCAGATTTAGAGATTTAGGGCTAGTCTTTTGGGACAAAAATGAAATATTTAATGTGTATAGGGGAGTACACGGGAAGATGGAAGAGATATTTTATGATATAATGTTCAATTTGGTTTGAATAAAATATTTCATGGTGCGTCTTTTTATAATTGTGGCCGGTGAACCCTTAAAATATCTTCAATGATTAAAATATATTAAAGATATTTTCTAGAATAACAGATAGAACATTATAATAAATTTTTAAATGATGAAATTTAAGACAAAATATCAACCCATTGTACTATTTTTGTTGATTATAATTATTTATTAAATTAATTAGAATTCATCTTCATAAAAATAAAGGTTTTTTCCAATCTAGACACTATTCATTTGATTTAACATTAAATAATTTATAAAATATTTGAATAAGAATGTAATATTTTCATATAAATATAATATATCTTATTGGTATATAAAATTATATTAACAAATTAAATGAATAAAATTATATTTATTTAAAATTTTTTAAATGTATTTATCATATTTTATTTTTTAAATTATAGAACTATTGCATTGGTTTTGTATAAGAATTTAAGGTCATTATATAATTATTAACAATATGAAATAAATTTAAAAAATTAATATTAATAAACTAACTCAAAATAAACCCTATTATTAATTCATAAATATTTTTTTGTCCCTATGTCGAATCATATGTGACAATTAAAACTAAGAGAGCGACATTGTGTAACATCATTTAATATTAAAAATATAAATGACGTTTTAAGGGTAATGTATCAATTATAAAACATATTATCTAGAAAAATTTGATAAATGAATTTTTATGTTAATACAATAACAATTTATATGATTAATTATGTAATTATAATTTAGTTTATTCAATTATTGACACGATTTTCCCCTTACTGAGATGATAAATTTCACTTCAATTACTATTCACATTGAAGAAAATAAAACAAACCTATTTAAAAAATGTATCATCCTAATTACATATATAAAAAATTATATAATAAATTCTAGAAAAAAGTGATAATAATTAATTTTTAAAAATGGGAAGATAAAGAAATGAAACACATTTTATAAAATTAAAATTTCAATGTATAAAAACAGTTATATAATTTTTCCATCCCTTTAAAAATATTATATGAATGTCCAAATTTTTTTTATTTATATAATATAAATATTTTTAATAATATTTCACTTCTAAAGATCTTTTTATTTTATTAAGAATAAAAACAAATAGAGCACATGAAATGGCATTTTAGAAAAATACCTTTTTTATTTAGGAAAATGTTTTCTTACTATATTAAAACATACAATTGATTAGACGATCATATTTGGAATATTTATAATATATGAAAACGAATTTTTATTTGAACAAAATTTAAATCAAAATGAGAATTTATATATATAGTTTACATAAAAATTAGTGTTTTTCTAAATTCAATATAAAATCATCCTTTTTATAAATTTATTTTTTTTTATCATAATATAATATAATATGTTAATTTAGAAAATTATTTTCATTTCATAAAATAAGATATAAAAAATTATGAAAAACTAATCGTGACATTTTCTACCAAAATTCCATAAAAATACTTTTTTAATAAAATATTTGTGTTAAAGAATAAAATTACATTACTAATAAAATATTGATTATTTTCAAAAATCTATAAAAAAAATTTATATAGATTAAAAAATTAATTTTTCTTCTACTAGTTGGAAAATGTTATTAAAAACCCACAAAATTTAATTCCTCAATTATAATTATCATATAAATAATAATTTAATAATTTATTTATGTTTCATTAAAGAAGATGTTTCATGTAATGAAAGATATCAACTAAATTCGTTGAAATAAAAAAAATAATTAAATATTAGGTTGTCACATTATCCTCGATTCAATAATAAGATTAAAATTTTAACATAAATCTTTTTAAAAATTAATAAACACAAAAAATTTATTAAAATATTATAGAATTATATTGAAAAACATTGATAAGAATTTTTTGATCAAATATTCTACAATGATAAATTTAAATTTATCTCAAAATTTCATCAACACTCTTAATGAGTCTTAAGAAAAATTTATTTTCCCAAATCATATAATCCCTCAAATCAGTATACGACTACATTAAAATCATATTTTTTGGAAAATAATATATAACATTTATTCCTAAAAAGAATCCAATAATTTTCTATTTTAACATTATCATATAGGGATCCCATGATATTTAAATACTCTTAAATTATCATTTATCACCAAATCAATTTCCATTCACATGGATATTTATATGATAAAACCTATGATTCTAAAATCAACAAGGAATTTATCTGTCACATGACTTTAAAAATATTTCGAACTAAACAAGATATCGCGTAGGATTGTTTTTGGCATTTCAACCAAGCCACCTTTCGGTTATGGGTCCAATCACAAAAGACATAATGGATGTCAAATGTTACATCTTTACTAAAATTATCTTAATATTATACATAAATACTCTTATGAAACATTCATAAAATACATATAAATAATAATAATCATCAATGATAATATAATCCATAAATTTTTTTATTTCCATTATATTTATGAATAGATTATACATCCTCAATTAAATCTTCATTATTAACATAATGGTTTTATATACATTAAATAAATAAAATATTTCCCAAAAAACTAATTTAGATATCTTAATATCCCAATACATAAAACCATAATAAACATGTCTTTGGGATTGGAATTGTAACCAACTATAAACGTCAAAATCCATGATGGTTTCAATAACTCTTTAGTTAATCATACATGAAGAGATATATATTTCAAAAAATTAACAAAATATATAATTATATCACGACAATTATATACAAAATATCATTTTAATAACTATATAATTAAAATATATAAAAAATTGAGTCCATTCACTTCAAAAAATGGAATAACATTGGTCTATACTTGGTCTGAGAGATAACCCTTTGATAGGGAAGATGGTTTAGATATTTACATTATAATCCACACATGATTCATTAAACTATAATTTGTACCATTGGATGAAATTAATTTACTATCATTTTGATATTCATTTATTTCATCTATTACCAGATTTTTGTAATTCTTCTCATCACTAAATAAATCATCAACTGACTTTATGACTTTACTTTGAGTGAATATCCCCTCATTATCAACATGTAGGAGGTTGAATCTTATTTTTTCTCTGGTCTTCATAAAACTGAATGTTCCTCTTATAAGGATTTTAATAGAAGTGAAAAATTTATAGATTTTTCATTATGTAACAAAATAGATAATTTTTAATAATCAAAATGTTCCACATTATATCCTCATTTCATTTAGTTTTTTATGAGGACATTCATTCCGTTGTCCATCAATACTGAAATGACAAAAAAAATAGTTAAAATTCATGATCTTGGAATTTAATAAATCAGATGAAAACTGAAAACAATTAATCTTATCTTTATTGAGAAATGATTTTTTCTAAAGGAATCATTCACCATTGATGAAGAAGGCCATATACCTTAATTGGATACCTCTCAACACACCATAAAGAATATCATTATCAATCTTTGTTCCCGATGTACCAATGTGGAAAGACTCTCTCCTCCTCTATAATACCAAAGATTTATATGGATTACCCGATATAGTTTTCAGAAAAAAATATTTAAATTTGTTTTTTAGTTTATTGGTGATTTAATTAAAATATATAATTTTTTAAATTTTTTTAAACTCACTCGAATATGGTCACATTCAACTTTATGATTGATCCCATTACAAATTACCTTGCACCTATGGTAAAATCATCCTCCTGTAATTAAATATGGTCTAAAATATCTCATATAACATCCCAAATAACTAGAAACTATTTTGTAACCAATTGATGAAAACATTGGTGTTAATATATATTTTAATATATTTAATATTTTGGTTTTTTGGTTTCCGATACAAAAAATTTGTGCATCAAATGAAAATAAAAATCTTTATATATTCATAAAAATATTTAGTGGACTAATACAATAAATCCTTAGACATTACAAAGCATTTACAATCAGAGAAATAATTAATGGATCTTCATGATATGGGATTGTAGATTACTAGAGATCTATCATTGATTCAATTGAGGAATTGTTTTAAAGGTTATATGATAATATCCCAGACACTCATGGACTCTATTTATTTCCCCAAATCATCATTGAACGTTTATTAAACTATTTAGAATCATTAATCTTGTTGATATGTGAAATGAGGGTTATTTGGAAAACCATATGTAGTTTCATAAAACTATTCTCATGAATCAATTGTCTACCCACTACACCTCGATAGAGGGATATCTAGTCAACATGATCTCATCATGCATGTACATGATCCATATATAGATACATACACTACCTTAGACGGTTGATGGACTCTAAATTGTAAAGACCTGTAAAATTCAAGGGCATTTTTTTCATAATTTTCTTTGGAATTTTACAAGAGCGCGGTTTCTGACGGCACCTGATTCCGAGGCCCGGTGTGCCCGGAATCAATTTCCGAAGTTTGGCTTAGGTACTTTCAGTAAACGAACGAGCGGGAATTTCTAACTTTTGATTCGGTGCTCGGAATTGAAATCTGAGGACACCGATGAACTCGCAGCGCCAATTTTCTCTTGAGGAGACCTTTTCTGAGGTTGCGTTTTATTCGTAATGAAAGTTAGTTTTGGGAAAAAATTAGAAGATGTTAAATAAAATTGTGGAACACAATTTTATTTTTAACTTGTTGGTTAACTCCTCCCAAAGGGAGTTAGAGGTGGGACTGACATCCTCATAACCTCCCTTGAGAGGATTAAGTGTGGTGGGGCCCACACGAGACCTAACTTTTGAACTTCCCTCTTAATGTGACCTTTGAGTATCTTGCCAACTCCTCTCATTTAATTAATTGAACCAACTTAATTAATTAATTTGAGTGTTTTATTTCTTTTGAATTCATTTTGCCAACATTAAAAATAGAGATTATATTCTTCTTTTTGGGGATGGCATAAACTTTGTGGGGAGAACTAAGGAGAGGAGAAGAACTCTTGGAAGATCACCAACCTCTCGAGGAAGAACGTTCCACGTTTCCGAAGAACGTGAAGCAACACCTCCGACCATCTTCAACTGGAGTAAGGATGGGATGCACCGCCGCCTACGAAGTATGCAGAGGGTGACGTCTCGGATCGACTTCACCGAGCTCTTCTCCCACCAACCTAGATGGAACGACTCCCGACCTCCGCGACGCTTTTCTTCCGCGGGTCGTTGACGAACTCCGTTCTTGAAACTGAGGTAGGGGTTTATTTTATTCCTTTGTTCATGATTTATACCTGTGAGTATTTCTTCGTGAAATTTGTCCAATTGTTAGAAAATAGCGCGAGGGGGCCAGACCACATGAACACGGCCGAACCTACTCCTTTTTCATGTTGATTTTGTTGTGGATTGAAAACGGGTGTGGCGCGGTGTCATCGCACCGCGCAACATCATACGACAAGAAACACACGGCGCCGTCGCGCCGTGTCAAAGAAATTCGGAGACACCGCGGTCGGAGCTGGGCCGCGGCGGAAGGGCGCAACGCCGTTGTGCCGTGCCGGACAATGAAGGCCGCGGCCAGTTCCGGGCTGCAGCGGAATGAGAAGACCGGCGGCCAGCCGGGCCGCCGGTGTCAGAAGCCGGAAGGGGACCGGCCTTTGCCAGTCTCGTTGAGGAAGAATCGGCCGGCCAGGTCGGGCCAACCGGAAGGGAGGAAAACCGGGGGGAATCAATTCCCCCGGCCAGCCGAAACGGCCCCCCATAATGGGGGGGGTCGCGGTTTCAGAAAGGGGGGCAGCCCCCCCCCCCCCCCCCCCGTTTCAATTAGCTCGGCCTTTGGCCGAGCTGGCAGCACGCCCAGCGCGCTGCCTTGCACCGAACCGGCGTGCCCGGCTGGTCCGCCAGGCCAGGCCGGGCCGCGCTGCACCGGGTTGACCCTGTCCGGGGCGGGTCGACCTGGTTCGGGCCAACCGGGGGGTCTCGGGCCAGGACGGCCCGGGCCCGAAACCCCCATTACCGAGCGGTTTGGATTCAAATGCCCATAACTCAGGCTACAGACTTCCAAACGACGGGCCGTTAGCAGTTATGTGATCCTTCGATCGAGACGGTCGTTTCGGTATATCTCACTCAAGGTTTCGGTTTACTTTGAGTTCGGCCGAGTTGGTTCGTACACGAAACCAAACGGGCCCTTGGAGCGGAAACACTCATATCTTGAGCTACGTACGTCCGAATGATGTGTCGTCAGCTTTGTTGAGTTCCTCTTAGTGAGACGGATCTTTTGGCATACTCCGCCCGAGGTTTGGACGCAAGTGGAATATGGTCGAGTTGGTTTTGCCTTAAAAACAAACCGGGCCCCTGGGACGAAAAAGCCAATAACTCTCAGACCGGGCGTCCGATTGACGCGCCGTCTGTTGCGTTGAGTTCCTGTTGAAGATACGGAACTTTTGGATACATCAAATCTGGACTATGTGATAGTTGATGTATCAGCCTCTCGGCTCGTGGAGCGGAGGCTGCCGAACGAGCTTGCTGTGTGCGGTAACCCTAGAGCTGGCTGCGACTGCTACTGTGACTGTGATGACGACTGTGCAGAGATCCTCAGTGGATTCGACGACGACGACTATAGAACTCAGCGATTCTATGTGGATCATTGCTACCGATCCTGTGTGGGTCCGATCCTGTGTAGGCCTGCGCTCAGCAGTCCTGTGTGAACCAGCGCCTACAGATCCTGTGTGGGTCCGATCCTGTGTGGGACCGATCCTGTGTGGGTCTTTGCGAGGGTTGGTACCTTTCGATCTTTTGTGGGTTCGACGAATTAGACGGATTAGTGATCATCTCTATCGTCTTTCGAAGAAGTATACCTGTGTGAGCTGAATCCTGTTGCTTTCCTATGTGGATTGTGTTGTGCTATCCTGTGTGGATTTTGTTTTGCTTTCTTTTGTGGAATACGTATACTTTCCTGTGTGGACTGAGTTGTACTTGGGCTCGGAGGTTGGAGCGTATTGGAATTGATGACTTAGGTATATATATGGGAATTTACCTAAGCAGTGTCGGTTATTACTTCGTGTTTGTATCTTCCTTTTGTGGTTTATCCTTTGTGGATTTTGGGAGACCTTCGGGGGTCTCAGGGTCCCTACTGAGTAGCTTATACTCACCCCTGCATTGGCTATGTCCGCACTACGTTGTGGTGGTTGCAGACGACGGACAGCGTTGATCGTGGTTGAGGCTTGCAGAGCAGGATGGTACCTGGAGGGGGACCACTGGGCGGGACGTGCTCGGAGTAGACGGTGGGACCCGTGGAGCAGTGGAGCTATCTGTACCCACCCTTCAGGTGGGATTTTCAGTGGACAGCTCGGTGTAGCGGCATTTACTTTACAGTTTCTGTTTTCCCTTTCGAGTTGTACTTTACTTTCAGTTCAGGTTAGTATACTGGCCCATTTACTTTTCCGCACTTTCAGTTGTACTCTGTTTTTACTTAGTGTTTACCTTTCCGCTTGCTTACTCTGTGGTTCTTGTTTATTTTACAAATTCAATGCCTTCCCTTTTTACCGGGATTTACGCCTTGGTGCTAGTCGCCAGCCCCTAGCCTATGGAAGGCGGGCTTGGGGTAGTCACGGCACGGGTCCCGAGGACGGGTCGTGACATAAATGCTCTTATAAATTATATCTTAATCACATTCTACCTGATTGTACTACATCAACTAACTTGTGGTTCATTCACTACGTCAATATCAATTATTCTTTTTCTTCTAAATCCATATTTATTTTATGAATCATTGAATTTTTTTCCAATGATTCAACATAGTATATAGACGTCATGATTATTTTCATATAAACCTATGAATTCAGAATTTTTTTATTAATAACAACAAATAGAACCTAATAAACACAAGAAGAATTTTCTCAAATAAATGTATTAGATGCATAATATGTTTTGTTGTGACCTTGAATGGACCATGATATAGAGTAGGGGTAAAACCATGATGTTCTAAGATATTCTAATTCCAAAAATTTATTAACATTTGTTTAATATCCTATTTTCTATTTAGGTTGGGAGGACCGCATGTATCCTTCAGATTTTGTTGACTACATATATATCCTTTCGACATCATGATATATAATAAATTACACAATGTATTGGAGGTCTATAAGAGACCTGTTGATCTTATAATAATAAACCATACATGATTATTCTATAAAAACTTGTCATCAATCATTATTAATTAACTTAATAATTAAACATTTGTAATGAAAAATTAATCATTATAATTTCATTGAAATATCATAAAAATGCACAAAAATTTATGGAGTATGGTATGTATTAATGTACATAATGATAAATAATACAAATCGTCAATGTTCATAATGAATTATTGAAATTACTTTTACTAAATCCTTATAAGTATAATTTGAAAAATGAAATGAAATATCCTTTTGATTGGTTACAATGAATACAATAATATTCCCAAAACAATATGAATAAAAAACTTATTGAAAATTCATGGACACATGGAATGTAATCATAATAATTATAAATATTTATTACTTATTGAAAATTTAGTCAATAATTATAAATTTAAAATTATTCTCATCACATCATTATAATAAATGAAAGAATGTTACACCAAGAAAAATAATAAATATTTTCCAATATAAATATTTGGAAAATGTAAATTATTTTTATTTATGAAATTAAATATTATAATATTTATAGTGATGAGTATTCTTGAAAAAATATAATTAATATAGAAATTATAGGGAATGAGTTGGGTAAAGGAACATGACGATAAAATCAAAACCCCATTGAACAAATGAGGACTATAAAAATCATAAAAAACATTACTGTAATGATTTTTTTGATATAATAATTCAATGAGGTGGTATTTTCATTATTTTAATGAAATTGAAGAATTATAATTTGAAACATTCCCAAATAAATGAAACTTCTCCAGGAAACTATTATCACAAGAATTAACATAGACAAACACAAACTAAACTCATGTATAATATAATTAGATTAATTAAAAAATATATATTAGAAACATTTTAATATTTATCTATTTATATAAAATGTAACTTAATTTTCTTACTACACATTTAATAATAATATTTTATTAAAATACATACTTTTGTGTTTAATATTAAAATTTCCATGAACATTTCAATTCGGTGATTCAAGTACAAGAACTTTTGTTCAAGATTTGTAATATATAGAATATTTATAAGGATTTAAAGTTTTTTCTTGAAATATTTCATGATATAAATTGTTATTTCTTGTAATTTAGGCTAATTAATTTTATAGAAATTTAAAAACTCACATTTATTCTCACATTTTCTAAAAAATTAAACAAATTAATTTTATAATTTAATATATGATTGTATATATAAATTATAAAATATATATATCATCATATAATTTCTAATTATTTCATAACTTTCCTAGTGTCTAGTACTCTTTAATAATTTAAGGAATAAACAATAAAATATTAGTCATGTGTGTGATAAAAATAACCATAAAAATAATGCGATATAATGAATTTATCAATGGGAACATAATTTTATAATGTGACAACCAGCATTTTATATAAAGTTGATGATTTTTAAAAATGTTTTTAGTGTTTTCAATAATATTTTTTATTATTTATATTAATAAAATATAGGAAACAAATAATGATTATGATATCTCTTATGTTCAGGGAATAAGTATACAATTGAACGAACTCATTGAAATGATAGGTATATTACCTATAAATGGGGAATAATGATAAAAAATGATATATTGTTATAAGGGATATAAACATTTTCATTACTCATGAAATAATTGAATAATTAGAGGTGTATTTTTAGTGGAGAGGAGGGGTCCATTTATAATTAAGAGATGTTGCACATTTATAAATACAATTAACATTAAAAAAAATGAACATAATTATCAATGTAATGTGGTTCCAAATATTCATAAATAAAAATATATGATAGGTATATTTAAAATATAATCATCCAATATATTATATATTTGTTTTTAGAAATATTTGTCACCTTATTATCTTGAATTAACTATTTTAACTTGTTTTATCTTTCTCCTATGGGAAAGATATTTCCCACATTAAATGTATTTATCAATTAAAATTATATTAATTAGGTTATTTTTTTAAAATATAATGATTTAAAATATGAAAAAAATCATTTGAAATTTAATTTATATAGGTTATAAAATTTAATTTCATCATTAAGAAACATAAAATATAAAAACAGTTCTTTATTAAAAAACATGATTCTGGAATAAAAAACATTTTTACACATTGTACATTCAATATATAAATCATTAAATTATTGATAGATAATTTAATGATATATAATAAAATTAAATTTAACTAAAATAAATCCTCAATAATTTTTTTTATAATTTACGATGATAAAAATGAAGTGTATAATTTTTTTAAATAAATATATCTTATAATCCTGAAATGATTTTATCATTATTTATAAGGAATTTTGAAACTATTATTCATTTTTTTTAAATTAATATTATCTTTCAAAAATTTTAATACCATAAATAAGAACTATTTTTCATAAATTTATTTTCTACTAAAAAATTCATTTTTATCATGAATATTTATAGTAGTAATCCATAATGTTAATTATTTATTTCATAGATAATATTAATTAATGTAAAAATTATTTTTATGAAATTTATAATTATATTTGATTCATAATATTTAGGAAAATTTCACTATTTATTAGTGAATGATATTTTTTAAAAAAATAAAATAAATTATACTTTATATATGTATTAGAATCATTTTATTCTGGAAAAATATTTTCTGAACTCATTATGCTTTTTTTAAATATCATTTCTTTTTTTCATATAGATTTGAATAATTTTTTATTATATTTTTATGTTATTATGTTCATTAAATTCATTCAATCACATATAATTTATTACAAAATAAATATTCATACTACATTAATATATTTTTACATTAAACCTAATAAAAATAACTTAATTTATTGGATTTTTTTATTTTGATGAAAACAAATGAGTAAATCACTATCTCAGTACATCCATAGGTTCTTGAGTCGCATCTGAGATCATAAAATTGCTATAAAGTACAATTTCTAGTTCAATGTTGTCATTTCATAGTACATTATCCTCATTGTAAAATATTTATATTAGTTATTTCTCATAAAATTGTTCTTGATCATTCTATATGAGCTCTCATTTATTTATATAATAAAGGTATGTTATGTAATTATTAAAAACTAAAAAATTGATGTAATTATTCACTTGATTGATTTTTGGTGAATCTAAAATATGATAAGCTATCAAAACCATAAAATCAATTAATTAAAATGCCCCAATGTTACTATTGTTTAACATTTCATTTATTTTAAATTCCATAACATTCATCCAATAATATATTCAAAGGAATACATTTTCATCAACATCACTCATTTATTATTTTAGTTTTTTATTAATATTTCTAATCATATATATTTTTAAATTTAGAATATCTTAGTGAATGGGTTAAATATTCATTTATATGAAATTAAAATTATCTATATCAAACTACATATGCTTTCAATCATCACATGGTCATGATGCAGTTTTACACCTCATTGACTTCATTGCATAATATATATCCTTGTAAATAATATAATGTATAATTAAATCATTTTATAAATATAATAAAGGACATTATTTATCTCATACACCAATGAAAACCTGTAAAATGATTTTATTATATATTATTGGGTTTAAATGGTCCTATAGTACTGACCATATATATGAGGATGATATGATTCCCTAAATCTCAACATTGTATTCAATGATTTTTGAATACTTACATGATTATTGTAGACCTCAAATCCCAATAAAATGTTAATGATAGTGCTACTCTATTAATTATTAACCTATCTTTTTTATACATCCTATACAGTTTTCTAAATATGAAAAATTATTTGACGATAGTGAAATGTTTTAAATTTGTATGGATGTCATCTGAAACCAAAATATTTATAATGGCCTTTTGATTTCTTGGGGATTCAATGGAAAAAATCAATAGTGTTGTTCTCCCATTTCCTTACAAATATGAGTAGAGGTTCTATATTCCCTTAAAACTTATAACATTCATCATTATCATAATGTTATTCTATGAATTAATATATTTAATCTAAAATATTCTTTATCATATTATCCTAATATAATTTATACATGTAGTCTTAATGAATATCTTTTTCATCCATTATAGATAAATAATGATGTGTTATGTGATTAATACTATATAAAATTAAACTATGGTATTAGAGGGTCACATGTTAATATTCAACACCATACAATTATATCATTGTCAATGTTAATCTCTACAACAATATTTAAATTATTTTTTAGCTATATATACTATTAATGTTACTCTATGTTCTTCATATCCTTGAGGAATTAATATATACCACATTCCCTTTTAATTTTAAAGAAATTTTATTAAATGTTTTTTTCAACCATCTATTAAAATTTTTCAAATTTTCATTACATTCACATATTTTAACGAACATGAATCCCACATTAGTTAATATAATAAATGGATTTGATGTAGATAAGAATTTTTTCCCATAAAATATATAGTGTCCTTTAAATCCATGAAAATTTTCAATCTATGTACCATCAATTATTCATTCTCATTAAACAATATAATCCTATTTTCATTGAACCATAGTTGTAAAATTTGATCTCCTTAATAGAACCAACAATGAGAAACTCAATAAAAATAAATTACACATTCTTAGTTGTTTATTTTTTATCATAATCCATGGTTTTCATCATAAGTCTTAAATTATCTCCATGCACATAAATACCATTTGAATATAAACTTATATCATCTAAAAATAATTCTAAAAAATGTAATGTAATTTATGATGTGTCCATTCATTAGATACATGAATATACTATGGAAATTTTGATGTTTGAATAGAATTAGTATAAATTCATTGTCTCCACACCTAGTATGGATGGGATTCATTTTTTATATTTACTATTTTGAATTTTGGGATCATGATTTTGTTATAATCATTATCATAAAGTTAAAGATTAATTATCCAATCATGTATCCTAAAAAAATTAATTTATGAAAACTATGGATAAGTATTAATATGAACAAATCAATTATCTATAGTCTGTTAGAGTTGCATCATATGTTACTCCAAAATAATCGAAGGAATTATATACAGAGTCTTTGAGGTATGAATTTTAATGGCCCAAATCCAATAATCCTATTTCTTTTCCTAATAAAATTACCCATTCACTCAATTATGTAGTACTGATAAACATAATTAATTTAATCCAAAAAAATTGAAACCAATGGATAGACTACATACCCAAGGAACCATTAGGTATATAGATTTAGGTAATTTTGAAAAGATTCTACAAAATAGTAACCATGTCATTTAGTGAATATATTTACAAATTAGATAACATTTTTCCACATTAACACTTCATAATTTCCATCATGAAACCCTATAGACATAAAATACATATAATAATTCTATATATCATTGGAATAATAAATAAAATAAGGGTGATTATAAATATCAGTAATGTTAAACTCATGAATTAACAGTTGAATATATTTATTGATAACAATATGAGTATAATGGTATGAGAATATATTCCAAGTGCACATGTGTTTCATGATAGAAATTAGAGACATCAAAACCTAGATAACTAAACATGTAAAATGGGAAAAATAATTCAGAAAGGAAATTGTTATAAAATTTAGTAATTCTTGGATATGTTATGTCAAAATTTATTAAATGAACCATTAAATCTCATATAAGGAATATAGAAAAAGAAATTATCTTGGATTATCATAAATTTTTCATTGAATCACCAAATATTGGATATTTCTAATATATCATTATAGTAGAAAAAATTATATGAATATATCATATATTATGAGTACCATATAATCAGTTTACTCTATATTATTACCCAATGCATTATAGGGTTATTAAATAACAATTCATCCATTGAATATAACATAATATATCGTACAATGTTAATAACATAACCACCCAATATTGGCTCATAACATACAAACCTTCCATGGTATATAATATTAAAAATCAAAATTTTTTTGTAATACAAACCCCAATATTTATATTGTAACATAACTACCTATCTATCATTATCAAAAAAAATTTGTCTATGATATATTAAAAAATAATTCAATTATACACACTTCAATATAACATCAATGAAAAAAATCATTCCTCTTTCAAGATGATTAACCAATGGATAATAAATAGGTTTCATTCCATTCCAATCAATTGAATCATGTGTCATATAGAGAGATAATAATTATTGTATCACTAGAACATTATATCATTGTTTCAAATGCTTTCTCTTGGGCACGTGCATCTGTCTTGTTGGAGGAAAATGGCACTATTTTTTGTCTGGAATTCCCACTATCCAAAGGCGGGTGACACATGTTACTTATTAAAAAACGTTTTCTCCATGATCAAAATGGGATTATGGGATGTCGGTTCTTCCTTCAAGGTATTTCTCCTCAGAACTCATCACATAGTCCAGGTCTCCCTTATAGATTTATAATGTTGTTCGTGAGACTATTTATAGTGTTATATCTTCATGTACACAAGTTAATTAAACTTCTTCTATTGAAACATTACAAATGGTTCAGTGAAAGAATCAACCTTTGGCAAGGGGAGTAGTCATGTTGGACATCGCTGACATGTCTAAATGCTGGGACACTGGTGCGTTTGGGTTTCTTCCTCTTATTATAGTGATTCATGAGGGTATGGATTCCAGATGCATCCCTCATCATGTGCAGGGAAATATTATGCCATAGGCATGGATCAGAAGTTATCCTCAGCTTCCCAAGTTTAACACAGGGTAGGAAATAAGATTAACGTCTATTAAAGATGGATTGGGCTCATCAGAACATTGATTAGAGTGGATCAGATTGGTGAAATCCCTTTAGGGAACACTGATTTCGTTGCTTTTGTGTGGTTACAATCCCATTTACTTTTAAGGGGAATGGGAAATGAGGTGGCATGATCCTACTGTGGTGTGGTGACCTAGTTAATAATCAGGATTGATGATGGAGGGTTTAATGAAGAAGAGGGAGAATGTGATGGAACTGACATGAGGATGGTGGTGATGTTGGTCTTAATCCTTGAAGAGACTTCTTACCTATCCCTGTGATAGGGAATCAAAGTCTGTTCCATTTGATAGGATGATGAGACATCTGAGGAGGCAACACATGAGGATGGATTCATGGATGGGACCTAGAGTATGTGGAACCTTCAGGTTGAGGAATGACCATCCTGAAACACATTGGATCGAGGGAGAGATTAGGATGAGACTTGATGAATGGGATTGAACCTTTGGTAGTCTTCTTATGTATCCTCATGCCAGGGAATCAAAGACCACATAGTTCATTTAAAGAAAACTTAACATCGATTGGGGACTTCAAAATATCACTATCGATTGGGTGAAAAATGGCTTACCATTGGATGTGGTCACAATGGATTAATGTTGGATGGGGTCACATTCACATACTGTTGGACGAGGTCAGAATAGCTTAATGCTGGAAGGGGTTACAATGACTTACTACTGGACTGCGTCGAACCATATTGAGGATTCCTACATACCTTATCTGGGAGACAAGGATCAATCTCAAGTAGTTCATGAGGTATGGGGTTGTTTAGCCGACATGGAGGAGGACCTTGTATGTAATGGTTGGTGGGCATGAACCACAGGGAGGTGTCATATGTACCTTTCCTTGGAAAGGATTAATGTCCACGTAGATCGGGTAGGTGAAACAACTTACTGTTGATTGGGAGAACAATGACTTACCACTCATTGAGGTCTATAGATTAATGTCATTCTAGAAGGGGATTAACCAACATTAAGGAGGATCTGGGCCCCTGGTAGATGGTGGGATTGAACCTCATGGAGGCTTCCTATGTACCCTACCTTGGTGGGGATCAAGGTCCTTGTAGTTCAGAAGGAGTGGGAAAACCGACATGAAGGGGAATCAGAGCGACCGAGAGTTGGGCTTAATCCTCAGGAAGGATTCATACGTACCTTTCCTTGGTATGGATGAAAGACTAGGTAGTTCAGAAGGGGTGTTTGGTGAACCGACGTGAAGATGGTCGAGACGAATGGGTGGTGGGATTGAACCTCAAGGAGGCATTCTATGTACCCTGCCTTGGCAAGGATTAAAGACCACGTAGTTCAAGAGGAGGGGGTTTGGGGATTACATTCTAGGAATCCCAAAGAGGATGTAATGGTCGATGATTTATCTAAGCCCACATGAGTCATGTTCACTATGATAAACAAGAGACAACAAAGACTTGTCGATCATGTCATGAAAGTTGTGTTCATGTCAATTGGAGTGGGTCATACTTGTATTTAGTAGCCCAAATATGATATAGGGGCTTAAGCATGGTATGCACTCTAAGGAGGTGTCGGATATGGGTACATAATCTAGGACAGAGGCCAAGATGGTGATAAAGCCCAGTAGGAGAGGGATTTGGCACCCAGGAATAAAGGAAGAGTAAGGGTGTCGCCTCACACGGGAAAGGATAGGGGCTTTCACCAGGGTGGTTTCCCTTTCCCAGTGAATAGACACAACCCCGATAAAGAGGATTTCATTCCATATGAGGAATGATCTCACTCCCGTGCAAACCAATGGGCGTATAGAATGTTCGATGTGGAGAACCTCGCGTATGAGGCATGGGGCGAGGTCATAGTTTAACGACAATTGATGACAAAGATGGTGCATGACAGTTTAACATATTGAATCTCAGATGAGGTGGATTCACTCTGCACACCTATCACTTACATAACAGATATCTTCCTGCTGTTAGAGGTAGGAAAGCATTGGTAATGCTGTATTGAGGGGTGTTATGGAGACATCCATCGGGGGGTCAACATTAGCTTGGCTATGAGAATAAGGAATAGCCGTTGGCGTGCATGGGTGATGAAGCATGAGGCAATGAAACACAACAGGCAGTATCATTCAAGGTACTATGAAGTTATTTTGTGAAAACCTAAAAGCACACATGAGAAAATGAGTTTCAGAACAATGTGATTCATAGGAAGAAGACTTGTGAAGCTCTGGTGCTCCATGACGTGGAGGGGCTTCATGAAGGGATGTTCATCACGATGTGATGTACCCATAGCTATCCTCTGTGAATAGGTTCATATGGAATGATCTTTGTGAACTAGAAAGGCATTCACAAAGAAATAACTCAAGAATCAAGGGTTCCTCATGATGCAAGGTGTGGTAAAGCAATGTGATTCATGAATCATAATGATCCAACCTTATATTTAGGGTCGCATAATTATTGAGAGGTTTCGCGAATCATAGAGGCTTCTCAAGTACCCGAGTCCCTGTGGGAATCCCCGTCCTTCACAAAGGCCCCTGGGATTCATGAAAGGCATCCCTGTCAGAAGAGGGGTTGAATTAAAAAAATGGGGGCGTACTTCGCAATGAAAAAGTAACTTGGGAAGCTCATGGTTCTCAGATAATGAATTTCATTGTGATTTGTGATATGGGAAGGTAGAAGCTCAGATGATCCTTCCTTTGGGATTGAGGGGAGCCCTTTAATTATATGAAAGAGGTGCCATGAATCAGATATTCCTCAACATGAAAATAGAGTATTAACTATAGTGGGTCGCGAACGTCAAAATCGTTTGAGGAGAGCCATATCTCCATGCTCCATGGTGGGTGATGGGCCATGGGGATCCAAGAAAGGTCTTCACGAGGCAACCCTGAAGTCTTCTTTATTTTTCTTCTTCTTCCCATCATTTTTGGAATTAATCAATGCTCCCTATAAGAATTGGAGAGGACGAGAAATCAAGGGTAATATTCTAAGATTCAATCAAGAAAATCTCTATTCCTCCTGTGAAGCAGTTTCACGTTGAGGGCTTTCGTGGTGGATAAGTGACATGTAGGCTAAGTGAGCTGTGATGCTCGGAGTGTCATGGACATGTTACAAAGCTCTAATGGTTATCTCCTATGAATAGGGGGTGACATGTTTTTTCCTTTCATTTCTCTACGACTGTGGCTGGTGTCTCTCCCTCTTCGTGATGCTTTATGTACTTCGTGCTTTCTCTCAATGAATCGGGGCTTCTGCTTCGTGGCACACAACAAGTTTTTGACTCCGTGATAGTGTATAGTGACATTCATTTTATGTTCGGGGTTGGGCTCTGTGAACATTCATTACAAACATGATCCGCAAAATTGCTCCCTGAAAGGTATTCCTAAACCAAACATAGGAAACCACGAAACATAAAACTGAATGGATCATAAATAGGCTGCCAGGGGGGTCTTGCAAATGCTTCCCGAATGGAGCAGATAGAAAATGACATTGGCTTAGGGTAGTTAATACAGAGCCATTCTGACCACAGTTCTTTGGTGGATCTAATATCGAAGATCCAGAGGAACTATCCACTATGAAAGTGGCTGCATTTATAAAACATCGGGATTAGGGATGAAATATTCATTTTTGAAGCAAGTATGGATGAGCCTAATTACTAGTTCAGGAGTACACCGTGTCATTGCCAATGGTTCAGGGCTGCTGATGAACTTTCCTGATTAGACTCCACGCCCGTCAATGATGAATGCCAGTATAACCACCTGAACAATGTTGATGGGAAGGGACCACTATCAGTGACATCCCCCCCCCCCCTCTGTACATGAAAATCAAGAAGGAAACCTTGAAGAACCTGGGAAATGGATGATCTGAGGAGTGGGGCATATGCCAGGGTGACATCTTCACCGATGATTATGTCAGTGCCTACTAGGTAGGGGCCTCATGTGATGAGTTTGGGGCTGAGATGAAGAGAGTGGGTCCATATGATGCGTCATGGGCCTCCTAGTTTCAAATCTATCATCTGATGCAACTGATTTGGGTGTTTTTGAGTAGGATATCATCGAGGAACAATACCTTCCACCTAAACCACGTGGAGATTCGTATCAACTTGTTGGACGTACACTAGATCTTAGGGGTCCAGATATTCAGGGTGATGCATGATGAATTCCTCCCTATCATGGCTGCATGGGATGATCTAGAGAAAATGTCGTGGCTAGTGATGGAATTTATGGAGCTATTTCGGGGAGAGGAAAAAAGATTTTGTAAGGGATTTCCATTTCAGGTGAAGGTTCAAGTAGTTTCTGAACATACTAGAAGATTGGAAATTTCTAGTGAGGCCACAGACTGGCCTAATGGGGGCTCAGAGAGGATTCCTAAGTACCTTACTTTATCAGTATAAGGCCCCAGCCTTAAACCTTACTTAATCTTGAGTTATTACAAGATTACACGTTGAGGATCTTTTCGGGTTTAGAGTTTTAGAGAATTAGATCATAAAACTTGCATTACATTCCACATATAAACAAAGTGGTTACATAAATATAGTATTCTTCATTCCCATCAATGGAACAGATTTAAAATAAAACATGGATTATTTCTTGACACATCCTTGACTCTATCATCTTATCATGTACCTTTCCCTTGACCTGTGAAAAACATTTCAAAAACTTGGGATGAGCATAAAAACTCAGTATGGGTTATAAAAAAAAACATGGAATGGAAACATGAGTTCATATATAAATAAGAATGAAATCATACTTTACCCATAAAACATAGGCACTTTAACATACCTCATAAAATCATGAATAAATCATAGAAATCATAATATGTAAAGGTAACTTGAGGCATTCATAACATTCTTACGTAGGGGGTAACCCTCTTGGTTACGTTTGGAATACCCATCACAGTATATTCCCTAAAATCTCTTCGGAGAAACCTTAACGTTTCACTCCTTCGCGTTACCCAATGCATTGGAGAGCTATAACGGGCTCACCCGCCCTTAGTTTATCACGGAACCACCCGTCTTCATAATAATGCCCAAGAACCATAACATAATCATATCACATAAAACATGCATAATGGAAACATAACATTTCCACATTTCAATCACGAGATATCAATACAACACATTGTTATAAAAACATTATGAAAACCATTTTCAATACCAAAGTAAAACATGGTATTTATTTTTCTTTTTAAAAAAAAGGTATGGCTTGTAGAGGAAGCCAAAACTCAAATAACGGTTACGACGGCGGAGAAGTCGTTGTCGCCGCATACGTACGACAAAAACATTCCCTTTTGTCGTTTAGTAAACGCTTCGTATAAAAAAGATTCCTTTTGAGTAAACGTAAAAGTCAAAGGGGTTTATACACCGTATAAAAGAAAGTTGTGTATAAAATAAAATATGCCTCAACGAAAGGAGATTGAGACGAAGTCCCATACCTCGTATCCGACTTGACCCGACCGTTCTTTAAACTCCTGAATAATAAACTTGAGTTAATCTCTACTTGCTTATGAATCTTTTTCAAGTTCATTATTCCTTTTATACCATGTTATGAACATCATGTAATCATTTAAGTTAATAATGTTCATTTTGTCGGTATTTGGTTCTTAAGTCAAAAATTGACTTCTTATACTTACATGTTGTTAATTTGGTCAAAGGTTCATTATATCCAGAATGGTATTCATTATGTAGATATCATATATGTCATATATATCCAGTACATACATTCATTTATAATATTACATCACATTTAGAGGTAAGAAATGAAATGCACCGTTCATGGAGACGGTAAGCCGTACGTACGCATGAACGCTACTTCCATTTCTATTTCATATTTTCTGGAATGGAATCATAATGATATAAAAGTATATTATAATTCCAGTATAACAACATAATTAATATCATTAACTTTATCCTTTACACATCCCACATATGGTATTAACGAATCAAATCACTTTTAGGGGGCGGTAGTCCGCACTTCCTAAAATGAAGATATCGTGTTTTACCCATAATGGAAACCATAAAGGTATGCCCAAAATGAAAAAACAGAAGCTTAAGGAAAACATAAACATATAATATATCATATATAAAAAATAGTGACATCATAATGGCCACCTTTGAAGGTGTTAAATGAGTATTGAACAATCATCGTTTCGGGAGGCAGAATTTCGCCATCCACGGAAACCGTATGTTCTTTAACCATTTGATGTAGTTGTGTGAGATTGTAGCTCAAATATATCTTATAACAACATCCTAGTATATTGAAGATACTGGTGTTGTTACAAAAGAAGTAAATAAAAAGAGTTTAGGGGGTCGGAGAAGCAAAATAAAACAAATGAACATGAGAGAATGAAATACCTTAAAAAGTGTAACTTCTTTTGGTTTGAGCCTAAAGGCTTCCTTTGAAAGGATTCTGCCCAAAGGGAATCCTCTAGGATGAGGAGAGGGATGTGGAGAGAGCAAATGGGCAGGGGTTGGCCGAGCCAATGGCTTGAAGAGTGTGTGAAATGAGGTAGAGGTGGGGGCCTTTTATAAGGGGAGAGGAGGGGCACTTTTGGAAAGTAAAGAAACATTACATTATTTGAAAATGTGTTTCGGTTTTAAAAGGTCCCACATTGATGGAATTCGTGGATAAGGTGATAAGGCATCGAAATCCATTCATCCAATTGGTTTTGGACATGTGTAGTTCATAGATTTTATTTTATCTTTCCATTTTATTTAAATCGTCAAATAATGATGTCATCACTGCATCATTATTATGTCGTAAATAATTAAGTTTATTTAATGTCTAAAAATTATAAAAAAAATACTATGATATAGTAAATCTCTTTATCTTTCCAATGACTATTTATAATCAAAATTTGGACTTGTATAACCCCACTTAAAAATTGTTTTAGTAAAACAATTTATGTTAGTGTCATTTTCACTTTAACATTTAATAAAAAGTAATTTATGTTATTTCCCAACAAAAGTGGATACATGGGGTCCCCAAGTTAGGCCATGACTTGTCTTGGTCGGCCATGACACAACCAATGAGGTTGGGACATGTGTCTAGGTCATTTTATATTATTAAAGCATTATTTATACATTAAACTACCCTAATTACCACTAATCGCGATTAAGAACTTAATAAGTTACTATTCACCAAAAAATTATTTTAATCTCATTGAACCACATTTTACTTCTTAATGACAACCATGTATGTCGGATTTTCAAAATTCAATACACATTAGTGGTAAACTTTCATTTAACTGAAAAATCAGTTTGCTTGATTACCACTTAGTGGTTTCACTATTCATCAAAATTGAAGTTTTTCAGAAAATTACCAAAAATTCACTCTAAGCTATATTTGATATTCCGAATTCAAAAATTAATTCTATTTTACAAAATTCAAATCATATAAGTCACATTAATTAATTTAATAATTAATTCCCGCTGCCAGAGCAAATAGCGTGTTTTTACAAAACAATAAGTATCAAAAGATTGACACCAGTTTAAGTCTAATTTCAAATCGAAATTGATTCCAATGACCACCATTGGATAAAATGGTAAAAATATATTCTAATTTCACTTCAAAACCAATTCAAAACATAATCTAATCATATAAATAAATTAGATTAAAAAGTAGTTTTGATGTAAAATGCAGTATTTTTCACTATTCATTTAAAAATGAACATTGTCAGAAAATTACCAAAAATTCACACAAGGTAAATTTTGATGTCCCAATCATAAAGGATAAGTTTATTTTGACAAACATAGTTTATAAAATTGTCAAAATATAGATTCAAAAATGGTTTTCCATCAAAAGGCACTAAAACAATCCTTTAAGAATATTAGTGTATTCCATGCATAAGATTGTATTTATTTTCATTTTAAGCCTCTAAAACACTATCTTTATCATTAATAGACATAGATAAAAAAATATCTATTATTCATTACTTACTTGGGATGTTACATCCTTCCCCCCTTTAGAAAATTGCGTCCCCGCAATTTATTTACTTATCAAATAAATTGGGGTACTTATCCCTCATTGCATTTTCGGATTCCCATGTTGCCTCTTCAATCATGTGGTTTTTCCACAAAACCTTTAGCTGCTTAATCACCTTATTCCGTAACACTTGCTCCCTGTGGTCAAGAATCTGGACCGGTTGTTCCTCATAAGATAGGTTTTCTTCCAGCTGAACTACCTCTGGACTCAAAACATGAGATGGATCTGGCATATACTTTCTCAACATCGAAACGTGAAAAACATTGTGTACCTGAGATAAACTCGGAGGTAAAGCCACTCGGTATGCAATTGATCCAACTCTCTCTAGAACTTCGTATGGTCCAATGAACCTTGGACTCAACTTTCCTTTCTTACCAAATCTCATCACACTTTTCCAAGGAGAAACCTTGAGAAAAACATGATCACCTACCTCGAAAGATAGATCCTTCCTCCGGTTATCCGCATAACTCTTCTGCCTGCTCTGAGCTGTTCTCATGTGTTTCTGAATCAGCTGAACTTTTTCTGCCATCTCTTCTACCAATTCTGGTCCCATCAACTTTCTTTCACCCACTTCATCCCAGAAAGCTGGAGTTCGACACCGCTTCCCATATAATGCCTGAAATGGTGCCATCTGTATACTGGAATGAAAACTGTTATTATATGAAAACTCAACCAAAGAAAGATGCTGGTCCCAACTTCCCTGATAATCCATAGAACAAGCTCGTAGCATATCCTCCAATGTCTGAATTGTTCGTTCTGACTGCCCATCTGATTGAGGATGAAAAGCTGTACTAAAATTTAATTCAGTACCCAACGACTTCTGAAGGCCTTTCCAAAAGTTAGAGGTAAACCTGGGATCACGATCTGATACAATGGAGAGGGGAACTCCATGTAACCTGACTATCTCTTTAAGATACAAACGGGAAAGTTGATCAAGAGAGAAAGTATCTCGTATAGCAAGGAAATGAGCAGATTTGGTCAAGCGATCAACAATAACCCAGATTGCATTATTACCTCGAGATGTCTTCGGTAATCCAACAACAAAGTCCATGGATATATTCTCCCATTTCCACTCTGGCACTGGTAAAGGCTGAAGCATCCCTTTCGGTAACTGCCGCTCAGCTTTAACCTGCTGACAAGTCAAACACTTCACAGTAAAATCAGCAATATCTCTTTTCATTCCATCCCACCAGTAATACTCCCGCAGATCTCTATACATCTTAGTACTGCCCGGATGAACTGAAAACGGAGAACTATGAGCTTCACATAACAACTCTCTCTTCAACTGTGAATCAGAAGGCACACACAATCTCTTCCCAAATCTCAAAACGCAATCATTATCAATGTTGAATTCAGGCAACTTACCTTTCTGAACCAGCTCTACCCTTTTCTGCAACTCACTGTCTTGCTTCTGTGCTTGCTTGATTCTATCTGATAGAGAAGATCTCACTGATACCTGAAACAAAACAGAAGGACTTCCTGCACCAACAACTTCTATGCCAAATTTCATCAAATCGTTAACCAAATGATCACGTTCCAAACGCAACATTGTTAATGAAGCATTACTTTTTCGACTCAAAGCATCAGCCACTTTATTTGCTTTTCCCGGATGGTAATGAATTGTACAATCATAATCCTTGATTAATTCCAGCCATCTCCTTTGTCTCATGTTTAACTCTTTCTGAGTGAATATATACTTTAAACTTTTGTGATAGGTATAAATTTCACACTTTACTCCATACAAATGATGCCTCCAAATTTTTAAAGCAAAAACAACAGCAGCTAATTCCAAATCATGTGTAGGGTAATTTACCTCATGAGTTTTCAACTGTCGTGAAGCATAAGCAATTACCTGATCATTCTGCATTAGGACGCAACCAAGTCCTTTCAATGAAGCATCGCTGTATATAACAAAGTCACCATTCCTGGAAGGTAGTGCCAAAACTGGATCATTCACCAATCTTCTTTTCAATTCCTGAAAACAATCATCACATTCTTTTGTCCAGATAAACTTAACACCCTTCCGAGTTAGCTTAGTCATTGGACTAGATAACCGTGAAAAATTTCTAACAAACCTTCGGTAATAGCCCGCCAAACCAAGGAAGCTACGAATCTCGGTTACATTTGTGGGTCTTGGCCATTCTTCCACAACTTTTGTTTTTGCAGGATCAACAGTTATTCCATCTTTAGAAACAATGTGACCAAGGAAAGCAATTTGTTGCAACCAAAACTCACACTTGCTGAATTTCCCATACAATTTCTTTTCTTTTAAGGTTTGCAAGATAACCCTTAAATGTTTTTCATGCTCCTCTTTACTTTTAGAAAACACCAAAATATCATCAATGAAAACAACCACAAACTTATCCAAGAACTCATGGAAAATTCTATTCATTAAGTCCATGAATACAGCAGGTGCATTGGTTAGCCCAAAAGGCATTACTACAAATTCATAATGGCCATATCTCGTACGGAAAGCGGTCTTCGGAATATCTGCCTCCTTTACCTTCAGCTGATGGTACCCCGATCTCAAGTCAATCTTTGAAAAAAACTGAGCTCCCTGGAGCTGATCAAACAAATCATCGATATGAGGCAAAGGATATTTGTTCTTAACAGTGATATTATTCAAGGCTCTATAATCAATGCAAAGTCTCATAGAACCATCTTTCTTTTTAACAAATAAAACAGGAGCACCCCATGGTGATGTGCTAGGTCTAATGAAACCTTTCTCTAATAAATCTTGCAATTGCTCCTTCAACTCTAAAAGTTCAATTTGTGCCATTCGATAAGGGGGTTTTGAAATTGGCTTAGCATCAGGAACTAAGTCAACAGTAAACTCAACTTCCCGATCTGGTATTATTCCAGGCAACTCATCAGGAAAAACATCAGGATACTCATTTACCACTGGCACATCATTAATCTGAACAGTTCCTTTATTTTCAACGACGTGTGCAAGGTAACATTCATTTCCATCTTTTACAAGTTTCTCGGCCTCTTCATATGTTATCAAAAGTAAGGGTTCATTCTTGTAAACAAACTGAAAGTCTTTCTGAAAAGAAACTTCTTTAGCTCTACAGTCAATCTTATCATGGTAAATAGAGAGCCAATCCATACCCAGGATAACATCAAACTCTACTAGAGGTAGAACAATAAGGTTTGCAAGTAGGTTCTTTCCACAGATAAGGATAGGAAGATTCTTATAAATTCTTTTTGCCTCGACACTTCCCCCAGGTGTTTTTACCAAAAGTTTAGGAGTCATTTCTTGAGATGGTATTCCCATTTTACTAGAAAAGGTCTCAGAGATGAAAGAATGTGTAGACCCCGAATCAAACAACACACTGGCATAGTCTGAAAAAACAAACAAAGTACCTGATACGACTTCATTTGATGGCCCGACATCCGCTGAAGTAGTTGCAAAGGATTTCACCACCCCTTTCTGCTTGTAGTCTAACTGCTTCCCATCACTCAAGCTCCTTGTCGGACACTCGTTTGCATAGTGACCCATCTCATTGCACTTAAAACATTTCACTAACTGTAAATCAAATTTGTTTTTACCTTCACCTTGATCCTTTTCAGTGCAATCACGAGCCTTATGTCCCATCTTACCACATCGGTAGCACTTCCCAGAATTCAGAAGACATTCCCCAGCATGCCTTTTGCCACATTTATCACAAACTGGAAACTTAGTTCTCTTACCATCAGACTTCTTTGAAGAATTCTTACCTTTCTCCTGCCACCTCGGTCTCTTCTTCTGCTGGTTGTTATAGAACACTTGGTCATCGGCAAACTCCATTTCCACCTTCTCAGCACATCGAACAAGCTTTTCATAACTTTTAAACTCTCGAGAAGCTAATGCCCTTCGATACTTTGGCTTTAATCCTGAGTAAAAACGATTGATTTTACTATCAAGGTCCCGGATAAAATTGGGAGCATACCTTGCCAATCGAGTGAACCTTTCTTCATAGGCAGCCACTGAGTCTTCCTCTTGCCTCAATTCCAAGAATTGCTTTTCCATCCTAAGTCGAACAGCCTTAGGAAAATACTTCTCAAGAAACATACCTTTGAAATCATCCCAGTCAAGAGCATCAATCTCATCGGCTTCCCTGATATTTTTAACCATAGACCACCACTGATCTGCTTCACCCTCCAAACGGTAAATAGCAAGACTAACCTTTTGATTGTCTGAACACCCCATGACATCAAAAATCTTCTCCAGTGCTTTAATCCATCCTTCAGCTTGCACAGGGTCAGATGATCCTCTGAATGATGGTGGATGTTGCCTCATGAAATGTTCCACCACTGACATGTTCCTCTGCGGCTGATCTGGCTGATCTCGTGCATGGATACCACCACCATTTATCGCCTGAGTCAACTGCGCCATTACTGCAACAAACTGTTCAGTTCCAATTCCGACCATTTCTGGATGCTGATTCGGAAGGTTATTTCCTTCTGTATGCCTTCCAAGCACTGCTTCCCTGTTTCCTCTGCGGAAAACCATTCTGAACAAACATGTCTTAGATGAAGCAACATGGTAATCTTTAAATGCTATATCATTTTGAAAAAAAATATTTTTGGATAATCATTTTAATAGAATTCTAATTCCTAATGTTATCTAAACCGACCTCTGATACCAACTATAAGGCCCCAGCCTTAAACCTTACTTAATCTTGAGTTATTACAAGATTACACGTTGAGGATCTTTTCGGGTTTAGAGTTTTAGAGAATTAGATCATAAAACTTGCATTACATTCCACATATAAACAAAGTGGTTACATAAATATAGTATTCTTCATTCCCATCAATGGAACAGATTTAAAATAAAACATGGATTATTTCTTGACACATCCTTGACTCTATCATCTTATCATGTACCTTTCCCTTGACCTGTGAAAAACATTTCAAAAACTTGGGATGAGCATAAAAACTCAGTATGGGTTATAAAAAAAACATGGAATGGAAACATGAGTTCATATATAAATAAGAATGAAATCATACTTTACCCATAAAACATAGGCACTTTAACATACCTCATAAAATCATGAATAAATCATAGAAATCATAATATGTAAAGGTAACTTGAGGCATTCATAACATTCTTACGTAGGGGGTAACCCTCTTGGTTACGTTTGGAATACCCATCACAGTATATTCCCTAAAATCTCTTCGGAGAAACCTTAACGTTTCACTCCTTCGCGTTACCCAATGCATTGGAGAGCTATAACGGGCTCACCCGCCCTTAGTTTATCACGGAACCACCCGTCTTCATAATAATGCCCAAGAACCATAACATAATCATATCACATAAAACATGCATAATGGAAACATAACATTTCCACATTTCAATCACGAGATATCAATACAACACATTGTTATAAAAACATTATGAAAACCATTTTCAATACCAAAGTAAAACATGGTATTTATTTTTCTTTTTAAAAAAAAGGTATGGCTTGTAGAGGAAGCCAAAACTCAAATAACGGTTACGACGGCGGAGAAGTCGTTGTCGCCGCATACGTACGACAAAAACATTCCCTTTTGTCGTTTAGTAAACGCTTCGTATAAAAAAGATTCCTTTTGAGTAAACGTAAAAGTCAAAGGGGTTTATACACCGTATAAAAGAAAGTTGTGTATAAAATAAAATATGCCTCAACGAAAGGAGATTGAGACGAAGTCCCATACCTCGTATCCGACTTGACCCGACCGTTCTTTAAACTCCTGAATAATAAACTTGAGTTAATCTCTACTTGCTTATGAATCTTTTTCAAGTTCATTATTCCTTTTATACCATGTTATGAACATCATGTAATCATTTAAGTTAATAATGTTCATTTTGTCGGTATTTGGTTCTTAAGTCAAAAATTGACTTCTTATACTTACATGTTGTTAATTTGGTCAAAGGTTCATTATATCCAGAATGGTATTCATTATGTAGATATCATATATGTCATATATATCCAGTACATACATTCATTTATAATATTACATCACATTTAGAGGTAAGAAATGAAATGCACCGTTCATGGAGACGGTAAGCCGTACGTACGCATGAACGCTACTTCCATTTCTATTTCATATTTTCTGGAATGGAATCATAATGATATAAAAGTATATTATAATTCCAGTATAACAACATAATTAATATCATTAACTTTATCCTTTACACATCCCACATATGGTATTAACGAATCAAATCACTTTTAGGGGGCGGTAGTCCGCACTTCCTAAAATGAAGATATCGTGTTTTACCCATAATGGAAACCATAAAGGTATGCCCAAAATGAAAAAACAGAAGCTTAAGGAAAACATAAACATATAATATATCATATATAAAAAATAGTGACATCATAATGGCCACCTTTGAAGGTGTTAAATGAGTATTGAACAATCATCGTTTCGGGAGGCAGAATTTCGCCATCCACGGAAACCGTATGTTCTTTAACCATTTGATGTAGTTGTGTGAGATTGTAGCTCAAATATATCTTATAACAACATCCTAGTATATTGAAGATACTGGTGTTGTTACAAAAGAAGTAAATAAAAAGAGTTTAGGGGGTCGGAGAAGCAAAATAAAACAAATGAACATGAGAGAATGAAATACCTTAAAAAGTGTAACTTCTTTTGGTTTGAGCCTAAAGGCTTCCTTTGAAAGGATTCTGCCCAAAGGGAATCCTCTAGGATGAGGAGAGGGATGTGGAGAGAGCAAATGGGCAGGGGTTGGCCGAGCCAATGGCTTGAAGAGTGTGTGAAATGAGGTAGAGGTGGGGGCCTTTTATAAGGGGAGAGGACGGGCACTTTTGGAAAGTAAAGAAACATTACATTATTTGAAAATGTGTTTCGGTTTTAAAAGGTCCCACATTGATGGAATTCGTGGATAAGGTGATAAGGCATCGAAATCCATTCATCCAATTGGTTTTGGACATGTGTAGTTCATAGATTTTATTTTATCTTTCCATTTTATTTAAATCGTCAAATAATGATGTCATCACTGCATCATTATTATGTCGTAAATAATTAAGTTTATTTAATGTCTAAAAATTATAAAAAAAATACTATGATATAGTAAATCTCTTTATCTTTCCAATGACTATTTATAATCAAAATTTGGACTTGTATAACCCCACTTAAAAATTGTTTTAGTAAAACAATTTATGTTACTGTCATTTTCACTTTAACATTTAATAAAAAGTAATTTATGTTATTTCCCAACAAAAGTGGATACATGGGGTCCCCAAGTTAGGCCATGACTTGTCTTGGTCGGCCATGACACAACCAATGAGGTTGGGACATGTGTCTAGGTCATTTTATATTATTAAAGCATTATTTATACATTAAACTACCCTAATTACCACTAATCGCGATTAAGAACTTAATAAGTTACTATTCACCAAAAAATTATTTTAATCTCATTGAACCACATTTTACTTCTTAATGACAACCATGTATGTCGGATTTTCAAAATTCAATACACATTAGTGGTAAACTTTCATTTAACTGAAAAATCAGTTTGCTTGATTACCACTTAGTGGTTTCACTATTCATCAAAATTGAAGTTTTTCAGAAAATTACCAAAAATTCACTCTAAGCTATATTTGATATTCCGAATTCAAAAATGAATTCTATTTTACAAAATTCAAATCATATAAGTCACATTAATTAATTTAATAATTAATTCCCGCTGCCAGAGCAAATAGCGTGTTTTTACAAAACAATAAGTATCAAAAGATTGACACCAGTTTAAGTCTAATTTCAAATCGAAATTGATTCCAATGACCACCATTGGATAAAATGGTAAAAATATATTCTAATTTCACTTCAAAACCAATTCAAAACATAATCTAATCATATAAATAAATTAGATTAAAAAGTAGTTTTGATGTAAAATGCAGTATTCTTCACTATTCATTTAAAAATGAACATTGTCAGAAAATTACCAAAAATTCACACAAGGTAAATTTTGATGTCCCAATCATAAAGGATAAGTTTATTTTGACAAACATAGTTTATAAAATTGTCAAAATATAGATTCAAAAATGGTTTTCCATCAAAAGGCACTAAAACAATCCTTTAAGAATATTAGTGTATTCCATGCATAAGATTGTATTTATTTTCATTTTAAGCCTCTAAAACACTATCTTTATCATTAATAGACATAGATAAAAAAATATCTATTATTCAT
This sequence comes from Viscum album, assembly GCA_963277665.1. NCBI lineage: Eukaryota > Viridiplantae > Streptophyta > Magnoliopsida > Santalales > Viscaceae > Viscum > Viscum album. The sequence continues at coordinate 332,483,231 of OY728157.1, read as the reverse complement.
TACTTACTTGGGATGTTACAATCAGTGATTAAAAACATTGTTTTTTAGAAGGTGTTTTTGGTGAACCGACGTGAAGATGGTCGGGACCAGTTGATGGTGGGATTGAAATTCATGGAGTCTTCATAAGTACCATTCCTTTGAAAGGATTAATGAACACGCAGTTCAAGATGAGTGGTTTTGGGGAATACACTCTAGGCTTCCCGGAGGGGATCTCATGGTCGATACTTGCTTAAATCCAACATGAGTCATGCTCTGTGTGAGAAACAAGAGATAAAAAAGGCATGATGATCATGTCTCAAAAGGTACATCCATTTTAAGTGGAGTGGGGATTATACATATTTAGTGGCCCAAATAAAAAAATTGGTCTTACACATGGTCCAAAACTCGGAGATGAAATATAGGCTTACGCATGCTACACATCCCTATGAGGTGATGGAGATTGGGACTTATTCCAGGAGAGAGGCCCGGGTGGTGACAAATCCTAGCGGGAGAGGGATTTGGTACCAAGGAAGAAAGGCTGAGTAGGGGTGCTACCTCTTGCAGTAAAATATATGGGAATACACAAGGGTGGATTCCCTTTCCCTGCAGATAGGAGCTACCCCAATAAATAGGATCTCATTCCATTTGAGGAATGATCTCACTCTTGTGGAGACCAATGGGCATAGAGAATGTCCAAGATAGGGAACCCCATATACGAGGCACTGGGTGAGGTCACAATTTAACATCATGTGCTGAGGATGATGGCACATGGCAGTATAACATCTTGCAACTTGAATTAGGTTGGTGCACTCTGCACCCCTTGGACTTACATAACCAATACATGTTTGCCCTTGGGGGAAGAAGGGAATTGGTAATGACGTAGTGAGTGGTGTTATGAAGTTATCCTTTCGGGGGTCTACATTATCGTGGCTATGTGAGGAAGCAATATATATTTGAGTGCCTATGTGAAATGAATGAGGTGAAGCAACGTAATGGGATGTATCGTCCAAGGGACTATGATGTTACATCGTGTATACCAGAAGACCCACACAGGAAAATGAGTTACAATGAAAAGGTGTTCATAGGTAGAATCCTTGTGAAGCTCTAGTGCTCTATGAAATGGAGGGGATTCGTGAAGGGATGTGGATCGCGAAGTGAAGTCACCTAGGCTAGGCATAGGGCATAAGTACATATGGGGGGAGCTTCACAAAGTGGAAAGTCATTCGCGAAGAAAGGGGGCCTCGTAAAGCAAGGTGTGGTGAAGCAATGTGCTTTGCAAAGCACAGTGACCTGACAGTAGTATGTGGGCCACTGGTGTATAAAGGGTTTTTCACAAATCATAACTACATCGTGATGACTCCAATCTCTACGGGGATCACCTTACTTCATGAAGTCACATGGGCATCATGAATGGTATCCCAGTCGGAAGAGGGGTTGAATTAATGCAAAGGGGGAGGTACATCAAAATGAAACAGTACCTTAGGAAGGTCATGGTTCATGTAGCAAGAAGTGATTTGTGATTTAAAAGATAATAAAGTGGATGTTCGGATAATCCATCCATTGGGCATGAGGGGAGATCTATATTTATAGGCAATAGTGTATGTGAAGCTGAACCTGCTGGGTGCGAAGACAGAGTTTGTTCTGCAGTGGGTCGCAAACGTCAAACTTGTTCGCAGAGCATCCCGCCTCCTTGCTCCTGAGTAGGGTTGTGAATGACAATGTCGTTCATGGAGTGTCCCTCCTGCTTACTTCTTAGTGGGCATGGATCCATGGGGCTTCATGAACGGTCTTTGCGACGTAGCCCCAAAGAATTCCATTTTTTTCTTATTAATCTCATATTTTGGCTTTATTAATCATTTCATCATAGTATAACAATAAAGGATCTCTCGATATATATAAAATATTTTGGGACTAACATTTATAAAATTTCATAAAAAACCAAGAAAATATTCATTCAATGAGTTATTTTTTAAATTATAAGAACTATAAAATTTAGAAACAATATAGTGACATTATCATTTTACACATATTAATATATGATTTTATTCCTACCTATATATTAAAAAACTGGCGGTAAAAAATTATAATGTACTTGAAAAAATAGGTACATAATTAGAAAAAATTCAACTATAAAATAATATCATTTTGTGTATCTTATTAGTGATATATTAAATAACTTTATCATTCTATAATTGCATTGTATAACCAAATGAATACATAGAAAGGTTAGATGTCAAAAAAACCTCTTAAAGTTAATATAAATGGGAATAAATCATGACCAATGAGTTAAAAAGAAAAAACATGATAACATAAGATGCGTGGACTCGGAAAAAAATAGTGAAGTACCACATATTTAACATGGTTGATGTGATCATGTATATATATTAATTTGGATGTAATATAGAACTTGAAGTAATCATGAATCCAGGATAACTTCCAACATTATTTCACTTATTCAAAAAGTCCAATAATTGGTTACTTTCACACACTAATCCCATACATGATATCTCACAAAAGTATAATATTTGTAAAATTCAATGGAAAGATATCTAAAAAACCAATCATATCATATTCATTATTATATTTTCCAAAAAAGGACTAAATGATTTGAAATAAACATAAGTGATACCCATGGAATGAAATTGTTTTCGTACTCAAATCATTATTCATAACCCAAAAACATATCATAATGGTATCCACGAATGAATGGATAAAATATTTTATGGGAAATAACAAAAAAAATTATGTCATGTAACTATTAATTATGTCCAGATGAATTGAATACGTAATATGAATGTTTAAGAAACATTAGAAATTAGAACATAACAGCAATTTAAGAAATATTTTTAAAGAGGTGTTATAAATGAAAAATAAATAATTTTTTTTTTAAATAGAAATGAACTAAAATAATTACTCATTATAATATTATGTTATTTTTAATCATGTATATGCTATTATAATATTTTATGGAGTTTAATTAAAAATGGGTAAAAAATGGAGAAGTTCACATTAATTGGCCTTACAAATAAAGATTAGTTGAGAAAAAGGTCATGTAAAAACAAATTTTCCCTATCAGAGAAGGATTAATTTATATTGATTTTTATTTGGTACAAAATGGAATTTATAATAATTTTATTATATTAGTTTATAAAAACATTGTACTAAGGGGATATATAGTGGAACCTTAATAAGAACATAATGGTTTAGAGAGATCACTTACTTTATGTACAAATGTGATATACACATTCACTTAATTTTATTTATAATAAAATTATATTCATTAATTACTAAATTCATAAACTATTATATATGTTTTTAATTAATATAATTATACTAATATTATTTATGAGAATATCTTTATGTTAGAATTTCTATTTTTTATTCAAAGAGCGTCTGTTTCATTGTTTCATGGTCGGTTCACATGTGTAAAAGTATTGAAATTCTTATAATGTTGTAATTATTCTATAAATGTGAAATAATATTGTATTAATTTACTAAAAAAAAATAAATTGTCCTATATATAAATTTATATTATATCCATAGGTAAATTCATTTCGGAAAACATTAATGATAAATTTTTAATTAATTTTATAATGTTTTATAACCGTCATGAAATATTATCATTATAATTATAATTATGTTTAAATGAATTAGATAAAAAATGTGAAATAAGATATAATATACATATTAAAATACAGATTAACTATAATAATTATTTTATAATGAGAATTGATAGTGGTAAGGGAAAAAATCATTTTCCATGGAGATTGTTTACAAGAGTAATTCAGAAATAATATTCATTTTTTGGAATAAGAGGTTTTGAGAAATGAGGTGGACATAATCTATTTTATTATAAATATAAAATTCAATTATATAAAATATTCATGTGTTATTATGAATTTATTGATGAAATAGGCAAGGATACTTTTGAGGAATAAATGAAATTAAATGTATTTTTTGAGAAAATTTAATCTTGAATATCACCTCTTGGATATAGAAAGCTCTTAGACATTATATACAGGATTAAAAAGGGAATTAGGTAGAATATTTATATTCTAACATGTGTATATGGTTTTTGGAGAAGGGTCTGTGATGGTGGTAATTGTAGGTTTGAGGAGAAAGGCATATCTGTTTTTTATTTTCAGTAGTTTATTATTTTGGATCATGACTATCAATATTATTGATTTTTATAAATATATTCAAAAATTATTTTATATAGTACAAACTAATGTGTTATGTCATCACCCCTGAATAAACATTTCATGATTTTTTCTTATAATGTTATATATTGTAAATTATAATATTTCACTATTCTTCAAAATTCAACTCTTTTATAAAATTTCAAAAAATCCCCATAACCAATTTTTGACAATTATTATTCTAAATAAAATCCATTTTATGAAAATAAACATCTTTAAATGTGAAATTTAATTTTTCAAATCAAATCATCATTTATTCAAGAGATAATAATTTAAATATTATATGTAATTGTTGAAAGTTTAAAAAATTAATTAATGTCGAATAAAATTATTTTATAACTAGAAAAAAACATAATACAAATTCTGTAACCTTATTTTATGAATTTTAATTTTGTTTTAAATTATAATATTAATTAAAATTTTTCATATAAATATTTATGTTTTAAAAAAATAACCGTACAAAATTTATGATTTTTATAACATATATTAACATATTACATGATATAAATTTATCATATTTTAAATTATAAGATTCATATATTTTAAGTAAACATTAATAGGTGAGGTTTCTATTCTAATAACAATACTACTATTCCAAATGGGTATATTACAATTAAAATGGTCAAGTTAATACTCCAATGATATAGATTCCTTAATTGTTATAAATTCAACTTATTTAATTCATTATATGATCATAAATATTCTCTATTATGGTTAAATATAAATTCTTTTTTTAAATCAATATTATATTAATAAAAATATATTTTATTTCCACATCTTTGTTAACGAGTGTGGTCATTCTAGTAGATCAACTAGATATAAATTTCCATATTATCATATTTATTATCAATTAACCTTTTTAATATTTTTCATATTATATTCTTATTTTATAACTAATTAATCATAGTTCAATTATGATATTTATTATTTTATTATAAGTTTTATTTTCATAGCAATTGAAAACACATCTATAAATTTCTAGGTCATTACACTCATCCACCCCTATGAAATTTTTCCATTGAAATTTTATTTTATACAGTATGGTGAAAATTATGAGGCTATATATCCTTTATTGCTTCCTTTGGATACCATGATACCTCATCATACATATGGTTACTCCATTATAAATTTACTAGGAATGTGGTTCTCTTCCATAAAACCTTATCTCTACGGTCTAAACTCTTCACCAACAACTTCTCAAAAGAAAGATAGTTTCAAATTGTACCACCTCTATGCAGAGTACATGTGAGGGATCTAGTATTTACATCTTGAAGAGGGATACATGGAATTAAAAATGTACTTGAGAATCCTATGGTGGATGTTCTAATTGATAGACCATAAATTTCACCTAATAACGAATCTCAAAGGGGATGATGTACCGGGACTTATCTTTCATTTAATTCCAAACATCAAAACTATATTCCATGGAGATATGAGGATAAATAACTTGTCTGATCCTTAAAATTTATGTCACATCAACGATTATTTTTATAAAACTTATATCAAATTTCTGCATCTACAATATTATGTTTGATGGTTTTCAGTTTTTCTTACATACAATTGAACACAGGAAGCCCTAATAGCATACATTTATCTACATTATCCCATCATGCATGTATTCTATATGATTTTTTATTTAATTATTCATATTGTTCAATTTGGATGCTTGAGAAAAAACTATTATTGTTGGATAAAATCATCAAAAGAAGTGGTTGAACCCATCCTCTTTAGAATACAATTGAGCATGGTCCTAAAATGTATTCCAGTGTCTAAGTATTTCTCTTAAATTGGACATTAATTTATGGATGATTAGATATACTACTGTTCAACTCATTATTTTGAGAATATTGGATATATTTTTAGTACTTGTAAGTAAATGTAATTTTATAATTGGATATAATCAATAATAGATTTCCATTCAACTTCAGAACTACTTTCTGGCATGTCTATGCATGTTGGTGGATTGAGAAGTCATACAGATTCATAATAAGGTAAATTGTATTTGTAAGAAGATCCAAAATTACCCATGTACTGTTATTTCATTATTATGACTTCATATTTCCATTGAAAATGTTCATAATAATGTTTTCCAATTTTAAGGTAGTTATGGGTAATATATGCATCATACATTTGTAAATTTTCATTTTAGAATTTTATTTCTAAAATAAAAATCACATTGATATATATTATGTGATATGCTTCTTCATATTTTTCTACTAATAGTTCCCAAAAATATCTCAATACAAATTTGTTATCGATGGGTGAGTTGAGAAGGTTGAGCAATGCACCACATTCAAAATCTCCATCATTATCTCAAGTAATTATGGTACACATAGTCTTGACCCAATTCATAGGAATCATTCCAAATTTTTTTAAATTCAATTTACTTCCCATTTTTTATAGATTTTATATTTTCCTATTCTGCCGGATCATCTCTTTGAGAATTAGTTATATTCTCTATACTATATGGTTATTAAATGTTTTGAGAATGGAATTGAAATGTTTCTTCTATTATACATAACATTCCCATCTTTTGAAATTAGGATAATTGGATCATTCTCAATTTAAATTATTGATAATGATACATGATCCTTTCTACATAGATAATCTTTCATTTTTTTTATTTTCTATAATGGGTGTGTATTTATCAGTTATAATCCATGATGTGTTCTAACAATATTTATTAGTTCATATAAGGATCCTTATATGTGAATATATATTTTAGGCTCTTATGATCAAAATATATCTCACAACTATCGCCATATAGATATATATGAATAATATTCTCATCGTTATGATAAAATCAAAAACTACAGATCATGCATGAGATATGTGTTTTCATGAAATTTTAGATTCAATGATTCTTAAACTATCACAATACCATATTTCATAAGTGCACAACTTAATTCCTTATCTAGATAATCACCGTATACCACATAATGATTACCACTTGTGGGTAGTGTGATAATATTTTTGTGAACAACATCTTTTAAAATATATGAATAAATCATTACATTAATTTTTCGATAAAGACATTAATCCCTTCTGAGTATGATTGGTTAATGTGGTTTAAAATCATTATATGTTTGTCAAATTTTTCTATAACACCCATGCATACAAGGAGAATTATATCTCTATTACTAATTTTTTCATTGTACATTCCTAAATTACCTTCATTTTATAATGTTACACATACAAACCATTTCTGTTGGTAACATACCCCGAGAATGGTACAACAGTGATCTAGAACTTAAATTTAATATACTTCTAATATACATTCTCCATAAAAAAAGTCATTATCACAGTATTCAAATACACATCATTTTCCTCCTTTCCCTTTTAGTATATCAAAATATCATCAATGAAGTATATAACAACATTGTTAGGTTAATCCATAAGGAAATAATTAATTATTTCAATAAAATATGATTGGTTTTAAGTGAGTACGAAGGAAATTCTTATGAAATCATTTTTTCTATTGATCAATAAGATGAAAGTATCATGAAAATTAATACTATTCATATTTAATTAGTGATATCAAAATTAAATGTCTAGCATAGAGAAATAGGTTTTTCCACATTTTTGATCAGTAAATTCATCTCAAAATGGTAGGGGATAATTTTTTATATATCATACATTTTTATTATTGAAGATAATAAATGTAGACGCACAACGACCTATCCTTTTTAATGATGAAGAGAATTGTCACACCACATGGTGATTCATTCGAGTGAATAAACCACTATCAAGATTCTATTACAAATTATTATTTAGTTATTCCATCTCAATGGTGACCATAATATAATGATTATTTGATATGGGTACTTTTATATGTATATAATAAATTGAGAATTCAAACACAAGATTAATTGTAATAGAGTGAAATGTTTTAGGGAACATATATTTGTATTCCCTCATAATGGACATGTATTCAAGATTAACCATCTCATTTTTTAAATAATTTGAGCTATATTTTTATTCTCATAAGACAACATTATCAGAAATTGAGATTATGATTTTGATGGGCATTCATCATCCTCCTTACACGAGTATAGAATTGGTAGAAGCCTTAGTAAATGAAGAGTGATATAACTCTCACATCAATTGATGTCCAATTTTAAATATTAAAATCCAATACATTCCCAATATTGCATCAAAATCCATGAATGGTAATAAGAAATCATTTAATGGACGTTTTAGTGGACAAACACTTATTATGGAGGAGTAATATACCTTAGATACAGTATTATCCTAGTACTATTTTCTCAGAAATAACTAAACCATCATAATTTTTGGTAGACTTTAAATAGTTTTACTAAACATTTAATATATAAAATAATTAATAGATATAGAATGTAATAGTAAATTCACAATTCCTGAATTAATCACTAGTGTACATGTCACCTCATCACCATTTTGATCTATATATGTAGAAGTTATTGTCCAATCTCTTCCTTGTTGACGTGGAGGTTACTATTGTATATTGACCCTAGCTACACTCAGATTTAGTCATTATATCATATAGTTATTATTATCTGTTCTTTTTAATAAATCCAAAATATGAATATTGTTCATATGAAAATTATTTTACAATTCCTCAATAATGGGATTATTCATTTTACTTCGTTATTAACTAGGTTTGTTCCCCACTTCACAAACATTGATCACCTTCTAATTCCCTTTAGTTTATATCTATAATACTTCTTCCCACACATTTTACATCTATGATTTTTAGTTTTCACTATTCTATAATATTTTTCTGTTGGGCCTCTTGAAAAAAATAACATCTTATTCTTCATTATCCTCTCTCACAACACCACTGATAATCCCTGATATCCATCTCAACATTATGTCCACCGTGAAAATAAAATTCATAACTAGAAATTTCTCGATTGGATATGTAATTTTGTATAATAATTTTAATCCAACTAATGAATTGGTTAGACATGACTTCAATGATGATAACAAAACTAAAACCAAAAAATAAAATCCTTGTGATGATGCCCTCGTATTCTATGATAAAATCATATTTGATTATCATCAATCTAAGGAAATACCTCTATATATTATGATGGACTGTTTGGGGTAAATATTCATTGATGTATATCATAATGATTTGTTACCATTTCAAGGATTCAATTTCTCCCTTATAATTGTTTTTAATAGTTTCCAACCATAATCAGATTTACCATCTTAATGATAGGCATCCGATATGATTTTTCATTCTTCTGAGAAATGAAGGATATATATTTTCGTTATTATAGAGTTAATATATAGTTTATTGATGAGGAGAAAAAATCCAATATATATAGGGGATATTGTCACATGAATTATTCTACTACAATTTGATAATTCTTATAGGAATAATGAAATTCCACATGATTCAAATTATTATTCATAACATGATCCAGTAATGCTAGTACTATCGTGATATTCTAGGCACTAGTTCAAATCATGTTTTTCATCTCATTATGGAAATCATGAATTTTTTCATCGCCTTAATTATTGAAATGATATATCTTAATTTCTACAATTAACTATGAAAATTGAAAAAATTAGATGATTCAATACCACATAATTGATCATATAAAAAAGAAATTAATGATCCTAAAATGATAAAATTATCCTCGGAATGTATATCATAAATTGTAATTCTTAATGATTTAATATTGGTTATCCCTGGTGATAGAATTTTACCTTCTGTTCTAAATAAGGGTTTCTAGTCATAATCACCCATAATATCTGCAATGTATTATGAAACCAAATAGAGAGAGGCTACCCTTTTACATATATTATTACACTGTATTAAGATTAATTATCCATAAAATACAAAAAAACTATTAAAATGTATAATATATTAAAAATAAAAGGTATATAATTATATATCATTTAAATTTGATAAATATTCATTTTTTAATGTTTTTAATTAGTTAATAACTCCCTTAAAGCTCCAATATCTTCACATGATTACATCAGTACTATATATATAAAAGGTATGAAGAGAAAAACCCCACTTAAAGAATATGTATGGGAATAAATTATATCACTTGAGTTACATGGTATAACATGATAACATAAAAGAAATGGATCGTGAATAAACACACTATAGTATAGAATATTGATCATGGGTTCATGAAAAATTAAAAAATTGGGATTTTGTTTCAACATATAACATTAAATAAACATTATTAAAGTATAACATTCAAGACTATATAATATCATGGAAAAGTATTTTAATGGATTTGGTATACTCCCTAATATCATATATGACATATATGAGACAAAAAAATTAACCAATGCATTAGATCACAATCTAGGCTTACCCATCAGAACATGTTCATGAATATGTGTTCCACATAAATAATAAATCATATGGAATAAAAAAATAGGATACCCTTTGAATGAAAAGGGTTTTTGTTGAGACAATAAGGTTCTCCTTATGAATTTTCCATTCCATCTTATTTTAAAAATCACAAACACCTTATAGTTATGAAAATCGATATTTTACTTCAATAAGGAAGAATTTATTCTTTATAAAAATTTACCCTAATCTTATATTTTCTTATACTTATCAATATTTTTCTTGACTAAAAAAACAGGATTCATATCCAAAACCCCGGAATCATATAATGTCATGAATTGGAGTATTCTATTTTTAGGATCCGAATTCTGAATCTGAACTGTAATGAAGTTCCACTCCGAATTCTAGATGCGATCTTTCTGGAGTTCAACTCCGAACTGTAATAAAGATCGACTTCGAACACCTATGAAGTTCGACTTTGAACAATCATGAGTTAGAATCTGAACTCTAATGAATTTAGATTCCGAACATTCATGAGTTCGACTCTGAACAGTTATTATGTTTGACTCTGAACTTCTACTAGTTAGACTTCGAACTCTATAAGTTCAGATTCTAAACTCTGGTGAATCCAGACTCTGAATTTCATTATAAATGCAGACTCCATACTTCCACAGAATTCATGTTCTGAATTCATATAAAACAGAATCAAAATATCCTCTTTATTATAGACTCTGAATTCCATTTTTGTTAGACTCAAAACTTTTATTTTCTTACATTCTGAATTCTGGTTCTTCATATTCTTACACTTGTTTCATTATAAAACAATGTTGTGCATTCAGTTATACATGTTTTGTTATAAAACGATGTCATCCATTCTATTTCTATCTAACCGTTGGTTGACTGACATGTGTACAGGTCCCTCTGAATTTTAAGGAAAATATGACCATTGGAAGATGAACCCGATCATTCCAACCGAGCCTATAAATAGGAGCTCATTTGAAAGAGCTCGATACTACTGAAAACGAGTTGACCACTCTAGAGACCATACGATGTTAAGGTGATTTATAGAGAGAGAATCTTTTCATGCTTTGTGCGTACTGAACCACTCATTCAGATTGCTTTGTGAGACTCAAAATTTTGGTGATTACATTCGAGGTCTTCCAGGGATAGAAAGACAGAGGTTCCAACTACCTTGATGTTTGAGGGCTTCCTTACTGAGGAAGACAGAGGTTCCAACTACCTTGATGTTGAGGGCTTGCAGGGATAGCAAGACAGAGATAAGGTTCTTCGTATCGAGGGCATACCCTGGTGTGGGTAAGACAGACTTTCTTGAAAGTATAAATCAAGGGACCTTTATCCAAGGTTGTTGAATACCCTTCTATTTGGGTTAAAAGATTTATATCATGTAACTAGTAGTCTTACTACTTTTTTTCTACTGCATTTTATATTGTAAGGAATGTATAACATTATTGTATTTCCTTACACTTTTACTCTGATTAGTTTAGGTTCTATACACTTTAATGTAGAATCTCATATTGTAAAATTTGGTTAAGTATTAATTTTCAGATCCATATTTCTGGAACCTATTTTCGGAATTACTTTCCAGTTTCAAGCAAGTCCATAGAACTAAAAGTTTGTAACTTCATTCCTTGTTCCAATTTCTAATTGGGGATAGAGTTGTTGTGAATTTTCATAGTTTAACATTGTTAAAATTAGAACTTTTCTTGTTTTACCGAAAATTTTACAGTGTACAATTGACCCCCCCTCTTTTATATTGAGCATCTACATCTATATTTCGATCCTAGAGTTTTAATATCATGTTACACGGCATATGAAAAAGAAACATCTTAACAGTATACATGAAATAAGGGAAAAAATAATCTCAAGAAAATAATAAAATAAAAATATGAATAGATCAAGAATAATAATGTAAAACTAATGCAAAATCATGAGAAATAGTGTATATGAAAGTTTTTAAATATTTCACGTTAATGTGATTTAAGGGTAAATATTAAAGATATATTATAGTTGAAAAAAGAATAATTAGTTATATAAACCAAAAAATGAACTTAAATAGTTTTTAATGATAAAAATAAATTCTGTAGAAAAAATATATGCATCCTGAAACTATTTATGGAGTGTACATAAACATGGGTAGGAATCATATATGACCTCCTTAATTTGTCTTTCTAACCAAAAGTAATTGGGAAAGGAATATTTTACTCACTCCCATTTACCTACAAAAGAACGATCAATTTAACTGGATACATACTTTTGAAAAAAATATGTAGAATTTAAAGGAATTATATTAGATGAACAGAGAAATAAATTTGGGTAAATAGATATAAATTACCTGATAAATGTAAAAATGGAGGGTCTAAGAGATCCCTTACCTTATGTCCAAATCTGTTGTTCCCCTGCACATATTGTTGCAGATAATGTAATTTGATTAATTAATTTTATAATTTTGAATCTACTATATATGTATTTTAATAATTTTATTTTATTTATGTACAGTTATAACTATATCAATGAGTTTTAATGACCAATAACACAGTTATTTGATAAATTGTTTCATGGTTTCATTATCATTTGACTAGTGAAAAACTGTGGTAGTTATTATAAATTTCAAACTATACTCAAAAAGATAAATTATATAGTATTAACAAACTTATATTGTTTTAAATGACCATTTATATCATTTTTTTATTGGGTAAAGGGATGATAAATTTGATAAAACATTAATAATAATCATTTAGTTTATTTTGATGGGTTTTCTTTCCATTATATACTAGTTTAATTTTATTAAATTTATGTTTATATATAATAGTGACATATCATAAAAAAATATATTATATACATATTTAAATAGGTTTTAGTCAAAATAGTCGATTTATTACAATCATTGAAGGTGATAATGGATGACAACAAATCATTATCCACAAATATGGTTAACCACCATAATTTGGTACAGCCTTTTATTTATATAAGAGGGGATGAGAAATGAGAGGGAATGAAGATATTACATTAAAAATATATAATTATATTATATAAAAGATAATGGATATATTATTCCTTAATGGAGGAATGAGGTTAGGATAATCTAGAAAAATAAACGAGATTAAAAAAGATAGATTGAAAAAAATTTCTTCTTGAATATCACCTCCTTGAAAAAAAATCCATTAAAGAACATGTAATTGGTATTTTGGTGATACTAGTAGATATTAGAAGAGGTGGAGAGGGTTACAGTTATAATAGGGAAGACTATTGATTATATAAAATTCTTAAAATGTGTTCAGATAATGGGTGGTGAGTGTGGTATTTTTATGGGAGGGTATAGTTATTTTTTTATTATATTCATTAGTTTATTATTTTGGATCATGAAAAAATTTAGTGTTGATTATTAATAAAATATATAGTAAATGGTTTGGTGTATTAAATTTTGTTTGCACATATATCATCCATTCCTAAAAAATTATTGTATTTAGATTTAAATGTTAAATACTGTAAATTATCATATTTCACTATTATCCAAAAAACTGAATTATTTTAGAAAATTCCAAAAACAATACCCATAACCAATTATTACATGTAGATTCCAAAAAGTATATTCATTTTATTACAGAACATTTTATATATGATAATTTAAATTTATATATATATATAACAATTTTTTGAAAATTTGCTTATTTTAATATTATAATTTATTTTCCAACCATTATAAAATTTAGTTCCACATGCATAATATTATAAAACAATTATAAAAAATTAATATTAATTTATAAATAATATTTTAGTAACATTTTTTTATTTTAAATTATTATATTAATTATAATATTTTAATCATAATTTAACATTTTACACAAATACCAACATGTTATTTATCATTTTAAAACATTTATTTACATATTACATAATATAAATATAACATATCTTTAGTGTTAGATGTATAAATTTTATTTATAATTTCATAACTTTGGATCCTACTCTAACGAGAATAGTTTTTATTCATAAATGTTAGATTTCTATAAAAATGGTCATGTTACTAATCTAATGATATATGGTCCATAAATTTTATAGAAACTACTTATTTCATTCATTAACTATTAAATTAAATTTTAAATTAAGTATATGTTTACATATATCATTAAAATTAATATTTTATTACACAAATTATGTTTTATTTATATATCATTGTAATTAATTGTGGTCATTCTAGTTGATCGATCTGATCAAAATGTACCTTTTATCAATTTTTCTATTTATTGTCTTTTTCTAATATTTATAATTATTATTAAATTATTTTTAGAGTAATGGGTAATTCTATATTTATGAGAATAGTTATTTATCATTTATTCTATAATTTGAAGACAGAAAATTCCATTTATAAAATATATTTCTACTAAAAATTAATTTATATTTATATTAATCATAGATGAAAAATAAAGATAACAGTTATAGTGGTTGTAATATATATTCATTTGTTAAATGTTTTAAAAACACAACTGGTAAAAAAATACCATATTTGAAAAACAATAAAATTTACATGTTTTAAACAATTTATATAAATTAAAATATAGTTTAAAAGGTAATATAAACTACCATTTCATCATAGAAAATAATATAGATGAATACACTTTAATGATCATAAAAATGGAATAGAAAATATTCGCATTCAAAATAATAAACAAGGATGTAGTTTCTTAAAAACTATTAATTTTACCTTTTTATGTACCATATAGAAGTAAATAAAATTAAATAATGTAATCCTAATAATTAAATATATTAAAATAATATATATGTTGTCATCTTAATTAATATTGTCTAATTTCTGCAATTTTACTTATAAATATACTCAATCATGTAATGAAATGAGACAATAACATAAATAATTTACCATGTTGGTAACATTTGAATGAAAAGAAATTGAACTATATTATATGATATGGGTCCATAAATATAATGAATAACATGAATTAATATTTTAAAAATTAAATCATGGATTATTATGTACAACATAAAATTAAAGCATGGTGTATTACATGATTAATGTCCTAAAAAATGAGATTGACACAATGAAAATCTTGCAATGATCAGAATAGTTACTATTAAAATTAATACATGATGTGATTATATGATCATATATAAATAAACTACATTTATTAAAAACAATACATTTAAAATTATGCTAGTTATTTATATATAGTAATGGTATACAAAATTTAGTTATGATGTGTTATTACCTAGCAAATGGAAAAGAGAAAAGAAACCCTGAACCACATATACATATTTTATATGTATATCATTTAAATCTAGAATTATAAAACCAATTTATTTTTATAGTTTTTTATTAAACATTTCTATGTCTATTAATTTATAAATATAATATATATTTCTTATATTTAAATTATATATTTAGTTACTTATTTACTCAAATCGATGTTAGAGGTTTTTTGGATGCTAGGTTCATAACTAATAAATTAATATAGTAGGTTGAACTGAGTCAAAGGGATCTTTATTTCATCATATAAAAAATAATAACCACGAAAAGATTAATATTTTTATATTTCTTATATAATATTATATCCTCCAATGAAATTTTATCATGAAAAGAAAAATATTTCATCTCTAAGTGTGGCAGTCTGAAAAACCCATGGTTTATGTATCTACTTTTTTTGGATGGAATAAAATTGAATAAAACATAATAATTTCCAATATATATAGTATTAATTTTATATAAATCAAATAAATTGTTTAAATCCATTCCCATGACCAACCGTGAGAGGGTTTTTTTAACAATAATTTGCATTAATATGTGAAGATTGTATTCAGTACATACAAACCTACGATGATTACATTTTTATCAAAAATAATTTGTTAATGATATATGATATAATATATTTATGTAATAATAGTTTTTTCATAAATACAATTTATTTATAATTAATCCATAATAAAAACAATACATGAAAGGATGTGATAAGAAATGAAACTCATTTGTTTCCAAGGATGAAGTCTTCCCATATGCACCAATGATTGTTTACTTTCCCATTTTTCAAGAAACATAGACGAATAATGATATAAAGTTAAATTAATAGAATATAATTATATGTAAGATATTAATGTTATTATATTTGAATAATTACTATATAATTGATGTAGGTAAAAGTGTAATTAAAATGAAAACACCTAGTTTAGAAAATCACTATATCATTGAAGAAACTACTTCATATATATCTTTAAGAACCCTATAAATATTTATTAATAATTTATATATATATAATATATATATATATATAGAATTTAATGAAGGGATTTTATTAATGGGTTCTAGCTGAGTCGATCATGATGTGTGGGGAGGAAAGGAGAGGTGGTATACACATGTAAGATATGAGAGAGGAACCATTGGGACTGAAAAACATATTAAATTAATATAAATTAATTATATATAAAATTCACCCGAAATAGATAAATTTAAACTCTATGTTTAATATAATTTATATTAATCTCATCCAATAAAATATATATGTGTTTTTGTGATGTTTTAAACATTATATCATTGTTTTTACCTTAGTTATATATTTTATGAATAACTTCAAAAACAATGATTTTTAATCATTAATAGTCCAAGATAGTACAAATAAATGCACAAGTTACCCCTAAGTGTATAATGGTTAAATTAATGGGACATACATCATTCATTTGACTAATGAACTTATTTTGATTAATTTTTATTCATTTAATAAAATATTTTGTTAAATAAAATACTATTAAAATCACCATGAGAATATATAAAAAACGAATTTTATAAATTATCAATATAATAATATAATATATTTAATTGAAAAATTAATGAAACACCATAACACAACCAAAAAATAATATATTTTTTAGTTTTTATAAAAATATAATTGATGTTTGTACTTCATGTGGGAGGACTCTACCAGCCTTTTGTATAAATTAATATTAATCATTTAATAATAAAAAACCATAAATAAATTTCCATGATAGAAACTAATCATATTAAATGTAACCATATATAAAATTTCATGACTTAGTTATCCATTTAAAACCATACTAGATCTATTAAAATCAATAATGTGACAATTTTTAATAACTATCTAAATATAATAATATAATTATATTTAACAGGGATAAATGAAACTAAAATTATATATTTTTAATTATCTGATCTTAATAGTAAAACTCCACTCATTAAATTGATTTAAAGAATTATTTATGTTAATTGTAAAACCTTTTTACATTAATATTAATCCCACATAACCTAATATACCCTTTACTATGGTGTTAAATATTTATTATGGTTATTATTCATTATGGTAAAAAGTAAAGATGACCAATTTAATAAAATGATAAATGATAACTCAAAATAATGAATACATTTTTATAAATTCATTTAACATTAATGGATGGAATAAAATATATAATAAAACATAAAACCATCAATACAATTAGTTTGACCAAATATAATATTTTAGTACAAAATTTTTGTCAAATCAAAATTAAGAATAATATGGAATTTATTACCATTTATTGTGTTATTATTTATCAACATGAACATAAATACTTAGTATTACATAGAAAAATGTATATTTTTTAGATAAATTTATTTAAATTACAATTTTCAATAAAATAATTATTTGCAGTATTCACTAAAAAATAAAAAATTTCAGAAAATCACAAAATTTTTCTGGATGATAATTTTGATATATTGATTCAAAAAATAATATGACTTTTAAAAAAATAAATTTCATGTATTATAAAAAATTATTTATAACATTATCTTAAATAAAAAATAAATTATAATTGAAGATAATTTAATTTTAACACCCATGAAATTTAAGTTTAAATATATAATTATAACCAAATGTGAATTCCCATTAGGGATGTGGGGGTAACAATGGTGTCAAGTGATATCTGAAGATCAAACACCGTCTTTATGGGTGAAAAATGTTGTCACTTGGTTAATAGAAACCATGAGGTGTAGGAATCATGTTTATATTTACCCATATGAGGATAATCAATAGATTCCTAATTACTACATGGATTGAAAAACCTTGTGATTAGAAGCATATAAATATTTAATCATGTCTGTAATATTAATGGTGGACTAAAACGTGGATCATTCATGTTAATTCAAACTATATGAAAAAACAATGTGATGCCCCTTTTCCTATATTTAATGGTGCACGATGTGCTCATTGTTTGACTAACCATGGTTCTACACCGTGCAACACATTATTTATTTCGAATTCACTAAACTACCCTGAATTTATTATTTTTATAACCTATTTTCTCCTCATTTGACACATTGGACAGAATCTCTATTTTTAGAGATCCCTCACTGATGCATAAATTAGGAATTGAGGGATCTCATCCATTTATTTTCTAAATAAATAACATTATAAGTCGTTCTATCTGATCATGTAATATAACAATTCATTTTTAGTAATTCTTTATTATTCTTTCTATCTACATTGCTATTTAAGAGAAAGATAATTTTCTCCATTAATTGGTTATTGTTTTGTTCATTATTTTTATCTCGACCTATGTCAAATATAGAGGTTATTCCATTTGATATATCCATTATAGACATTTGGTTTGTTGTCTTGTTATTTTCATTTAAATTGAAAGTGTTATATATATTCTTCTGTTTTTAATGCCCAATCATTGTATTTATTTCCTTGAAATGAATTGTAATCCTTAAGTAAAATTTATTAGAGTGTCCTATGATTTTATCACAACCCATTCATTAAAGAATATAAGATAAATTCTTTCTATTGAGGCCACACCGATGGGAGAATTTTAGCTAATTGTTCCACCATGGGTGTCTATTGAGTTTATATTTCTTAGGATGTTCCTTTTTACCCATTTTAATGGGATATAAATTGTGCATGGAATTGTACATTATAATGATAAATTGAATTATGAATTAATAGGAAATTTTTATTGAAATATCAATTGTAATTTTGATATGTAGATATATTTTAATTAATTCACTATACATGGACTATATACATTTATTGATTGATTAAACATCACACTACCTTTGAAGGAAATTCCCTAATTAGTGATATTAATATTATAAGCCTTTTGAGCATATCTTGTTCATTAAGTAATGCTTTGTGGTGATGATCAGATGAAAATTTCTTGGTGATGTACTTTAAATAGTAAAATGAAATTTATATTTATTTAATGAATTTTTATTTTGTTTTGGCAAGTCATTTTTTCTTATATGAATTCCATGGATATAATCAATTGGATTTAACAATTCTCGGGACTGATTAACCCATGTAGAGCATAGTTGACTACCATGGATGGACTCATAAGGGATTACTGTTATATGTTGTTTGATACTTTGACTCCTTTTGAAATACCAAAGGAAAAATTAGATTTATGTTGCTCAAATATTCTATTAATGATACATGGACTTCTTTAGTGAACCACAAAACATAAAATTGATTGAATATGAGGTCATACCACACATAGAATGATATCTGGTAACTCACAAGGATTTACATGGATGAGATTATTTGGTGTTTGTTTATTT
The DNA here is from genome assembly GCA_963277665.1 of Viscum album. NCBI lineage: Eukaryota > Viridiplantae > Streptophyta > Magnoliopsida > Santalales > Viscaceae > Viscum > Viscum album. The sequence goes on along the minus strand of OY728157.1, from coordinate 332,463,181 downwards.
AATACATGTAGTTATACCTTCATTCAAAATGAGGAATTACACAGATGATCGCATGTTCTGAATTAAATAATGAACGGGAAGAATTATATGATACATCTAGCTCGAAAAACCACAATGATGGATTTATTCAAACAAGTATACCTTAGAGATGGTATGTTTATGAATATCTTCATCATATAACAATGGGGGTGTTGGGATACAGAAAATTTCAGGAGGATTATTAATGAAATTATAATATTTAATTAAATATAAATTATTATAAATGACACTCTCCTGATTGTTAATTTTTTTTATTACATTAGAAATGCAATTGATGGAATGAATTATTTGATAATTCAGAACCCAAAAAAAATAAGATGATTTCATTTATGAAATTATTTATATGTTATATAATTTCCTAAAAAATATTTTTATAATATAATTTCAAATATGGATAAGGGCATGTTACCTGGTATAAGTTATTTAGTTTCTTCTTCGTTGCAGTAGAGCATGGGCCTGAGCTGAGGCTCGAAATTATAACTAGGTTGTTATAGACATTTTTTAATTTCTTTAATTGTAGTTGACTACTACCATGTACAAATATTATTGGGTAAATTACATGACACATGTCAATTATCATTATGATATGTATATGATACTCTTTGTTTTATGATTTATATAGTTTCATTTCTTGTCATTATCATCTAACGGATTGAATTATTTTTTCCGCTACATATCTAATATTATGATGATAAAGTGCTACAATTAGGTGAAAAGAGCATAGTCTCCTCATTGACAATCAGGGGCCTTTTTTCTAGTTAGAAACCTTTGGAATATTTAGTGATGTCCGTGAGGCTATATGGCCAACAATTCTCATTGAATTGTTGAGTTGTATCCAGTTTTGGAGACGTTACAATTTAATATCATAGAATCAATTTATTTCTGGTTTTCACTATTATTTAGAGAAAATAAATATGGATATAATGTCCAAGGAATCTTTGTAATGAGTTGTTCCTCAGGTTAGTTTACACATGTATATGGTAAAGAAACTTTTACTTGAATTGAAGTATATATTTTCATCATATTATCTATTATTGTTTATTTGATTCTACCATTAGGTGATGAAGATTTACTGTCATGTATCTATTGATATGATTGTGGGTTATATTTTGTTTCAAATTGAATAGATAAGGATATTATATCTCATACATCATGATAGAAACATTACAAAAATCATATGCTAGGGATTATTCAATTTTATTTAGGATGAATTACATGTTGAATTATATTTTGATAGGTTTCATGATATATATTCTTACTACTATGATAGGTATTATAGAATGTTTCATGTTGTGGATTTGGTGGGAATCATATTTTTTCATAACGTTTATGTGCTCTCATGGGCTAAAATTTTGTGATCCATTTGGTAAAACATTTTAAAAATAATTGTTATGTAAATGAAATGAAATAAGGCTTAAATGGGAACAAAAATATCTTATAGAATAGAACTTCACTGAGACCCAACCATAGTAGAGGGTTGTAGTTATTATCTCTGTCTTTTATATTAATTGTATTTCTCTTAAACCAGAAATAATGAGTAGGTAGAGTCTTGATATGTTAAATTATAAGGATTGTATATTTTCTATTTCTTCATATAGTCTTTTGTACAATAAACATTGATAATGTTATTAACATGAGGCGTGCTCTTGGAATCTGTTGACATATTCCCCCATGAAAGCCACTTGTAACACACTGGGAGGGTGGGGACAATAAATTTATAGGGATGGTGGGATGTGTAATACTAGTAGATCCTTCAGTACTACAAGTTGAGGCACTGGTGGAATTGCTAGATATACGTGATGAGGTGTAGTTCTCTGAAGGATTATTTTGTGTTCTGTTGGCCATCAACGAGCTTCATCCTCTACCACTACTACGGGTGAGTTGACACGTGAGTTCGCGCAGTAACATCTACACTAATATTCAGTGGATGGTTGAATAAAGGGTTTTGAGTCATGGTCAGGGGCCATGATGTCATCAATTGATAATTTAGAGACACCTCTCAGGTGGAGGTTGTATAACACTAAATATATGTTGTGTGAATACACCAACAGATGGTGGAAATTTATTACTCATATGAATATTCATTAGAATATTGCATGGATGGACATTCATAAGGCCTTCAATGATTACTTGTAACCTATGATTTTTATGGATGATAGATGTTGATAGTTCATGAATATGGAGAAGGGTGCATTATCAATCATGGACTATTCGACCAATTTTACAGAGTTCTAACACTTTTCACCTATTCTGATTGGGGATGAGTTTTCTAATTTCATAAGACTCAAGGATGGTATTATTTATGAAACCATATTACATTGTAATTTTATTTGAATTACTACTATTTAATGAATAATCAATCAGGTTCCTATAACATAGCGTAATTTGAGCGAGGATGGAGGTACAATACCAGGTCATTTTGCAAATTGATCTGGTCATAGATCAACAAGAAGATGGATGTGTCATATGTGGCTTCCACATAGTGATATTATTATTCTACGAACATATTATGGTATATAGGTGAGTTGATACCAATGTTGTATATTATGTGATAGTAGAACACTGTGAATGAGAGAATTAGCCAAGTTTCAACTATGACACAAGATGGGGAATCTACAATTATTTTGATAGGTTTTTCCTCCAACAGCCAGTGAGAGGGTGTTGAAATCATATACATATATAAGAATGGGTTTAGAACCTTCTTGTCATGTATATTTCAAACATTGATCTAGCTGATTAGGAAAAGGTGCTGGTCATGACCATGGTAGTCAGACCAAAGACGTGTAGAGACAACATAATATATATGATCAGAGTAGCTAGGCTATTTGATACAGTTTCACATTATTCCAGATATATACAGTGAAACCATACCATGATGGGAAGAATACCATAACTTCATCAGTGATTTTTACTATTCTAGTAACATCATCTTTAGCATCTTCTCCTTTCAATGAGCCAATTACCACAACTCTAATTTTTTTTTACAGTTTTGGAGATCATTGTGCATATTGTTCAACATTTAGATGGCATTAATATGCTTGAAACTCCAATGGGGATATAATATTGAGTATTTTGGTCATTATAGGGAGACCCCCTTGAAATTGGAGGGTGTCTCTTCATGTGTGAGGTATTTATACTTGAGATTACATGTTTTTTCGACTACCTCTGGATGGAGTAGTCAGATTTCCTTAATTAATCAAATTAATCCAATCACCTTAGATTGACCCTCGCATCACTAGAAGGAATAGTGTTTATTCAAAAAGGTGAATTAGATGTTTAGAAGGGTTGATAAAGCCCCAAGAATGATGGTTTGGGAAGGATGAAAACCCATATTTTGAGTTAATAATTAGATAATAAGGGTACACATCATAAAGATTTCCCTCATGTGGTTTATCATTTTAAAGAATGGTTTCCTAAATGAAGTTTTGGGATTTACTCTTGTGGTAGAGGTAGTCTTCTCTATTGATATACTTCCACGAGCTGAATCTATATAAATTCTTCCTTATAGGATGAATATTACTAAGATACTAGAGATGGGGAGCCCATTAACAGATTTAGAAGAATATGGGTTTATCAATCATGTCACATCTCCATGGGATCCACCGATATATTTTGATAAATCAAAAGATTCCACCTTCAGGCAATGTGTGGATTCCCAATTATTTAACAAACTAATATTTCAGAACATGAAACCTATTCAATGGATAAATGGTCTTCTTGAATAGTTTCAAAGAGCTCTAGTATTTTTTAAAATTTATTTTAGATTCAGTTATCATTAGGTTCATGTTAGACCATCAGAAATACATTTCACATCTTAATGTATCAGGTATTCTCTATATGAGTAATTGGTTATTCAATTATGTCTCACAAACATGTAATTAGTCATTATGTATATGATGATCTATGTTTTCAATCCTAATCTATTTTCTTTTGTGATGGTTTTCTTGGAAGATATCTTGGATTACTATTACACTCAACAAGACCTCATCAAAATTATTGAGATTATATTACATACATTGAAAAAGAATCAGTTATATACTATGAAAAAATGTGCCTCTTCAATATGTATTAGATTCACTTCATAGGTCATATTATCTCATATATAATATAATCAATTGGCCTAGATAATGTGAATGATTTAGTTTCTTAGTGGTATCCCGATAACTTCATTGAGTTTCATAGTTTCTTGTGGATGGATGGATATTACAATAATTTAATATTGTCTTCTCAAGTATAGGTGGGCCGCATATAGGTTTCACTAAGAAGGGTATGATGTTTTTTTGTTCATATTTTTATGATAATGAATTTCCGGTGTTGAAAGGGAGATTGAATTCATCACATATACAAATATTATTATAAAAATATAGGAGTTAGTTTGCATACTATTATGTGTCCGGTATTAGGATCAGATAGGTTCTTATACCTTGTGATAGAGTCATGGAGTTCGTGTCTCAACAGTTGAGGTCCAATTATAATAATTCCACGATGCATGATATCAAGTTTGATACAGTTGTTCATGTATTTCATTATTGGAGACATTACATACTTTTTGTGAATTTCGTGGTGTACGTGGAAGATAAACTACTCATGCACATATTTACATAAGAATATATAAATTTGAGGAAAAAATGGTTGTTTTAGTAGTTAAAATTCTTATACATTGAGGTTTCTTACAAACTCAGAAATGGTTATGATGTTGGGGATGCAATTATAAAGGGGAGTAAAAAATATTTAGTTGAACATTATAATAAGGACGGTTAGCTCAGGGAACAATTATATAAGAATCATGTGGAGGTGAATAATTTCATCGGTAGACCTTATATTCATATTTAACTATGATACATACTCTTCTGGATAGAGGTTGAATGTGGTATTTATCAAATTCTAGGAGCCTAGTACTATGAAAAAGTGTGGGTGGAGAGAACCCTCCTCATAGTAGACCACATTTTGGGGTTAAATTATGAATGTACATTGTCATTTATGTGTTTCAATAGACATGTTCAAGGATTTTATGAGGTAGATTCATGATTCATCATGTGTAGTGCATCATGACGTTACACTGATATATCAGGATTCACATCAACAAGACTAGTGGTCGGGAATGAAAAGGGTGGCAACCTGTCTTTTTAGGAGATTTTCAAAATATCAAAAGTCGAAGGCAGAACACTATAGACCAACCTTTACTTTAATTTATCTCATCAATCTTGAGTGTATATGGGCTAATTTTATCTCTATATAAATGAGTTATAAAGCTCAATACAATTGTTATTAGATAAATAGATTCATAGTTTCAAAATCGTTTGACAAGTGAAAAATTGTGGTAGTTATTAAAAAAATTTACTTATACTCAAAAATATAAATTATATAGTATAAACATCATTATATAAAATTATATGACCATTTATATCATTTTTTTTGGTTATATGGATGATAATATTGTTAAAATGTACGTAATAAACATTTAGAGTATTTTTTCTAGTTTTCATGCCATTATGAACTAGTTTATCTTTATTTAATATTATGAATATCGATACTAGGTACATATCATAAAGAGATATACAATATAACTATTTAAATATTTTTTAATCATAATCGAAGTTTTATTACAATCATTGAATATTATATTGGTAGATTACAAATAATTATCCAAAAATATGGTGAACATCCATAATTTGGACCAGAGTTTTGTTTATATAAGAGGAGATGAGAAATGATGGGGAATAATGATTTTAGATTAAAAATATACAATTCCAATATATAAATGACACTGGAATTATTAATCATAAATAAAAAAACTGTTGAGGAGAATCTAGAAGAATAAATGAGATTAAAAGAGATGGATTGAGAAACTTCCTTCTTGAATATCACCTCCTTGAAATAAAATCCCTTATGGAACATGGAATAGGTATTTTGTTGGGACTAGTTTTTATTAGAAGTGGGGGAGAGGGTTATGATTATAATTGGGAAGATTATTGAATATATTAAATTCATAATATGTGTGAGGATAATGGGTGATGAGGGGTGGTATTTATAGGGGAGTATATTTTTATTTTTTATTATTAGATTCATTAGTTTATAATTTTGGATAATGAAAAAATGTATTGTTGATTCTTACGAGAATATATAGTAAATGGTTTGTGGTAATACAAAATACATGCACTTATATCATCGATTCCTCAAAAAATAATGTATTTTGCTTAAAAAGTTAAATACCGTAAATTATCATATTTCACTATTTTCAAAAAAAACTGAACCATTTTAGAGAATTCCAAAAACAATTTATACCTAACCATTTTTTACATGTAGATTCAAAAAAAATATCCATTTTATTAAAGAACATTTTAAATATGATAATTTAAATTATTATATAAAAAAACAATTTATTGAAAAAATAAATATTTAATATTATAATATATTTTTATACCCATCAAAAATTTAGTTCAAAAAGCCTAAAATTATATAATAATTATAATAAAATAATATTTTTTTTATAAATAATATTTTGTTAAGATTATTTTTTTATTATAATATTATTTATATTACTTTAATAAAATATTAACATTTTACCAAAATACCTACATGTTATTTATCATTTTAAAACATTTATTTACAAATTCCATGGTATAAATATAATATATCTTTAGTTTTAGATGCATACATTTTATTTCTAATTTCATTACTTTGTTTCCTTCTTTGACGACCATATTTTTTATTCATAAATGTCATATTTCTATTCCAACAATCATGTTACTAATCTAATGATATAAGATCTTTAACATTCATAAAAACCACTTATATGATTAATTATCTATTCTATTAAAATTTATATTTTGTCTATGTATACTTAGATCAATAAAATTAATATTATATTACACAAATAATGTATTATTTATATATCATTGTAAATAATTCCGGTAATTCATGGTGATCAGTCAGATCAAAATGTTTCATTTATAATTTTTTCTATTTATTGTCCATTTATAATGATTATAATAATTATTATATTATTTTTAGGGAAATGTGTTATTATTTATTTATGAGAATAGTAATTTTTCACTTATTTTATAATTAATAGAAGAAAAATTCCATTGATAAAATATAGTTCTATTAGAAAATTAATTATCATTAAAATAATCATGGATACATCAATAAAAATAATTGTTATGGAGGTGGTAATATCTATTCATTTGTTAAATGATTTAAAAACACAACTAGTAAAAAAAGATACATATTTGTAATACAATAAAATTTAAAACATTTAATCTATTTATATAAATTCAAATACAGATGAAAAATTAATATAAACAAGCATTTAATAATAAAAAATAATATCCAAGAATACATTTTAATGATCATAAAAATGGAATAGAAAATATTTTCATCCAAAAAAATAAATAAGGTTGAATTTTCATAAAAACTACTCTTTTGATCTTATTATGTAACATATAGAGGTAAACAAAATGAAATAATGTAATCCTAATAATCAAATAGATTAAATGAATTTATATGTTTACAATTAAATTAATAGTGTAAAATTTCTAAAAATTTAATTATAAATACACTCAATCCTGTAATGAAATTAGACAATAACATATATAATTTACCATGTTGATAACATTTTATTGAAATGTAGTTGAAATAAATTATATGATAATGGTTCCTAAACCCATTGAATTACATTAATTAATATTTAAAAATTAAATCGTGGTTTATTATGTACACCATTATATTAAATCATGGTGCATGACATGAATAATATCCCAAAGAAATGTGGTTGATACATGGAAAATATTCCAATGTTCTGAATAATTAATGATCAAATTAATACATGATGTGATTATATGATAAGATTTAAATATAAAAATTTCTTCTATGTAATACATAAATAATTGAGCTAATTATTCATATATAGTGATTGTATAAAAAATTTAGTGATAATGTTTTATAACCTAGCAAAGGAAAATGAGATTAAAAACCCCCAGCCACATGTACAGATTATATATGTATATCATTTAAATCAAGAATATTAAAACAATTTTATTTTTATAGTTGATTACAACACATTTCTATGTTTATTAATTTTTATATATAATATATATTTCTTTTATTTGAATTACTTTTTTAATTAATTATTTACTCAAATATATGTTCCATGTTTTGAAGATGTTAAGTTTATAATATTAAAATGAATATGGTAGGTTGATCTTGGTTAAAGGTGTCTATATTCCATCATATCAATAATAATAACCATCAAAAGAGTGTTACTATTTTATTTCATATATAATTTTATACTCATAAATGAAAATTGGTCATGAAAAAGAAAATATATCATCTCCCAATGTGGTAGTCCATACAAACATATGGTTGATGTATAAACTTTTCTTTGGAAGGAATAAAATTAAAAACCCCAATACTTTACTTTTTATGTAGTATTAATTTTATATAACTCGTATAAGTTGTTTAAATCCATTCCCATGACAATACGTGAGGGTATTTTTAACAATAATGTGTATCTTTATGTGAATATTGTATTCAGTACATAGAAACCTATGATTATTACATTATTATCAAACATAATATTATAATGATGTTTCATTGACTATATTTTTTTGTAATAAATTTTTTTCATAAATAAAATTTGTTTATATTTATTCAATCATAATAACGATCCATGAAAGAATATGATGAGAAATGATACTCATTGGATTCCAAGGATGAAATCTACCAATACAGACTAATGATTTTCTAGTTTCCCATTTTTCAAGAAACAAAGATGAATAATGATAGAAAGTTAAAATAAAAGAATATAATTATATGTATGATATTGATGTTATTATATTGTAATAGTTACTATATAATTTATGGAGGTAAAATTTAAATTAAAATGAAAATTTCTTGATGAGGAAAACACCATATCAATAAAGAAACTACTTCATATATTTTTTATGAACCATACAAACATCATATGAAATATATATTGGAAATTTAAGAAGGGATTTTACTAAGGGTTTCTATCCGTGTCGATCATGATGTGTGAGGAAGAGTGGAGAGGTGGTATACACATGTATGATGTGAGAGGGGAACCATTGGAAATGAAAAACAAATTAAATTAATATAAATTTTATTATCTATAAAAAGTAACCAAAAATAGATAAGTTAAAACTATACGTTTAATATAATTTGAATTAATATCATCCGATAAAATATAAATGTGTTTTAGTGATGTTTTAAACATTATATAATTGTTTTTACATTAGTTAAACCTTTTATGAATTACCTCAACAACAATTATTTTTAATCATTAATAGGCCATTATAGTAAAAATAAATGGAAATGATACCCATAAGGGTATGAATGGTTAATTAAATGGGCCTTACAAAATTCATTTCTCCAATGAACTCATTTTTATTAATATTTATTCATTTAATAATTTTTTTAAATTAATTACTATTAAAAACACCATGAAACTATATAAAAACTAAATTTTAATAATTATAAATATAATAATACTATATATTTAATTAAAAAACAATGATACGTTATAACCTACACAAAAAATAATTTTTTTTAAAAATAATTTAATTTATGTTTCTACTTCCTGTAAAATAACTATACTTTACATTTATATAAGTTAATATTAATCAATTAATAATTAAAAATTATAAATAATTTATCATCATAAAAAATAACCACATATAAAATTTCATGACATGTTTTTCTGTTCAAAACCATACTAAATTTAATAAAATCAATAATGTGATATTTTTTAATTACTACATAAATATAATAATATAATAATATTTAACATGGATAAATGCAACTGATTTTTCTTATTTTAAATTATTTGATCTTAATGGTAAAAATAAACTTATTTCAATTATTAAAATAATTATTTTGGTTGATTTTAAAACCTTTTTCAATTAATATTAACCCCACATAACCTAATATACCCTTTACTATGATGATAAATATTTATTATGGTTACTATTATTCATGGTAAAAATTAAAGATGACCAATTTAAAGAAATGCTAAATAATGACTGAAAATAATAAATACATTTTAATAAATTCATTTAACTTTAATGTATGAAATAAACTATATAATAAATATTTAAAACATGTAGACAAGTAGTTTGACCAAATTAATTTTTTTTGTATAAAATTTTTTCCAAATCCAAATTATGAAAAATGTTGAATTTAATTCCATTAATTGTGGTTTTATTAATAATGAGGAACTAAAATATTTTGTATTACACAAAAAGTATAATTTTTAAATAAATTTATTTAGTGGAAAATTTCCAATAAAATTATTATTTACAGTATTCACTGAAAAATCAAACATTTTAGAATAAATACAAAAAATTTACTAGTTGATAATTTAGATATTATTATATATAAATTAACATTCCCTTTTAAAACATAAAATCATAGAATTATCAAATAATATGTATAACATTATCTTTAATAACAAGGAAAATTATAATTGACGACAATTTATTTTTGAAATGTAAAACAACAATAGGAAAAATTGATTTATAATTTTAAAATAATAAATTAATAAATTTATATTGAGTAGGAAATTGAAACAGATATTATTTTATTTCTTTTATTTATATCATCCAATTCAATTTACATAGTATATTCGTAATGTAAGAACCTATATCTTCCCTGAGGTATAGATATTTTACCTCCCATAAATTCATAGTTTAAATATCCAATTATAGAAAAATGTGATTTCCCACTTGGAATGAGGTGGTAACAAGGGCGTCATTAGATATTTGATGCAGAAAACCCATCATTAGGGGTGAAAAGGCGGTCACTCGGTTAGTAGAAAACATGTGGGGTAGGACTAATGGTTATTTTTAACCATGTAAGGATGGTTAATAGACTCCTACATAGTACATGGTTTAAAAAACAGTTCTATTAGAGGTATAAAAATATGTGAACATGTCTGTAATATTGATGCTGGACTGCAACATGGATCGTTCATGGTTATTCAAACCATATGATCAAAAAATGTGCTATCTCTTTTCCTATAGTTAATGGCGCACCAAATGTGCATTGTTTGACCATCCTTGGGTCTAAACTGTGTGACCATAAATTTATTTGGAAATCACTAAACTAACCTGAGTTTATTATTTTTATCACCTAATTTTCACCTCATTTGAAACACTTGAAAGAATCTCAATTTTTATAGATCCCTCATTGACTAATAAATTATGAATTGAGGGATCACATCCATTTATTATCTAAATCATTAACAATATATCTTGTTGGATCTGATCATGTAATATGACAATTCATTTTTAGTAATTCTTCATTCTTCTTGCTATCTACATTTCTATTTAGGAGAAAGATAATTTTCTCAAATTATTAGTTATTGTTTTTTTCATCATTTTTATCTCGGCCAATGTAAAATATATTGGTGATTTGGGTTGATCAATCCATTATAGATCTATAGTTGGTTGTGCTATTAATTTCCATTAAATTGAAAGAGTTATATGTATTATGCTAATTTTAATGACCAATTTTTAAAGTTATTTCTTTTAAGTGAATTGTAATCATTATGTTAAATTGTTTAGTATATCCTATTCCATTATCAACACCAATTCATAAATTAATATAGGATAAATCTCGTCTATTGTGTCCACACCTTTGGGTGTGTTTTTGCTAATTGGTCAAACATGGGTGGCTAATGAGTTTAGATTTTTTTGGGTGTTCCTTTTTACCCATTACAATGTGTTTTATATTGTGCATGGAGTTGTAAATTAGAATGATATATTGACTTTTGAATTTATTGGTAGTTTTTATTGAAATATATATTGTAATTTTGATATATAGATAATTTTTAATTAATTCTCTATCCTTGGACTATATACATGTAATGATTGACTAAGAATCAGATTACCTTTGAATGAAATTACCACATTAGTTATATTAATATTATAAGCCTTTTGAGCATAACTTGTTTTTGAGTCACGTTTTGAGGTGTTGTTTAAATGAAAAGTTCCTGGTGATGTACATTAAATAGAAAAATTATATTTATATTTCTTTAATGAATTATTATATTGATTGGGTGAATCATGAGTTCTTACATAAATTCCTAGTATTTACTCATTTGGATTTAACCATTCTCCGACCCAATTAACCCACGTAATCCATAGTTGACTGCGAAGGACGGACTCATAAGGGCTTACCGTTATATGTTGATTGATGCATAGACTCCTTATAAAATACAAAGGGAATAATTAGAGGTATGTTGATTAAATAATATTTTCTATGATACATGGCCTCCATTAGTGGACCACAAATAAAAAATTGAGTAAATATGGGGTCGTACCACGCATAGAGGGATACCTGGGTTCTCACATGGATTTACATGGATGAGATTATTGGGTGTTTTTTTATGTAATACATGTAGTGATACCTTAATTAAAAATAAGGAATTACACAGATGATCACATGATCTGAATTGAATAATGAATGAGACGATTTATATGATACATCTGGACAGACAAACCAAAATCAAATATTTAGTCAAACTAGCACCTCTTAAAGATGGTATGGTTAGGATTATTTGGATCATATCACAATGGGGGGTGTTGGGATATGCACAATTTTAAGAGATTAATTAATTAAATTAGGATGTATAATTAAAAATATTTATTATAAATGTCACTCTCCTGATTGTTAATTTTTATAATTACATATGAAATGAAATTGGATAAATGAATTAGATTAAAATTGATAAACCAAACTGCATAGGTTGATTAATTTTATTAAATTATTTATATATTATATTAATTCTTAAAAAAATATCATAATATGATTACAATTATGGATAAGGGCATGTTACCTAGTATAGGTTATTTTTTTCCACTTCAATGTTGTGGATCATGGACTTGAGGTGAGGCTCAGATTGATACCTATATTGTTTTGGACATTTTGTAATTTTGTGATATGTAGTTGACTACTATAACGTACACATATTTTTTGGTATTTTACAAGACACATGATATGAATCATTGATATATGTATATGATAATCCTTATTTTTATATATATAGTTCATTTCACGTCCTTATCATCTGAATGATTGAATTACTCCTTTTGCTACTTTTCTGATATTATGATTCTAAAGTGTTACACTCATGTGAAATAAGAATAGTCTCCCCATTGACACTCGGGGGGCCATTGATTCTAGTGGGCAACCATTTGAATGTTTTGATATGTTCTTGAGGCTATGTGTCCAACAATGCTCATGGAACTTTTGAGTGGTATCCGGTTTGGGGACGTTTCAATGTAATATCAAGTAATCACATCATTTTTGGTTTTCAATATTATATAGAGACAATACATAGGGATATAATGTTATAGGAAACATGGTAATGGGTTTTTTCTTGGTGGTTTAAACCCATGTACATGGTAAATACACATTTACATGAATTAAAATAGGTATTTCAAGATTTTCCCTATTATATTTTATTTGATTCAACCATTAGGCGATGAAATTTAACTGTCATGTATCTATTGATATGATTGTGGGTTCTATTTCGATTTTTATTGAATAGATAAGGGTTTTCCTTCTGATACATCGTTCTTAAAACATTACAAGAATCATGTGCTACAGATTATTCCATTCCATTTATGATGAATTACTTGTAGCATGATATTGTGAAAGGTTTCATGATATATAATCATAATACTATGATAGGTTTTGTGGAATGGGTCATGTTGTTGATTTGGTGGGAATCATATTTTTTCATGAGGTGTATTGGATGTCACGGACCATGTTTTTTTGAACCATTTGGTAAAACCTTTTAAAAATAATTGTTATGTAAATGAAATGATATAAGGCTTAAATGGGAACTGAAATTTCATATAGGATAGAACTTCACTGAGACCCAACCATAGTAGTGGGTTGTAGTTATTATCACTTTCTTCATTATGAAAAGTATGTCACCCAAACCTGACATTAGGAGTATATAAAGGGTTTATTTCTTATATTGTATGGATTGTATCTTTCATATTTCTATATATTTGGTTTTGTGTTATGATCATTGATACTGTTATTGACCTAAGGAGTGCTCTTGGAATCTGTAGATGAATTTCAACATGACATCATCTACATCACACTGGGAGGGTGGGGAAATAATTTTATAGGGATGGTGGGATGTGGTAAACTAGTAGATCCTATAATACTACTAGTTGAGGCACCAATAGTAGTACTAGAAATACAAGGTGAGGTGTAGTTTTGTGAGGGATTATTTCATGTTCATTTGGCCATTAGGGAGAATCATGACCTACCACTATTATTGGTGAGTAGGTGCATGAGATCTCACAGTAGCATCTGCACAAATTTTTAGTAGATGGTAGAAAAAAGGGTGTTGAGTCATGGCCAAAGGCCATGATGTAATCAATTGATAATTTAGAGACACCACTCAGGTGGAGGTTTAATAACTCAAAATATATGTTGTTTTATTACACCAATAGATAATGGGAATTTATTATTCAGATGGATATTCATAATAAGATTGCATAGATGGACTATCATAAGGCATTCAATGATTACTTCTATCCTGATACTTTGATGGATGATAGAGCCAAATAGTTCATGAATGTAGAGCATGGTGTGTTATCAATCATGGACTATTCGACCCATTTTACAGAGATCCTGCACTTTTTACCTATTATGATGGGGGATGAGTTTTCTAATGTCATAAGATTTGAAGAAGGTATTAGTTTTGAAATGATATTACATTTCAATTTAATTTCGATTACTTCCATTTCATGAATAATGAATCAGGTTCTTATCACATAGTGTAATATGAGAGAGGTTGGAGGTGCAATCCCATGTCTTTTGGCACATTGATATGGTCAGAGATCAACAAGAAGATGGATGTGACATTTTTAGCTTCCACATAGGGATATTATGATTCATATAACATATTATGGTATCTATGTGAGTTGATACCAATGTGGTATATTATGGGATTCATGAACTCAGTCAATGAGAGAATTAGCCAAGTGTCATCCAAGATTCAAGATGGCCCATCTACAATTATTTTGATAGGTTTTTTCTGCAACAACTAATGATAGGGGGTTGTAATCATATACCTATAAATGATTGAGTTTAGAATATTCTTGTAATTTATGTTTCTTGCATTTATCTAGCTGATTAAGAAAAAGGTGGTGGTCATGCCCATGGTAGTCAGACCCAATACTTGTAGAGAAAACATAACAGATATGCTCAAGGTTTGCAGGATGTATGATAGAGTTGCACATTATGCTAGATATATACAGTTTAATCATCCCTTAATGTGAAGAATCCTAGTACTTATTCAGTGATTTTTACTATTCTAGTAACCTCATCTTTATCATCTTCTCCTTTCAATGTATCCACTCCCCACAACCATAATTTTTTTACCCTTTTAGAGATCGTTGTGCATAGTGTACAAAATTTATATGGTGTTACTATGCTTGAAACTCCACTGGGGATTAATATTGAGTATTTTCATCTTTCTAGGAATTCCCAGTTGAAATTTGTGGTTGCCGCTTCATGTGTGGGCTATTTATACTCTATATTACATGTTTTTTTAGTTATCTTGATATGGAGTAGCGGGTTTCCCTTATTTAATTAAGTTCATACAATCACTATAGGTTGACCCACACATCACTAGAGGGTATAGTTTTTATTCAAAATGTTGAAATGGATTTTTAGAATAGCTGGAGAAGACCCATGAAAAATGGTGTGGGAAGGATTAAAACCTATATTTTGAGTTAGTAATTGGATGATAAGGGAACACATCATATAGATTTCCCTCAGGTGGTTGATCATTTTTAGAAATGTATTCAATCTTAACTCTTGTGATATAGGTAGATTTATCTATTGATATATTTCCATGAGACACATCTATATAAATTCCTATTTATGTGATGGATACTACTGAGATGCTGGAGTTGGAGAGAACATTAACAGATTTATAGAAAAATGGGTTGAATAAACATATCACATCACCATGTGGTCCAACAATCCTTTTTGATAAATTGGTTGATTCAACCCTCTTGAAATGTGGGTATATCCAAAAATGTAACCAACAAATAGTTCATAACTAGATTCCTCCCTATATAGATGATATTTTTGAATAGTCTCAAGGATCTCATGTATTCTTGAAAATTGATTTGAGATCTAGTTATCATTAACTGCATGTTAGACCATCACAAATACCATTCCCAACCTTCTGTATCATGTATTCTATATATGAGTAATTGGTTATTCAATTAGCTCTCACAAACATTCAGGTAGTCTTCATAGATATGATTGTTTGAGTTTTCTATCCTAATCAATTTTCTTATGTGATGGTTTTCAAAGAAGATTTCTTGGAATACTATCAAACTCAACACAACCATGCCAAACATATTGATATAATATTAGAAGAATTGATAAAATATATATTATATACTATGAAAAAATGTTCCTCATCAAGATGGTTTATAATCACTTCAAGGGTCAATTATCGTGTAGATAAGATTATAAATTGGCCTAGATAAAGTGAGAGATTTAGATTCTTAGGGGTATCCTAATAATATCAATCATTTTCATAGTTTCTTGTGGCTGGAGTGATATAATAATAATTTAATATTGTCTAATCATGTTTAGGTGGTCCACATATTGGATTCACTAAGAAGGGTGTGATGTTTTTGTGTTCATATTCCTATGATAATAAATTTCAGGTGTTGAAATGGAGATGGAATTCTGCACATATACTAATATATTTAGAATAAGTTATTAGAGAAGTTTCACACTATTCTATGTATGTTATTAAGATTGGATAATTTACTATACATGGTGAAAGATTCATGTAGTTCGATTATTAGTAGTTTAGGTCCAATGGGAGGAATTACACAATGCAGGATCTCAAGTTAGATGTTGTTGTTCTTGTATTGCATTGTTGGAGACATTACATACTTGTTATGAATTTTTTGGTGTAAATGGAACATGAAATCTACATTTACATATTTACATAAGATGATATGTATTTGAGGTAGAAATGGTTGTGGTAGTAGTTACAATCCTTAGACATTGGGGTTTCTTACAAACTCAGAAATGATAATGATGTTGGGGATGAAATTAAAAGGAGTAATCAAATATATTTAGTTTATCATTCTAAAAGGGAGTTTTGGATCGTAGAACTATTATATAAGAATCTTGTGGAAGTGAATAATTTCATGTGTACACTTCTGGTCATATTTATCTATGACCTATACTCTTCTAGATAGAGGTAGAATGTGGTAGCTATCAGATTCTAAGAGCTTAGTTCTATGACAAAGTGTGGATGGAGATAAACCTACACCAAGTAGAACAACATTTTGGGGTTAAAATATGAATGCACATAGTCATTTATGGGTTTCAATAGACATGATCAAGGATATTATGAGAGACATTCATGATTTATCCTATGTAGTGCATCGTGACGTTACCATGACATATTAGGATCCACATCTATATGACTAGTGGTTGGAAATGAAATGGGTTGTAGCCTGTCTTTCCATGAGATTTTCGAAATATCATAAGTCAAAGGTGGAACTCTATAGACCAACAACAGTTTTACAGAATCTCCCAAATCATGATATTAAATGGGTTAATTTTATACCCATATCAATGAGTTATAAAGCTCAATACCATCATTATTAGATAAATTGTTTCAAGGTTTTATTATCATTTGACTAGTGAAAAACTATTTTAATTATTATAAAATTTGAAATATACTTCAAAAGAAAATTTATAAAGTGTTAAAATACATATCTAATATTAAATTTCCATTTATAAAATTTATTATTTTGGTATATGGATGATAATTTTGATAAAATGTGAATAATAAACATTTAGTTTATTTTGTCATGTTTTCATGCCATTATGAACTAGTTTAATTTTATTTAATATTATGTATATATATACTAGTTACATATCATGAATAAATATATAATATATCATTTTAAATATTTTTTAATCATAATAGTAGTATTATTACAATCATTGGACATGATAATCTAAGACGAAAAATCATTATCCACAAAGATATTTAACAAACATAATTTCGTCTAGAGTTCTGTTAATATAAGAGTAGATGAGAAATGTGGGGGAATGAAGATATTACATTCAAAATATAAAATTAAATTATATAAAATATACTGGAGGTATTATTAATTAATGGAGAAATGAAGTGAGTTGAGTCTACAAGAAGAAATATGATTAAAGGAGATTGATTGAGAAAATAACTTCTTGAATATCACCTCCTTGAAAAAATCCCTTAAGGAACATGGAATTGGAATTTTGTTGAGATTGGTAGGTTTTGGAAGTGGGTCATAGGGTTATGATTATAATTGGAAATAATATTTATTATATAAAAGTGTTATTATGTTTTTATAAAATGGGTGATGAGGGGTGGTATTTATAGGGGGTGATATAGTTATTTTTTATTATTATATTCATTAGTTTATTATTTTGGATCATAAAAAATGGTAGTGTTTTTCATTAAGAAAAAATATAGTAAATGGTTTCTAGTATTACAAAAACAAATATTCACATATATCATCCATTCCTCACGAATTTAGGTATTTAGCTTCAAATGTCAAATACCGTAAATTATAATATTTCACTATTATCCAAAAAAACAAAACTATTTTAGAAAATTCCAAAAAAAATTATATCTAACCATTTTTTAAATGTTGATTCCAAATACTATATTAATTTTATTAAAAAACATTTTAAATATGATAATTTAAATATTTATATAAAAAAAATTTATTGAGAAACTACTTATTTTTATATTGTACTTCATTATTCGACCCTTCGAAAATTTAGTTCCACATTCATTAAATTATATTATAATTATAAAAAAATATATTAAATTATAAATAATATTTCAGTAAAATCAATTTTTAAATTACATTATAATATTAATTATAAAATTTTAATCAAAATGTTACATTTTACACAAATAACTACATTTTATTTATCTTTTTAAGACATTATTTTACATATTCTATGATATAAATATAACATATCTTTAGTTTTATATGCACAAATTTTATTTTTAATTTCATAAATGTGGTTCCTACTCTGATGAACATATTTTTTATTCATAAATGTCATATTTCTATTCCATTGGTCATGTTTCTAATCCAATTATAGAGGGCCGTTAACTATTATAAAAACCAGTATTTGCATTCATTATACATTCAATTAAATTTTAAATTATTGATATGTATACATAGATAATAAAAATATATATTATATTACAGAAATTATGCTTTATTTATATATCATTGTTATTAATTGTGGTCACTGTAGTTGATCGATCATATCAGAATGTTTTTTATCATTTTTTCTATTTATTGTCAATTTATAATGTTTATAATTCCTATTAGATTATTTTTAGGGTAATATGTAATTCTTTATTTATACTAATAGTTATTTATCATTTATTTTTTAATTAGACGAGGAAAAATTCCATTGATAAAATGTTGTTCTATTAAGAAATTTTTTATCCTCAAAATAATAATTGATACAACAATAAAAATAACAGTTATAGTGGTGGTATTATCTATTAAATTGTTAAATGTTTTAAAAACACAACTGGTAAAAACAAAAAGAACGTTATTTGAAATCCTATAAAACGTAGAACATTTAAACCATTAATATAAATTCAAATATAGTTGAAAAAACAATATAAACTACCATTTTATCATATAATATAATATCCATGAATACATTTTAATGATCATAAAAATGGAATAAAAAATATTCTCATCCAAAAAAATAAATAAGGTCGAATTTTCTTAAAAACTATCTTTTGATTTTATTATGTACAATATAGAGGTAAATGAAATAAAATAATGTAATCCCAATAATTAAATTGATTAAATGACTATATATGTTGTCAAATAGATTACAAGTGTATAATTTATACAAATTTACGTCTAAATACACTCAAACATGTAATGAAATGAGACAATAATATAAATAATTTACCATAATTGTAACATTTGAATGAAAAGTTATTCAAATAAATTATATGATATGGGTCCATAAACCTAATGAATTACAAGAATTACTATTTAAAAATTAAATAATGTTTTATTACGTTCACCATAAAATTAAATCATGGTCCCTGACATGAATAATGTACCAAAAAATTAGATTGATACAAAGAAAAACTTGCAAGGATCATAATAGTTAATGTTAAAATTAATATATGATGTGATTATATGATCATATTTAAAGATACAATACTTCTTCAAAATAATAAATAAATAATTGAGCTAATTATTCATATATAGTCACAGTATAAAATATTCAGTGAAGAAGTGTTATAACCTAAAAAAGGGAAAATAGATAGGAAACCCCCAACCACATTTACAGAATTTTTTTTGTATATCATTGAAATATAGTATTATAAAACAATTTTATAATTATAGTTTTTTAATAAAAAATTCTAGGTCTATTACTTTATAAATATAATATATACTTCTTTTATTTAAATTAAATATTTAATTTCTTATTTACTCAAATCTATGACACATGTTATTAGGATGTTATGTTCATAAGTATAAAAAGAATATGGTAGGATGGACATTCTAAAATGGATCCTTATTCCCTCATATAAATAATAATAACCATGAAATGATTATTATTATAATATTTCATATATAATTTTATATTTATCAATGATCGTTGGTCAGGAAAATAAAAATATATCATCTCCTAATGGGGTAGTCCATACAAACACAGAGGTGATGTATCTACTTTCCTTTGGAGGGAATAAAATAAACTAAATCACAATATTTTCGGTTTTATGTAGTATTAACATTATATAAATCGAATAAATTTTTTATGTCCATTCCCATGACCATCCGTGAGAGTGTTTTTTTAAAATAATTTGTATCAGTATGTGAAGATTGTATTTAGTACATACAAACCTATGGTGATTACATTTTTAACAAACATAATTGTTTAATTATATATGATATACTATATTTATGTAATAATAGTTGTTTTCATAAAAACAATTTATTTATATTTAAGTCATCATAATATCTATCCCCAAAGGGATGTGATGATAAATGAAACATATTGGTTTCAAATGATAAAGTCTAGCCATATACACCAATGATTGTTTAGTTTCACATATGTCAAGAGAAAAATATGAATAATGATTGAAAGTTAATATAATAAAATATAATTATATGTAAGATACCTAGGTTATTATATTGGAATAGTTACTATATTATTAATATAGGTAAAAGTGGAATTAATATGAAAATGCCTAGTTGAGAAAATCACTATATCATTGAAAAATCCACTTCATATATTTCATTAAAAACACTACGAATATTTATTAATAATAATGAAACATATATAATATATATTGTGATTTTATGAAGGGAGTTTATTAAGGGTTTCTAGTAGAGTCGATCATGATGTGTTGGAAAGATAGGAGAGGTGGTATACACATGTACGATATGAGAGGGGGACCATTGGAACTGCAAAACATATAAAATTAATATAAAATTATTATCTATAAATAGACTCCATAAATAAATCAATTTAAATAATACATTTAATGTTATTTAATTTTATCTCATCCGATAAAATATAAGAGTGTTTTATTGATGTTTTAAACATCATATCATTGTTTTATCCTTAGTTATCACTTTTATGAATTAGCAGAAAAACAAAGTTTTATAATCATTAATAAGACAAGATAGTAGAAATAAATGAAAAAGTTAACCATAAGGGTATAATGGTTAATTAAATGAGCCATACACAATTCATTTGTCCAATGATCTTATTTATATTTATTAAATAAAACATTTTTTCAAATAAAATAATATTAAAATCTACCTGAGACAATATAAAAACCCAAATTTTAAAATTTATCAATATAATAATATAATATATTTAATTGATAAATTTATGAAACAACATAACCCACCCATAAAATATTAATTTTTTTATTTTATATAAATTAATTGACGTTTTTACTTCTTGTAAAAGAACTCTACCAGCCTTTTGCATAAATTAATATTTATCACTTAATAATTATAAATTATAAATAAATTAAAATCATAAAAAGTAACCATATATAAAATTTCACTAATTATTTATCCATTTTAAACCATACTAGATCTATTAAAATCAATAATGTGGAATTTTTGAATATATATCTATGTATAATTATATAATGATATTGAACATAAATAAATGGAACTGAAATTCTATATTGTGAATTATTTGATATTAATGGAAAAACTCCCCTCATTAAATTGATTAAAGGAATATTTTATGTTGATTTTAAAACATTTTGACATTAATATAAACCCTACATAACCAAATATACCCATTACTATGGAGGTAAATATTTATTATGGGAACTATTAATTATAGTAAAATGTGTAGATGCCCAATTTAACAGAATGATAAATGATGACTCAAAATAATGAATACATTTTTATAAATTCATTTATCATTAATGAATGAAATAAAATATATTATAAATCACTAAAACATGAATACAATTATTTTGACCAAATGTCATTTTTTTATACAATTATTGTCAAATCAAAATTATGAATAATGTTGAATATAATGCAATTAATTTTTTTATTAATCAAGAGGAACTAAAATAATTAGTATTACATAAAAAGTATAATTTTTAAATAAATTTATTTAAATGAAAAAATTCAATAAAATTATTATTTGTAGTAGTCCCGGAAAAATTAAACATTTAAAAAAAATCCCAAAAGTTTATCTCATTGTAATTTTGATATTCTGATTTAAAATATAATATCCCCTTTAAAAAATAAAATTTATAGAATTATCAATAACTTTTTATAACATTATCTTAAATAACAAATAAAATTATAATTGATCATATTTTATTTTTTGAAATATAAAACAACACAATTAAAAAATTATTTTTTTATAATAATAAATAAATAAATTTATATTAAGTATGAAATTTAAATATACATGATTTTGTTACTTCTATTTATAACATCCAATTCAATTGACAGTGTACATAGGTAATGTAAGAACCTATAATTTTCTTGAGTTATAGATATTTTAACTCCCTTTAATTTACAATATCAATATCTAATTATATAAAAATGAGAATTCCCATTAGTGATGTGGTGGAATAAAGGGTGTCATGGGATATTCAAAGCTTGAAACACATCTGTAGGGGTGAACAATTCTTCCTCTCGGTTAATAGAAACCATCTGGGGTAAAACTCAGGATAACATTTAACCATTTGAGTATGGTTAGTAGATTCTTACATACAACATGGTTTGAAAAACCATTCAATTAAAGGCAAATAAATATTTGAAAATGTCTGAAATATTTATAGTGGACTCCATCATTGATCGTTTATGGTTATTCAAACCATATGAATAAAAAATGTGACGTACCTTTTTCTTATAGTTAATGGTGCACGACGAGAACATTATTTGACCAATCATGTGTCTAAATCATGTGACCCAATATTTATTGGGAAATCAGTAAACTACAATGAATTTATTATTTTTATAACCTAATTTATCCTCATTTGTCACATTAGATAGAATATCTATTTTGAGATATCCCTCATTGACACTTAAATTAGGAATTGAGGGATCTCATCCATTTATTGTCTAAATCATTAACTATATAATTCAATGGATCCAATCATGAAATGTCACTATTCGTTTTCTGTAATTCTTCATTATTCATCCTATTTACATTTTTATTTAGGAGAATGATAATTTTCACCATTTATTGGTTATTGTTTTGTTCATCATTTTTATCTCGACCTATGTCAAAGATAGAGGTGATTCTATTTGATCTAACCATTATTGACTTATGGTTGTATTTTTTGATAGATTCCATTCAATTGAATTTGTTATATATATTCTACTGTTTTTAATGCCCAATTTGTTTAGTTATGTCCTTGATATGTATTTTAATACTTATATTAAAATGACTTGTATGTCTTATAACATTATCAAAACCATTTCATAAATGAATAGATGATAATTCCCATATATTGCGACTACACCATTGGGTGTGTTTTAGATAATTGGTCCACCATGGGTAGCTAATGATTTTAGATTTCTTTGGGTGTTTCATTTTACACATTAAAATGTGATTTAAATTGTGCATAAAAATGTAAATTAGAACTATAAATTGAATTTTGAATTTATATGTAATTTTTATAGTAATATAAATTGTAATTTTCATATGTAGATATTAATATTATAATACTTTTGAGCATGGATTGGTATTTGATCCATGTTTTCATGTAATGTTAATATGAAATTTTCATGGTGATTTACTTCAAATAGCTAAATGATATTTATATTTATTTAATGAATTCTTATATTCATTGGTGAATCATGAGTTCTTAAATGAATTCCATGGATGTACTCAATTGGCTATAACCATTCTCAAGCCAGATTAACCCATGTAATCCAAAGTTGATGACCATAGATGACTCATAAGGGCTTACTATTTTATGATGATAGATACTTAGACACCTTATAAAATACCTAGTCAATAATTAGAGTTATGTTGATCAAATATTCTATTTGTGATACATGGCCTTCTTTAGTGGACCACTAAATAAAAAATTGATTTAATATGAGGTCGTACCACACATTGAGAGATACCTCGGTTCTCACAAGGATGTATAAGGATGATATTATTGGTTGCTTGTTTATATTATACATGTAGTGATTCCTTAATTAAAAATGAGTAATTACACATATGAGAACATGTTATAAATAAAATAATGAATGAGATGATATATATGATACATCTGGCCAGATAAACCACAATCTTTTATTTATTCATACTAATATACCTTAGGGATGGTGTGTTTTGGATTATATTGAGCATATCACAATGGGGGATGCTGGTATACATATAATTTCACGATGATTCTTAAGGAAATTATAATATTTAATTAAATTTTCTATATTATATATGAGACTCTCATGATTGTTAATTTTTATAATTACATTTGAAATGAAATTGATAAAATTAATTATTTGATATTTGAGAACCCAAAATATATATGATGATTACTTTTATTAAATTATTTATATAATATAGAAATTATTATTTTTTTGTTATAATATGATTTCAAATATGGATAAGGGCATGTTCCCTGGTATAAATTATTGGTTTCTACTTCGGTGCAATGAAGCATGGGCCTGAGCTATGGCTCAGAATAATGGCTGGATTGTTTTGGACATTTTGTAATTTTTTTGACATGTAGTTGAATACTACCATGTGCACTTATTTTTGGGTATTTTACTAGACACATGACATGTATCATTCTAATATGAATATGAAATTCATTACATTATAATTTATATAGTTTCTTTCATGTCATTATCATCAGACTGATTGAATTACAACTCCCACAACTTATATGATATTATGATTCTAAAGTGCTACACGCAGGTGAAAAGAGAATAGTCTCCCCAATGACACTCGTGTGCCAGTGCTTCAAGTCGGAAATCATTGGAATGTTTGGAGATGTTCTTGATGATATGTGGCCAACAATGATCATGTAACTATCGAGTGGTATCTAGTTTTGGGGATGTTTCAATGTTATATCATAGAATCTCTTCATTTCTATATTTTAATATTATTTAGAGATAATACATGGGGATATAAAGTTAAATGAAACAAAGAAATGAGTTGATCATGGGGGTAGTTAACCCATGTATATGGTAAAGAAACATTTACTTGAATTGAAATATATATTTTCAGGATTTTATCTATTATAGTTTATTTGATTATACCATTAGGTGAAAAAATATACTGTCATGTATATATTGATATGGCTGTTGGTTCTATTTTGTTTCAATTTGAATAGATAAGGGTATTTCATTTCATACATCATTCTAGAAATATTAATTGAATAATATACTCTGGATTATTCTATTCCATTTATGATTATTTACTTGTTGAATGATATTGTGATAGGTTTCAGGATATATATTCCTGATGATATGATATGTATTGTGGAATATGTCATGTTTTGGATTTGTTGGGAATAATAATTTTTTATGCAGTGTATGGGCTCTCCTGAAACAAAACTTGGTGAACCATATGGAAAACCATTTAAAAATAATTGTTATGTAAATGAAATGAAATAAGACTTAAATGGGAACTAAAATATCTTATAGAATAGAACTTCACTGAGACCCAACCATATTCATGGGTTGTTGTTAATATATCTTGCTTATATCTGAATTGTATATCACCCAAACATGACATAAGATGTCGGTAAATGCCTGATTTCATATATTGTAAGTATTGTAGCATTCCTATTTTTTCCAGTTGAGACACCATTGGTAGTACTAGATATAAATGATGAGGCGTAGTTCTCTGAGAGATTATTTCCTGTTCGGATAGCCATTAGAGAGCATCATGACCTACCACTACGATGGGTGAGTTGATGTGTGAGTTCTCGTAGAAGCATCTGCAAAAAATTTCAGTGGATTGTAGAAAAAAGTGTGTTGAGTCATGGCCAGAGGCCATGATGTCATCAATTGATAATTTAGAGACACCTCTAAGGTGGAGGTAGAAAGACTCTAAATATATTTTTTTTGATTACAACAATATATGGGGGAATTTGTTACTCAGATGGATATTAATTAGAAGATTTCATGGATGTGCTATCATAAGCCTTCTAATGATTACATCTATCCTGAGATTTTGATGGCAGATAGAGCCTGATAGTTCGTGAACATGGAGCAAGGTGTGTTATCAATAAAGTACTATTCAACCCATTTTACAGAGCTCCTGCACTTTTCACCTATTCTGATTGGCGTTGAGTTTTCTACTATCATATGATTCGAGGATGATATTAGTTATGAAATCATATGAAATTTTAATTGTATTAATACTATTTCATGAATAATGAAATAGGTTCATATCACATAGCGTAATATGAGGGAGGATGGAGGTGCAATCCCAGGACATTTGGAACATAGATC
Source organism: Viscum album (assembly GCA_963277665.1). Classification (NCBI taxonomy): domain Eukaryota; kingdom Viridiplantae; phylum Streptophyta; class Magnoliopsida; order Santalales; family Viscaceae; genus Viscum; species Viscum album. Next base: position 332,436,092 of record OY728157.1, on the reverse strand, counting down.
TTGTCATAGATCAACCAGAGGATGGATGTGTCATATTATGCTTCCAAATAGTTATATTATTATTCAGAGAACTTATTATGATATATAGGTGATTTTATTCCAAGGTGGCATATTATTGGATACAAGAAGACAGTGAATGAGATAATTGGTCATCTATCATCCATGACACAACATGGTCCATCTACAATGATTTTGATAGGTTTTTTTCCAACAACTAGTGATATGGGGTTTGAATCATATACATATATAAGATTGGGATTATTAGCTTCTTTTCATGTATGTTTGTATAATTCATCAATCAGAACTAGAGAAGGTGGTGGTCATGTCCATGGTAGTCAGAACCAAGACATGTGGAGACAACATAGTGGATATGCTCAGGGTAGCTAGGCTTTATGATAGGGTTGCACCTTATTCCACATATATGCAGGGCAACCATTCCTTGATATGAAGAATACCAATACTTATTCAGTGATTTTAACTATTCTAGTAACCTCATATTTATCATCTTTCCTTACAATGTAGACATGCCCCACAACTATAATTTTTTGACCATTTTGGAGTTAATTGCGCATAGTGTTCGACATTGAGATGACATTACTATGATTGAAACTCCATTGGGGATTAATATCGAGTATTTTCATCATTCATAGGATTCCCCATTGAAATTAGAGAGTGTCTCTTCTCATGTGAGCAATTTATACTTGAGATTACATGTTTTTCAGATATCTCAAGATGGATTAGTTGGTTTTGTAACACCGCAATCTTCCACGGTACACTTCTCTTTGAATAATACAATATCGTGTGTTGTACACAACACTGAGTTCAAGAACACCACGACTTACCGAACTAGCCGTTGAAAATAGGTTATGAATAGTATTAACTAAATTTTAAATATTATATTATCCTTATAATTAGAATCCATATTATGAGTTTCTAAGACATGATTTATGAACAAACTCATTTTTTTAGATAAAAGAAGTATTTTTCAAAAAATGAAATTTTACCGCCTTTTAATGGTGAAGCATTTTTAAAACCAATATTTGAAACTTTTATATATTCAATTTGACAAAATTAAATTCTTCTTTAGAATAGGGACATAATAATTTAGTATCAATAATGTTTTTTATTCTTTCTGATAACTTTCATATTTGGGTGAATAATGAAAAATTACTAAATTTTAATCAAAAACAACTTTTTTAATAAAAATAATTTATATTGTTAAATTATTCATTTTAATGGTTTGGAAGTATAAATAGACTATATTTTTACTATTTAATTCAATGATGGTCATTTTATGTAATTTCACCTTGAAATTGGACAGAAACAAGTGTCAAACTTTTGATAGTTATTATTCCTTAAAAATACGCCTTTTGGTTTCGAAAGGAGGAATCAATTTTAAATTAAAAATGAAAATTTTATGTTTTTAATTTGGTAAAATAGAATTCATTTTTGGGTTTTTAATAATGTAATTATCCTATGGTAAAATTTTGGTACTTTTCAGATACCTTATATATTTTGATGAATAGTAAAAATTTACTAAATTTTAATTAAAAACTAGTTTTTTAATCGAAATAATTAATAGTGATAAATTATGAATTTTAGTGGTTTTAAATTATATTTAAAATATATTTTTACAATGTAATACAATTTGGGTCATTGAAGATAATTTCACATTTAAACCAGACATAAACAAGTGGCAATCTTTTGATAGTTATTATCTCTTAAAAACACGCTTTTTGTTTTAACAACGGGAATTAATTTTAAATTAATTTCTTCCACTTCTGTGTATTGAATTTGTAAAAATGGATTCCATATTTGGAATCAAGATATTCAAATTGTGTAAATAGTTATCTTCTATTTTTAGACATTTTGGATAATTACTTCGGTAAATATTTTATTTACCATGGTTAACGGGTAAATCCGGTAAACAAGGGTTAACAAATAATATTGTAATAATAATAAATTACTCTAAAACGTATCATAACCCTATTGGTTGATGCATTGTCGACCATGGTCCTCTTTTGGTCGATTTTGGGACCCCATGTATTCACTTGTAAGTGATAGGGACACTTTATTTTAACTAAGTTAAAATGAATACAAAAATGACAGAAGCATATATCTTTTAGAAAAACAATTGTTACATAGGGTTATAAATCTCGGATTTTAAATAAAAATATTAATTAGAAAGTTAAAAAGATTTCCTACATAATTATATTTTATTTATAATTTTTAGACATTAAATAAGTTAATTTATTTATGACACAATGGCGATGCAGTAATTACCTTAATAGTGAAAAATTAGAATAATTGATATTATAAATACCCAAATAAATATAATTTGAGACTTTTATTGAATTAAACAAATTTTATAGGCTAATATGACATATTATTATTTATTTAATTAACTTTTTTCTAAGTATTAATTCTGTTATGAGTTTCAAAAAAATAATCTATTAAATAGTGTCAAAATTGACATAATAGAGTTTTTAAAAAAAATATTATATTATTAATTGATATTAAATTCCTAAAAATCTAAGGTTCGTCCAAGAGACTTATATCATGATGTTTTTATCATTAATTTACCACTTGGGGGTCTCTTAGATGTATATAGTATGTTTATTAACTATATAATGTAAGAATACAAAGTGACATGGTAAATGTCAAACTAATTAACTAAGAGTTAAAACTAAACGATAAGGTTAATATAATGACCGAAACATGTATAAATTCAATTGGTTGAATATATTTAGACCTATCCCCACCTTAAACATTAATAAATCAACTTTGGAAGCATTGTAATTAGAATAAGAATTTATTATAAATTAATTTATCTAGCTTTTCCAAAGGTGCCCTTCACCCCTCTTATAAAAGGGCACTCCTCCTTCTCATTTCTTCACACCTTACAAGCCTTTTGGTTCGGCCAGCCCCTGCCCAAATAATCTATCAACTTCCCTCAAAACATACTAGAGGACTTATTTTGATCATAAAGCCACCTTAATGAGCCCTTTTGATCAAATCAAAAGGAAGAACCCGATGAAGAGGTAATGTTTTCACCACCCCTTTTCAAGTTCCTTTCTTCTTCCACCTTTTCTTTATTTGTTATTTATATTATAAGATAATGAATCCAGTATCTATTATATACTGTAATTTTATTATAAATATGGTACAACCATATTCAGTATTCTATCCACCCTTTGAATAACATGTCACCATACGTGCGTACGTACGGCTTACGGTCTCCACGTCATGGTGTAATTGTTATTCAATAAATTATTATTTGGATGAGTATAATAATGATGTGTAATTCATTTAATAATAAATATAACATGATAATTATTCTTTATATATGATATAAAATCCAATTATATATTATTTTAATATCAAAAGAATGATATTGTCGCTCGTGCGTACGTACGAACTACCTTCTCCACGAACGTGATGAGATTCATTCTCCATCATATCTATTCAAGTATAATTATTATTTGATGATTAAAAATAATATTTAAGGACTTGATATAATTCTGTATATAAATAATATACATCCCATTAATAACAAATATGGCTCACATAATAAAGAATATAAAGTAAAATGAACCCGCTAAAACCCGAAATGACGATAATTCTAAGATATTATTAACAAATCAATGTTAAAAGATCATATATGATATCATATTAATGTAAATGATTCTTATATAATTCAATAACAATTATTTCACCATTATAAACGATGTTAACCTACCATCGACCAAGAAAAAAAATACAATGTAAGGGGTTTCTTATCTCACTCTTAATTTTGTGAGAATTCCATTGTTCACATCTTATTTATTGCATGTGGTGTATGTGTACTACCCATGATTGTATTAATTGTGTAAATACATTAATTTATGGGTATTTACATAATCATTTTAGGATCCTTATTTCATCGGTGCATGTTTCATAAGTTACCAAATCGATAAGGGAATTTGAAATTTCAATTTCCACTCATTCATCTTTACGCATACTTCATTGATTATTTTACTAAAAGATTATTTGTTGAATCCCTATTTTTTTGATTATGTCATAATTTCCACTCCCTTTTCTGTGTATATATGTTTGATACACATGATCACTCCATTGATAAATTCTCAAGTCATTGGTATGAACTTGATAGGTGTAATTTTTACTCAATCTCTATTAGTTGAGTTAAATATCCAATTCATTGGTGTTGTTTTTACAAGAATATGTGTGAATGTCCTTTGATTTTTTTACATTTAATATCCAATAATATTTAGTGTATTTATATTTGTCACACATAATTATGTCGTTGATTTATCCTTAACCTAAGGATACTTCCTTTATGAGATATTTCATCTCAATTTACATTCCATTGATACTTCTTTGTTGTTATACACCAAATCACTTTTATGTGGTGTATATAATGTACATTGACATAGTATATCATGAATCCCTTTATTCTCATGATATTACAATGTTTTGATTACCTCAATTAATTGTATTCAAGTGTCTCTCTTTTGGTTATAAACTTTAACTAAAATACCATTTTTAAATGTTTTAAAGACTTATTCTTCTAAATCTTGCTCATTAATGTCCATGTTTTAAAAATTGTTTTAAGGATTTATTTATATGGACATTAAAGTTTTAAAATTAAAACTCCTTTTAAATGTTTCAAAGTGGTATGGAACACTTTGATTCAAAAATCTATTTTTAAATGGCTTCTTGACAAATAGTGTGACTTTTAAATGATTTCATGAAAATGGGGATATTTTTCTCAAATAGTTTTGATGATTATTTTAATCTATGACAATATCCTTCTTTATTCATGATTGAGGTTAATGTGATACAATACAATCTTCCATATTATATTGAATGAGTTATGTTTGACTGTGGATGTGATATTTTTATACCATTCATGGTTTGTGGTTAATGTACTGACATTTCGTATGCTAGTTTTAATACGTATGTTTATGTTATATTTAAACATGTTCATATGAGCAATTCATTGGACTTAATAAGTGACGGGTGGAGCCCGCTATAGCTCCTCGATGCATCGGTAGGTCTCATGAGACAAACTAGTGTCTTCGCACAAGGCCTTGGAAAAATCTTATTTGTAGTCTTGGCACGAGGCTTTGGCTATGTGGTTATGATAGTATGGCATTATGCATTCCATCATTATGAAAGTGGTTATTGATATTGCATGTGATTGTTCGACTAGTAGAATATCAATGTGAATAAGTAGATGGAATTATATCGTTTTATCATTTCCATATTATGATGAAGTTCAAGGTTAAAAGGATTTTGTTTTAATTATAAATTTCCTTAAGTGTTTATGCTTATCTATGAATGATTCTGCTATAATGTTATCCTTAATAAGCATCTGAGCTCAGCCCATTCAATGTTTTATTTTTCTGAGGATTGTGAAGAAGTAAATTATGAATGACCTGCAGGGATAGTATGAGTGTGGACTATGGAGACTATGTTGTTGTTGTTTTCAGTTTATGATGTAATGTAAACATTATTAATGTATCTAGTTATTCCAAGGAAACTAAACTAATCGGTCTTTCGATACTTGATCATTCTTGTGATCATGCCAATGATATGTAATAATGCACCGACTCTGGGTAACTAGGGTCAGGGTATTATAGTTGGTATAAGAAGAAGTTTAGTACAAACCTTTTAAGCTAGATTTATATAAACTATGATTAGAGCACATAGACCTAAGATGAACTTTGAGGATTAGTATATAATAACTTCCTAGAGTTTTGGTATTGTAGATATTTTGTGAGTTTTCCGAGAAACACATCCATGTATGGATACGAGCAGGTATAGGCGGCTCTGGCACAGATGTACCTAGGGTTAAATCCCAAAAACACCGCTTTGAGCTAGACTCGAACGGGAACTGGTGCACGACAACAGGCCTTGCTTCACTCTTGGTTACGACACTCCCGTGGGATATGCTTAGGATAATTTACATTTTCATTACAAACCTATTTAAAGTAATATATATATATATATATATAAGATGAGAGTAAATGACCTTGGTTATTCCTAATGTGTTTCAAATTGAGAATATGGTGACATGTTAATCTCTAAATGATTTTATGACAACTGTTACTCATAAAATACTTTCTGGTTTTAGTCAATGGATAGATTCCAAGGAAGTCATAGTGACTTTGAGAATGATGTACAAGGTGGAAACGGTGGTGGAAATGAGAAAAAAATGGAATGTTTATAGGCATAAAAGATATCGTCTTTATGCCAAATCAGTTTTCCAAAAATATGATCAACAACATATATATTAACCCACTCCTGGACTCAACAAGGAAGAGAAAGGTGATGAATGATAAGAGCTACAACAGTGGAGACCATGGAGAATGGAATCCTCAATTTCCATCATGCAGTAAATGTGGAAGGAGACACACAAGAAAGTGTCTCAATGGGACAAAGAAATGATTTACATGCGGGAAGAAAGGACATAAAGTGAAGAATTGCTGAAGAAAAATGAAGAGTACTATGAAAGAAGATAAAAATGGTCCCAAGAGTCCATTTATAGTCATTTTCCGTAAATGTAGGGGACCTAGCCATTACCTGATTCAATGCCCTGTTCTATAGGATATTTTATTGGTCAAAGAAAAATCTATGTGGAAATAAATGGTTGGATAAATGTTTAAAAAGTATTAGTGCTCCTTGTTGATGGTTTTACTTTGGAATAATTTTCTCTTGTATTTGTAACCCCGTAGTTTTCCATGTGAGAATGATATTTGAGGAAGAATTATCTCTTCTCTTGTAGATATAGGTATAAATAGCCATTTGGTTTTATATTATCATTGGGGATTGAGAGAATTATAAATTATTATAATTTGGGATGAAAATTAGAGGTATGATACACCATTTGCGGTTAAATTATTTTTAAGGTATTTTGAGGAATTTATGTCATTTTGGTAATATTATAAAATATTGTTTTTGAAAAAGGACAACATGTAGACCGTGTGACAACCCTTCACGTCGGACAAAGCAGTGAGAATGGAACCTACGACCAAAGTGCGAATGGGATTTATCGCCTCCCACTAGACTACGTGAAGTCCCTGTATAGAATGACTAATTATTTTTAGTTAAATATTGATCAATAATAAGTTAATTTGGGTTCTTATATCTTACTAAATGAATACCCTTGGTGTAGGCAAATGATTTTGTGATTATGTGATAGATGTTATTTTGGAAGTTGTTCGCTTTGTGGTGAAAACTATATGCCCAAGGAAAATAGAATAGTATGGGATTTCATTTGAGGACTAATGGTGGTTTTTTATCTATGTTTTTATTATGGATTTATATTTATTTGGGTTGTTTATGGAAATGATTAGGGTAATTACTTTTAAGTATGTGACTTTAAGAGTATTTCATTTCATTTGGAGATACAATTTAACATAGAAGACTACATTCTTATAAGTTTTTAGTTTGGATTATATTGAAGGATTTTAAGGACAATTGATTAATGAATGATATTTATTTAACATTGGGGTATTTTGGTTTAATTTTAGAAATTATGATTAGTGATTATTTCTCTCATGGAATATCCTTTTGGGGGATCATTAGATCTTGTACTAACCATTTTGGATTTGATTAATCTCTAAAGACAATGTAAATATATAGTATATCCTTCATGAATCATGTTATTCTATAGAAGTTTAATCTAGCTCTTCCATTGTGACCAAGCATTCTTGAATACTCATCGTTTTAAAAAAATGAGTTAGTGGTGGAAATTAATTATGGAATGAAACTTTACTTAAAAATTAATTATATATCTTTATATTCATAGTCAATATCATAAATTAATTCCTCATCGTTATGTAATATAACTTAAAACAAAAAAATGTTGTCCGTTTACTTTTCCTACGAGGAGATTAATGATCGTTTGTCCCAACACATGTTTGTGGTTTTCGTACTATTAACTTTCTCAAGATCATGATTTCTATCCCTCTCAATCAGAACTTGACACTTAGTTTATCATCCATATCCATGTTTTTCTACCTGGAATCCTAGTATGGGTTATCTTGGGTGACCTTTATACCTCTCTTTCTTTCATTTAATGTAATAGTTTTATTGATTCTTTTTCCAATGTGGGAATTTCCATTATATTCTCAAGCCAAATTTTTAAAACTGCGAGGAAAAAATTTACTGAAGGAGGGGTGAATGTAACACCCCAATCTTCGATGGTACACTTTTTTTTTGATTAATACAATAGCGTGTGTTGTAAGCAACACTGAGTTTAAGAACACCACAACTTACCAAATTAGCCGTTGAAAAGGGGTTATGAATAGTATTAACTAAATTTTAAATATTATATTATCCTTATAATTTAAATCCATATTATGAGTTTCTACGACATGATTTATGAACAAATTCATTTTTTTTCAGATAAAAGAAGTATTTTTCAAAAAATGAAATTTTACCGCCTTTTAATGGCGAATCATATTATTAAAACCAATATTTTAAAATTTTATATATTCAATATGAAAAAATTAAATTATTATTTAGAATTGGGACATGAGAATTTATCATCAATAATGTTTTGGTGTCTTTCTGATAACTTTCATATTTGGGTGAATAATGAAAAATTAATAATTTTTAACTGAAAACCACTTTTTTAATCAAAATAATTTATATTGTTAAATTATAAATTTTAATGGATTGGAAGTATAAATAGATTATATTTTTACTATTTAATCCAATTATGGTCATTTTAAGTAATTTAACCTTGAAATTGGACATAAACAAGTGTCAAACTTTTGATAGTTATTATTCCTTAAAAATACGCATTTTGGTTTTAAAAGCGGGAATCAATTTTAAATTAATAAATGAAACTTTTATGTTTTGAATTTGGTAAAATAGACTTCATTTTTGGATTCGGAATAACGAAATTATCCTAGGGTGAAATTTTGGAACTTTTCAGATAACTTTTATATTTTTTGAATAGTAAACAATTACTAAATTTTAATTAAAAACAACTTTTTTAATCGAAATAATTAATAGTTATAAATTATGAATTTGAGTTGTTTTAAATTATATTTAAAACATATTTTTAAAATTTAATACAATGTGGGTCATTGAACATAATTTCACATTTAAACCAGACATAAACAAGTGCCAATATTTTGATAGTTATTATCTCTTAAAAACACACTTTATGTTTTAACAACAGGAATTAATTTTAAATTAATTTCTGCCACTTCAGTGTTCCGAATTTGTAAATATGGATTCCATATTTGGAATCAGGATGTTGAAATTGTGTAAATATGTTACTTTTATTTATAGACATTTTGGATAATTACTTCGGTAAATATTTTATTTACCATGGTTAAAGGGTAAATCCGGTAAACAAGGGTTAAAACATAATATTATAATAATTATAAATTACCCTAAAACGTGTCTTAACCCTATTGGTTGATGCATGGCCAACCATGGTCATCTTTGGGTCGATTTTGGGACCCCATGGATCCACTTGTAAATGATAGGGACACTTTATTTTAATTAAGTTAAAATGAATACAAAAATGACACAAGCATATATCTTTTAGCAAAACAATTGTTACATAGGGTTATATATGTTGTATATTAGACTATAAATATTAATTATAAACTAAAAATATTTCATACATAATTATTGTTTATTTATAATTTTTAGACATTAAATAAGTTAATTTATTTATGATACAATTGTGATGCAGTAATTACAATAATAGTGAAAAATTAGAATAATTGATATTATAAATACCCAAATAAATATAATTTGAGACTTTTATTGAATTAAAATAATTTGTCTAGGTTAATATGACATATTAGGATTGATTTAATTAACTTTTTTCTAAGTAATAATTCTGTTATGAGTTTCACAAAAATCAACTATTGAATAGTGTCAACATTGACATAAAATAGTTTTTAAAACAAATATTATATTATTAATTGATATTAAATTCCTAAAAATCTAAGGTTAGATAATTATACTTATATGATGATATGTACATCGTCATTGTAACACTTGGGGGGTCTCTTAGATGTATATAGTATGTTTATTAAATATATATAATATAAAAATACAAAGTGACATGGTAAATGTAAAAATAATTAACTAAGAGTTAAAACTAAAAGATAAGGTTAATATAATGACCCAAACCAGTATAAATTATATTGGTTGAAAATATTTAGACCTATCCATAATTCAAACTTTAAATAATAAACTTTAGATCCATTAGAAACCGAATAAGAATTTATTATAAATTAAATTTTCTAGCTTTTTCAAAGGTGCCCCTCACCCGTCTTATAAAAGGGCACTGGTCCTTACCATTTAATCACACCTTCAAATCCTTTTGGTTCTGCCAAAACCTGACCAAATACTCTCTCAAATTCCCTCACAACAAACTAGAGGCCTTATTTTGATGAGAAAGCCAACCTATGGAGCCCTTTTGATCAAATCAAAAGGAAGAACCCGAAGAAGAGGTAGTGTTTTCACCACACCTTTTCCAGATCTTTTCTTCTTCCACTTCTTTATTATTTGTTATTTATATTCTAAAAAAATGAATCCAGTATCTCCTATATAATGTAATATTATTATAAATATGGTACAACCATATTCAGTATTCTATCCACCCTTTGAATAACATGTCAACATACGTGCGTATGTACGACTTACCGTCTCCACGTCATGGTGTAATTGTTATTCAGTAAATTATTTTTTGGATGGGTATAATATTGATGTGTAATTAATGTAAATAATAAATATAAAATTATAATTATTCTGTTTATATTATATACAATACAATTATATTTTATTTTAATATAATAAAAATGATATTGTCCCTCGTGCGTACGTACGGACTACAGTCTCCACAAACGTGATGATATTCATTATCCATCGTATCTATTCAAGTATAATTCTCATTTGATGAATATAAATAATGTTTAAGTACTTGATATCATTCTGGATATTAATAATATACATCCCATTATTAAGAAATATGGCTCACATAACAAAGAATATAAAGTAAAATGAACTCGTTAACACCCGAAATGACGATAATTCTAAGATATTATTAACAAATCAATGTTAAAAGATCATATATGATATCATATTAATGTAAATGATTATTGTATAATTAAATAACAATTATTTAACCATTATACAGGAGGTTAACCTACCATCTACCAAGGAAAAAGTAAAAAGTAAAGGGTTTCTTATCTCACTCTTAATTTCGTGAGAATTCCATTGTTCACAACTTATTTATTGCATGTGGTGTATGTGTACTGCCCATGATTGTATTAATTGTATAAATACATTAATTTATGGGTATTTACATCATCATTTTATGATCCTTCTTTCATGGGTGCATGTTTCATAAGTTACCAAATCGATAAAGGAATTTGAAATTTCAATTTCCACTCATTCAGCTTTACGCATACTTCATTGATTATTTAACTCCAAGATTATTTGTGGAATAACTATTCATTTGCTTATGTGATAATTTCCACTCCCCTTTTTGTGTATATATGTTTGATACACATAATCACTCAATTGATAAATTCTCAAGTCATCAGTATGAACTTGATAAGAGTAATTTTTACTCAATCTCTATTAGTTGAGTTAAACATCCAATTAATTGGTGTTGTTTTTACAAGAATATGTGTGAATGCCCTTTGATTGTTTTAAATTAAATATCCAATCATATTTAGTGTATTTATATTTGTCACACATAATTATGTCGTTGATTTATCCTTAACCTAAGGATACGGCCTTTATGAGAGATTTCATGTCAATTTACTTTCCATTGATACTTCTTTGTTGTTATACATCAAATCACTTTTATGTGGTGTATATAATGTACATTGACATAGCATATCATGAATCCCTTTATTCTCATGATATTACAATTTTTTGATTACCTCAATTAATTGTATTCAAGTGTCTCTCTTTTGGTTAAAAACTCTAACTAAAATACCATTTTTAAATGTTTTAAAGACTTATTCTTCTAAATATTTCTCATTAATGTCCATGTTTTAAAAACTGTTTTAAGGATTTATTTATATGGACATTAAAGTTTTTAATTAAAAATCCTATTAAAAGTTTCAAAGTGGTATGGGACCGTTTGATTCAAAAATCTATTTTTAAATGGCTTCTTGACAAATAGTGTGACTTTTAAATGATTTCAAGGAAAAGGGGGATATTTCTCTCAAATAGTTTTGATGATTATATTCATCTATGTCAATATCCAACATTATTCTTGATTGTGGATAATGTGATACATTAAAATATTCCATATTGTATCGAATTTGTTATGTTTGACTGTGGATGTGCTATTTTTATACCATTCATGGTTTTTGGTTAAAGTATTGACATTTCGTATGCTAGTTTTAATACGAATGTTTATGTTATGTTTAAACCTGTTCATATGAGGAATGCATTGGACATAATAAGTTACGGGTGGAGCCTGCTATAGCTCCTTGATGCATCGGTGGGTCTCATGAGACAAACTAGTGTCTTGTCATAAGGCCTTGGAAAAATCTTATTTGTAGTTTTGGCACGAGGCCTTGGATTTGTGGTTATGATAGTCTGCCATTATGCATTCCATCATTATGAAAGTGGTTATTGATATTGCATGTGATTGTTCGACTGGTAGAATATCCATTTGAATAAGTAAATGGAATTATTTCATTTTATTATTTCCATATTATACTGAAGTTCATGTTTAAAAGGATTTTGTTTTAATTATAAATTTCCTTAAGTGTTTATGATTATCTATGAAAGCTTCTGCTATAATGTTATCCTTACTGAGCATCTGAGCTAACCCCTTTCAATGTTTTATTTTTTCCGGGATTGGGAAGAAGTAAATTATGAATGACCTGCAGGGATAGTATGAGTGTCGTCTATGGAGACTATGTTGTTGTTGTTTTCATTTTATGATGTAATGTAAACATTATTAATGTGTCTAGTTATTCCAAGGCTACAAAACTAATCGGTCTTTCAAGACTTGATCTTTCTTGTGATCATTCCAATGTTATGTAATAATACACTGACTCGAGGAAACTGGGGTCAGGGTGTTACAGGTTTCCCCTAATTAATTAATTTAATTCAATCACAATAGTATAACCCTCACATCACTAGAGGGAATAGAGTTTATTCAATATGGGGAATTTGATGTTTAGTAGTGCCGAAAAGGACCCGAGCATGATGGTGTGGGATAGATAAAATGCGAAATTTCGAGATAATAATTGGATGATAGGGGAACACATCATAAAAATTTCCCACATGTGGTTGATCATTTTGCAGAATTATTTCCTAAATAATGTATTAGTATTTACTATTTTGATAGAGGTAGAGTTATTTATTGTTATAGTTCCATGATAATCATCTATATCAATTCCTCTTTATAGGATGGATACTACTGAGATGCTAGAGTTGGAGAGACCATTAACGGATTTAGAGAAAAATGGATTTATTAATATTATGACATATCCATGGGGTCCACTAATCCTTTTTGATAAATCGGGAGATTCTACCCTCATGAAATATATGGTCTCCCAAAAATTTGAAAAACCAATGGCTCATAACTGGAATCCTTTTTCCATTGATAGCTGATCTTGTTGAATTGTTTCAAGGTGGTCTAGTATTCTTGAAAATTGATCTGAGATCTAGTTATGATTAGGTGAATGTTATACCATAAAAAATAACATTCCCAAACATCTATATCATGTATTCTATTTATTAGTAATTAGTTATTCAATTAGGTCTCACAAACATGCAAATAGTCTCCATGGATGTAATGATTCGAGTTCACTATCTTATTCTATTTTCTTTTGTGATGGTTTTCATGGAAGACATCTTCGAATAATATCACACTCAACCCAACCATGCAAAAAATTTTATATCACATTATATACATTCATAAAGAATCATTTATATACTATGATAAAATGTTCCCCTTCAATGTTGATAAGACTGACTTCATGGGTCATACTATCTCGTAGATAAGATTATCAATTGGCATGGATAAAGTGAGGGATTTATTTTATTAGGGGTCTCCCAATAATTTCATTGAGGTTCATAGTATCATGTGGCTAGATGGATATTAGAATAATTTATTATTGTATTCTCAATCTTAGGTGGGCCACATGTAGGTTTCACTAAGAAGGGTGTGATGTTTTTGTGTTTATATTCCTATGATAACGAATTTCATGTGTTGAAAGGGAGATGGAATTCAGTACATATACATATATTTTTATAAAATGGTTGGAGTTAGGTTTCATACTTTTATGTGTCTAGTTTGAGGATTTGAAAAGTTCATATACATGGTGGTAGAGTCATGGAGTTTGAGTCTTAGTAGTTGTGGTATAATTAGTGAAATTACATGATGCATGATCACAAGTTAGTTATAGTGGTTCATTTATTTAATTCATGGAGATATTACATACTTGGTGTGAATTTTATGGTTTACGTGGAACATAAAATCCTCAAGTACATATTTACATAGGAGGATCTGAATCTGAGGCAGAAATGATGGTTGTAGTATTTAAAATCCATAAACATTGTGGTTTCCTACATACTCAGAAATGATAATGATGTTGGGGATTCAATTATAAGGATCACCCAAATATATGTAGTTGAACATTTTAATAGTGAGTGGTAGCTCAGAGAACTATTATTTAATAATCTTGTGGAGGTCAATAAATCCATGGGTAGAACTTTTTATCATATTTTACTATGACCTATACTCTTCTCGATATAGGTAGAATGTGGTAGCTATCAGATTCAATAAGCCCAGTACTATGACAATATGTGTATAGAGAGAACCCTCTTACTAATAGAACCACATTATGGGGTTAAATTATGTATGTACATTTTCATTTATGGGTTTCAATAGACATGTTCAAGGATATTATGAGAGACATTCATGGTTCATCCTGTGTAGAGCATCGTGACGTTACCATGATATATTAGGATCCACATCAACATGACTAGTGGTCAGGAATGAAAATTGTTGTAGCCTGTCTATTCATAATAATTTATAAAATGTCAGAAGTCAGAGGTGGAACAATATAGACCAACCATAAATTTACAATATCTTCTCAATCCTTTGTGTAATTCAGTTAACGTTATAATGGATTTTGTCACAATGTAACCAAGGTCACCTCTTGGTAACAATACCATTTGTTATTTAATTGAATGTATACCAGTTGTTTCACATTCCTACATACCAATGTAAAATTTTCATTCATTTTTATTCATATGTTATATATATGTCATATAATAGGACTTCATGGGATCCCGTATAATGTCATTTTAGTTTGGGATGACCAGAATACATATTGACTCTGTCAATGAATACAAAGGGAGTTGGGAACATATGTGCTTCTAAGACCAACCTACCCCCTGTGAAATATTGAAAGGAATATAAGAATATTTAGTTTCGTGAAGACATGTTCCTATAATTTTTCCCAGATTTTAGTGGCTATAGGGAGATTCATGTAACACTATATAACGAACTGACATAAAAATGGATCATAATCATGAGTTAATTCATGAATTTTACAAACATTCATATTGATGAAATTTTGTGGTACATAGTTTTATAGAATTTGTCCATATTCATACATTATTAAATAAAATAGAATTTCAGAACATTTAATCAATATACAATTTTTTAACCACCTAAATTGATTAAAATTTAATCTTGATCCCTTTAATGAATACTATTCCAGACTATCAATATCAATTATCCCAATATCATAACCATACTTATGTATTACAAAAAACATTAAAACACATGGAATGAGAAAATAAACTCAATAATGAATATAAAAAATAAACTATTAGTCCATTGAAATAAAATTATGACCCATGAAAACAATATCACACAGATACACCATTCATACATAATAATTAGTAAATAACATACATTGAAACTAATCCCATTAATTTCACTTTTTGAAATACAAAAAATTACCATAAATCTCATATAATGCATAGAAAATACATTATGGTATATTTTTACATAACTATTATAGTAACTGTAGAGACCCAAAGCTTGACGTACATGGTCATTACATTACTTTTGTGGAATACTTAGTACGTAACAAAAACACACACACAAGGATCTTAATAGTTTAGCGTCTTTGGAAACTTGGAATATAATCTTCTAATTGTGGTGAATGATCTTCAACATCTCCCATAAGGATCTTCCTTTTTTTTACCTAAAACCTTTCTTTATATCCTGGGGAAAAGAAAGCATAAAAGGGTGAGCTCAAATGCTCAGTAAGGGTAAACAAAAGAAATATCAATCATATCATTTTAATATGAACATAACATTTCGGAAATATTAACCTACAAAAGAGATCACAATTTCATAACATGGGATAAATCATAGTTGTGAAATGAAATCCCAATAATCATAAATTAAAACATGAATCTTTTTGGCATACACACATAATCATAGAGAATCATTTCTTATTAGTCAAGTATCATTTCCAAGACTATCTTAGTGGACAAAGTCCATTTCTAAACCGAGTCACGCTCATTTCAGACCTGTTTCACTGAACCGGTATAACCTACCATTCCAGCCATGTCTATCTCATGAGATATAAAATCTTTACCCAATGAATTGGAGGGAGATATAGGTGCCACCCATCTCATAATGATACCATTCTTATGTGTGCCACAAAATCATAAACTATACATCATAGCATAACCCATGTTATAAAAATGGGAATCTTAAACATCATGACATCATCAAACAATTCATATAAGATAAATGAATTAATAAAAATAATTCCATCACAACATAATCAAATCAATGTAATAATAGGGATATAAATAGAACCCTATATTATCTTAGATGGAAAATAATTTTGATAAAACACTTGAACGCCACTCTTGAGAAAAATATCCTTTCTACCTCAAAAACACTTTTCCTTTCTTAACATGTCATACAATTCGAAACTAAAAGAAGGTGATTAAAAATAAACTTGAAAACTTGTAAAGGAATCTTCTTGGAAATAATTTTTTAAAAATCCATTCATGCCGTATAAGTTAAAAAACATTCTTCTCGTACTTTTTTCGGAAAAGTCCAAAAACTACCTCGTATGAAAAACGACAAAAGATTCCTTTCATATCTTTTACTAAAAACTCACCGGAGGGTAAAATAGGATTTAAACAATTGTAGGTGAATGGGAATAATATTACATATTGATGAAACATGGATTTGGATAATAAAATACAACCCAATAAATACCAAAGTATAAACAATCTCGGATAAAAATGAGATTGTGATATTTCCCTTACCTTAGGTCCGATTTGCCTCGTAAGTGTCTGAACCTCCTGTATAATGATTTAAATAATGTTATTGACTTATTCCAGAATCATACTCATTGTTATGATATCATATATGGTTCACTTATGACTTTATATTACCCGTTCTTTTGTAAATTCTATGTTAAAGAGCGTTTTGGGTAAAATTGTTTAATTTGTCATCCGTGTTTTGAATTGTAATTATTCATATTATTACATAGATCATGATTACTTAATTATAGAATATAAAACATTATTTATATATAATATATATTCATAATATACATATATATAATAAACCATTAAATGGAATGAAATACACCGTTCATGGAGACGGTAGGTCGTACGAACGCATGAACGCTGTTTTCTTTTCCTTATTGAGTTGAATGGAATTAAGTAGATGACATAAATATATATACACATAAATCCAGAATCATTATTATGTCATATATTTCATTATTACTTATTATATATACTTTATAATCATTCATGAATGGTTAGAGTGGAGAATGAATCTCATCTCGTCGTGGAGACGGTAGTCCTTATGTACGCATGAGCGATGATATCGTTCTCATTATCGTGGAATTGTATTGGAGTGTATGTATACTATTTACAAATCAATATCACTTTACAATAATCTTATATAGTTATTATGTACAGCATTATACCCATCCAAGTAAGGTGGTGGTGGAAAATAGATTACACCACGGCGTGAAGATGGTATTCCGTACGTACGCACGAGCAGTGATTTCGTTTTCCGTAGGATGGATAGATGGTGAAATAGGGTTGTCTCATACTTATAATAACATATCAGTATATGAGTGATACTGATGTTATTACTTCATAATGAAACAACCTAAAAAGAACAAGTGGAAGAAGAAATAAATGTGAAAGAATCGGTAACGAAAATTACCTCTTCTTTGAAGCACCTCTTTGAGTCCTCCTCTTAGGGAACTAAAATTGGTCTTTGAAGAAGACCAGGACCTCTAGGATGTTTTTAGGGAAGTTTAGAAGAGAATTTGGCAGGGGTTTTCCGAGCATGAAGGTTCAAAGTGGTGTGTGGAAGAGTGGGAGGAGGTGCCCTATTATAAGGGAGGAGAGGGGAACCTTTGGAATAACTAAAAATATTATTTTATTATAAAGTCATGATCGGTT
This sequence comes from Viscum album, assembly GCA_963277665.1. Classification (NCBI taxonomy): domain Eukaryota; kingdom Viridiplantae; phylum Streptophyta; class Magnoliopsida; order Santalales; family Viscaceae; genus Viscum; species Viscum album. Next base: position 332,417,609 of record OY728157.1, on the reverse strand, counting down.
TTAAATAGATCCAAATTGAGTTATTTCGAAGATAAGGTGGGGATGGGTCGAAATACTCTCATCCAATAGATTTTAGACAAGTTTAGGTCATTATATTAACCTTATCTTTTAGTTTTAACTCTTATTTAATTAGATTGACATTTACCATGTCACTTTGTATTTTTATATTATATAGTTAATAAACATACCATATACATCCAAGCGACCCCCCAAGTTGTGTTTTATTAATATATATAACCTTATCTATGTCATTTGGCCGAAACATAGATTTTAAGAATAAAATAACAATTAATAATATAATATTTGTTTTAAAAACTATTTTATGACAATTTTGACACTATTCAATATTTGATTTTTCTGAAACTCATAACAAAATTATTACTTCAACCAAAGTTAATTAAATAAATCCTAACATGTAATATTAACATATAAAATTAGTTTAGTTCATAAAAAGTCTCAGATTATATTTATTTGGGTATTTATAACATCAATTATGTCAATATTTCTTTAATAAGATAATTACTGCATCATCGTTGTGTCATAAATAAATTAAATTATTTAATGTCTAAAAATTACAAATAAAATACCATTATGTAGGAAATATTTTTATTTTTCTAATGAATATTTATAGTTTAATTTATCTTTTGTATAACCCCATATTAAAAATGATAACTTATTAAACATTGATTTTAACTATTTTAACCCTCCTTTAAATAAATTAATAATAAATGTCCTAATCTAATCCAAGTGGGCCTAAATGATCATATTTTATTCCTAATGTTGTTTTTGGTCGAATTAAACTTGTCCAATATAATTAGGACATGAGCTAGGGTAATAATAATATCATTCTTACCCTTAATTGCCCAATTTACTTTTAACCGTGGTAAAAAAAGTAAACAGTTACTATTCACCACAAAATTATTTTTATCTCATTGAACCATATTTTACTTACTGACATCAACCTTGTCTCTCGTATTTTTGAAATTTCACTCACAGAAGTGGTAAAATTAAGTTTTATGAAAAATTCAGTTTTTTAACTACCACTTAGTGGTTTCACTATTCATCAAAAAATGAAAGTTTCCAGAAAAATACCAAAATTTAGATCTAAGAAATATTTGATATAATGAATTCAAAAATGATGTCTATTTTATAAAATTCAAAACATATCAGTTGCATTAATTAATTTAAAAATTAATTCCCGTCGTCAAAACAAATAGCGTGTTCTTAAGAGATAATAACTATCAAAAGATTGACACTTGTTTGTGACTAGTTTAAATGTGAAATTACATCCAATGACCAAAATTGTATTAAATTGTAAAAATATATTCTAAATATACTTTAAAACCACTCAAATTATAATTTATCACTATTAATTATTTCGATTAAAAAAGTTGTTTTTAATTATAATTTAGTAATTTTCACTATTCATCAGAATATGAAAGTTATCCGAAAATTACCAAAATTTCACCTTAGGCTAAATTCGATACTCTGAATCCAAAAATACAGTCCATATTGAGAGCTACAATTTCTAAAATTTTAAAATGTGGTTATTACTAATCATTACGGCTAGTTTTAATAATATTTTAATAGCATATCATTGTTTAGTGAAACTCGGTATTGCGTACTACACACGCTATCGAGGAAGGTCGTGATTTCATGTAACGCAAGGCAAGTAAAGGATGCGTGTTGAGCAAGCTCCTTTTGGTGTAGCGTACAACACAAGACATTAATGATATTAAAAAGAATATTTTTTTATAAAATCTCAGGCTGTTACATTCTACCCCCCTTAAAATGAATTTCGCCATCGAAAATCGTCGGGGTTATAAATGGTTTACTAGTCGAAAGTTTCATTAATAGAAACCCAAATTGTAAAAAGGAATACCAAAACTTGTCTTTAAAAAACTAAAGTATGAAATGTAACGATTACCCAAATAAACTAATCACTGGGTTTCCACAGAGGTGAAAATATAGATATGGAAGAGAAATCTAACCGTCATGTTCTGATGGAGAGTGGTAGAGAACATGGCTATGAAAATTCAAACAATAACAAAGCCATAAATTTGTGATGATCTAGGGTACCATCTGGTTCATCAGATATATGAGTACTAGGACAACATTTTTGGTTTTTAAGATCATTTTCCAAAAGTTGATGAATTAAAAGAAATACTTACATGATTTTGGTACAATCTCACTATTGTTCATGAATTGAACAATTTACACTTCATATCATAAAGAAATGAAGTTGAATTTGTTATTCGTGAAGCATTAGCAGATCATGTGATAGAATGATGGGTCATTCCATCTGTTTCAACCAAAAGATATATGTCCATCTTATGGGGAGATTAATCGTATATGGTTACAAAAATGGACTTATACTTTATTTATCATACTACTTAATAAAATAAAACTACTTTCTACTAACCAAGGACTTCTTATAGGCCAGTGGTAGGCGATAAAGGCCAGTCGCACTTCAGTTGTGGGTTCGATTCCCACGGCCTTGTCCGACGCGATGGGTTGTCGCCCGTCCTGCAGGTTGTCCTTTTTCTAAAACTATATTACTATAACATCCCATCAATAATATCGAAAAAACTTTTATCCTTAAACAATACTAACTTATGTCCAACATAATCCATTCCAATCTCTAGGCTTATCCATAATACTGCAGTCCACTCTCATAATATAGTGAAAATGATTACCAGAGATATAATACCATTGTTGATCCCCATATATCACAAGATATGTCTTGTTAGTCACATTCCAAACATTCAAAGGCCTTAATCATGTATTCTCTTGAATACAAATTGAACCTTAGTGAAAAAATGAATGTAGTTAAAAGATAACACTTTCCACATACCAAAATCCTCAAAATTCTATATACTCAAACCATGATATCACTTAGTCCTTATATCAATCATGAGCTCAAGAATACTGTCAAACATTTCATTTTCTCCTTATCCCTTCATTATGCGCATATTATCTACATTCCAAAATATTTGAATCACTTTTCATGGTTACCGGTACCTTAAAATTATTGAAAACCACAATAGACCAATACATAAATATTTCAATACACCATAAAAGTACCTCAACAACATTATTCTTGAATACCAATACATAAACACTTAAGTCCATCCACTTCAATGATTGTCCTGGAATAAGTCTTTCCTTGATTTAGAAGTAACATTTTAGGTCAGGGCATTGAGTTGGGTAATGCCCATGTTCTCCACAAATAAGACATTGAACTCCATAACTGTCTGTCACTCTATGACCCTTTTCTCCACACAGATAACATCGGTCCCTCCATTTGAGGTATTCCTCAAGGTTCTTCTTCCCTTCTTTAGAAATCTCAATCTTCCTTTCTTTATGCTCCTCAACATGCGAACATGCATAATAGTTTATCTTCCTCTTCTTTGATAAATTAGGCATACCACTAAATTTCATCTTGTTAGTCATATATCGCGATGAATGATTTGGCATAATCATAAGATCTTTCTCTCTAGGAATTACACAATTTTGTTTCTCATAGTCACCAATTTGACCATTGGATTCAATGTTAACCGAATTCCTTCTGGTTCCCTCCATTATCTAAAACACAAAAAGAATCTTGTGAGAGGCAAAAACCATTCTAGGGAAAACAACATAGTAAAGGGAGAGTAACCTCAATATCTAACATCATAGGTTAAATTCTAAGATCGTTAGCACAATTATAGGACTATAACCTATACGTATACTTAACCTTAGATACATCCCTAGACATAACATAGAAATATCTCTTGGGATCTCAATAACGTTTTCGCATCCTAGTTTCCAAAGGATGACTAATCCTTTCCTCCGATACCAACTATAGATACTCGAAGCTTGACGTACATGGACATTACATTACTTTTGCGGAATACTTAGTACAGAACAAAAACACACACACAAGGATCGTAATAGTTTAGTGTCTTTGGAAACTCGGAATATAATCTTCTAATCGTGGTGAAGGAGCTTCAACATCTCCCATAAATATCTTCCTTTTTTTACCTAAATCCTTTCATTATATCCTGGGGAAATGAAAACATAAAAAAGATAGCTCAAATGCTCAGTAAGGGTAAACAAATGAAATATCAATCATATCATTTTCATAAGAACATAACATTTTGGAAATCTTAACCTGCAAAAGAGAGAATAATTTCATAACATGGGATAAATCATAGCAGTGAAATGAAATACCAATAATCATAACTTAAAACATGAAACTTTGTGGCATACACACATAATCATAGAGAATCATTTCTTATTAGTCAAGACTCATTTCCAAGACTATCTTAGTGGACAAAGTCCATTTCTGAATCGAGTCACCCTCGTTTCAGACCTGTTTCACTGAACTGGTATAACCTACCATTCCAGCCATGCCTATCTCATGAGTTATAAAATCTTTACCCAATTCATTGGAGGGAGATATAGGTCCCACCCATCTCATAATGATACCATTCTTCTGTGTGCAAAAAAATCATAAACCATACATCATAGCATAACCCATGTAATAAAAATGGGAATCTTAAACATCGTGACATCATCAAAAAATTCATATAAGATAAAGGAATTCATAAAAATAATTCCATAACAACATAATCAAATCAATGTAATAATAGGGATATAAAAAGAACCCCATATTATCTTAGATGGAAAATAATTTTGATAAAACACTTGAACTCCATTTTTGAGGAAAATCTCCTTTCTACTTCAAAAACACTTTTCCTTTCTTAACATGTCCTACAATTCGAAACTAAAAGAAGTTGATTAAAAATAAACTTGAAAACTGGTAAATGAAGCTTCTTGGAAATAATGTTTTAAAAATCCATTCATGCCGTATGGGTTAAAAAAACATTCCTCTCGTACTTTTGTCGGAAAAGTCAAAAAAGTACCTTGTACGAAAAACGACAAAAGATTCCTCTCATATCTTTTACTAAAAACTCACCGGAGGGTAAAATAGGATTTAAAAAATTGTAGGTTAATGGGAATAATATTACATATTGAGGAAACATGGATGTGGATAATAAAATACACCCCAGTAAATACCAAAGTATAAACAATCTTGGATAAAAATGAGATTGTGATATTTCCCTTACCTTAGGTCCGATTTGCCTCTTAATTGTCCGAACCTCCTGTATAATGATTTAAATAGTGTTATTGACTTATTCAAGAATCATACTCATTATTATGATATCATATATGGTTCACTTATGACTTTATATTACCCGTTCTTTTGTAAATTCCCTGTTAAAGAGCGTTTTGGGTAAAATTGTTTCATTTGTCATCCGTGTTTTGACTTTTAATTATTCATATGATTACTTAGATCATGATTAATTAATTCCAGAATATAAAACATGATTTATATATTATATATATTCAGAATATACATATATATAATAAATCAGTAAATGGAAATAAATACACCGTTCATGGACACGGTAGGCCGTACGTACGCATGAACGTTGTTTTCCTTTCCTTATTGAGTTGAATGGAATTAAGTAGATGACATAAATATATATACAAATAAATCCAGAATCATTATTATGTCATATATTTCATGACTACTTATTATATATACTTATAATCATTCATGAATGGTTAAAGTGGAGAATGAATCTCATCGCATCGTGGAGACGGTTGTCCGTATATACGCACGGGCGATGATATCATTCTCATGATCGTGGAATTGTATGGGAGTGTATGTATACTATTTCAGAATAAATATCACTGTACAATAATCATATATAGTTATTATTTACACCATTATACCCATCCAAGTAAGGTGGCGGTGGAAATTACATTACCCCACGACGTGGAGACGGTATTCAGTACGTATGCACGCGCGGTGATTTCGTTTTCCGTAGGATGGATAGATGGTGAAATAGGGTTTTTTCATACTTATAATAACATATCAGTATATTAGTGATACTGATGTTATTACTTCATAATGAAAAAACCTAAAAAAGAATAAGTGTAAGAAGAAATAAATGTGAAAGAATTGGTAACGAAAATTACCTCTTCTTTGAAGAGCCTCTTTGAGTCCTCCACTTAGGGCACTAAAATTTGTCTTTGAAGAAGACCAGGACCTCTAGGATGTTTCTAGGGAAGTTGAGAAGAGAATTTGGCAGGGGTTGGCTGAGCATGAAGGCTCAAAGTGGTGTGTGGAAGAGAGAGAGGAGGTGCCCTTTTATAAGGGAGGAGAGGGGCACCTATGGAATAACTCAAAATATTATTTTATTATAAAGTCAAGTTCGGTTTTAAATAGCTCCAAATTGAGTTATTTCGAAGATAAGGTGGGGATGGGTCGAAATCCTCTCATCCAATAGAATTTAGAAAAGTTTAGTTCATTATATTAACCTTATCTTTTATTTTTAACTCTTAGTTAATTAGATTGACATTTACCATGTCACTTTGTATTTTTATATTATATAGTTAATAAACATACCATATACTTCCAAACGACCCCCATGTTGTGTTTTATTAATATATATAGACTTAACTAAGTCATGTGGCCTAACCTTAGATTTTTAGGAATAAAATAACAATTAATAATATGATATTTGTTTTAAAAACTATTTTATGTCAATTTTGACACTATTCAATAGTTGATTTTTGTGAAATTCATAACAGAATGATTAATCGACCAAAGTTAATTAAATCAATCCTAACATGTCATATTAACCTATAAAATTAGTTTACTTCATAAAAAGTCTCAAATTATATTTATTTGGGTATTTATAACATCAATTATGTCAATATTTCATTAATAAGATAATTACTGCATCATCGTTGTGTCATAAATAAATTAAATTATATAATGTCTAAAAATTACAAATAAAATACCATTATGTAGGAAATATTTTTATTTTTCTAATGAATATTTATAGTCTAATTTATCTTATGTGTAACCCCATATTAAAAATGATAACTTATTAAACAATGATTATAACTATTTTAACCCTTCTTTAAATAAATTAATAATAAATGTCCTAATCTAATCCATGTGGGCCTAAATGGTCATATTTTATTCCTAATGTTGTTTTTGGTCGAATTACACCTGTCCAATAGAATTAGGACATGTGTTAGGGTAATAATAATATCATTTTTACCCTTAATTACCCTATTTAATTTTAACCGTGGTAAAAAAAAGTAAAAAGTTACTATTCACCAAAAAATTATTTTCATCTCATTGAACCACATTTTACTTACTGACATCAACCGTGTCTCCCGGATTTCCAAAATTTCACTCATAGAAGCAGTAAAATTATGTTTTATGAAAAATTCAGTTTTTTAACTACCACTTTGTGGTTTCACTATTAATCAAAAAAATAAAAGTTTCCAGAAAAATACCAAAACTTTGATCTAAGCTATATTTGATATTATGAATTCAAAAATGATTTCTATTTTATCAAATTCAAAACATATCAGTTGCATTAATTAATTTAAAAATTAATTCCTATCGTCAAAACAAATATCGTGTTCTTAAGAGATAATAACTATCAAAAGATTGACACATGTTTATGACTGGTTTAAATGTGAAATTACATCCAATGACCAACATTGTATTAAATTGTAAAAATATATTCTAAATATTCTTTAAAACCACTCAAATTAATAATTTATCACTATTAATTATTTCGATTAAAAAAGTTGTTTTTAATTATAATTTAGTAATTTTCACTATTCATCAGAATATGAAAGTTATCCGAAAAGTACCAAAATTTCACCTTAGGCTAAATTCGATACTCCGAATCCAAAAATGAAGTCCATTTTGAGAGATAAAAGCTCTAAAATTTTAAAAGGTGTTTATGACTATTCATAACGGATAGTTTTAATAATATTTTAATAGCATATCGTTGTTTAGTGAAACTCGGTATTGCGTACTACACACGCTATCGAGGAAGGTCGCGATTGCGTGTAATGCAAGGCTAGTCAAGGATGCGTGTTGAGCAAGCTCTTTTTGGTGTAGTGTACAACACAATACATTAATGAAATTAAAAAGAATATTTTTTTATAAAATCTTGGGCTGTTATAGTAACTCTTATAAATGGAATAATCATTCAATCAGCATACATAGACGACACTCTTACAAATGTAATATTCATACGTCTTACTTCTATAACCACTGAATTGGGGGGATATCATGGACCCAAATATTATTGGTTTATCATGGAACCATCCTTGTATGTTTTACTAGGGAACTACAGATCAAATGTATATGTACCATTATTTAATCATAACACATCAAAGAATAAAATTTTCAAAATTCAAATCAAAATTTATAATTTTCACACAAGAAGAAAACATTTCATATTATTAAAATTTTATATATTTTTTCAAACCCCATTTCCAGTAGGACAATAACAAAATAGTAAAAACATGTGTTTTAATTTAAGAAAAATTAAATATTTTATCAGAATGTTATAGTGAAATAATATCCATAGTGGTAGAAATTTAATTTTCTCCCTATAAATTACCAATATAACATTATTTTGATCATTTAATGAATTTTCTTATATATTACATTTAAAAATATTAAATTTTGAAAACTAGTCAATGAAATTAAAACAGTGATACATTTCTTTTATTATTCTTTTTTATCCAAATGAATAAATATGTTATATAATATCAAAATTGATGTCATGGAGTAATGATTTTTTAATTAAATAATTATACATGTAATGTGTCCCATACAACATTGATCATTTGAATAATAATCCCCGATAATAAAAAAAATTTAAAAAAACTTATTTAACATTAAAATAAATATTATATGGATATATAATGTCTAAGGTTATTTATATATACATTATAAAATAACAAACATTTAATTCATCCAGAAATGTCTCAATGAATTGGGAATACGACGAAATCCCTTACCATGAGTCTTACTTGTCACATGATAGTTTATCTTCATGAATAATGAAATAATGATAGTTATTTACTCGTTTAAAAATCTATTTATGTTTAAAACTACATTAATTATGTAACGTCCCGGTCGGGCTCACCATCGACCTAGTGGCCGGACCAGTCGCCACATGGCCTCAAGCGCGTCTCCCCGTACGCCAGAGGCTGCTGACTAGCAGCGAGGGTCTCGAGATGTGATAGTGGGGAGACTATACCCTCTTATCAGAGATGCACATTGGTATTATCAGAGTAGATAACATTAAATAGCAGAAGAAGTAATATATAAGAAAGGAACAAACAGCAGTGGAAGACAGTAAACATTTTTATAAAAGGTGAAAAACACCACTTGTCACAATACATGGATCGTGATACATATATGGAAAGAAGTAAATAGTACAACCTGATTTCAATACAATACAAAAGAAATGATGAAAATACAGTAATGACCAATGGGTGATCTCATGAGAATCCCAAGCTCCCGGTTGGTCCTTTGCTCCTAACTCCCCAGGTACAAACAACACATCGACCAACCTTGGTCCTATGAACAAGAAAGGACTACCCGGGTACCCTAGTGCAATGGCGGTCTGAGTAGGGTGTTAGATATAAATCTCAGTAGGCTGGAACCACTGGTGTCTAACTCAATCGAGACAGTGTAATAATAATTAAAGTAGTAAGTAGGTATAGCAGGGTTTGATAAACAGAACAAAAATGAACAACATCACATGTCTCGGATTACCAAGAGGAAACCTAACTGCTATACCAGCTTTAGCTCGTTGCCGGTAAAGTAACCCGATCATGTCACCATACATACATACAGATATATATATATATATATATATATAATACATTTAGTAGGACCGGGACGAAACTCACAGACATCCTTTACCCAGGAGCATCACTCTCGATCATAATCCTTCCCAACCTTGGGGATGCTCTCACGGTCTATCCCCGGACCGAAAGATAAATAATTATTCAACGAATACATATATATATATAATATGTTGGGAAGGATCAGGACGGATCTCACAGATGTCCTTTACCCAGAAGCAGTGCTCTCTATCCTACTCTTGGCCCAACCTTGGGGAAGCTCTCACGGTTAATCCCCGCCTTGAAGGCTTAATAATGATTCAAGGGATTCATATATATATATAATACGTTCGGTTGGATCGGGATGGAACTCACAGATGTCTTTATCCCGGGAGTAGTGCTATACATCCTACTCCTGGTCCGACCTTTGAGAAGCTCTCACGGTCTATCCCTGACCCGAAGGATTAATAATGATTCATGGGAGGTCTGACAGTCTCCCCTTAGCACGAAGCCGAAACATAGGGGAGCTCTCACGGTCTACCCCTCACTCAAAGCTATATCATTTAATTAGGGGAGATCTCACAGTCTTCCCCTAGCCCGAATCCATGTCAATGGGGAGCTCTCACGGTCTACCCCTAGCCCAAAGCTGGATCATTTAATAGTATAGGTTATAAGGAATAAACTTATTATAACATTAATATCAATAAAACATGTAATTTCCATCTCACAATATCACATAATCACATGATTTATCATATTCATCACATTGATATAAGGTACATGAAACAACCCACTCATGTACAGTATTGGCTAACCCCCAAATAATTCTTTATTCCATTCATTTCATTTCAATGAAAAATAAGGATTTATAAATAATTAAGAGGTGCTGAGGACTACTACTAGGTAAGTACCAATCCCTAGACCCATTCCATTATCATAATTGATGCTTATTCCATTATCCTAATTCATGGTCTTACAACCCTAATCCATTTTAATAATGTTTAACCAATTCATCAAAAGATTAAAACTGCTATGCATTAACCATTTAGTACAACTCAAAGTAAATATGACAGCATCAATTATAACAAAAGCATAACAAGAACCCAGTAGGCAAGCATAAGAATCTACTTCCTAGTTTTATCTTGAAGACAGTGCACCTCTGACCAAGTGGTTTTATTATTTAATCGTTAGTTTAATGACCAAGGAAACATTTTATCTTATTCCTACAATTGACACTGTTTTCACAAGAGCATTTATTCAAGACTAAATTACAGAAATAACTCTTTCAAATTTTCGTTAAATACGAAGGCTAGGAGAGGGACCTTACCTCATGGTGGATCCATTCGTCCACTCCAGCTCTGGGCGTTTTATAACTATGATCTGGCTAAGCTCTGGCAACCCAAAACCAACCCAGAAGCCTAACGCACAAGGAAAAACATACCAGGATATCTTTAACAACCTAAGACATCAAAATAGAGGATGCCTAAACATTTAACAGGCAAAACACTTACCTCAGAAACAACCTGGCGGAACAAAACAACAAGAATCCTCCTCGCCTTCAGCGGCAGACACCATTTGTGCACCCACAAGGTCTCGAGGGACCTTTCATATAACCCTAGAGCAGCCAGAACAAGAATGAAACCGAAATAACGTAAACCCTATACATAGGGAGATTCGGCCGAACCAATATAGGGCAATGAAAAGACAAAAAATTGGCCATGGATGAGAGGATATGGGAAGATAAGGCTTACCATGGAGGTTCATAGGATGAATCGCCAAGAAAACTGGGAGAAATCGGAGGAAGGGCAGGCGCCAGGGACTGGTCTCACACGCGGCTAATGGGAGAGGAGGGGGCTGCGTGCAGGTTGAGTTAGGGTGAGGGAGTTATAGATTAGATTTTTATTTATTTTATTTTCTTTTTATTTTTATTTTAATTAAAAACAAAAAACATACCTGAGTTCACGGTTTGACCCGCACGGTTTTCCAAACCGTGTGCAGACCGTGCAGAGTCCTCTTCCTCCAAGTGATCTCTCGCATGGTCTAGGTGCATGGTTTGGGGAAACTGTGTGCAGCAAGTGCGCACGCCACTGTCCACCAGATTTGGGCCACACGGTTTAGGCCTCATGGCTTGGTCAGCCCGTGCGCCAACCGTTCACCCTCTGCAGGTCTTAAGATAACTGGGGTTCATCTCTTCCGAAGCCCCTCGGGCCACCAGGGAAACATAAAGGGAATTCGCCCTGTCCAAAAACATTAAAAATAAGTGTTCAAACCTTCAGAATTCTGTTCTGAAGCCCGGTTCTACAAACGCCAGATTCAACAATTGAAAAAGTTCAATTTTCCCCCACTTTTAAACTGTGTTAAAAACACGGGTCATTACAACCTTCCCACCTTATAACTTTTCGTCCCTGGGAAGCCATAGAGAAAAGCACACACCTCACTCGACCTACAAGGGTCATGAAGATTCGTTTAAATGACTGTGTTACATTTTCGAACGTCCCAAACACCAACATACATCCACTTAAGTAGACAACACTTAATCCATCAACACCTGAGCCAGCACTCATTTTCCCACCGAACCAACAGGAAAGCTCTTACCTGATCCCATTCAACAAGAGACACAATCACATCATCATATAATCAAGAAACCAAACAAAGGACCTTCCCACCTTAGTTTTTTAACGTTAAGAGGCCAAGACTCAAACCACAGCTCCACCACCTTTTGAACTGCCTTTCAAAAGCACGCTCTAAGCATTCCAACGACACACCTAGCATGATTTTGAATCAATCAAACAGTTGATTTCCCCATTGACCTCTAAAACAATGTCGAAAAGATTCAAGCCACTCAGACTGACTATTCAAGAAGATTCTCAACTTAAGTGGCCGACACTTTACAAGCTAAATAAAGATTCCTTCTCCTAAGGAATCCTATACTCACCACGTGGAAATTCACCAAAAGCTCATACCTGACTCTCTGTGACATCTCAAAGATCAAACCACGAACGAAACAACGCATCCCGCGTGCAATGCCGAAATAGAACCAACCAAGCTCAACTACTTTTGAAAACATTAGCATGGCGTAAGACTGACGCTCCTTTAGTGCATCATGGACGAAGTCAAGATAGGGGACATGCTCGTCACAGAGTAGAGTACACCAAGATGATTAAAACCAGATTCCAGTTATTCATACTAAAAAACTGGTAAGGAGATCAGTCGAACCACCCCTGGTCGACTCTAAAGAAGAAACTCGGCTTCACCTACCAACACATCCAGATTCTAAACAATTTACAATGCCTCTCTCCCACATGAAACATTCATCGATCAACCTTACCAACAAAACCCAAAAGCATTCGAGTGGAACCCGATCATTTTACAAGATGTTTCTTCTTAGCATGTTCCTTCTAACCGGAAGGACACACTTTACTCAACTGGCATGACGCTTCCCACTTTAGAAGGGTCGGAATCATCGAAAGGTGAATGACATGATGCTCATAATAAGACTCGTTCATAATTAACTGAATGGATGTGTGTTGCTCCTCTGAGCCACAACCACCATGTCAAACGCACTAGGAATCCAAAGAAACCAAATTGGCATGTCAACCACTCAAGTCATCCGAAAATAATCCTGAGAATTGGGACAACATGATTCTGAAATGCTAAGGTAACTCTACCACAGAGATGACCCAAGACAGTACACACCAATTCATGTGATACAACCAAACATCGTACTGCCCCATACGACCATTCGCTTGGATGATGAAATGTCAATTCATCCATTACTGCGCAAAAGAAAGGGTCGAAAAACCAACAAGGCAACTGAACATGCCTGAGGCATGTTCAACCAACTCAGACAGAGCATTAATCGATGCTCAATCCCGTAACAAGATCAAAAAAAAGCATGAACACCCATCTGAACAAGGGTGTTATTAGAACTGGAAGTCCTAAACGAGAAAATGGTACCCGAACAGTACCAAACATCAGAGAGTTCACCGAACAATCCAAGAACATAAGCTCTAAGGGTGATACCTACCACGGGCTAAACCCTCACGAAAAACAATCATTGAACCAACCCCTTGGTCACACCCAATAAAAGACATCAGACTTAAAGCCTAAAATTTAACGTCACTGCTAAATGAAAACGACCTACAAAAAACGCGTAATTTTCCATTCCAAAGCAATCAAAAGAAAGTCTTAACTTACCCTCACACGAGGTTTCAACAGAGGACACCACTACAGGTTCCTTTTGAAATCCCTTTATATTATTCACGTTCATTCTTTTAATTACTTTAAAAGATTCAAATAAAAACTCCAAGTGACCCTCTAAAACCAAAAACCACACGGTACTTGATCATTTTTAATATCCAGCTCAACAAAAAAAAGGAAAGTCTCATGGGACTTCCTTTTAACCTCTAAACATTTATCAGACATCCCGTCTCTTTCAGGAAATTTATCTGAGTAAATTCCTTTTAAACCGAACAGGAGACCTACGAGGGTCCCAACAAGCCAACTCACAACTGATCAAAACAAAACATCTTACAAAAAAATAAGAATTTCATAAAGCATGCTACCATAACATTGATTAAGGGTTTCCTGTTCTTAACTCATGAAGCACCCATACACTCCATGGGTTAAAAATTAGCTCCCAACAGACTAAACAAAATACATTCTAGAATTTAACAAGCTCAAACAATCATCCAATCATACGGGTGGACACCTACCAATATATAAAGCGCCCATACACTTTACAGTTTGGCATTTGGCTCCATTTAATCAAAACCAATTTCCATTTTACAATTAAAACGGTAGAAGACCATTTTACGAAAAATGATCACACAGGTTACCCTTTCCCAGCTATAAGGTGCCCAAACAACATACAACTGAAAATTGGATCCCATCGTAACTGCAATCATTTAATTTACCAAAAGAAAACAATTTCATTTTAACTGATCCTAGCATGTTATCGAAGTAGTAACACAGAAACATGCTACATCACAGAAGCATAGAATAACTACAACAATTCCTATCACAACAGGAGACATCAACAAATGCATCCTAGATGGCATGACATAATGCGTGGTATGCAATTTCTTATAAGGTGCCTATATGATTCATGATATGGAATACCCTCGTCTCATCGGGTTGCAACTGACATAGAACCCACAATTACATCAATAGTATCAACAGAAATCATGTGTGTCACCCAATGACGAAATCAAATCAACCGTAATGATAAAAATCATTTTAACAACAATTCCATTAGAGAAAACCTGGATTTTCCCTATGCATGGGGTGGAAAATCCCAGACACATCTTATTACAAAATTCCATCTTCTTCTTATCCCTGTCTAATGTTGCCAAACCATAAAAAATCAGAAGAGAAAACTCCTCTTATACCACTTTGTAACATCCCAGCCCAGTTGCCACATGGCCTCAAGCGCGTCTCCCCATACACTAGAGGCCGCCGACTAGCAGTGAAGGTTCAAGTGTTAATAGTGGGGAGACTATAATCTCTTATCAGAGTTTTACAATGGTATTATTAGAGTAAATAACATTCAATAGTGAATCAGTAATAGATAAGCAATGAACAAACAGCAGCGGAAGACAGATAGTAATCGTTTTTAATAAAAGTGGAAAACACCACTTGTAACAATAGAGGGATGACGATACATATATGGAAAGTAGTAAACAATACATCATGCTTTCAATACAATACAAAATAAACAGAGAAAACACATCAAAGCCCGACGGGTGATCTCTTGAGCAACCCAAACTCCTGCTTGGTCCTTTGCTCCTAACTCCCCCGGTACAATCAGCAAAATGACCATGCTAGGCCCTACGGACAAGAAAGGTCTAATCTGTTACTGCAGTGCAATGGCAGATCGAGTAGGGTGTGAGATATAAATATCAGTAGGCCAGCACCACCGGTTTCTATCCCAATCTAGACAATGTAATAATAAATAAACCAGTAAGAAGGTATAGCAGGATTCGATAAACAAAACAATAAAGAACAACAACACCTGTATCGGTTTCCCCAGAGAAAACCTGATGGTTATACCAGCTTCGCCACGTTGCCAGTGAAGTAACCTGATCATGTCACCATATATATAATACATTTAGTAGGACAGGTATAGAACTGAAAGACGTCCTTAACCCAAGAGCAGCGCTCTCGATCCTACTACTGGACCAACCTTGGGGAAGATCTCACGTTCTATACCCGGCCCGAAGGCTTAATAATTATTCAAGGAATACATATATATATAATATGTTGAGTAGGACAGGGACGTAACTCACAGAAGTCCTCAACCCAGGAGCAGCGCTATCGATCCTACTCATGTCCCAAACTTGGGGAAGCTCTCACGGTCTATCACTGGCCTGAAGGCTTAATAATGATTCAATGGATACATATATATATAATATGTTGGGTAGGACTACGATGGAACTCATAGATTTCCTTAACCCAGGAGCATCACTCTCGATCCGACACCTATCTCAACCTTGGGGAAGCTCTCACGGTCTATCCCCTGCCCGAAGGCTTAATAATGATTCAAGGGAGCTCTCATAGTATACCATTAGCACAAATCCATAACATAGGGGAGCTATCATGGTCTACCCCTAGCCCGAAGTTGTATCATTTAATTAGGGGAGCTCTCACGGTCTTCCCATAGTCCAAATCCATGTCAAAGGGGATCTCTCACGGTCTACCCCTTCCCGAAGCTGTATCATTTAATAGTATAGGTTATAAGGCATACAATTCTTATAACATTCATATCAATAAAACATGGCATTTCCATCTCACAATATAATATAATAACATCATTTATCATATTAATCACATTGATATAAGGTACATGAAACAACCTGCTCATGTAAGGTATTGGCTAAACCCAAATTCATTATTTATTCCATTCATTTCATTTCAAAGACAAATAAGGATTTACAAAGCATTAAGAGGTGATGAGGACAACTCCTAGGTAAGTCCCACTCACTAGACCCATTCCATTGACATATGTCATGCTTATTCCATTATCCTAAGGAATGGTCTTACCACCCTAATCCATTTCATTCATGATTAACCAATTCATCAAATGATTACAACTATTATGCTTTAACCATTTAGTACAACTCAAAGTAACTATGACAGCATCAATTATTACCAAATCCTAACAAGAACCCAGTAGGCAAGCATAAGAATCTACTACATACTTTTATCTTGAAGACAACGCACCTCTGATCGAGGAGTTTTATTATTTAATCGTTAGTTTAATGACCAATGAACCATTTTATCTTATTCCTGCAATTCACATTGTTTTCACAAGAGCATTTTTTCATGACTAACTTGTAAAAATAAATCTTTACTACTTTTCTTTAAATAAGAAGGCAAGGAGAGGGACCCTATCTCAAGGTGGATCTATTCGTCCACTCCAGCACTTGGCGCATTCTAACTAAGAGCCGCCTAATCTCCTACAACCCAAAACCAGCACAAAATCTTAAAGCACAAGAAAAAACATATCAGGAGCTCTTTAACAACATTAGACATCAACATAAAGGGTGAACAACCATTAAACGGGAAAACCCTTACATTTGAAACAACCCGGTTGATCGAAAGAACAGCAATCTGCCTCACCTGTGGCGGCAGACACCATCCGCGCACCCACGAGGTCCCGTGGGACCTTTTGAAAAACCCTAGTGCAGTCGGAATAAGATAGATTCCAAAATCAAGTAAACCCTAAACCTAGAGAGATTCGGCCGAACCAAAATAGGGCAATGCGGAGACTGAAAATTGGCCACGGATGAGGAGAGGGGAAGAGAAGGCATACCATGGATATTCAGAGGAAGAATCGCCATGAAAACCGGGAGAAATTGGAGGAAGGAGGAGGCGCTATAGAGGGGGCTCACGCATGGCTCACGTGAGAGGAGGTGGCTACGTGCGGGTTGAGTGAGGGTGAGGGAGAGATAGATTATGTTTTTTTTATTTTATTTTCATTTTATTTTAATTTTAATTAAAAATCTAAAACATACCCGGACACAAGGTTTGACCCGCAAGGTTTTCCAAACCGTGTGCAAACCGTGCCGAGTCCTCTGCCTCCATGAGATCTCCCACACGGGCTAGGCACACAGTTTGGGGAAACCATGCGCAGCCCGTGGACACGCTACTATCCACCAGATTTGGGCTGCACTGTTTAGGCCGCACAGCTTGGTCAGCCCATGCGCCAACCGTGCACCCTCTACAGCCCTTTAAAGAACTGGGGTTCAACTCTTCCAAAACCACTCTGGTCACTCGAGAAACATAACGAGCATTCTCCCATGTCCACGTACATTATAAAAAACTGTTCAAGCCTTCGAAATTCGGTTCTGAAACCCGGTTCTAAAAACGACCGGTTTAGCAATTGAAAAAGTTCAATTTTCCCCCACATTTAAACCGGTTTCAAAACACGGTTCATTACAAATTACAGACATTAAAATTTTGTAAACAACTAATTAAATAATTATATTAATGTTAGGTGTTTTGAACATACTTAGTTTATGTGTGATAAATGACATTAGTAGGTAATATATTGTAAAAGTTGTCATTATTTAAAATTTTCTAGACAGATAATCATAAAATAATTTTAATATTTATAGAGAAATTTTAATTTTAAACCAGTCATAAAATATCTAAATAAAAATTAGACAGATGTTATAATAATTGAGAGGGTAGACCATATATAGAAATGAGTAATGTCATTATTTTTTAATGATGAATTTTATGTGAAAATTAAATTTACATATTAATAATTATATCATATATATATAATTTTATTTAATCATATATACTAATATATATAGTTATTTTGAGGTAAAAAAGAATCACATTGTGTTGCAGAGGAGGTAGTCCACACGACCAAGATCAAAATTTTCGCTTT
The DNA here is from genome assembly GCA_963277665.1 of Viscum album. Taxonomy (NCBI): domain Eukaryota; kingdom Viridiplantae; phylum Streptophyta; class Magnoliopsida; order Santalales; family Viscaceae; genus Viscum; species Viscum album. The sequence goes on along the minus strand of OY728157.1, from coordinate 332,398,981 downwards.
TTCAGTGTGTAATGGGGTAATAAAGAAAAATGATAAATTATATTTATAGAAGGGCTATTATTTAAAAAATTTAATATATAAATATATTTGATATCTATGATACATTTTTTAAATTAAACAAATATATAATACATTCCATGTAATGTGTGAACATATCACATTCATTAGTGGTAGCATTTGTCCACACGTCCACAAACAATGTTATCATACTTACAAAAAATGGAAACCATGAATTAATAAGTATATAAGAATTATAGAAATATGAATCAATCATAAATATCATATATATATATATATCATATAAAAATTATGTATCCATCATAATTCCCAACTATGAGAGGTGGGAAAGGAAAACTAATTCCATCGTTTCGTGATTTTCTAGATCACCAGAGAAGAATGGAAATTTTATTACAAATTTTATAGAAATGTGTTTATTTTTCTGTATCAACATTATAAATAAAACATATCAAAATATTTTGAATAAAAAGTTATCATATTATCATTTTATATGATGAATATAGTTTCCTTATAATGAACATAAAAGAAAATATATTCTATAAGGATGTTATCTCTTTTAAGGTAACTCCATGTAGTTTTCACCAAAGGAAATCCATGGTTGGTTTTCTAAAAAATGTGAGGGTTTTTGGATGATGGAATGGATGTTGGGAGATTATTTCAGTAGATAATTTTCCTCTTAATTGAGGTATTTAATATTAATTATATTCCCTAATATTTTTTGAAAAATCATATATAAAACATATTTGATATTAAAATATTTTATTATTCCAATTATTCAATATATTTGTACAAATTGAAATCACATATTTGGTTGGAATTAATTTAAATTTAATCTCATAAATGAGATGAGAAAGAATATTTTTATATAAAATGAATAAATGTTTGATTAATTTCAATATCTAAATGAAATGTTAAATTAATTATAATGAAATAAAATAGTTTAAATAATATAAAATTTATCTAATTATAATTTGAAAGAAAATAAAAATAAAAACTTACTATATAAATAAATTAGATGAAAAAGAATATTTTGTCTAAAATTAATTATTATTTAGGATTCATCAATATATTAATGTTCTTAGAAAAAAATAAAATTTATCCATATTAGAAAAATATTATGTCTATTTTATAAAAATTATGTTTATATTTTCATATAAAAATTATTAATGTTTAAAAAAATTAATTTAATAGGGGTTCCCTATTAGAAGATGGAAATACTCTTCTTAAAAAATATATAGTTTTTATGATGAAAATTTCTTTTATTATTATTTTCATCATATTGAGTTTATTGAGTTTCAGAAATTCTATTATATGTTTCAGAATTTTTATATAGAATTACTATCTAATTCATAAAAATTATAAAATGCAAAAAATAATTATTTTTTCAATACCTGGAATATTACATCCTTCCCTCATTTTGGAAATTGTGTCCTCATAATTTTATTAAATTAATAAATAAGTTGGGATATTTTTCCCTCACTGAATTTTAGGATTCACATCATGCATAATAAATCATAAGGTGTATCAATGAAACATTAACTTTATGAATTTATTTATTCTAAAACACATTATATATGAGATCTATAAGATGGAATAATTATTCTTTATAAGAATGATTAAATTCTAACTAAACTACTTCTAATATCATAATATTAAAAAAATCTATAACATACATCAATAAAATTTATTCATGAACTATGTCATTTACCTGAGATAATATCTGAGTTAACACAACTAGATGGGGTACTGATAAAAAATTTTCTAGTATTTTATATGGTTAAATTAATGGTGGACTGATCCTATCTTTATAAAAATTACACATCACACATTAATATGCAGAGAAGGTTAAAAAAATTTGAGAACCTACCTTGAATGTATTATCTTTTCTCTAGTTATCCGCAATACGTTTTTACTATTTTGTGTTATTCTCATATTTTAGTATTCCGAAAAAGGGTCATTACCATTTTTTCTACCATCATAATTCCCATAAACTTCATTTCTCACATATCATCTAAAAAATATGTTTTCAGGCCCAAATTTCAATATAACTCATTAAAAGGTTCCATCAGTATACTAGAATGAAAACTGTTATTTTAATACAACTCATCCAAAGAATGATTTCGATCCAAACATACTGGGTAATCCATTGATCATGAATGAAGAATACCTTTCAATGTATAAATCATCGATTCAAAATATCCATTAGATCGAGGATTTAATGATGTACTAAAATTTAATTAAATAAAAAAAATCATCTAAATTCCTTCAAAAAAATTAGATGTGAACCTGGGAACACTCTATGAAACATCGAAGAGAAGAAATCCATGTAACCTAACTATATATTTTAGATACTATATAAAAAGATAATCTAGATACATTATATCTTTAAATTGAAGAAAATGTTATGATTTGGTTAATTGGTCATCAATAACACAAATCATATTATTATCACGATAAGTCTTTCTCAAACATACCAAGTAATTCATTGATATATTATACCACTTCTACCCCTATACTAAAAATGGTTAAAGCATACCATTTGTATACTTTTTATTTTCATTTACCTGATGATTATGAAAACACTTCATGCTAATGTCAAAAATGACATTACTCATTCCATCCGAACAGTAATACTTCTAAATGTATCTATACATCATGTTGCTAGAAGGATTCACTAAAAACATAGAACATTGAAAAAATGTCAACAACTATTTCATCATCTGTGAATCACAAGGCACACATAATCTTTTTCCAAATCATAAAACATATTCATCGTCAATTATATAATAATAAAACATACCATTCTTAATAGATTCTAACTTTTCAAGTAAATATTGATCCACCATCCAAGATGTCATAATTCTTTCATTCAATGTATACAACACTAAAATATAAAATAAAATGGATAATAACCATTTATACACAACATTAAGTAGAAAATTCATGAAATAATTTACTAAATGGTTACATTCATAACATTACATGGTAAATTCAACAATTCTTTTTTAAATAAAATCATTGACCACCTTGTTTTATTTAACCAGATGAAGGTGAATCGAGGAAACATAATCTTTGATCTGTTTTAGTAATTTTATTCTTCCCATGTTCAATTATTTTAGAGTGATTATTTACTTAAAAAATTTATGATTAGTATATATTTCACATGTTACTACATAAAAATATTCCTCGTCATTTTTAAATAAAAAAAATATGCTAAATTTAAATAATGTATTGGTAATTTTATCTAATGAATATTCAAATTACATGAAGAAAAAAAATTACGATGTAATAAGGTACTAGTGAATGAAACCTACAAATCTCCAAGACATTGGTACATCATGGATACTATTCAAAAATTGGTATTTGGTCGGTAAATTTTTTCTTCCATATTTAGAAATATTATTTCCTAGAAAAAAATTTCAACCAAAATTTAAGGTAAATAAAATATTCATATAGTATTTTTTTAGATTATATAAATAATCCATAAGTGACTTCGATGTTCCCTATGGATTTTATTGAATACCAAAATTTAATTTTTTAACAAAATAAAAAACTGATCTAAAAACTGATGGGATACTTTATTTATAAGAATCATACATATAATTGATGAATAATATTAAAAAAAGGGATAGTGAAAAATTCATATATCATATATCATTTCTAAATTATTTAATTAGAGTTACATTCTCCTTCATCTAAAGACAACAATACTTTATCCAAAGATCAATCATTGAAAAACATTGACATCGATTGGGCTAATCAAAAAAATCATTGATACGAGGAAATTGATACTATATATTAATATTGATGTTATTAAAGGATCTATACTCCTTGAAAAGTATTATATAACAATATTATTTTCCATAAATTAAATATGAGAACCCCATGGTGATGTTTTAATTTTATGAAAACCTTTATCAAGAAAATATTGGAAGTGTTTTTTCAATTTCACATGTTATGCTGGAGAAATTCAATAGTGGGTATATAAATAATCATAGAATTAGAAACAAAATCAATTGAAAATTCAACTACGCAGTTAATAACAACAACAAATAATTACTTGGGAAAATATGTATAATTTATTAACTACTAAGATGTTAGTAATAAAAAAATTATTCTTTCCTTCCAACAACATGAAGTAGTTAACATTCATTATAAACATTAATCAAGTTTTTATCTTCTTATTGTATTAAAAAATATATGAAGTCATTGAATAAAATAGTAATGGAATTTAAATCTATTATATCATGATAAAATGAATGCTAGTCCATATAAAAAATGTCAAAAAACCTAGTATGGTATGTTTAGTATGTATTGAAAGTAATATAATCCCACAAATGATAATAAGAAGATCCTTATGAGTCTAGAATTATATAATATTAATACTTATATTTTTTAATAAAAGATCAATATTACATTCATGAGGTGATATTCTCATTATTCTAGAAAATTAATGAGAAATGAATAAATGAAAATATATAAAGTAATGTAGATTGTTAGAATATTTTTTATGAAAAAGTAACATACCCATCACTACTCCATTTTATTTCCCAACATTAACTGAAGTAGTAAAAAAATAATTTACCACTACATTTTTCTTCAGATATTAAAGGTTTCTAAAATGGGTAATCGTCTTTTGAAGAACAATAAAAAAGTTCCTAACTCATTGCTACTATAAAAATATTACTAATGGATTTTCATTGTTTTATTGATTATCATCCTCATAGTCACGATCCATGTGACCAAACATAACACAATAAATGAAATTCTTAAACAATTAAAAAATTATCTATGATTATTTTTACCACACTTCTCCCTAGATAGGAATTTAGTATTCCTTACTCCAGTTTTATTTGATGAATTATTAACCATTTCCTTCCAACTGTACCAATATTTATCTTATTTTCATGGGACATGCAGTCATTGCAAAAATATGTTTTTGCCTTTATCACCACATTGAACAAGATTCTTATATATCTTGAACTCATGATAATTAAATTCCCTTTTGACATCTTTACATTAATCTTGAGTAAAACCTTTTCTATTTCTATATATTTATTTCATAAATTTTTGTATATAAATAAACAATAGAGTGATGTTTTTTCATATATATACACTGAATATTCCTCATTTTTCAAATCATTCAGGAATTATTTTTCCATCATAATCCAAATAGTATTCAGAAATTATTATTCATGTAAAATATTATTAAACTTAACACATTAAGAGTTATGAATCTCTTCAAATTCGGTAATATTATAATTAATTGACCACCACTGTTCGGATTGATATCCAAAATGATAACTTGAAGGAGTTACCTCTTAGTGAATGGAGAACCACATGACATCAAATATATTTTATTGACTCTTAATCCATCATTCTTCTATCATGGTGTTCAATAATCATCTAAATAATGGGGGATTCAATCACCAAAAAATCTCCACTATTATCATGTTATCTTGTGGAAGATCTAGTTTATTTCTTACATAGACACAACTACAAATAATAGACAATGTAAAATAATGCATCTCTATAAAAACTACTCATATCAAATTCCAACCATCATAGGATCATGATTAATAAGGATATATTCACTATGAATCCTTCTCAATGTAGCTTTCTTGATTCCATATTGGAAAATCATTCTCAACTAACATACATTGGATATGGGTAAAAATTAATCTTTATATCCTATATCAATTTAACTAGACCATAATGTAAAATAATTTAGGGTAATGTTGTTATAATTACCATAACCTTCACAGTTTTCTATACAAACAGTTCGTACCAAATATAAGGACATTTCCTTAAAACATTAAACAATCATGATTTAATTAATGATTTTTAAAATCATTCACACTAAGGAGTGTTTAAGTTATTTAGTTTTAAAGAAATATTATACAACACATACATAAGAAAACATAAAATAAAAATTTCACCCTTTTGATTACTATTACTTATTTTAACCATATTAAACTTTTAAAAATAGTATGTGTCCTATTTTCTTAAATTTGTCTATGAATATATATTTGAATTATCCCAATCGCTTTATCATTCTTATATGTTATGAAAACCCATAAAAATACACGATATTTTCTTAAAAATCATAGTAAGGGATATAAAATTATGGAAATCATTAGTCTATTTAAAATAATTATTACCATGAAAAACATAGTCTTAATGTCATAATTATCACCCTTTTTAGGTTGTAATACTATAATTTGTAAATAACGTCATTCAATTCAATTTCCTATAATCCAAAGAGTACTATAAAAATCATAAAAAGTCTATAAAATACATAAATGTATCTTATTACATCCATATAAATTTCACCCTTATTAATGGAATCACCATACAGTCAACTTCCATTCATGAAACTCTTTCGAATGGAATAGATGTATCGTAGACTTACATACTCAATGCATTAGAGGGAAATCATAGACCCTCCCATTATTGGTTTATTAGGGAAACACCCATAATTTTTTTATCAAAGAACCACCCATAATATTTATAGGAAATATTATATAATCATAAGACACTAAATAATGACATTTTCAACATGAATGTCAAAATATTTCAATTTCACTACCAATAAAACATTTTAAATTTTTATAATAAAAAATCCCTATTCTACACCCAATTCCAATAAAAAAATTCCAAAATAATAAAAATATGTATTTTATGTTAAGAAGACATGTAATACTGTAAAATATTATGGAATTCAAATAATATTCCCAATAAATGTAAATTTATTCTCACCATTTACATTAGGAATATTACATTTCCTTTTTTGTTTAACAAAACGTTCAATATAAAACATACAGAAAGATGACTTATGGGAATTAATTTATTAATATTCACATTAGAAATGAATTTAGTTTATAATCCGTTTATATCCATATATATAAATATTTTTAACAATATTAAAAGTGTTGACATGGAGAAAATATTTTTGAATTAGATATTTAGATATTCAAAGTGTACAATAACAATTTTAACATTTAAATCATAATCACTGTGATATAATAACAAAATAAAATATATATATAACCAGATAATAGATAGAATATGGTTATATAATTTCAACGGGTAATTATATACACATTATAAAATAATAAGGGTTCATATCAATAAGAGATGACTCAATTAAAGGGGATTGAGATAAAATACCCAACCATGAGTCCAATAAGTTACCTAGATCGTAATCATCCTGAATAATGAACCAATGCTAATTATATTAATTTTATAGATATATATTAACGTATAAAATTTATTTTATTTGACTAGTTACAAATTATTAAACAAATACATATCAAATTAAATTTGTTTCAGCTGTTTTGACATTATTTAGTTTATGTGTCATAATCATCTTTAGTAGGTAAACAATAATCAGATGGTTATTTATATAATCATTTCCAGAATATTAATCAATAAATAGGAATTCAATTTATACATAAATAATACTTCTAACACCAATAATTAAATATGGAAATTTATAATGGACCAAAATTACAATCATGTAGGCGGTAGTCCATATATACACATGAGTAACATTCCCATTTTTCGATGACCATTATGGAAATATGGTAAATGAAATTTACCATTACATGGTGATAATTACATAATATATAAAATATTATTTAATCATATATAATATATATATATATATATATTAATGGTGATGTAAAAGGTGTCACATTCAGTCAATGAATTGGAAGTCCACGTGTTTAAAAATTACATTATTGCTTTCTCAATATGTGAAAGGGTAATAAAGAAAATGATATTTAATATTTATAGAATGTTAAATATTTCCTAAATATAATATATATAAAATTACTCACACATATTTTTAATTAAACTAATACTTGTTAAATTATATGAAATGTGTTAATGTATCTCATCGCGTTGAGGATGTGGAGATCACAAATTCATAAATGATGTTATAATATTTAAAAAAATTGAAAAAATAAAGGTAAGTGTATATAGATATTATTCAACTATGAATAAATCTAATATATATATATATATATATATATATATATTTATTTAATTATTGTGCCTATAATAATTCCCCATCAAGAGATGTGGAAAAAGAAATAATGAACATCATCCTTATGTGAGGTTATAGTTCTGGAATCAAAAATATTAAAATTGTTACCCATTAGATGCAAGTGTGTGTTATTGTACCTAAAAATTATAAAATAATACCATCTATGTTTATTAATGATATTTATGTTATCATATAATCATTTAATAATATTAATTGAGGTGGTAGAGAATTAAAATAAAATAAATGTGTTTGTGGAAGATTTATTGCCTCTTTTTGGGTAAACCATTTTTGATTTCTGTCAAATGGATTCCTTGGTTAGACATATTCCTATGGTGAGGATTCTAGGAATATGGTAGGGTTTTTCGGAAATTATTTTATCATGTTTTTTTGATATAGAGGGCATGATATGTGTGAGGAAATGGGATGTGTGAGATTCTTTTTATAGTTGAGGAGGATTGTCAATCATGGAAATTTTCAAAAAGGAAATCCCACTAATATTATTACAAATAACAGTGGATTTAATTATTGTTAAAATTAGATAAAATGGAAAATAGTTCATAAATATTAAAATGAAATCAATTTTTGACATGTGTTTCAATCATTTTTGTTTTTATGTTTATGGTTTATTCACATGTGATGCATATTTTTATCGTAATAACTGTTATTAAGTTTAATTATTGTAATTATTATTTATAAAAAAAATTAATATTGTTTAAAAAAATCAATTTAATAGAGCTTCCCAATTTAAATATGGAAATTATCTTCTTAAAAAATATAAGGTTTATATGATGAAAATAACTTTTATTATCATTTTCATCTTATTTAGTTTATTTATTTTTAGAAATGTAATTATATATTGCAGATATCTCTATATAAAATTACTATCTAATTCATAAAAATAATAAAATGTGAAAAATAATTATTTTTTCAATAACATGAATATTACATCCTTCCCCCATTATGGATATTGTGTCCTCATAATTTTATCAAATTTTTAAATAAGGTGGGATATTTTTCCCTCATTGAATTTTAATATTCACATCATGAATTATAAATCATATTGTATTTCATTGATATATTAAATTGATTAATTAATTTATTCCACAACACATTATATATGAGATCTATAAAAAGGAATATTTATTCATTATAATAATGATTCTATTCTAACTGAACTACTTCTTTGATCATAACATTAAAATAATATAGTACATACATCAATAAAATTGATTCATGAACTATGTCATTTACCTGAGATAATATCTTAGTTAACTCAACTAGATGGGGTACTGATCAAAAAATTTCTAAGATTATATATGGTTCAATGAATAGTGGACTGATCCTCTCTTTACTACAATAACACATCACACATTAATATGCATAGAAGTTTAAAAAAAATTAGAGAACCTACTTTGAATGTATTATCTTTTCTCTAGTTATCGACAATAATTTTTTACTATTTTGTGCTATTATCACATTTCACTATGCCAAAAAAATAGTCATTACCATTTTTTCTCCCATCATCATTCCCATAAACATCATTTCCCCAATATTAACTCAAAAATATGTTGTCAGATACAAATTTCCATATAATTCATTAAATGGTTCCATCAGTATACTAGAATGAAAACTGTTATTTTAATAAAACTCAACCAAAGAATGATTTATATCCAAAAATCCTTTGTAATCCATTGATTATGAATGAATGATAACTTCCAATGTATAAATCATCCATTCATAATTTCCATCAGATCGAGGATGTAATGATGTACTCAAATTTAATTAAATAACCAAAATCATCTAAAGTCCTTTAATAAAATTAGATCTGAACCTAGGAACACTATATGATTCAACGAAGAGAAGAAATACATGTAACCTAATTATATTTTTTAGATACTGATTAAAATGATTATCTAGATATATTATATCTTTAATTTAAAAAAATTGTGATGATTTGGATAATTGTTCAACAATAAATCAAATCAAATTATTGTCACGATAAGTCTTTCTCAAACATTGAAGTAATTCATTGATATATTTTACCACTTCTACTCCTGTACTAAAAAAGGTTAAAGCATACAATTTGTATACTATTTAATTTCATTTACCTGATGAATAGTTAAACACTTCATGATAAGGTCAAAATTGACTTTATTCAGTCCATCCTAATAGTAATACTTCCAAATGTATCTATACATCATTTCGCTACAAGGATTCTGTAGAGACCCGTAGCTTGACGTACATTGACATGACATTACATTTGCGGAATACTTAGTACATAACAAAAACACACACACAAGGATCGTAATAGTTTAGTGTCTTTGGAAACTCGGAACGTAATCTTCTAATCGTGGTGAAAGATCTTCAATATCTCCCATAAAGATCTTCCCTTTTTTTTACCTAAAACCTTTCTTTATATCCTGGGGAAAAGAAAACATAAAAGGGTGAGCTCAAATGCTCAGTAAGGGTAAACAAAAGAAAAATCAATCACATCATATTCATAAGAACATAACTTTTGGAAATCTTAACCTGCAAAAGAGAGCATAATTTCATAACATGGGATAAATCATAGTAGTGAAATGAAATCCCAATAATCATAAATTAAAACATGAAACTTTGTGGCATACACACATAATCATAGAAAATCATTTCTTGTTAGTCAAGACTCATTGCCAAGACCATCTTAGTGGACAAAGTCCCTTTCTGAATCGAGTCACCCTCGTTTCAGTCCTGTTTCACTGAACCGGTATAACCTACCATTCCAGCCATGTCTATCTCATGAGATATGAAATCTTTACCCAATGCATTGGAGGGAGATATAGGTCCCACCCATCTCATAATGATACCATTCTTATGTGTGCCACAAAATCATAAACCATACATCATAGCATAACCCATGCCATCATAACATAATCCATAAACAATTGATATCATTTCATCATAAGAAAATTGAAACCATTTAAATCATAGATGAATTTTACTTGAAACATACACATATGAAATAATGTCATCTTAGATGAAAAATAGTTTTGACAAAACACTTGAAATGAATTCTTGAGGTAAATATCCTTTCTTTTTTAAAAACATTTTCTTTTCACAAAATTCAATGCAACTTTAAAAGATTAGGGTTTTTGTTGAAAATAATCATGCAATCTTGTAGAGGAATCTTCTTGAAAATGAGGCGTTATGAAACCGTAAAAATCCGTTCACGCCGTATAAGTTAAAAAAAACATTCTTCGTACTTTTGTCGAAAAAGTCAAAAAGTACCTCGTACGAAAAACGACAAAAGATTCCTTTCATTTCTTTTACTAAAAACTCACCGAAGGGTAAAAATGGGTTTAAAAAAAATTGTAGGTGGATGGAAATAATATTACATATTTATGAAACATGGATGTGGATAATAAAATACACCCCAGTAAATACTTACGAATAAACAATCTCGGATAAAAATGAGATTGTGATATTTCCCTTACCTTAGGTCCAATTTGCTTCGTATGTGTCCGAACCTCCTCTTCTTTGAAGCGTCTCTTTGAGACCTCCTCTTAGGGCACTAAAATTGGTCTTTTAGGAAGAACAGAACCTCTAGGATGTTTCTAGGGAAGTGGAGAAGAGATTTTGGCAGGGGTTGGCCGAGCTTGAGTGCTCAAATTGGTGTGAGGAGGAGGGGAAGGAGGTGCCCTTTTATAAGGGAGGAGAGGGGCACCTTAGGAATATCTCAAAATATTATTTTATATTAAAGTCAAAATCGGTTTATAATGGTTCCAAAGGGTCTTATTTCTAAGATAAAGTGGGGATGGGTCGAAATCCTATCAACCAATAAGATTTAGACAAGTTTAGGGTATTATTTTAACCTTATCAATTAGATTTAACTCTAAGTTAAATAATTTAACTTTTACTATGTCTTTTTTGTTTTCTTTCACTATATGGTTAATAAACTTACTATAACATGCCAAACGAACCCCAAATTGTTTATTATTAATATATATATCCTTATCTAAGTCATTTGGCCGAACCTTAGATTTTTAGAAATAAAATAACAATTAATAATATAATATTTGATTTAAAAACTATTTTGTGTCAATTTTGACACTATTTGATATATGATTTTTGTGAAAGTCATAACTGAATTATATGTTCTAAACAAGTTGATTAAATCAACAATAATATATCATAGTAACCTAGAAAATTAGTGGAATTCATAAAAAGTCTCAAATTATATTTATTTTGGTGTTTATAACATCAATTATGTCAATATTTCATTAATAAGATAATTACTGCATCATCATTGTGTCATAAATAAATTAAATTATTTATTGTCTAAAAATTAAAAATAAAATAATATTATGTAAGAAATATTTTTATCTCTATAATGAATATTTACAATCGAATTTATCTTATGTATAACCCCATATTAAAAATGATTTACTTATTAAACTTTGATTTTAACTATTTTAACCCTTCTTTAAATAAATTAATAATAAATGTCCTAATCTAATCCAAGTGGGCCTAAATGGTCATATTTTATTCCTAAGTATGTTTTTGGTCGAATTACACTTGTCCAATAGAATTAGGACATGTGTTAGGGTAATATTAATATCATATTTATCCTTAGTTACCCAATTTACTATTAACCGCAGTAAAAAAAAGTAAAAAGTTACTATTCACCAAAAATTATTTTCATCTCATTGAACCACATTTTACTTACTGACATCAACCGTGTCTCTCGTATTTTTGAAATTCCATTCACAGAAGCGGTAAAATTAAGTTTTATGAAAAATTCAGTTTTTTTAACTACCACTTAGTAGTTTCACTATTCATCAAAAATTGAAGGTTTTTAGAAAAATGCCAAAATTTCTTCCTAAGATATATTTCATATTCCGAATTCAAAAATGAAGTCTATTTTACCAAATTCATAACATAGAAGTTGCATTAATTAATTTTATAATTAAATCCCGCTGTTAAAACAAATAGCGTGTTTTTTTAAGAAACAAAATCTATCAAAAGATTGACTCTTGATTATGTCTGGTTTAAATGTGAAATTACAACCAATGACCATCATTGTATTAAATTGTAAAAATATATTCTAAATATTCTTTAAAACCACTCAAATTAATAATTTATTACTATTAATTATTTCGATTAAAAAAGTTGTTTTTAATTATAATTTAGTAATTTTCACTATTCATTAGAATATGAAAGTTATCCGAAAAGTACCAAAATTTCACCTTAGGCTAAATTCGATACTCCGAATCCAAAAATGAAGTCCATTTTGAGAGCTAAAATTTCGAAAATTTAAAAAGTGGTTATTACTATTCATAACAGCTAGTTTTAATAATATTTTAATAGCATATCGTTGTTTCGTGAAACTCAGTATTGCGTACTACACACGCTATCGAGGAAGGTTGTGATTGCGTGTAATGCAAGGCAAGTCAAGGATGCGTATTGTGTAAGCTCCTTTTGGTGTAGTATACAACACAAGACATTAATAAAATTAAAAAGAATAGTTTTCATTAAATCTCGGGCTGTTACATTCTACCCCCCTTAAAATGAATTTCGCCCTCGAAATTCGTCGGGGTTATAAATGGTTTACTATTCGAAAGTTTCTTTAATAGAAACCCACATCGTAAAAAGGAATATCAAAACCAATCTTTAAAAACAAAAGTATGAAACATAACGGTTACCCAAATAAACTAATCATTGGGTTTCCACATAGGTGAAAATATGGGTATGGAAGAGAAATATAACCATCATGTTCTAATGGAGAGTGGTAGAGAACATGGCTATGGAAATGCCAGTAATCACAAATCCATAGATTTGTGATGATATAAGGTACCATCTGATTCATCAGGTATAAGATCACTAGGACAACATTTTTGGTTTTCAAGATCGTTTCCCTAAAGTTAAAGAATTAGAATAAATTCAAACTTTATTTTGGTATAATCTCACTATTGTTCGTGCCTTGAAAAATTTCCACTTCATCTCTTAAATAAATGAAGTTATTCGTGAAGTGTTAGCAGATCATGTGATAGAATGATGGGTCATTCCATCTGTCTCAAACAAAAGGATAGCAAAAATTATATACATAAGTCGATCTATAGTGAGATTAATCATATATGGTTCCTAAAATGGACTTATACTTCATATATCATATTGCATAATATAATAAAACTAGTTTCTACTAAACAGGGACTTCCTGTAGGCCAGTGGTAGGCGATAAAGGCCAGTCGCACTTCGGTTGTGGGTTCGATTCACATAGCCTTGTCCGAAGCGATCGGCTATCGCCCGTCCTGCAGGTTGTCCTTTTTCTAAAACTACATTACTATAACATCCCATCAAAAATATCGAAAAAAACTTCTATCCTTAAACAATACTCACTTATGTCCAACATAATCCATTTCAATCTTTAGGCTTATCCATAATACTGAAGTCCACTCTCATAACATAGTGAAAACGATTACCAGAGATTTAATACCATCGTTGATCCCTATATACCATAAGATATGTTTTGTTGGTCACATTCCAAACATTCAAATTCCTTAATGATGTATTCTCTTGAATACCCATTGAACCATAGTGAAAACATGAATGCAGTTAAATGTTAACACTTTCCACATACCAAAATCCTCAAAATTTTATATACTCAAACCATGATATCACTTAGCCCTTATATCAATCATGAGCTCATGAATACTGTCAAATATTTCATTTTCTCATTTTCCTTTCATTATGCGCATATCATCTTTTTTTCCAAAAATACCTCAATCACTTCGAATACCACATTAGACCAATAAATATTCCAATACACCATAAAAGTACCTCAACAACATTATTCTTGAATACCAATACATAAACACTTCAGTCCATCCACTTCAATGACTGTCCTGGAATAAGTCCTTCCTTGATTTAGAAGTATCTTTTTAGGTCATGGCATTGAGTTGGGTAATGCCCATGTTCTCCACAAATAAGACATTGAACTCCATAACAATCTGTCACTCTATGACCCTTTTCTCCACATAGATAACATTGGTCCCTCCATTTGAGGTATTCCTCAAGGTTCTTCTTCCCTTCTTTATAAATCTCAATCTTTCTTTCGTTATTCTCCTCAACATGCGAACATGCATAATAGTTTGTCTTCCTCTTCTTTGATGAATTAGTCATACCACTAAATTTCACCTTGTTAATCATATATCGCGATGACTGATTCGGCATAATCACAATATCTTTATCTCTAGGCATCACACAATTTTGTTGCTCATAGTCACCAATTTGTCCATTGGATTCAATGTTAACCGAATTCCTTATGGTTCCCTCCATTAACTAAAACGCAAAAAGAATTTTGTGAGAGGCGAAATCATGCTAGGGAAGACAACATAGTAAAGGGGGAGCACCCTCAATATCTACCATCTTAGGTTAAATTCTAAGATCATTACCGTAGTTCTAGGACTATATCCTATACGTATACTTATCCTTAGGGACATCCCTAGACATACCTTAGAAATATCTCTAGGGATCTCACTAACGTTCTCACATCCTAGTTTCCAAAGGTTGACTAAACCTTTCCTCTGATACCAACTGTAGAGACCCGTAGCTTGACGTACATTGACATGACATTACATTTGCGGAATACTTAGTACATAACAAAAACACACACACAAGGATCGTAATAGTTTAGTGTCTTTGAAAACTCGGAACGTAATCTTTTAATCGTGGTGAAAGATCTTCAATATCTCCCATAAAGATCTTCCCTTTTTTTTACCTAAAACCTTTCTTTATATCATGGGGAAAAGAAAACATAAAAGGGTGAGCTCAAATGCTCAGTAAGGGTAAAAAAAATAAAAATCAATCACATCATATTCATAAGAACATAACTTTTGGAAATCTTAACCTGCAAAAGAGAGCATAATTTCATAACATGGGATAAATCATAGTAGTGAAATGAAATCCCAATAATCATAACTTAAAACATGAAACTTTGTGTCATACACATATAATCATAGAAAATCATTTCTTGTTAGTCAAGACTCATTGCCAAGACTATCTTAGTGGACAAAGTCCCTTTCTGAATCGAGTCACCCTCGTTTTAGTTTTGTTTCACTGAACCGGTATAACCTACCATTCCAGCCATGTCTATCTCATGAGATATTAAATCTTTACCCAATGCATTGGAGGGAGATATAGGTCCCACCCATCTCATAATGATACCATTCTTATGTGTGCCACAAAATCATAAACCATACGTCATAGCATAACCCACGCCATCATAACATAATCCATAAACAATTGATATCATTTCATCATAAGAAAATTGAAACCATTTAAATCATAGATGAATTTTACTTGAAACATACACATATGAAATAATGTCATCTTAGATGAAAAATAGTTTTGACAAAAAACTTGAAATGAATTCTTGAGGAAAATATCCTTTCTTTTTTAAAAACATTTTCTTTTCACAAAAATCAATGCAACTTTAAAAGATAAGGGTTTTTGTTGAAAATAATCAAGGAATCTTGTAGAGGAATCTTCTTGAAAATGAGGCTTTATGAAACCGTAAAAATCCGTTCACGCCGTATAAGTTAAAAAAACATTCTTCGTACTTTTTTCGAAAAAGTCAAAAAGTACCTCGTACGAAAAACGACAAAAGATTGCTTTCATTTCTTTTACTAAAAACTCACCGAAAGGTAAAAATGGGTTTAAAAAAAATTGTAGGTGGATGGAAATAATATTACATATTTATGAAACATGGATGTGGATGATAAAATACACCCCAGTAAATACTTACGAATAAACAATCTCGGATAAAAATGAGATTGTGATATTTCCCTTACCTTAGGTCCAATTTGCTTCGTATGTGTCCGAACCTCCTCTTCTTTGAAGCGCCTCTTTGAGACCTCCTCTTAGGGCACTAAAATTGGTCTTTGAGGAAGACCAGAACCTCTAGGATGTTTCTAGGGAAGTGGAGAAGAGATTTTGGCAGGGGTTGGCCGAGCTTGAGTGCTCAAATTGGTGTGAGGAGGAGGGGAAGGAGGTGCCCTTTTATAAGGGAGGAGAGGGGCACCTTAGGAATATCTCAAAATATTATTTTATATTAAAGTCAAAATCGGTTTATAATGGTTCCAAAGGGTCTTATTTCGAAGCTAAAGTGGGGATGGGTCGAAATCCTATCAACAAATAAGATTTAGACAAGTTTAGGGTATTATTTTAACCTTATCAATTAGATTTAACTCTAAGTTAAATAATTTAACTTTTACCATGTCTTTTTTGTTTTCTTTCACTATAAGGTTAATAAACTTACTATAACATGCCAAATGAACCCCAAATTGTTTATTATTAATATATATATCCTTATCTAAGTCATTTGGCCTAACCTTAGATGTTTAGGAATAAAATAACAATTAATAATATAATATTTGATTTAAAAACTATTTTGTGTCAATTTTGACACTATTTGATATATGATTTTTGTGAAAGTCATAACTGAATTATATGTTCGAACCAAGTTGATTAAATCAACAATAATATATCATAGTAACCTAGAAAATTAGTGTAATTCATAAAAAGTCTCATATTACATTTATTTTGGTGTTTATAACATCAATTATGTCAATATTTCATTAATAAGATAATTACTGCATCATCATTGTGTCATAAATAAATTAAATTATTTATTGTCTAAAAATTAAAAATAAAATAACATTATGTAGGAAATCTATTTAGATTTCTAATGAATATTTACAATCGAATTTATCTTATGTATAACCCCATATTAAAAATGATTTACTTATTAAACTTTGATTTTAACTATTTTAACCCTTCTTTAAATAAATTAATAATAAATGTCCTAATCTAATCCAAGTGGGCCTAAATGGTCATATTTTATTCCTAAGTTTGTTTTTGGTCGAATTACACTTGTCCAATAGAATTAGGATATGTGTTAGGGTAATATTAATATCATATTTACCCTTAGTTACCCTATTTACTATTAACCGCGGTAAAAAAAAGTAAAAAGTTACTATTCACCAAAAAATTATTTTCATCTCATTGAACCACATTTTACTTACTGACATCAACCATGTCTCTCGGATTTTTGAAATTCCATTCACAGAAGCGGTAAAATTAAGTTTTATGAAAAATTCAGTTTTTTTAACTACCACTTAGTAGTTTCACTATTCATCAAAAATTGAAGGTTTTTAGAAAAATGCCAAAATTTCATCCTAAGCTATATTTCATATTCCGAATTCAAAAATGAAGTCTATTTTACCAAATTCATAACATAGAAGTTGCATTAATTAATTTTATAATTAAATCCCGCTGTTAAAACAAATAGTGTGTTTTTTTAAGAAACAAAATCTATCAAAAGATTGACACTTGATTATGTCTGGTTTAAATGTGAAATTACAACCAATGACCAACATTGTATTAAATTGTAAAAATATATTCTAAATATACTTTAAAACCTCTCAAATTAATAATTTATTACTATTAATTATTTCGATTAAAAAAGTTGTTTTTAATTATAATTTATTAATTTTCACTATTCATTAGAATATGAAAGTTATCCGAAAAGTACCAAAATTTCACCTTAGGCTAAATTCGATACTCCGAATCCAAAAATGAAGTCCATTTTGAGAGCTAAAATTTCTAAAATTTTAAAAGTGGATATTACTATTCATAACGGCTAGTTTTAATAATATTTTAATAGCATTTCGTTGTTTCGTGAAACTCAGTATTGCGTACTACACACGCTATCGAGGAAGGTTGTGATTGCGTGTAATGCAAGGCAAGTCAAGGATGAAATTGTGTAAGCTCTTTTTGGTGTAGCGTACAACACAAGACATTAATAAAATTAAAAAGAATAGTTTTCATAAAATCTCTGGCTGTTACAGATTCACTAAAAACCGAGAACCTTTAGAAAATGTAAATAACTATTTCATCATATGTGAATCACAAGTCACACATAATATTTTTCCAAATCATAAAACATATTCATAATCAAATTTATTATTATAAAACATACCATTCTTAATGGATTCTAACATTTCTAGTAAATATTGATCCACCTTCCAAGCTATCATAATTCTTTCATTCAATGTCTACTACACTAAAATATAAAATAAAATGGAGGATAACCATATATAAACAACATTAAGTAGAAAATTCATGTAATAATTTACTAAATGATTACATTTCAAACATTACATGGTTAATTCAACATTTCTTTTTTATATCAAATCATTGACCACCCTGTTTTCATTAACATGATAAAAGGGAATCGAGAAATTATAATCTATGATCTATTTTATGAATTTTATTCCTCTCATGTTCAATTAATTTAGAGTGAGTATATACATAAAAAAATTATGATCAGTATATATTTCACATGTTGCTATATAAAAGTATTCCTTGACATTTTTAAGTCAAAAAAATATGCTATATTTAAATCATGTATTGATAATTTTAACTATTTAATATTCAAATTACATGATGAATAAAAAATTACCATGTAATCTTTCATTAGGAACAACCATGGCATTTTAATAAAGAATCAATATAGATGGCAGAAATCAGCATTTATGGTATGAAGGGCCATAACATGGGAATTCAATGGTTTTATTTCTATATCATGAAAAAAATATTTTATTATTCCTTCTATATATACCTAACTCAAATTTTAATTATAATTGTATTGGGGGAGATAATAAATAAATTATTTCATAAAACCATCGTTAATAAGCTACTAATGCATGAAAAATACGAATCTCCAATTCATTTGTACATCATTGGATAATATTCAATAAAATTGGTTTTTGGTCGGTAAATTGTTTTACCATATTTAGAAACATTATTTCTTAGAAAAAAAATTCAACCAAAATTTAATGTAAATAAAAATTTCATATTTATTTATTTTTTTTGAGATTATAGAAATAATCCTTAAGTTCCTTCTATGTTCCCCAAGGATTTTATATTATACCAATATATAATTTTTTAACACAATAAAAAACTGATCCAAAAACTTATGGGATACTTTATTTATAATAATCATACATATAACTGGTGAATTAGATTAAAAAAATGGATAAAGAAAAAATAAAAATTCCAATATCATTTCTAAATTATATCACTAGAATTCCATCCTCCTTCATCTAAAGAAATCATTACTTGAACCATAGATCAATATTTGAAAAACATTGACATCCATATGGAGAAACAAATAAATCATCGATATGAGTAAATTGATACTATATCATAATATTGATGTTATTAAAGGATCTATACTCCTTGAAATGTACTATATAAAATATTTTTTTCCACAAATTAAATATGAGAACCCTATGGTGATGTTTTAGGTTCAATGATACCTTTATCAAGAAAATATTGTAACTGGTTTTTCAATTCCACATGTTATGCTGGAGAAATTCAATAGTGGGTATATAAATAATATTATTGTGAGGAACATATTCAACTTAAAATTCAACTACCCAGTTAATAATAATAACAAAAAATTCCTTGGAAAAATATCTATAATTTATTAACTACTAGGATGTTGGTAATAAAAAATTCATCTTTCATTTCAACAACATGGGGTGGTAAACCTTCACTAAAACATTGATCAATTTATTTGATTCTTAATGTGTTACCAAATATATGAAGTCATTGAATAAAATAGTAATATATTTTAAATCTATTATATCATGATAAAATGAATGACAATCCACAAAAAAATGTCAAAAAATATACTATGGAATGTTTAGTATATATTACAAGAAATATAATCCCACAATTGATAATAAGAATATCATTATGAGTCTGGAATTATATAATATTAATACATATATTTTCTGATAAAAGATACATATTACATTTATGAGGTTATATTCTCATTATTCTAGGAAATTAATGAGGAATGACTAAACAAAAATATATAAAATAAAATAGAGTGTTAGCTTATTATTTATGAATCAGTAACATACCCATCACCACTCCATTTTATTGCCCAAAATCAACTAAAGCAGGAAAAAATTAATTTACCACTACATTTTTCATTTGATATTACTGGTTTCTACAGTGGGTAATAAACTTTGGACAAACAATAAAAAATATTTCCTAACTCATTGCTACAATAAAATTATTACTGATGGATTTTCATTGGTATCTTGATTATCATGCTCATAGTCACGATCCATATAACCAAACATAACAAAATAAATTAAATTCCTAAATATATAAAAAAATATCCATGATGCTTTTTAAATCACTTCTCCCAAGATAGGAATTTAGTATTTCTTACTTCAGTCATATTTGATGAATTATTATACATTTCCTTCCAACTATACCTATAAATTTTATATTTTCAAAGGAAATTCAATAATTTCAGAACTCCATTTTTTTAATTTATCACAACATTGAACAAGATTCTTATATATCTTGATCTCATGGGAATCTATTTCTCTTTTGATATCCTTACATTAATCTTGAGTAAAAACTATTTATATTTCAACAGATATATTTCATAAAATTTTGGGCATAAATAACAAATAGGGTGATGTTTTTTCATATATATCCACTAAATATTCCTCCGTTTTCATATCATTCATGAATTATTTTTCCATCATAATTAAAATAGTATTCATAAAATATTTTTCATGTAATATATTAGTAAATTAAACACATTAAGAGTTATGAATCTCTTCAAATTCTTTAATTTTAAAATTAATTAACCCCCACGGGTCAGATTCATCTCCCAAATGATAAATTGATGTATTTATCTCTTAGTTATTAGAGAACCCCATGAAATAAAATATATTTTAATAATTCTTAATCCATCATTCTTCTATCATTGTGTTCGATGATCATCTAAATGATGGGCGATTCTATCAACAAAAAATATTTACTATTATCATGTTCTCTCATGGTAGATCTAGTTTATTTCTTACATTGACACCACTACAATTAATAGAAAAATTAAAATAAACCATCAATATAAAAACTGCTCATATCAAATTCCAGCCATCATAGGATAATGATTAATAAGGGTATATTTCATTTGATACGTTATCACTATATCTTTCTTGATTCCTTAATTGAAAATCATTCTCCACTCACAAAAATTGGATGTGGGAAAAAAATTAATCATTATTTCCTATACAATTTTTACTAGATGATAATGTAAAATCATTCAAGGAAATGTTGTCAATATTTCCAAAAACATTACAGTTATCTATACCAATAGTTGATACAAACTATTTGGACATGTCCTTAAAACATTAAATCATCCTCATTTAATCAATGATTTTTAAAATCATTAACTCTAAGGAGAGTTTAAGTTATTGAGTTTTAGAGAATTATTCTATAACACATACATAAGAAAACATAAAATAAAAATTTCACCCTTTTGTTTAGTAATACTTTTTTAACCATTTCATACTTTTAAAAAAAATTGTGTCCTTTTTTCTTAAATGTGTCCATGAATATATATGTGAATTCTCACAATCGCTTTACCATACTAATATGTTATGAAAAACCATTAAAATTCATGGTATTTTAATAAAAATAATTGTAAGGGATATAAAATTGAGGAAATCATTAGTCCATTGAAAATTATTATAACCACGAAAAACATTGTCTCAGTGTAATAATTATCATCCTTTTTTATGTTGTAATACTATAATTTGTAAATAACCTTATTCCATTCAATTTCCCATAATCCCAAGAGTACTTTGAAACCCATAATAAGCATATAAAATACATAATGGTCTATTATGACATCCATATACATATCACCCTTATTAATGGAATCACAATAAAGTCAACTTCCATACATGAAACTCTTTTGAATGTAATAGATATACTGTAGACTTACATACCCAATGCATTAGAGGGAAATCATAGACCCTCCCATTATTGGTTTATTAGGGAACCACCCATCATTAGTTTATAAAATAACCACCCATAAAATTTATAGGATCTATTATATAATTATAAGACACTAAATAATGAAATTTTCAACATGAATGACGAAATATTTCAATTTCACTACCAATAAAACATTTCATGTTTTTATAATAATAAATCCCTATTCCATACCCATTTCCAATAATAAAATTCCCAAATAATAAAAATATGTATTTTATGTTAAGAAGACATGTAATATAGTAAATGATTATTGAATTAAAATTATAGTCACAATGAATGAAAATTTATTCTCTCCATGTACATTAGGAATATTACATTCCATTTTTTGTTTAACAAAACGGTCAATATAAAACATATAGAAAGATGAAATTTTGTAATAAATTTATTTATATTAACATTAGAAAATAATTTCTTTTATAATCATTTTATATCCAAATATATAAATATGTTAAATAATATTAAAACTATTGACATGGAGAAAATATTTTTGAATTTGATATTTAGATATTCAAAGTGTCCAATAACAATATTAACATTTCAATCATAATCACTGTGAAATTATAACAAAATAAAAATATATATGACCAGATAATAGATAAAATATGGTTATATAATTTCCACGGGTAATTATATAGACATTATAAAACAATAAGGGTTCGAATCACCAAGAGATGACTCAATTAATGGGGATTGAGATAAAATACCCAACCATGAGTCCTATAAGTTACCTAGACCATAATCATCCTGAATAATGAACCAATGAAAATTATATTTATTTTTTGGATTAATATTAAAATATACAATTTATTTTATTTCACCAGTTACAATTTATTAAACAACTACATAACAAATTTATTTTATGTCAACTGTTTTGACATTATTCGGTTTATGTGTCATAATCTTTTTTCATAGGTAAATAGTAATCAGAAGGTTCTTTATATAAAAATATCCAGAATATTAATCACAAAATAGTTATTATATTTATACATAAATAATACTTTTATCCCAAATATTTAGATATGGTAACGAATAATGTACCAATAATACAATCTTGTAGGCGGTAGTCCATATATATGCATGAGTAACATTCCCAATTTTTGATGACCATTATGGGAATATGATAAATGAAATTTACCATTACATGATGATAATTACATCATATATAAAATATTATTTAATCTTATATAATATTTATATATTTATGGTGATGAAAAAGGTGTCACATTCGGTCAATGAATCGGCAGTCCACAGATTCAAGAATGACATTATCGATTTCACAATATGTGAAAGGCTAACAAAGAAAATGATATTTAATATTTCTAGAATGTTAAATATTTCCTAAATATAATATATATATAATTTTTCTCAAATGTTTTAAATTTAACTAATACTTGTTAAATTCTATGTAATGTGTTAACGTATCACATCACATTCAGGATATAGAGATCACAAATAGAGAAACAAAGTTATGATATTTAGAAAAATGGACAGAACAAATATAAGTGTATATATATATTATACAACTACAAGTAAATCATAAATAATATATATATATATATATGTTATTTAATTATTGGGCCTATAATTATTCCCCACCAAGTGATATGGAAAAAGAAATATTGAACATCATCGTTACGTGAGGTTTTAGTTCTGGAATCACAAATGGTAAATTTGTTACCTGTTAGATTCAAGTGTGTCTTATTGTAGGTAAATTTTTTTCAATAATACCATGTATGTTTATTAATGATATTTATGTTATCATGTAATCATTTAATAATCTTAATTGAGGTGCAAAAGAATTAAAATAAAATAAATGTGTTTGTGGAATATTGTTTCCTATTTTTGGGTAAACACTTTTTGATTTGTGTCAAATGGATTCCATGGTTAGTCCTCTTCCGATGGTGAGTATTATAGGAATATGGTATAGTTTTTAATAGATTATATTAACAAATTATATTGATATAGAGTTCTTGATATGTGTGAGTATATAAGATGGGTGAGTTTATTTTTATATTAGAGGAGGATTTTCAATCATGTATATTTTTAAAAAGGGAATCCCACAAATTTTTTTACAAATTAAAGCAGATTTAGTTCTTTATAAATTTAGATAAAATGTAAAATAGTTCATAAATATTAATATTAAAACAATTTTTGTTAATTATTTCTACCATTTTAGTTTTTATGTTTATAAGGTATTCACGTGTGATGCATATTTTTCTCATAATCACTAGAATTATGTAAAATTACAGTAATTATTATTTTTTGATAAAAATAATGATTACATAATATAAATTTTAAATTGGGACTATTAAAAATATTTAATCCTATTTTATTTAATAAGAGTCATAAATTTGGAATAATCTAAATTAAATTTAATCATGTATATTGGATGTCAATGTGGGGTTATAATGTAAAAATATCTAATGTTTACTATGTATTTATATCTAAATTCAGTTTTAAATTGTTTCCAATTAAATAGATTAGATTAAATCATATTAAATTAATCTAGATATAATTTAGACCCAAATAAACACACAATTTATCATTATTTGTTAATTATTAGAAATAAGGTTTTGAAACAAAATTTCTTATTACTCACTATTCAAGAAAATTTGAATGTTCTATGCAAAATATATTAAAAGAAAACAAAATATATTTTTCTGATAAAATTTTCAATATGGTGTTTATATTTTCATATAATATTTATTAATTTTTTAAAAATTATATTTAAAATTTTATCTCAATTAAAAAACTGTTAAAACCCATTAAAAAATAAAGAGTTTTTATAATTTTATTTATTTTTATTTTAAGACAATATAATTTATTTGATCAATTTAAAAAAGTAATAATCATATTTAAATTTAATGGATTTATTCCTAATCATTCTTACTGATAGAATAACTAGGATATAAATACTACAAATAAAAATAATAATAATATTTTTTATTGGTCTTTATTACTCAGTATTTCATGTAACACTTTATTTCCGAAAAAACTCTTTGTTTCATATCGAGTATGTTATTAGAGATTGAACCCATTTTATGTTAAAATGACTATCTAATTCATGTAACACATTATTCATGTAACACATTATTATGGTAAAAATTAATAATCATATTTAAATTTAATGAATTTATTCCTACTCAATCTTACTGATAGAATAACTAAGTTATAAATACTACAAATAATAATAATAAAATATTTATATTTATCTCTATTACTCATTATTTAATGTAACATGTTATTTCAGAAAAACTCTTTGTTTTATATCGAGTATGTTATTATATATCAAACCCATTTTATGGTAAAATGACTATCTAATTAATTAATATTAATAATTGTGAAAAATATTTAATATAACATTACATGGGATGTTACACCCCAATTGAATATATCCTATAAAAATAGTTTTCCAGATACTATTATGATGGTTATTTATCAGGAGTTGTATATTAGGACATGATGATCAACTATTTCCTAGTTAATGATAGAGACGAATATATATGAAGACCTCATATCATTTAGGAGACTCCAGATTTGGTTCTGTTGATTTAGATGATGTTGAAAACTACATAGTCTCAACAGAAATCATATGTTGATCTCCACTGATGACCACAAGAGTTCATGGGTAGGGATCACACCTTTTTTACATGTCCCACTGAGTATAAGAAACTATATGATATATATACATGGTATGCTCACACCATGTTATGTACGAAAATTAATGATTCTAGAGAGAGTGGGGATGATAGCCTATCAATTGTAGTTACATCATAGTAATTAGTCTATTCGCACTATCTTCAATGTTTCTCATCTATGTTGCTATCATTCAGACCCATCTCATTATTTTAATGCTGATGATCTTAAGTCAGAAGTAGAAGTGTACCTTTAGAGGAATCATGTAAATATTGTAGAGCATTGAATGAATGTTCTATAAGGCCAGTCAGTTACTCTAGTACAGGTGTTATGGCTGCACAATGGGGTGGAAGATGATACATGGGATCGAAAGGATGATGTATCACCACTATGAGTGGACTTATTCTATGAAACCTCAATAAGACCCTTGATAGGTTAATTTGGGGAAAAGATTTATTAATTTGGGGGTTTTAAAAAACTCATAGTATTCTTAAGATACTTAATTGTTTTTACCAATATTAAATTTTGAATTTAAATATTTAAATATCGCCTAATGGGAATTCCCTTTAAGGTTATGGAGGGATTGGATGTGTTTGAAGTTATTAAGACATTAGAACCCAACTCATGGTGTGAAAAACACCCAGTGCACAATTATTTGAAAACACGTGGATTAGAACACATAGTTACAGCAAACCATTTTAGGCTAGATACTAGACTCCTTCATGTTGTATGGTTAGGAAAACCATCTGATTTGAGTAGAACGACCATTCTATATTTTCTGCAACTTTTTAAGTTTATTGAGGCACCATTTTCATGAGGTTATCCAAACTATTATCATAAGCCACATGATATGAATAATTCCTTTAAAGGGACAAATAGTTTCCACACAATTTTTATAAATTTGAAGTAAAATAGTGTGATGACGGAGTTATTAGAAAATTATGAAACTACCCATAATTAATTTTTATTCAAACATAATTTATCTTCTTTTTCCACATTTGCTAAAACCCCAAATTTTATAGACCCTCCATTGACACAAAATGTCTAGAAGATTTTAGATCATTTATCTGCTGTCTGAATCATGAACAGTCTATCTCATTCAATAAACACCTGCAATATATCAATTTGTTTTTTTCAAAAACAATTTATTTGCGTTATCAATAACACTATTTGGGTTCATGATAATTTCAACTATTTATTTTTTCATCTTCCATTTTTTATTTTCCTCTCAATCTCTGTCAAATCAGAATATGATAATAGAAAAGATATCCACTACAGTCCAATGGTAGGCTGTGTCATTCATTTAATTTAAATTCAAAGTGTTATATATAAAATCTTGAGTCTCAAAATAAATTCCCATAGATAAAACCATGAATTGTTTTTTATCCCTTGAGTTAAATTAATAGGTATGACATATATAATAAATTGGACAATTTTATTAATAAATAAATGTTAAGAAAAATATATTCGGACAACCCCTTTGAGGGTTTTCATTATCTAATAATACCACCGTGGGTGGTTATTTTGTTTGGATGTCATAGGATTTTCCTTTTATGATATACTATGTAATGTTATTTGTTAATAGAACTATAATTTAGATTTAAAATTTTCATTGTGAATTAATATTAAATTTGAATTTAAATACTAATATTAACATTGATAAATAGTGAAAATGGAATGAAATCCATGTCCATAGAAATTTTTTTATTGGTTCTGTTAGCATGAAATTATTTTAGAATGAATGCCCATATGAGTTTAATTAAGAGAATAACCCTTCTTAGATTATCCCATGCATTGAGACACATTATGCGGTTAGGTTTAAATGAAATTTTCATAGTGATAACGTTGACAAAGATAAATGATATTGATATTGGTTGAATGAATAATTATATTCCTTTTGTAACACATGGGTTCTACAATAGATTACAGGGTGGGACAAAATTGGCTTCTACCTTACTCATACCCGAGTGACACATGAAATCCCTAGTGGACTATAAATGATGGAAACACAGGGGAATGATTTTATATGATATGTAATTCATGGAATCATTTTGAACATTCATGATAGGACAAAATGGGATGTTTATAAAATATGCTAGTGATGTCACATGGGAAGCTTATTGGACCCCCAAGGACATAATTGACTTTCTATGAGGTTATATCACATGGGTACTGATACATGGATTCATGTGGGGATCTCAATGGATTAGATTATAGGTTGTCAGTTTTATTATACTTAGAGAAATCCTAGATTCATAATATGGAATATCTGGGATGGTCTCACATTCAAAATTGATCTATGAATTAGAGGATTTATATTTAGTGACTACCAAGACCACACACACGCATGGATTCCATTAGTGTATTATACCTCAAATTTTTCATGATTAAATACACGTTGGGAATATCACAATGGGGGAATCCATGATATATGCAAGTTCGATAAGATAATTAATTAAATGATTTTTTATATTTAAATAAACATGATAGTGAATGACCTATGCCTCAATGCTAACATACAGACCACAATTCTAATTGAAATTGATTAAATTATTGGGTTGTTTAATGATAAGATGGATAGAATATGATTTTTACAATAATTAATTCCATTACATATTCTTTAACATTATACACATTGTTAATATTATATATTAAATGATTTGAGGGAGCTAGTACTTGGGAGTTTTCCAAATATCATTTAGTTTCATAACCTATTTAGGCCACTGATGGTACCCAAACATACAAAATGATTTCATGTATGAAAATGAGAAATACCATTTTTATAGGTTATTTATTAATTATTTAGAGAATTGTAGGATTGAAACAAGTTAAAGCACATGATTCTAAAGGGATGGTTTTTTTTTTTTTTTTTTCTTACATGTAGTGTGCAGCTTCCATGCATATCTGTTTTGGTTGTTTATTTCGAAACTTGACATGTATAATTATCATTTATAAATTATATTAACTATTTTATGATTTATATATTTTATTATATATAATTAAAAAATATTTTATTTAATTACTTCTTTTGATACTTATCCAAATTTACGTTTTATTTTTGGATAAACAATTCATTAGAGTGCATTGTTTCCCAACTGATACACCAAGGTCTATACTGCTAGACGAAAACATATGTAATTTGGGGAGATTCTACTTTGTCTATGTGTCAAACCAGGCTTGGGTAACTATTTAGTAGCATTTAGTTTCTAGATTTTACAGGTTATATATAACTAATAATAATATTTCACATTCATTAAAGTATAGTTTTCCAATTCCTCTATGCCATTGACCATCGCCATTTTTTCAAATTTTGGGGTATCACATTCTCAAATTCCCCACACACATAAATAATTTTTTTCCTCATAATTTGACATATATCATGATAATTTTAGGCTTTAGAATATTATAATCTAATTATTGCAGAACCATATCATAAAATATATTAACAAAACATACTTTTGAAATGTGGGAAAAAGAATATATAATGGTCATCATGAATAAAAATATATATAATAAATGTAATTGTATGTGAAAATATAGATAATTATCATATATTTTATTTTTAAATATAATGGGGAGTCATAGATAATACAATCATGATAATGTCAACAAACAAATAATCCTCAATTAATATGAGAAAAATAATACTATGAATTTATAAGAATAGATTCGAATGTACATATTTTTTAATTTGTGATGGATTATTTTATTATATAAACTAAGGTAATTAGATAAAATAATAATTTTAATTTTGATAAATAAAAAAAAGGATCATTTACTTTCATTTATAAATATTTTTCATCCAATATCTTATATAATTTTACATGTGATGAGATCCCCGATGAGTCTTTATTGAGCATAAAAAACATATTTTAAAAGAAAATAAGATATATACAAATATAAAAACATAATCCTCAAGTATTTAAAAAATACAATATTTTTACAATGAGATAAGATAATATCCAACATCAATAAACCATTATAAGATGAAAAAACATTTAATTCCAAAATATCTTATATGATATATATGGTGGAACATATATAATTCCATAAATAAATTTCCTTATATCCCATTAAAAATCAATATTCTCATCATTTAATATTATTTCTTGCTCAATGGTTTTATTTTATCAGTCCTTGTACTTAGCCCAAATTATTATGGCATTATTCTGAAACAATACATCTAATTAATCAAATGGTTTATATGTACCTCAATCTAGTAATAAATCTATATAAATATAATTAATCACCAAAATATCATCACACAAAACCACAAAATGGGTGTATATGAATTTTCTATTAGGATTATAGTTAAAAAGATAAAGAAATTATGGGGAACTGAACTCCTATAATAATATCAAATGGAAGAATCATAATATCCAATGTTATAAAAACCCTTATCTAATAATTACAATTAATTTCCCTAACCCACACCCATTTATCTATTAATAAAGAGAAATTTTATTTATTTATTTATTTTATAAAGATAAATATGAAGCAATTTTATTCATTGAGTCTATACAAAAAAACATAATTTGTGTAACCTACCAACCTAAGGACTAATTAGGTTTATATTTATTAATATTTCAAAAAAATAATATTTAAGAATTATCATGTCTATTAGTGAGTATTTTACATTAAAAAAATATTATATTATTCAGAAATATGACTTAATAATAACCAATAGAAATTACTTATAGAAATATCATTATTAAAATCATCATTTATAATCTATCGAAAAGTAACATAATAATTATGATATCAATTTCTTATTAAGGGTTAAAACCTTCATTAATACTTGAAAATAATTAGTGACAACATAAGATGTTCCTATGGTTATATGAAAATATTAAAAGTGGATGAGCATCACATAATAGAATTTATACGAATAATAATACATATTATTAAACATGTTATATAGAATAAATCATTAATAAAGGAAATATTTCCAAGAATGAATAATTTTTATACATGGAATATAAAAAATTCTAAAATTATATTTTAAAAACTCGTGAAAAATATACATAAAATGTGTTAGTATGTTGGACTATCAAACATTCAATATGGATTAAAAAGGGGTAATTTCAATAAATATATTAGGAGTTAATTTTTATTATTTACTCCATCATTTCATTGATGTTACTTAAAATATGACAACTAAGTCACTTTACCCAATGTATTATAGGGTTATAATAGACTCAATAATTCATGCTTTATAATCTAGCCATCCATACTTTGTAAAAAAAATGTTACCAAAAAGAAATAGATAATAATGTAACCATCATTTCATAGATTATAAGAATATAACATTTCATTGTTCTATAACATAACCTCTGATCCTAGATTTAAAATGTGTCCCTCATACTTGTTTAATAATATAACCTACTATTCATTGTATATAATTGATCCACACAATAACCATTCAAATATTTTTCTATATACCAAATAATGAACAAAATATTCATATTCTATCCCTTTTATACATAACCGTATGTATAAACCATTATTTATTTATATCATGATTATCCAATGAATAATAAACATTTTCCATGGAAATATATTTTATATAACATTATTAATGAAAATTAAGGATACTGATGGTATCATTGTGACATACCCTCATAGGATAATGTTAAAAACCTAAATGATATTTTTATAGATAAAATAATTTTTAAAATAAAATTTATCTGATTTCATTTAATGGAGGTTAAATAATAGTTTCATTTGAAAATGATTTAAATAAAAATTCATATAATAATTAGGAAAATAATTCCATTGAATATAGAAATTAAAATTTAAATATAAAACTAAAATAAAATAATATTTATAACATCAGAAATGTACATTCAATTTTTAAATATTATTAAAATACCCATTAAATAGTTTTAGTACCATCCAATAGTACAATTTTTTTTAACAAAAATAAATATTAATATTCAAATTATGTAAATTAAATAATAATATTTTAAAATGACATTATGAAATTATTTATTCATTTAAAATAAAATACATGAAATGATATTTTATATCGTGGATTTAGAAATATATTACACCATACCAAAATGAAAACTAAGGCCAATCATCTTTTAAAAAGGATGTTTTGATCTTTTTAATAACCAATTAGATGAAAATAAAACTAAATAATATAAACATGAAAGGTAAATATATGATAATAAATTGCTGTTTCTCATGAAATTAATACAATATAATTTCTCTTAAAGGATCCATGATCATTAATAATATCCAAAAGAAATGAGTTTATGAAATAAATAATTTTCCACTATAATAAATTCAAAACATAAGAAGATGAAAAAATATATATTATGAATTAATAAATAACTTGAATTACCTGATATTAGTTAATGTTGTATTAGTTAAATAATATAATGAAATAACATTTGAAAATGTGAATCATTTATTATAAATTTGTGATTGAGAAATTGTAAACTCTTAAAAATGATCATAAATATTGATGTGTCAATTATTACATGTAAATATTTATATATAAATAAATAATTTAATTATATCACAAATTAATTGATATAACAATTCACACATAATCATGGAATAAAAATTTAATAATGAATACTTATAACTCGATGAAAGGAAATCTAGTTGGGAAACTCTTTACTTCAATTTCAGAATTTATATGTGTATCCTTTCACATATGTATGAAATTGATATATTAATTATATATCAATTTTCTTAAATATTTATATGTTTATTTATTTATCATTAAATAATCAATTTTTTATAATTTAAAGAAAAAATTAATTATTTAATTTCATATCTCAATGTCGGGTTTTTTGAGCATGTGTGTATTAAAATATAATGATGATTTTAATAGGATAAATATGTCAATGTGGCCATTAATCATCATATATATAATAATAATAAATAAATAGTTTGTGTTTTGTTAAATCAATTCAATTTTAATTATAGTCATTTTAAGTAGTCATCAAAAATAAAATACATCTTCCCATGAGGTGGTAGTCTACGAACTCACATGAGTGATGTTTTTAATTTCTATTTAATAGGAAATAAGTATATAAAAAATAGTATCATTAAATATTTATTTTAATTTAATAAAAATGAAATAAATTTATTAAACCTCTCCACATGATCTATCTCAAGAATTGTTTTTTGAGAAATGATTAATATCATTACTTGATGATGGTAGTCTGTATGTAGCAACATATAGTGACACATAACCGCACGCAGTTCCACTGCCGAATCCCTCCCGCAAACACCTGGGCCATAACCGCATGCAGTTCCACTGCTGAATCCCTCCCGCAAACACCTGGGCCACAACTGTGACACATAACCACTCCTGCCAACACCTAGCCCAGAACAACCATCACCACACCCGAAGACACCTGGGCCTCATCCCGAAGATACATGGGAAAACCAATTTCCCACACACACCTAGGTCATAACCACCACACTACCCTGTCCAAAGGTTCTTGGGATAATAATGGACTTCAGGCCATCACAGCCTGCCTGAAGATACTTGGGCTATCCGAGAAAGGGATCAAAAAAGGATATAATAACCAACCACTAATAGTAGTGTTGGAAAAAACACCTTCCCCCATGAAATCGGTGTGTTCGGCACTAAGTGCTCAACTTGGGTGGGGAGCGAATAAGAAACACTAAACTACAAGTATATGTATATGTAACAAGCACTCACCCAATGTTTAGGTTTTTCTTCAGCCCACCTAAAGAACACAAATAGTACTATGTCCAAGTCACAACTCACGTCAAACCAAAACCCATTTCTCCCATCATGGTATATATATTTTTTAATAATGCTTAAATATGTTTCTAAACCTACTTGGGTAACATGTAATCATAACCAAAAGTAAAGGGAAAGTAAAGAGTCAAGCATCAACCATTAAAGCCACACCTGGTACTATTGTAAAACCACCAAAACCAAAGAAAACCCCATGATGCCGCCCCATGTGCAATATCTAGGATCCAAGAAGGTTTCTCAACAACAGAGGATTCCACCCCAATTCGTGATATAACAGAGGATCCCATCCTCAATTTGCAAACAATGAGAGTATAATACTAGGGGATCCCATCCCCACCAACATCACCCAGCAAATGCCATGTGAGTGAAAAGAAAAGGGAAACCCACTACCATCAACCCAAAGTAGGCACATGCCTGTATTTTCATATTTATAAGATTTAACACACTCCATGATTTTACATTCCGTGTTATTTAGCCGGGGTTATCACAAAAATGAGTTGATCCTGGTGCTTTCAATTTGTTTAGCCAAATATAAGTAATTAACCGATTTACTTCTCACAGTAAGGGTAGACAACCACAAAAACATTCCATTTAACACCACCAGTGGAAAGGGTTCATTAGTTCGCAGAGAAATACCACCAACGACCATGATTTTCAGAAGGCGTAAGCCCATACAATTCAGAAATCACAAAAAAAATTATGGAAGATCATAAATCAAGGTAGCATCATCGATCATAGCCCCCCTTAATTATTAAGAGTCCATTCATTATCTTCATTAAGGTTCATGTTTATCCAAATCTACAGAATCAAAAGCATTCCCACCTTTCATGGTACACAAAAAGAGAGATGAATGAGAAATTCCTTACTTGTTATCAACGATCGATGCAAAGCTTAGGCATGGAACATCACAGATAGTGATGAGGCTTGCCTGAATGAAAAGCGGTTCATCTGGACGATGGGTACTAGGGTGATCGAGCAGTGAAACCTAGGGGGAACCCTTAGGTTATAAATGCCAGTGACAGTTGGGATAACAATATGGAACTGCGTAAGGAGCAGGGGACATGGGTTGACCACATGGCCCCACACGTCATTAAAGGTTCGGGTGCACACACCAATTGAATTCAGTAAATATTTAATTAAAATATTTATGGGTGTTATCGGGCTTTAAAACATTCTTAAACGAGTCAAAAATAGTGTTCAAACCCAAATTTGCGCAAAAAGTGTGTTACTGGAAAGAACTCGCGGGGGTAGGTGAGAGCCAATGGTAGCTGAGATCTACCGATAGGATGTAGCGACCGGTAAATCGGGATACCGGTAGGCTGTAGTGACTGGTATACCGTGCTACTGGTAGGCTGCAAGCACCGGTAGACTGAGCTAACAGTACGGTGTAGCAACCGGTAGACCGAGCTACCATTGGACAGAGCTACCAGTAGCTGCAGCTACAGGTAGACCAAGCTACATTTAGACAGAGCTACCAGTATGCTGCGGCTTCTAGTAGACCATGCTACCAGTAGGCCTGCTACCGGTAGGCTAAGGCTACCGGTAGGCCTACTGTTAGTCCAAACATCACCGAGATTCCTAGAACAGAAAATCGAACATGAGATTTTCACAAAGTAGTGGACCCCAAAAACTCGGGCCATTACATCAGATACCTCTTTAACGATTCTCTTCCTTGAGAATCAAAACAACCGAGATGGAAAGAGAGGGTCTGAAAAACCACTTCGAAAGATACCTCTCATGAGTGAACCTCATTGTTAACTAAGAACACTTCCATGTCATGAACCAGGAAATATACCTTCACAACTGCCCAACCATGTTAGTTAGGGAGTCTATTTCCCCCATGTCAAGATATCATCTACTTTGGGTGGCAGTGACTCACCCGCACAGGTTTAATCGCATCCACCTTAATGCGCCTTGATTAGGGGTCAGGATCTCACCTCCCCGTAGCCAGTAATTTTCACTCACATTGAGCAAAAGAAAACCACATAATCCATAGCCAGCAAGATAAAACATTCTACCACAATAGGTGTAACAGAACATCACAAAACTCAAAACGAATCTAGGTACTGGGCACACATCTGTGCTTCCCTCTCCCACATACTCTCCTCAAGCCCATAATGTCTCCATAACACACAAACAAAGGGAATGGTTCACCCACGAAGCACCTTCTCCTTGCAATCCTCTATCATTAGTGGCCTCTCCACCAAAGTCATGTATTCTTTGATGTCCAGATCTCCCAAGATGAGGATGTCTGAATCATCGTGCACATACCGATGGAGCTGGGACACATGGAATACATCTTGTATCCTCTGTAGCAGCGGCGGTAATGCTAGCTGATAAGACACTTCTCCGACCCACCGAAAAACATCGAAGGGTCTGATGAACCTGGGAGAAAGCATACTCCCTTTGTGGAATCTCCGTTGTCCATGTCGAGGGGAGACCTTCAAGAAAACATGGTCTCCAACATCAAATTCCAAGGGCCTCCTCCTAGTATCAGCCTACGACTTATGTCGGTCTTGGGCCGCCTTCATCCTTTCCCGTATGAGCTGAACCTTCTCGCTCGTGCTCTACACCTCCTCCATGCCAAGGATGCCTACCTCTCCTACTTCGGTCCAACAAATAGGTGAACGACATGGCCTCCCATACAAGACATAAAACAAGGACATACCAATGGTAGAGTGATAGATATTATTGTAGGAAAACTCTACCAGAGGAAAGTATCGCACCCACGATCCTCCTGAGGATAAAACACATGCCCACAACATATCCTCCCAGGATTGGATGGTGCGCTCTATCTGCCCATCTGTCTGGGGATGAAAATCAGTGCTAAGGTGTAGCTGGATGTGAAAATCATGCTGTAATCCCCTCCATACTCGCGAGGTAAACCATGGATCCCAATCCGAGACTATAGACCTCGTATATCCATGCAACCACACCACCTCATCCACGTACTTTCATGCCATAGCATCAACTGAAATTGACTCCTTGTTCGCCAGAAAGTGATCCGATTTTGTCAACCGGTCCACTACCATCCAGATGGCATCGTATCCCCCTTGGACCTTGGGTAGTCCCGTAACGAAATCCATCAAGATGTCATCCCACATACACTCGGGAACATCTAGAGACTGTAGTTGGCCGCCTGGAAATCGGTGTTCAACCTTCACTTGCTGACACACTAGGCACTTGGCCACAAGCTCATCCACTTCTCGCATCACTCCGGGTGACGAAAACTGTCTATTCAATCCCTGGTACATCATGGAAACTCTTGGGTGTACACTAAGGGGTGATTTGTGGAACTCATTGAGAAACTTGTCACGCATCGCCTCCAGAACGAACAGCTTTCCCTGGAAAAGCATCCGGTTTTGGCCATCCTTTATCCATCCTTCCAGGGCATTTTCCTAATCAACTTGATCGCACATCACTTCTCACCCCGGGTCTCCCCACTGAGATTCTTCCACTTGATGAAACAGAGACGATTGTACTTCCATCTGATACAGGAAACCTCTACCGCTATCCATCCTCATATCCAGGCATAAGGCATCCAACTCCTTCATTTACTTCTAGGTGTCTGCCAACTCTCTGACCGCATCCTTCTGTGATCTCCTGCTCAAGGCATCAGCCACTACATTTACTTTCCCTGAAGTGTAGGAGATCTCGAAGTCTTAATCCTAGAGGAACTATATCCACCTCCACTGCCGCATGTTTAGGTCGCGCTGGGAGAAGATATACCTCATGATTTTTTTCTCTATAAAGACTACAAAGCATTCTACGATGAGGTAGTGCCGCCATAACATCAGTGCAAAAACGACCGCTGCAAGATCCAGGTCGTGGGTGGCATAAATATGCTCATGAGGGCGTAGCTTCCTAGACCCATAAGAGATCACCCCTTGTCACTGCATCAACACGAATCCAAGGCCTTTCCCTGAAGCATCACATAACACCTCATACGGTTCCCCTTCTTCTGAAAATCTTAGCAATAGGGAACTAACCAAATTCCCCTTCAGATATCTGAAAGATGACTCGCACTGCTCACTCTACAAGAAACCCTAGTCTTTCTTGGTCAGGGTTGTCAAAGGGGATACAACTCGGGAGAAGTTCGGTATGATCCTTTGATAGTAACACGCCAACACGAGGATAATACAGACCTATACAACATTCATGGGTGTTTCCCATGAAACAACTTCCTCAACCTTTTATGGGTCCACCACTATCCCCCGGATCGGACACCACGTGCCCGAGGAAGTGCACTTCTCGTGTCCAGAATTTTCATCTCGACAACTTCCCATAGAGCTGGTGCTATCAGAGGACCTCCAAAACTGTCCTCAGGTGCCCCGCATGGTCCTCCTATAATCTTGAATAGATCAGGATGTCATCAATGAACAGAACCATGAACTGATCTATGTACTGCTGAAATATGGAGTTCATAAGCCCCATGAACACATATGGGGCATTCGTAACACCAAAAGCCATGACTACAAACTCGAAGTGCCCATATCTACACACGAAGGCCATCTTCGGGATGTCAATCTCCTTTACCCTCAACTGGTGATACCCAGACCGCAGGTCGATCTTCAAGAACCACCCTTCCCCTTTCAGCTGGTCGAAAAGATCGTCTATCCTCTCATGGGGATAGTGATTCTTGATCGTCACCTAATTCAGCCTCCTATAGTCTATGCACAACCTCAGACCACCATCCGCCTTCTTTGCGAATTTGACTAGAGCATCCCACAGTGACTCACTCTGTCAAACACAACCCATTTTCATCAAATCGTCAATCTGAATCCACAACTCTCGTAGCTCTGAAGGTTCTATATGGTAAGGAGCCATCGAAATCGGACGAGTGACGGGATGAAGGTCTATCTCGAACTCGATATCACGTTGAGGGGGAAGAGTTGTCACCTCCTTAGGGAAGACATCCATAAACTCACAGACAATCTCTGGCACCTCCACCATCTCTACATCTACTAACTCCACTAACATCTCGGATAACAAGGAGAGGAGGGGTTCCTCTCGCCTGCTGCCCTTCTGACTGCTCCACTCACCGGTGAAGGTAACACGCCGGCCACCAATGTCTGAGAACAAAACCCTTCCTCAGATGCATTCGATGACGACACACACAGAGAATATCCAGTTGATGCCTAGGATGACATAGTCAGACTGTATCTATAGTAGAAGAAGATCTCTAACCAACTGGTGTGGCCCTATCATCAGTCTGCATTCTCGACAAACAAATAACAAGTCAGTCAGATCTCCGACTGGTGTGCTCAGCACCAGGGGCACTGAAAGTCTCTCGACATCTAGACCCAAGGCATGGGCTAGACTAGGGGAAACAAAGGAGTGCGAAGCTCCAGTATCAAACAAGGAAAAAGCAAGGCTACTGATCAAACTGATCGTACCTCGAACAACCTACGGCCCTGCTGGAACTGCTGCCTTCGCGGTGTGTAACTATCCACACCCAGCTCCTCTACCCCTCAGCTGTCGGCCACGTCCCCGACCACGCCCCGGTCGAGGTCCCTAAGGGGTGCCCTGAGGTCTGCCTCCTCCTCCTACGACTACCCTTGGAGGAGCGGGAGCTCGCTATCCCTGCTGCTGCTGCTGCTGGAAAGCCCTGGCTGGAAGCTCATACTGGGGCTGGTGCTGGGGTTGTCCGCCACCGCCGTACTGTGCCCGATCTGAGCACTGACTCTAGAGACATCCATGACATCCACAGACGAAGCACTATAGTCCTGGGCCCAAGGGAAAAGAGCGAGGACCAGGATATCGAAACTGAAACTGTTGCGGCATACTCCCTATTGGTCGAAACATAGAGTGTCCTAACGCTTGAGGCCTGGTATTGACGGCCTTCCCTTTCGATGGTCCCAGCTGGATCCCTTATCGTGACACACCTCCTAGATAGTGAATCCTCCCCACCACTTCGACACTCTTCTGGACCTCCAAGTACGTCGACAGGGTAAAGGGGGTAACAACATGCTAGAGGGTGGGTCAGAGCACCTCCTCTAAATGTCTTACCTGAGACTCTTCATCGAGAAAGAGGTTCGGAGAAAAATGTATGAGGTCCTTGAACTTGATTCCTAGATCCCTCACTGATATACTCCCCTACTAGTGGGAGAGTAGATCCAGTCTCTTTCCTGCCTTCATCATCGAAGAGAGGAATTCCGCCTGGAAATCCCTCTCGAAATCAGCCCATGCCACCTCAGCCTCACTCCTCTCCCCTAGGTAAAGCATCCACCACTGATGCGCTGCTCAACACATCTGGTTGACTTAAAAACAAACCCAGTACTCGGTCGAAGCCTGTATCAAGAAGAAGGCTATCACTAGCTCCTCTAGCCAGCCCTTTGTCTTCATATTAGAGGTTTTTACCTCATACATCTCGAGGGTCTGTCACTGGAAGGCCCGAAGTGTCTTATTCTAATGGTCGTCCTCCTCCTCTCGATCAGCTCTCGGTCGATCGGCCAAGGTAGTCTTCGGGGCCTCGATTACCCACACCAAATGTGGTCTCCTTCCAGGTGACATTGCAGTAAGGTAAACAAGGAATTCCTAAGCCCAAGTAGTGCATAATATTGTTCATAAAACTTCTTAAACATTTTATTTATTCTTAATTCCAAATAAATACGAGAAAAACGAGAACACAAGTCATTATGATGCATGTACGTTTGCTAGTGTCTCTACCCTACAATCAGTGTGGCCTCACTTGGTCATTCTGTAGGTCCATTGTCCTTGCATCAGATTATATGGGGCCTAAAATCCTATGTCCTAGACAGTCATACCTGGCCTAATTCACACACCAAGGTCACCCAACACTATTTCCCTACCATCAAATGAAATCCTCACTATACATAACACCAGACTCCATCCTATCTCTCAACCATACCTCTGATACCATTCTGTCATGACCCGCCTTCACCGAAAGGATGGAAGGGTCAGTAGATTGTCATGCCCTTCCTTCATTATGTTGAAGGAGATATAATGAACCCCGAGATCCTCCTTCACTAGGTCCCGGTGTGGCGACTAGAACCATGGGTATAGAATCACACACTAAATGGAAGGCATTACCATTTTTCTTTTAATAGGATCGGGAGATAGAATGGTAAATCCCAAAAACACCAAAAGATGAAAGTAATACTAAAGCCAAGAACCACTTCCAATGCATGTTAAAAAAGAAAAAATCTAGAAAGTACAAGTGAATAAAAGGGTAATGTACCAAAGAAAGAAAAACAGCGACTGCAACTGCCCCAATGGTACGAGCTAGTACGGTCCATCACGATCCCTGAAGTCCTACTGGAATCCTAATAACAATTTTATATATGTAGGGTGAGCATACAAGTATACTCAGTAGGGAAAAACCTAAATCTCTCATGCACAAGTGGGGGGAACGTACTAGATTCCCATGAGAAAAAGAGTAAAACAAACACCTTATAAGGTAAAAAAACCACCCGAGCCTCACTAAGGCACACTCTCCAAATAACGCAAGTCAAGTAAAGTATAGTAATAGAACATCGATTTTTGGGTATCCTATGCCACTTTATCACTCGTTATTGAAGAAATCCAATGCATCGAACCAATCCCGGCATTCTAACCGCAGTACCACAACCACACCCTACCCGCACACACTTGGTCCATAACCGCACGCAGTCCCACTGCCAAATCCAACATGCAAGCACCTGGGCCACAACTATCACACGTAACCACTCCAGCAAAGACCTAGGCCAGAACAACCACCACCACGCCCAAAGACACATGGGCTAGAAGATCCACTTCCATGCCAAAAGACAGATGGTCCTTATCCTGAAGGTATTTGGGAAAACCACTTGCCCGCACACACCTGGGATGTAACAACCACAATACTCCGCCCGAAGTTTCATGGGCTAATAATGGACTTCTGGCCATCCTATCTTTCTTGAAGATACTTGGGATATCTGAGAAAGGGAGAAGAAAAGGAGCTAATAACCAGCCACTAATAGTAGTGTTGGAAAAAACACCCTCCCCTATGAAATAGGGGGGTTCATTACTAAGTGCACATCTTTGGTGGGGCGCGAATAAGAAACAATAAACTACAAGTATATGTATAGGTTACAAGCACTCACCCCAATTTTAGGTTTTTCTTCAGCCCGCCTAAAGAACAAAAACAGTACTATGTCCAAGTCACAACTCACGTCAGACCAATACCCATTTGTTTCATCCTAGTTTACATGTTCAGTAATAATTCATAAATAAGTTTCTGCACCAACTTGGGAAAGTAGTAATCATAAGAACAAGTCACAGGAAATAAAACTGTCAAGCATCAACCATAACACCCATACCAGGTTCTATTGTAAAGACACCACAACCAAAGAAAACCCCAAGATACAGCACCATGTCTAATATCATGGAGACAAGAAGGTTTCTCAACAATAGAGTATTCCACCCCAATTCATGATATAACAGAGGATCCCATCCTTAATTCGCAACCACCGACAGTAAAATAATAGGGGATCCCATCCCCACCCACATCACCCAGCAAACAGCCCGTGAGTGAAAAGAAAAGGTCAACCCACTACTATCAACACAAAGTAGGCCTATGCCGGTATTTTCAGTTTATGATATTTAACATACTCCATGATTTCAATTTCAGTGTGCTTTAACCGGGTTTATCACAAAAAAGAGTTGATCCTGGGGATTCCAATTGGTTTAGTCGAATATAAGTAATTAACCAATTTACTTCTCATAGTAATGGTCCACAACCACAAAAACAATCCATTTAACATCACTAGAGGCAGGGGTTGGTTAGTACACAGAGAAAGACCACCAACAACCATGATTTTCAGAAGTCGTAAGCCCAAAAAATTCAAAAATCATAAAAAAATTATGGAAGGTCATAAATAAAGGAAGCATCATCGATCACAACCCCCCTTCATTATTAAGAGTCCATTCATTATCTTCATTATGGTTCGATTTTATCCAATTCTACTGAAATAAAAGCATGCCCACCCCGCATGATACACAAAAAGAGAGACGAAGGAGAAATTCCCTACTTGTTATCAACGATCAACGCTATGCCCGGCCATGGAACTTC
This sequence comes from Viscum album, assembly GCA_963277665.1. NCBI lineage: Eukaryota > Viridiplantae > Streptophyta > Magnoliopsida > Santalales > Viscaceae > Viscum > Viscum album. Next base: position 332,355,562 of record OY728157.1, on the reverse strand, counting down.
ACAGATAGTAATGCGGCTCACCTGAATGAAAAGTGGTTTGTCTGGATGATGGGTACTAAGGTGAACGAGAAAAGAATCCTAGGGGGAACCCTTAGGTTATAATGGCCGCAGATGGTTGGGATAACAACGTGGAACCGTGTAAGAAGCAGGGGTCATGGATTGACCACGTGGACCCACACGTTATTAAAGGGTTGGGTGCACACACCAGGTTAATTCATTAAATATTTAATTAAAACATTTATGGGCATTACCGGGCTTTAAAACAAGCTTAAACGGGTCAAAAATATGGTTTAAATTCCATTTTTTTCAAAATGAGATCTACTGGAAAGACCCCACGGGGGTAGGCGAGAGCCACCGGTAGCCGAGATACCAGTAGGCTCTAGCAACCGGTAGTCCGAGCTACCGATAGACTGAGCTACCGATACACTGTATCCACCGGTAGACCGAGCTACCGGAAGGCTGCAGCTACCGGTAGACCAAGCTACCGATACGCTGCAGCTACCAGAATACCGAGCTACCGATAGATAGAGCTACAAGTAAGATGCGTCTACCGGTATACCGAGCTATCGGTAGGCCTACTACCGGTAGGCTAAGGCTACAGGTAGGCCTACCATTAGGACAAACATCACCGAGATTCCCAGACCAGAAAACCCAACATGAGATTTTCACAAAGTAATGGACCCAAAAAACCCTGGCCATTACAGTAATATATATATATATATGTATAATATAATTTTGTTTCATTGAATATTAATATAAAATATAAGTAGTGTTAATGAGTATGTATGACCTCCCATCTCCAAGAACAGTTTATTTCATTCCCTGAAACTAAATTTTATGGATTACAGTAATTGTATATATAATGTATATATATGATTTAAATAGAATTTTTTTCACTAACTGGGATGATATAATCATAATATGTGTAAAGGGTCCAAGAATAACAATTCAACACTTGTAAGAAAAACAAAGAATTTATTACCCAAAACATAACATTGGAATCAAATTTTTAATAAACATGTTAAATAATATATATATAAATTCATATATAGAATTATTTATATAAATATGGATATTTTATATATTTATAATAAACATATATTAATTATACTGGAGGATTAAACATTTAACAAGGAAGTTAATACATAATGAAATGGAATTTTTTCTAATTATTTTCTTTCATGAGATACAAGATATATTCACCACCTCTTGGATATATATTATGTATATAAAAATAATGAATTTATTTTATTATTATTATCCAAAAATTTATTTTCATTTACATATCCATTTTTTATTTTTTTCATGGGATTTATGGTTTAAAATTTATTAAATCTATAAGAGAATTAAGTCTTAAATTTCTTTTCTTATGAGACATGTTAGGTAATGTACATATAGTATTTTACCATGTGTATATAAAAACACATAAACATGTTATATCATTAATATATTTAATTTAATTATAATTTATTCTTCCTTTTGTGTAATTTTTTTCAAGGTATTATGATTTAATGTTACAAAAGTAGTCATAATTTATTTCTACAATCTCATCAAAAATCAGGATTTATTATGATTATGATTCCATTGATAAAATTTTATGATCTATATCTCAATAACGATCACTGATATTGTTATTCTATATTTATTCATGATATCTCCAAGGATGGAAATATTTCTATACACTTCAATAATTTTTGTAATTAAGAAAATGTTTCTATGAATATTAGACTCTTTATCTCTCTTTGGTCAGAAATATATTTTCTCCCAAAAAATATGAAATGAATAAATGAATTAAAAAACACAATATAGTTCTAACATGATATTTAAATGAAACTATTACCAATTTATTACAATATAAATAATTATTTTACAAGGAATCCTCATTAATTTTTTAATAATTGTTATTTTATGTTCTATTGAAAATATGAATGTAATATTTGTTTTTATATGTAAATAATTTATGGAATCTCCCACTATCATAATGAATCCATTCGTAGAAGAATTCATTAATATATATAATTAATATTTTTATTTGAAATAGTTTTTTTAAAAATTTGATTGATTTATGTTTAAAATTCATTTTCATAGAATGTAATTTTTAAAATGATAAATTCTATAAAAAATGCTATAAATGATTTTTGTAGCTTAATTAATATGTTCTGAATATTATATTCAATGAAAAAGATTAGAAAATTATTTTATGTTAAAAAAATTATATGTTTTAGAAGGAATAATTTATAATTTATAATTTTTATTTTCTAATATATTGTCTTTCAGAATGTTTTACAATTTAAAAATATATTTTGAATGTAAATTGAATATTTCCATCAATATATTATTAAAATGACCATTTTAAAATTATTTTCCATTATTGATTATAACAAAAAATTATTTACTTACATTGATATTAACTCAGACTTGATGTAAATTTTTTAAAACATAAAACAAAAACATGATTGGACCATATATTTATAGTGTCTTTTGAAAATGGGAATCATAATCAACGGGTTCATAAAACACCAACATTGTCTCTTTTTTTCATCATAACTAAACTCCATTTTAGAAAATCATTCATAATACCCTTATTCATGACGTTGGGAAAATAAACATATTATTGTGAGCTCAAATGATCTATAAGGTTAAAAAAGGGAATATCAGTAATATCAATCATAAAAATATAAAATTTGAAAGTATTATCTTTTATATAAAAGATCATAATGTCATTTCATGTGAAAAATTATATAAGTGAAATGTAATCCCTATAGTCATAACATGGACATAAATTTTTTTTCAACTACACATAAACATATAAATTCATTTCGTGTTATTAATGCCTTATTTCCCACACCATGATAGCATACATTGTCGATTAGTGAACAGATTTCACTCCTCCTTCCATCCATGTGTCACTGAACTAGATTAACTTAATATTCCAACCAGGCCCATATCATGACATATAAAACATTAACCATTTCATTGGATGGAGATATATGCCCCACTCATCTCATATTGAAACAATTTTTTGTGTTCTGAAAAAACATAAATCATTCATCCTAGCATAACCCATGAAATAAAATTTTACTCTTAAACATCATGCCATCATAGAATTATCCATATAAGATAAATATACCTCATAAAAATAATTCTATATTTATGTATCAAATAAAAGATATAATAGGAATATAAATGAAAAACTATATCATTTTAGATGAAAATTAAATTGGATAAAGAACATGAAATTAACTTCATGGGGAAATATTATTTCTTTTTCAAAATCATTTTATCTTCTCAAAATTCCATGAAATTTTAAAGAAATTTTTTTTTAAAAAATTATATTGAAACAATGTAGAGGGTGATTAATGGAAATAAGGAGTAATGAAAGCATAGAAATCAGTTCAATATGTATATGTTAAAATATATATTTTTTTAATTTTTAATGAAATGTCAAAAAAGGCCTCATATGGTAAACGTAAGAATTATTCCTTCCAAAACATGTAGTAAAATTAAATATGGGTAAAACTGACATTAAAAATGCATAGAATAATAGTAATTATTTTATTTGAATATTATTCTAATACATGGAAATTGATAATAAAAATATTCCTAGACAATAAATTCTTATCAACAATCTCGGATAAAAACATGATTTGTAAAGTTATCCCATATCATAGGTCTGATATGCATCGTATTTATCCCAAACTCCTGTATATGATTTAAATAATGATACTAATTTATTTCAGAATCATAATTATTTATGATATCGTTTATCAAAATATTTTTCGTCCATTTTCAATAATATTTCATTGTTACCCGTTATTCGGGTATTAACTGTTTTATGTTTTTATGTATATTTTGTTGCATAAGTTATTATTACTCTTTTTTGGGTTATAGTTATATTTTTTGAATCATGTTAATAGCACAATATATATCATATTTATTCCTTAAATTAATATATATATTCATGTATTATTGAAGATCATGTAAAACAAATCACATCACACCAAGGAGACGGTAAGCCGCATGTTACCATGAGTGATGATATCGTTCCCATAATTGTCGAATGTTATTGAAGTGAATGGTGTAAAGTATCTCAAAAATAATAAAATATTATATTAATCATATATAGTTATTATTTTCACAATTATACCAAATTGATGTATGATGATGATAAAAAACATATTACACCACGGCGTGGAGATGGTATGTCGTACGTACTCACGCGTGATGATTTCATTTTTCCTTCGCTGGATATTAGGTGAAATTTTGTTTTTTCTAATTTATAATAACAAATATGTATATATTTAATAATTTTGTTATTTCTTTATAATGAAACAACTAATAAAGAGTAAGTATATGATGAAATATATTTAAATGAATCGGTAGAATATATTATCTCATCCTCAATGTGCCTCCATTAAATTTCCTTTTTGGGAGATAGAGTTTATATTTAGAGAATACAATCCCATCTAAAATGTAACTAGAAAAGTTTATAACACAAATGGTCAGGGTTTGGATGATCGTGAAGGCACAAAATGTTGTGAAGAGGTGAGGGAGGAAGTTCCCTTTTATAAGTGAAGAGAGAGGCACTTTAAGAAACTCCCAAAAATATTAAATTATAATAATATAAAAAACAACCCTAAATTTTAAAATGTGACCCAAAATAAAATATGAGATTTTATAGGGATTTAATTTCGTCATCAAATATATTTTGGACATTGTATTTGGTCGATTTAATCCTTATCGTTATAATTGACACTTAGTTATTTTATTAATTTCTAATTTTGGAAAAAACATTCTAAATATTTAATTGTAATGATTATTTTCTTATGTGGTGTTAATTGACTATAAATGAAAAATTTATAACAATTTAGACCTTATAACTATCAGTTAATAATGTTATATATTTTCATAATTTTCGAATAATTTAATAAAATTTTATGTTTATATAATGTCAATAATGTCAATTCTGACACTATTAATTTCTTAGATATTAAATGAAAATTAGACATAAGATATGTTCAAAAGAAATATTAAATATTCTCATAAAATATCATATTAAACTATAAATTTTTTGAATCACAATAATTAGTTCATTGGATATTTATTTTAATATTTTTAAAACCATTTATATGATATTTCAATTAATAAAATAATTTCTATGTCACTATTGTGTCTTCATTACTTGTAATTATTTAATCAATAAATATTATAAATATATTTCTATGATTTATAAAATTTTATTATTTTTTAATAGAATTTATATATTAAATTTTAACTTCTAGGTATCCATATATTATAATTCATATATTTATATAAAATGATATTGTGACATTATGTCCATTTCATTAGTTTTTATTACATTCATGTCATTTTCATAGGTAAGTGGCCATAAAGTGATTTCATTTTGAATAATAGATGATAAGAGTCTAATTTAGTCATCCAATAGGATTCTTATACTTGTTAAAAAAATTAAATATTATTTTTACCCTTAATTACACAATTTATCTTTAACCCCGGTAATAAAAATAATTAACAACGACACTATTAATAATGCCCAAAAATAAATGTATCATATTATCGTAATTTGGAACTAATTAATAAAAATATGGAATACATTATTGAAATTTAGAAAAATATAATATTCTATAATTAATTTAAAATTCATCCCATTCTCATGATAATAATTTTTAAAAGTCAAAGCATTTCAAAAGATTGAAATATTTTAACCTATGTATTCAATATAAAATTAATGTTAATTACATAAATAATATTAAATGATATAGAAATATTCAATTCATAATTTAAAACCATTCATCATTATAATTTAGTAATACAAATTGTCTCTATGAAAAAAGTTGTTAAAAAAATTAATGCATTATTACTATTCATAAAAATATGAATCTAATATGAATAATATAATATACATTTAAGAGGTAAATTTTTATATCCCACATGAAAATATAATTCTTATTTTGTCATATAATAATTATTAATGTTTCATAATCTGAATTTATATAGAGTTTGACATTCAACGGTGTATAATTACCCTTCTTAAAATACATCAAATAATGTTTTATTCATAACCTATGATTAGAATATCCATTGTACAAATATAAATAATATTTAATTAATTATATAACATATATATGTCTAATTAATTTTAATACAGAAAGTAATTCAATCTAAAATAAAAATACCTAATTGATTTATATTTTTCATAAGTAATTGATATCCAATGAATTTGTTATTCATTTTCATTAGTTGGTTATAATAATTCACACATACCTAATAGCAATACTATAATGTAAATTTTATAACAGCATATCACGGTTCATTTAAAATTGTATCTTCGTATGAAAAATGCTATTGAAGAATAAAAAATATTTAAATATTTCACAAAAACATCTGGGTGTTATATTCTACCCCCCATAAACTATATTTCTCTCTCAAAATTCCACCAATGATATCAAATAAATGAGGATACATTTCCCTCTTTATATGCTCAAGATCACTTGTAGATTCTTTAAATTGGGTTTTCCTCAATAAATCTATAACCAAGTTAGTGGTATTGTTTCATAGAACTTTTTTGCTACTATCCAGAATCAATATCGGTTGTTCTCCATATGAACGATCTCGCTCCAATGGTATGACATCTAACTTGTAGGAGGTGAATTCTTCAAATCCTTCTCTTTGTAAGAATCATTGGACATTTTCCCCGTCTCGTTGTATTTCAACTACCCAACGACCTTCTTTTAAACACTTAATACATTACTAGTCCATTATAGTAAATTCCTTCCTTATTTTTTTCCCTTAATTGAGAATAAGGGAAAACACATATTCTATATAGTGTGGTATTTATATTTTCTGTCAAATTGAATTTTTTCTTCTAATGAAACACATATGACTGATTGGTTACTCCAATCACCAACTAAACATTAAGATCAGATCAAAAAAATTCATGGTAGAAATATAAGTCCTTTAGAGATAATCCCCTTTGGATACATGGTCTTATGCCACTAATTAATGGATAAATTTTACTATGAGTTTAGATAATAATTCTTGAGTAAATAATTGAAGTTTATAAAATTTTCTTTGTGGGTACCCATAGAATCATCATACTTATGCATGTGTTCAAGGAAATATTTGACCATCATTGGTAAATTAATAGAATAAATGTACATATTACAAAATTAGCTCATAAACTCATTCCATTCTATGGAAAAAATTCCATCTCTTTACCTCATATTATTGATAATATTCCCCCATTGATCAGCTTCACTATCCAAATGATATACAGCAATAAGGAATTTATCATGTTTAGAAAATTGTAGAACTGAAAATTACATTTTAGTGATATTGATCCATTGTTTAGTCACTAATGGATCAGAAGACCCACTGAATGAATGTCGAAATTATCTCATGAAAGACTCAACATAATGTTTCTCCCCCTTTTTCTCATTTGTATGTCCTTCATGATTCATATCTTGAGATTTTTTTTATTGAGCATCGCTATATGATTTCTCCTTCCTGGTCCTATAATTTTTCATTGTTCAATTAAGAAATCTTTACAATTCCCATCACACTCATCATTAACATAATTCTTATAGTTACTAGCCATTGACTAAAACCAAGAAGCATTTTTTGAGAAATACTAATGATATTAATAGGAAAACCACATAATAAATAATATAATTTCAATTTTGGACACTTTAGGTTTTATCCAAGGTTATTCATGGTCATTTCTCAAACACAAGGATTTTATCTTATACTTAGACGTATCCTTATGGTTCATAATAAGTCTTTCTCAACATATTTTCTAATGGTTATCTATACCATTCCTTTTATACCAATAATAAAGAACCATTCATTACATACATTGATATTACATTAGAATTGGTGAATATTTATTAAAACATATTACAAAACCATGAAAGGATTGTATATGTATATTGTATTTAGAAACTTATAAACATAATCAACTGGTTCATAAAACATTAAAATTATCTCTTGTTTATTTCATCAAAACTAGACTCATTATTGGCCTATCATACTTCATACCATTCTTCATGACCTAGGGGAAAGAGTCAAAGAATGTGTGATCTCAAATACTCGGTTGGGTAAACAGATGAAATATCAATCATACCATACTCATAAGAAAATGATATTTGATAATCATATCCTACATATATAACATCATAAAATAATTTAATGTGATAAATTATAGAAGTGAAATGTAATCCAAATAGTTATAACATATGTCATTAATTTTTTTGGCATACACACATAAGCATTAAAAATCATTTCATTTTAGTCAAGGATTATTTCCAAGTCCATCATATTTGAATAATCCCATTAATAAACCCAGTTCAATCTTCGTTCCAGACCTGTATTACTAAACCAGATCAACATGCAATCCTAGCCATGTTTATCTCAGGATATATGATTCTATTTCCAATTCATTGGTGGGATATATTGGCCCAACCCATCTCATAATGAACATATTCTTATGTGTGCCATAAAAACATATAAAATCAACTAAATGGCGTGAAGGCCTCAAATTTTATTTATATTTGGATAAAACCCATTTTAAGGAAAAAGGGGGAAACCCCACATGAATTCAATGAAATGGATAAATAACATAACCTAGTACCAAAACAATACTACTTGAAATTCCTCTCTTAAGCATCAACATCGTTATGGAAAGCCTCTAACAATGTATTGCTACTCAGCAAGATGTTTTGTGAAATGATACATGGGCCTGGTATTGATGGATTAGCCATACCCACTCAATTATATAAATCTGAATAGCCATTCATATTGGAAGATAACTTCTCCGAGTCATCATCTTAGACATAAACTTGTAGAATGTATAGACCATGTCATCATCCAAATATACAAACCATCAAATACTAACACACATCAGATTTTCCAACCATTCTGAACATACTCAAAACAAAAATACATATCCAAAGAACCACCATATCAATGAAATATCTCCACTACCTGAAACTCTCAAACCCATAATCAAACAACATAACAACAAATAAAAATCAAATTTCATCATCTAGATTTTGAAGCCAACAACATCCATGTGAAAGATAACCATGAGAAAAATACACATAGCGCACCTCGACCTTACACTTCCAAGACCGTGAATTCCATTACCACGAACGAACATCGTTGAACCAGGAAACAACACTACAATGCCAGATTGGTGATCAAAATCCACTGAAACCTCTGTCGCATCCACAGATCAAGAGCATCATCCTCAAAATTACATCACCCCATTCCCTTCACTTGATGGGAAATAGCTAACTCCACCAAAAAACCAAACAAAATGGTTCACAAAAAACAACTCCAACTCCATTAAATCTAAAATAAAATAAAACAACATCCATAAAAAACCTTTAGAATAGTCACAAAGATAACAAAAACCAAAATAAGAAGTAAAAAAAAGATGATGATGAAACGGTCACATGTTTGCCTATAGAAAACCCCTATCATGATCCAAACCCAAACCCCGTCGCCGCCAACCAGGTCACCCATGAAGAATATCGAGACCTCCCATATAGAAGGAGCTTCATGGAAATAAGGCTTCAAAAAATTATAAAAAAATTCAAACTTTATATTTAAAAAACCATTCCTCCCATAATTTTTTTGGAATAGTCAAAAAGTAAATCGTATGGTAAATGTATGAAATATTCCTTCAAAAAAATGTAGTTAAAGTCATAATGTGTAAAAATTTCATAAAAAATATATATTATAATAGTAAAGATTTTAAGAGAATATTATTATAATACATGGAAATGGATGATAAAAATAACCCTTGTATATACATTCATATAAACATTACAAATAAAAATAATATTTGAAAAGTTATCACTTACCTTAGGTCTGATATGGTTTGTATGTATCCAAACCTCTAGTATAATTATTTAAATAATTGTACTCATTTTTTCCTGAATGAAAATTGTTTATTATTACATTTATGATCATAATTTCATCTGTTTGTTTGTAACATTTCTTTGTAATTCGTTACTCTGGTATTAATAGTTTTATGATTTTATGTATTATTTGTTAAATAAGTTCTTATTCCTCTTCTTAGGATATAATTATATCATTTAAAACATGGTATTATTATAATATATATAATATTTATTCATTCAATTCATATATATATTCATGGTATAATGATGTTCATGTAGATAGAATCATATCACACTCTGGATACAGTAAGCCATATGCACTCATGAGCGACGATATCATTCCCATAATTGCTGAATGGTATTGAATATAGTGGTGTAAAGTATATTAGAATTGGTATCATATTATATTAATAATATATTAGTATTATTTCTCTATTATACCCATCCAAGTAAGGTGATAGTAAAAAATATATTAAACCACAAAGCGGAGAGAGTTAGTTGTACGTACGAATTCATATTGATTTTGTTTTTCGTTGCATGGATTAAAGGTGAAATACGTTTGTTTAGTTTTTATAATAGAATATATGTTTATAATTCATAATGATGTTATTAATTTATTATTTATCAACTAGTTATGAGGAATTATAATAAGAAAAAAATATGAAAGAATCAGTAGAAGAGATTACCTCTTACTCAACACGCATCCTTTAAACTTCATTTTAGGGTACTAGAGTCGGTCTATTGAATATTCCAGAACAACTAAAATGTATCTAGGGATTTTGATTAGAGAAATGAACTGTGGTTGGATGATCTTGATGGATAAAAATATATTGAAGTGGAGAGGAAGGAGGATCCCTTTTATAAGAGAATAGAGGGGAACTTTAAGAAAGTATTAAAAATATTTATTTATAATAAAATAAAACCCTACCCAAAAACCCACAAAACATTTCCAAGGTTGAATATGATATTATATATAGTTCTAATCTAATCAACTAACATATTATGGAAAACATATTTGGTAAATTTAACATTATCATTTTAATTGACACTTAATTTTTCTATTAATTTTTAATTTTCGAAATAGCATTAGATATATTTAATGGTAATGAATACTCACTTATGTGGTGTTAATTGACTATAAATTGATATATATGACATTTTAAAACTTATAATTATCAATCTATAATTTTTTAAAATTTTCATGATTTTTAAATAATTTATTAAAATAGTATGTTTATAAAATATCAATAGTGTCAATTTTGAAACTATTTAATTAATATACATTAAATAAAATTTTCACAGAAAATATATTAAATAAAAAATATTATATATACTCCTATCATGAAATAATAAATTATTAAATTATTGGGGAACATTAATTAGTTCATCTGATATTTCTTTAAATATTATTAATACCATTTATCTAATATTTTTATTAATTAATTAATTTCAACATCACTTATGTGTCATCATTAGAAATTTTTTGTTAATATCTATAAAATATAAATAAATTTATATGAAGTACATTTATTTTTTATATTTTTATATATTTTTAATTTTTAATTTTATCTCTTATTTATCTATATATTAAAATTTATATACCTATATAAAGATATTGTGACATTTTTTCAATTTCATTAGTTTTTATTACATTCATTTAATTTTCATAGATAATTGACCATAATGTTTTCCCATTTGTAAAAATAAATTATAAAGGTCTAATTTTTTTCAAAAAATTTGATAATAACTAGTTTTAATATAATTTAATAATATTAAATTTTCCTTTAATTTCCTGAATTACCTTTAACCATGGTTCCAAATTTTTTACCAATGTTATTATTCATAATGCCCAAAAATAAATGTAGCATATTAACCAATTTTGGACCTATTTATTCCAAAAGTAAAATCCATTTTTCAATATTGAAAACACATATGTTTCATTAATTAATTTAAAATTAATCCCATTGAGGAACCACATTTTAAAAGTAAAAACATCGCAAAAGATTGAAATGTTTTAACATATGAATTCAATGTAATATTAATAATAATGAAATAAAAAATATTAAATTTTAATAATGCATTATATTTTTACAATAAAACCATTCAATATTATAATTTCACTATATAATTTATCTCAATGAAAAAGTTTTCTTTAATTAAAATTTCTTGTATTTTAACTATTCATCAAAATTTGAAATTTTTCCAAAAAATATAAAAAACTTATCCAAAGAATATTTTTATATCCCATATCAAAATAACATATTTATTTAGTAATATATAAATTATTAATTTGTCATGGAATTAATTTAAAATGTGTTTTTCATTCAATGGTGTAAAATTAACCTTTTCAAAATACATAGAATTTGGTTTTATTCATAACCTATGACTAAATATCATTGGGATGAATATAAAAAATATTTTATAATGATTATAAAAAATATATATCTCATGAATTTAATTACAAATTTTGTTCAAAATAAAATAAAAATATCTAATTGGTTTATTTTTTTATAAGTAATTGATTACCAATGAAATCATAATGCATTTTTAAATGTTTGTTATTATTATTTCTGTTAATATAATAGCTATACTATAATAGTAATTTATAATAAAGGAATATTATGGTCTGTTTAAGCTCATTATTTCATGCAAAACAAGCTATTGATGAATAAAATATATATAAATATTTTATAAAAACATGTGGGTGTTATACTGATGACATATATTGTTGTTAGATATTAATTTAAGGTGTCATGATACAAGGATACAATTAATATTATTTCATAGAATGGTTTCTAATTTGATGGAATGAGATGTATTAAAAAAAGTTTGTACCATTGGTTAATCATTTTTCAATGGGATTTATATAAACCCAATTTACTATTGATGGGTAAATTTAGATAAGAAAGAATAATAAAAATTATGAGTTTTATTTATATTAATGATGTTTATATTTTAATGAAGTTCTATCTTTTTCTATAATATACATTGAGGGACCCTATATTTTTGGGTAAGCCTATTATATCTTATATGATTGGGTGAACTAGATAGTAATAGGTCAGTCTATTGAAGATTAAATGATTATTTCTCCCAAATAGAACATTAATGAATTTGGTAATGTTAAATTCTATATGATTTACTTGGGTACATGAGTGTTTATACAAAGCCAAAATATAATGGTGTAAATGTGTTTGGAAGAAGCCCAAAATAAGGTCTCATAGCTGGTTAGTGGAATCCAATAAATGAGGGTACATGCATGGACACCCAAATCCCCAAATGGATGGTGCACGAGTGGTCATACCAAACCCAAGAAGAAGTATCATGGGTGGTCATCCAATGCCTAATAATGGAACATTGGTGGTTATCCAAAGCCTATCTGGTTTTGAACATCATGGTGCGTAGCCCTGAGAAAATATTTTCTAATCTTATATGTATGAAAAAATACCATACCTTATGCTATCATGGATGTTGTTATTTTTTTTAATAACATTAATTTCTTGTAAATATAAACTATTTATTCCATTATTCATGATTAGTATTTATGATACACATGGAAATTGTTTCCAATTTTATGATGATGTTCTTATACCATTATGATCATGTTATGTTTTTGTATCTCTCATGTTTTCTGTTACTAGTTATTTAATATCACCATTCATTTTGTTTTATAACTATAGGTAATTAAAAATGATTTTATGTAGGTTTAATAAAAGGGGAATATCATTTTTGGAAACATTGAATATATTTAACAATAGTAGAATATTATGTTAAACTTTTCTAAAGGTACTAAACTAATATGGTCCTCAGGCATGTGTTTGTCTAATGAAATGAATAATCATCTAAAAATAGTTAACACATGTATGAAAATAATGTATATATATATGGAAAAATCGATCATATCATATATTTATTAAATTTATTAAATAATCATACCAAGGGTGACATTTTATCAGGTTGGCCCTTTTTATATTCCATTTACAATGGTATATAATAACATCGCTTGTGTGTTTAGAGAACTAACACCTCATGAAGGGATATGAAAAAAAATTCACTAATTTTTCACATGGAAATAATTAAGGGATAATATAAGGAATAAATTGTATATAAATGTAATACATATGAATGTTATGAAATAATTTTCTTTTAAGGAAATATTTATAAATAATTTTTTTCAAAATGTTTCACAAACTAATAAAGTTATAACATCATTTGTGGTCATGTAAAATTCAGATTTTTCAAAGAGATGTGATTGATTTTACAAAAAAAAGAATGATAAATACTTACATATAAAAATGTATTTCTCTTAATTATATTATTTTATCTCTGTGAATATAAAATATTATATACCTAATTTATAAAATCACCATTGAAATATTAAAATGTTAATCAAGTGTATGTATGACCTACAGTCTCCATGATCGTTACATTGATTAATTTTTCCTAACAATCATTCATTATTTTTCTAAAAATTATAATTGATATATAAATATAATAATTATATCACTATTACTAATTAGAATCCGTTTTAAAATTGAATTTTTCGACCACAGTCAACTGACCTATGTTGTTGTAGACACAAAAGATGAATATAGACAAAATATATAACATAAACATAATATATTATGTAATTATACATATAATGATTATATGATAATATAAAATTAATAATATCATATGTACGTATTATAAAAATATATATAAAAAACAAATGTTTATTTATCAGTAAGACAATGAAAATGGTTGATGAATAGGACTGTGTGTAAGGGGTTTTTCTCATCTCACATTTATTTATCTGAGATATATTCCATAATCACCTTGTATTTATTTCTTGTTGTGAATATAATGCCCATAAATATTTTTTATATTTTATATAATTAAAATTATGGGGAATTAAAAATGCAGTTGTGGATCTCCATTTCACCGGGATTACATTTTCAAGGTAGAAAATGGTACGTTATTTTTTTCTCAATTTTTCATTCTTTTATATTTTTTTATGTTATACTCATATATTCTATTATGAGTTCTATATACTAAAACATTGAAATTTTATTTTCTAGGCATTATTATTTTATAATATTATATGTATCAGTTAATTTTATTCTTTCATGTGGAAATTGATTTAATGTTACCAAATTTGTAAGAGATTCGTATTACAATCTCATCATTTATGAATATTTTTTTGGGTTAATGAAAAAATCATGACTATTTTAATATAAATCAAAATAATAATCGTCAATTTCATTGAATAATTTTATATAATCATAATAAATATTTTCCCATAATTTTCCATTCATTATTTTGTATATAGTTTAAGAAAGGTAATCCTAGAAAATCCCATTTTCAGTCGAATGCTATTGTTCATCGAATCATTGTTTTCTAAAAATTATATCAAGAAATTTTTAAAAATTAATTTTAAAAGACAAAAAGATATTTTTGTAAAGAGATGTTTTAATTTATTTAATCTTACTTTATAATTGGTAATGAATATTTTCAAATAAATATGATTTTCAATTTTTTTTAATGTTATTTTCAAAATTAAAAGAGAATTTTCACAAAAAATCTTCAAATGATATTTTAATGAAATTTATTTTCACCATTAACAAAAACCCTTGTTATTACTTGTTCAATAATAAATATATATTAAAATGATAATATATCCATTCATTATTTGGATGGGTTAATATTTTATAAAATAAATCGTTATTGAAACCATTTATTTTCCATATGATAACCCCGTTTCAAATATATTCTTACAAATCCCATTTTTTCCATCGATTAATCATGTATCAATGGGATAGTTACCGAAACCTTTAATTTCCATGTGTTAACCAATTTATGTGGATATTTTTATGGAGCATGTTTCTTTTACATGGGTTACTCGTGTTTCAAATATATTTTTATGTATGCCATTTTTTGTGGGATATTCACTCCTAAATGAGATTTTTTGGGAACCAATTTCATTTCCATGGGTTAATCATGTTCCCATAATTTTTTTCAGGATCCCATTTCTTTTAAATGATTTAATTTTTTCTCAATGATTATTTTATGGATCACATTTCTTTAAAATCATTCAATGATATTTCAATTAGATTTTTTGGAACATTTTTTATGGGATAAACAAATTTCAATTAGATTGTGATGCAACACAATTATTTTCATAGAATAATAAATTTTTAATGTGATTCTCATGGAACCCATTACATTCCATGTGTTAATAATATCTCAAAGATATTTTTTAATTTTTAGTTTTTTTTTCTATAGGATAAAAATGATTCAAATATATTTTAAGTAACCTTTTTCATTTCCATGAGTTAATCATGCTCTGAAATGAAAATTAATTGTTTCAATTAGTTTAGATTAACTAAATATTATTATATAATTATCCATTATTTTATTCTTAAAAATTATAAATGATGGGTGATCCCATGTAGCCATGGGACAGCCAATTATGACTTAAATAATGTGGGATCCCTCATATAACTCTTATGAATTTTGTAATGATTTTATTATACATGGAATCTTATTTTATTTTATTGATATGGTTATTGTAATTTTTAATTTTTCTTCCAGCGTTCTATAATGGTTATATAATTGTTTCATGAGATGATGTTTTAACATAAAAATATTTTTTCTATGTTTGATATGGGTCAATGATTTTTCATTTAATCAGATATTATATTACATGGATCATGATAATTGATTCATATGACTATTTCGTTTTTTAATTATTAAACAATATTTTCATGTTTAATGATCCAGGTATTGATTTTCATTAATATTAATATGTTATACTAAATATCCTTTATTATCTAATCACACATTTATTTTCATCAAAATCTCATTGTTTACATTTATTTGTTAATTCTAAAATTTTACCTTTTTGATAATTTCATGTCATAATTAATATGATTATGTTTCCATTGTTTATAAATATATTTGTCATATGTGTTATTTTTATAAATGATTTTTTATGGATAATGATAATTTAATAATATCAAAAATAAATCTTTGGTCATTTGGAAAAAAATATGATTTTATTTAACTTGAATTGTTTATGTAAGAGTTGTAAATAAGTTTCAATAATAGTAATCCTAAACTTACCTTATAATTATAAGTGATCTAATTTTTTCTTTTGATTTTTTATGATATTGATGTAAAATAAATGGTCAAAATTATTAGAAAAATTGAAAAAAAAGATAGTTTAAATATTTTAGAATATAATATCGGAGTGCTGTTCATGAGATGTTATAAAACATAAAATAAGTGTTAACTTGGTATGAATGTCGGTACTTTCGTATATGTTAATATAGAACATTCTTTTGGTCATTTTTAAATAACATCAAAAACATTCTATAAAAGCATTCATTTTAAATATTGTTGAATTATATTTTAATGATACATATTTTTTTATAATTTTTAAATTTATACATAATTGTATCCATAAAATAATATTTCGAATATAGTCTTTGATGAAAAATAGTGTTTTAAGGGAAATATTAAAATTAGGGTTTTCAAGATAATTCCTTATTTAAAATATTGAAATGATTTATTATCATAAAAAACAATTAATGTTGTAACATATGATTAAAAATGGAATCTATAAACACTTTAAGTATAAATTGCAATATTTATTAAAATAATTAGATATATAAGGGCATGGAAGATAATGACTTAGAAAAAATTCCTATCATTTAAATTGTGGATTTAATGTAATGTCTTTGTTATCTTGAGAATGTATTATCATGTATGATCTTTTTATTCGATAAATATTAAAACGTAAAAAATATTTTAATTCTTTGAGAATAATTTTAATGTTTATTCATAATTTTATTTAGCATCATAAAATGTTATATAAAACTACATAATCAATTATTTTTAAATTAGCCATTTTGGTGATATACGACTCATATGTAAAAATGTACCATTTATAGGTTGATTAGGGTCAAATACATAATTATTTTATTATATATGAAAAAATAATTTTAAATCAGTTATCTATGTTATTTTTCAATTATAATTTTATAACCAATCGAGAATGATGATTTTGTATGATGAACTGTGTTTCAATCATCGACACGGTAGGTAGAACATACATATGAGTAATGACACCATTATTCAAGGACAACTATGGAAATAAAGATGGTTTTATTTTATATGACCATTATGATAATAAATTTCATTAATACCATTTTTATTTTAAACAAACTTATATAGATTATCTATGTGATCTGGTGATGAATGAGGAATCACATCGCATCTTGAAGGTGGTAGTCTACACAAACACATGATTTGTTTTGTCACTATTATGTGAATGGATTGGTAAGAATTTAAATAATATATCAGTTATCAATACTAATAAAATATTAATTTATTATAATATTTATTCTTTAATTGCACTACTATAATAATCCATCAAAGGTGTTTATTGAGAAAAAATTACATCAGTTCGCTAGGTAGTAATCAGTTGTGTAGAATATTGAAGATAACGTTCTCATCTGACGGATTTTGGATATGGATAGTGTTTATGAAATTAAAATAATAATAAAATATTATATTTAATATAGTTAAGTTAATCTATAGTAATGTATGATGAATATTTGAAATATGTGAATAAATAAATAAATAAACATTCAGTTAAATGCAATAGCACTACTTTGGACAATTTCTATTTAATTAAATATTAAAACCACTATAGTTGGTATTAATCCCTAAAAAGGTCCTATATAACATGATTGGGTATATTTGGAAGGGATTTGGGTTGATAATGGGTGAACCAATTGGTTTTTTTGAATAAATTAAAATATGTTGTTCCCTTTTATAAGAGATAGATGGTGCACTATTGGAATTTCATAAAATATAAATTTAAGATAAATTTATGTTGAAGTCATAATGGATCAAAATTTATAATATTAGAAGATAAGAATTGTAAGACTAAAAATAATGTCATAAAATAATTTTTTAACTTTTTATTTAATATTTATACCATTATCATTCTGTCTTAACTCAAAGTTTTTCTTTTTCCTAATTATTATGAAAACAATGTTTCAAACTCATTATGCGAAAATATAAAATCTATAAATTGAAAAAGTAACATAAATAGAAAATGTTTGATAATATAATCCATATCATAATCTCATATAATTACATAGTATCATTTGTAATTTTATAGCATTTAATAAAATAATATTTGTTATAAAATATAAGAAATGTCAAAAAAATTGTAATTTTTTACACTGATTTCCAAAACATTAAGAATGTTATGGGAATTTTGACGACATGCATTCTTATATCCTTGACATATGTTATTAATATAAAAAAATCTTTGATCACAATAATTATTCTGAACTACATAAATTTTTATATATTTAATAATAATTTTTTCAATTAATAAAATAATTATTGTGCTGCCTTCCTATAATCATTTAAGATAAATATTTTTCAAATAAAAAATTAAAATAAATTAAAATAATTTTTAAATATCATTCATAAATCCAATTTATATCCAAAAGTTACCATATCATATCTTGATAAAATTTTTAAAAATATTAAAATTTTGAATAATAATATCAAAACATTATATACAATTTATTACAAAAAATATATTTCAAACGTCATAATCAAACCTATATAGAATAAATCCATATAAAAAATTAATATTATAAGGGATGAAATTTATTGATAAAATAAAAATAATTAAATTTTACAGTCATTTTATTGTCCTTATATAATATATTTTTCCCTTAAATAACCAACTTACCCTTTACCGTGGTAACAAAAATTATTATGGTTATTGTTAATATTGACAAAAAAATAATATTTCCCATAATTGGACGAAAATATTCAATATATTGAATTATTTTTTTTAATTGAATATAATTAAGTGTTATAATATAATTTGAAGTTTAACTTGAATGCACAATGAAAAGCAATTTATCAAAAGAATGAATTTTATGTAAGAAATGATGTTATGCAAAATTAAAGTATATATATCATTTCAAGCACAATAATATTATTATGTTAAATAAAAATAACATAATTAATTTTTAAAATTAATCCTATAGAGATTTCACATTGTAAATAGTTTAAAATAAAAGGCAAATTTTAATACAAATTAGTATTTTTCACAATTCATTGGAAAATCAATGTTTTCATAAAATTATCAAAATTTCACCATTAAAATAATTTTATATCATGATTTAAAAATATATAAAATATAATAAAATAAATTTTTTAAATTTTAATTTAAATAATTATATATGTTTATCAAAAAAATTAAATATACCCCATTTTCTAAGGGTAAATATCATTGAAGAATAAAAATCATTTACTAACCATTGAGTATTTATTTACAATTTAATTGTAATTAATAAATTATTTAATAGAATAATATTATATATATTTAGTTAATCAAATTCATGCTTGTCAATTTGACATCTTGATTATAGTGATTATATTTAAATAATAATATTTATCGGCTCGAACATTGTGAGTGTTTTATAGTTAAATGGATTTTAAGAATGGTCTTATTTTAAAATAATATTATGATATAAAATTCTCATTCTATTTAGAAAATTTATCAATAAAATTTGAAATATATCATAGTAATAAAACGTTGACTTTTTGAAACATATTTCTTCAAATCTAACATCTATAAAAGGGTAAATAAATAATCCTCTTGAAAAAAAATAATGGAATATATGATGGTCATATAAGATCACAGACAATAAGTTTCTATATAGAAAATAATTTGTGTAAATTGGAAGATTTTCATTTAAGAAAATTACAATTTCCAAATAATTATATAGAGGGATAGAGAACATTGATCACAAAAAAGTGAATGATCGGGATGAATTCAATGACTATAATACCATATACCAAACTGACTTGAAAAATACCCTTGATTCATTGGAATATAATGTAATTAGAGAAAACTAGTGTTTCAAGATAATATCGCTAAATTTGATTAATTTAATACAATTTTTTGTAATAAAATAAGTATATATTATTACATGGAAAATATATTTTTATTCTTTAATCAATTCCCACCACAACCACATCTTTTTCATAGAATGAGGTGTATTCATGATGAATTTTCATTAATAAAGCATCAAAAGAATCTTTTAATGGATCATATACCTTGTAAAATGGATAAAATGTTATACATACTACATTTATACATTAACAAATAAAATAATTATTTGGTGGTGTTATGATAACTCCCTAAAATAATAATCCATCATGTGAATAAATAAAACAATAATCTCTATTAACTAAAAAATATCATATAATGTTGAACAAATATATATCCTAACAAATAAACCAAAATTTCCTAAACAAGATTGAAACAATAATTTAATAAGGACATGATAACATATTATTCCAAAATTAATTTAAAATTTATATTAATTAATTATTCATCCCACATAATGTAATATAAAAATAAAGAACATTCCTTAATCGTATAATATTTAATATATACTAATTATTTCTATAAAAAAGATAAATTTTACGAAATCTATCATATATTATTTTTAAATGATAATTTATTCATTAATCCTCATATAAAATCTCTTAAGATTAGGTTGACCTTAATTAAATGACGTTTTATAAATAGGTAACCTCATTCAAATAAATATTAATATTTTAAGACCTCAAATCACATTAAAATCCAATTGTTATCTGTAAATGAAATCATATGTTCTGAAAATAAACATATTCATTATAATTGTAACAATTAAAAAAGGGTTTTTTACTAAATTAAGAATCAGTAAATTCATTAGTGGTGATAAACCATTATCACCCTTTGATTTTGGGTACAATCTATACAGCCTTTAATGATTGGACTAGTTGTCAACTAGCCTATGGGATTCCCTTTTACAAAACAAATTCAACATAATTTTTATAAAAAGTCCAAAATATATAGAACATCTTATAAAATAACAATAATTTTTATATATCATATAAAATTTACTAGTTTTCCATATCATTATATGTAAGAATGATAATTGAAAGATCAATTTCCCTCAAATAAAATATTCACATGCTAAACATGTGAATACACATACCTCAAACTTAATAAATAACAATAAATGTATCCAAAAAATATTATTATTACATTAAACATAAATATGGATATTTATGCCTTTGAACTTATTTTCCTCTTTAATATACCGCTATATAAAAATATTTAATCCAAATATGAAGATAAATTAATCATCCAATGTCCATAATTAACTATTCTTCTCTATATTATTTCATAATACATCTTTCTAAATTTAAATATAATAATTCTTTTTTATATTTAATAATAAAAAATTGGAATGTATAGAATGCATACCATTCATATGGATTTTTTATTTAATAAATATTTTGAAATAATAGAATTCAGAATTCTTAACAATTCATTTATATGGTCAAGCTGATCTCATTCGTTATATTTTCCCAATGAAAAAAACATTCATAATTCCCTAAACCCCTACATATAAAATATATAATGTATCCCTTGGAAGGAACATCATTCCTCTTAAGGGGGTCAATAAAACTCTTCCATATTCCTTTATATAGTAAAATTTTATTCACATTATTTCTACATTCAAAACATTTTCATTTTATCTCAATTCATTTTACCATGTTTTTATTCTCACATATGTAGCTCATGGGTTATTCAATATTCTCACATTTATGATCATTATAAAGAAAAAATCCAAAAATATTGTTATCTCTATTCATTTATATGTCAGAAAGAACAATTTAATTTATGTTTTTAATCATAAATTGTTATACATAGTCAATAATAACAAAAATAATTATTATAACAACAATAATTTCATTTGATTTAATATTCATAGAACCAGATCATTTTCCTTCACATATATTTTAACGTTGGTTCCAATGGGATCCGACCATATACTAATAAAAAAACATGGTTAAAGTGAGAATACCAATAAAAACTCTGATATCTTTACTTACTTTATATCCAACACTTTAAACTTGTCAAAATATCCACAATTTTCACAACCATACAATTCATTATGATTATATAAAACTTTAATGAAATGTTAATATAACGTCCTAACTACTGATGTTACCTAACCCCTCTTCAGATACCAACTATAAGGAGTCAACATTAAATGTTTCATAATGATTATTTTTATTTCAAAAATTATTCCTTTATAATTGATAATATTTTCATGTTTTGAGTTTTTCGGAAATAGGTCATAACATATATATGGGAGCCCCATATTTTATGAAGTTGGCACTACTAATCAGTATAAATATTTCTTATAATACAATATTTACTAAAATGAATCATGTTTTATTTTTAGAGAAAATATTTATAACATCCAACTTGATTTCATCATTTTACCTTTCAATATATAAATAATATGAAAAAATTATTAAATGTTTGGTGTGAGAAAATAATCTCAATAAAAGAAATAAAAGTAGATAAATAAATTTTTGTTAAAAGATACTTATAAAAAATTAAATTTTATCAAAATAAACATTTGACTCAAAATAAAAAAATTTAAAGCTATGAAATATGTTACTTTTCCAAAATAATTTCTTAAAAAAATTTATAAAAAATTCGAACAGAAAAAATGAAACTCACAATTGTTTATTATAAATAATGAAAACCCCTTTATAAATATTTTACAATGTAATACATTTCACCGTTAAAATTTAATAGATCATTATCAAATATTTAGAAATCAATATATTCCTTTAAAAATAATATATCAATAACAGATAAATAATTTAGGCTACATGGGGAATAATTTCTATATAACTCTGAAAAATGTTATAATATTCATGGTCATACATAATATAAAAATTAATATTTCATATAAAAACCCATAATTATTAATATTGATAAAATCATTGAATTATATTACCATAATATTTTAGTTTAAACATGGTCAACCTACTCCATCCTTTTACCCAATACATCAGATAAATACAATGGGTAACCTATAACCAGATTACAATATGACAACATGTCCTCATTCATACTTCTCGGGAAGCATAATAAAAACACTATTTATTCCATCATAAAAATATTATATTCACCAACTATGATTTATTTTTGAAAATTGATATATAAAATCCATATTAGATACCTCTATTAAAATATTAAAAAAATTAGAAAGGATGGTTATTATTTATGACAATAATTTAATATACCAAGGGAATATAGAAATAAATTAATGGTTAACATGGTAATACAATCATTTTTTCTACATTAATAAAGATAAAATAAATCATTTTTATTTGGTAAAAAATATCAAAACACTCCATTGAATGATTACTTTTGAAAAAAGGTATATAAAGTAAAAAAGTGATATAAAATAAATTTTATAACTATTATATATATATATATATATAATAATTTTAATTATATTTTCATGGATGAAAAATAAAGCTTGAAGGGAAAAAATAATATAGAATTGTTTTTATAAAATATTCATTCATATAAAATCATAATGGTATTTGTACTTTTTTAAAAATTATAAATAATTAAAATATAGAAAAAAAATTTATTGACCCTTTAATTATAAATCCAAATTTTTATTAAAATATTTATAAGGATATGTAAATATGAAAGTAATATTATTAAAATACAACTTGAATAAATTTTAAATGTGTTTTTAATGTAATTTTTCTCTGAAGTCATGTCCATAATATCGCCTTTTATCATTATCTTCCTCAAAAAATTAATTTTTTTCATTATTTACTTCCTATATATGAATTTTATAATTTATTATTACATTTATTTCAATGTTATATATTTATACATAATCAATTAAATTCACGTCTTCTATTTTTGTGATATTCAGCACATGTGATAAAATGAATTTGGTAGATTGATAATGTTAAAAGAGGAAAATATTATACAATATCAATAATATTAATAATTTAATAATTTTTTCTTTTATTGATAAGTTATACTTCTGAAACTAGTCATGAATAATGGTAAGATAAATTAAACTACGTCACAATCATAAAGACTCTAGGATCTATATATAAATGAGTGATGTTTACAAATTTTAGTGATATTTATGGAAAAAGGTAATTATTATTTATTACATAAATAAATATAATTATATAAAAAAAAATTATTTATTTAAAACTACTTTAATATATATATATAATCCATTTGATGTGGTGAGGAATAAGGATGTAGAACGCTTTATGGGGGTTGATGTCCACATGTATGCCAGAAGGATATTATAATTATCAGTGGATTGAAAGGTAAAAATTAGATGACATGTTATATTTTCATAATGAGAAATATTTTATAAAGTATAAAGATGGGTATAAGTTATTAAATTAACATAAAAATATTTCATTATATGATATGTATTTATGATTTTTTTTATTTTAATGTTTAAGAAAATTTTAATGTGGTGGAATAATAAATAAAACAATTACATTCCAGTAAACACTATAACTCTTTTTCAGAAATTCTAATTTTCTTTACAATTTTTGGAAACAAAAGATGTTATTATTCTATAAATTAGGTTTTTAATTCATTGGTATGGATTTTAATAAAATAATGAATATATATAATCATAATATGTATTTAAGTTTGAATAAATGAGAAAAACCGGGTACTTTAATAAGATATGGGATATGCACTCTAGGAATTTTAAAAAATATTTATATAATATATTTAATTAGGATTTAAAAATAGATATAAAATTCTAATTTTATATTATAATATCAGTTTGAGATAAAATATTTTTATAATAATTTTTTATATGTTTATATCACATATTTACCATCATCTTTATGTTTATTCCCCCTTGTTAACTATTTTCTAACATACCATTACCACATTGTTTTTTACTCAATGAAGTCAAGGATAGTTATTATAAATAAAAATTCACACATAAATGGAAAATAGAAGAAATTATAATACTTATAACTATCAATTTGTAGAATAAAATATATTATGGATTTTTTATATCATATAATAATATAGAATGTATTATACAATATCATTCATGTGAATTTTTATAAATATTCATTACATTTTACATAACAGCATTAGGAAACAAATTAATTTTGATAATAAAAAGTATTCTGTCCCTAACCTATTATAATCTTGTATAAAATTAATTTAAATTAATAATTATCTAAAATTATGTTAATATTACTGCTTTTAATATCATTAATATTATTTCCCCAATAACTAAAAATATTAATGCATCTGTATTGTGAGAGAATTTATGGTAATTATTTCTTCATGAAAAATTAATATAAATCTCAAATAAAGAATATAAATCATTTATATTTCTACCTAATATTTAAATCTATGTATTTTATAATTCTAATTTAAAAAATATTGTATTTATTAAAAACAAGAAGGTTTCACTTTTTACTTTTCTTTTTTTAAAATGTTAAGATTGTCATAATAAAAAAAATTAAAAATGTCTTACACCTAAATCATGGATGATTATAGATGATATATACAAATGAAATAATATTTATTCAACATTTAGGGTCCTTTTATTATCCTAGTCATTTTATATTTAATTGCTAATTACCAGATTTATCCTTTAATGGGGTAACTAAATTACAATTTTTATTATTAATACTAACTAAAAATAAAGGGGGATTATTTATCAAATTAATAAAAAAAATTTCAAAATATTTATTCCATTTTTTAATATCTATTA
Source organism: Viscum album (assembly GCA_963277665.1). Classification (NCBI taxonomy): domain Eukaryota; kingdom Viridiplantae; phylum Streptophyta; class Magnoliopsida; order Santalales; family Viscaceae; genus Viscum; species Viscum album. The sequence goes on along the minus strand of OY728157.1, from coordinate 332,328,957 downwards.
ATTATAAACTGTAGAATTTAGTTTTATATATTTTTGGAAAATCATGATGAAATACTTTTTGTATAAAAATACATATTTTAAATATGTAATTATTTAAAATTAAAGAAAACTATCAATAAAAATTAAACATTAATATTTTTTTTTGTTTTCAGTATTAATTTAGTATTGAAAAATTAAATCTACTCACAAATATAATTTTACTCTGTAAATATTTAAAAAGAGAAAAAATTCTATAAAAACATTATTTTTTACAAATCATTGAAAAATTAGTCATTTTAAAAAAAATTATAAATTTAACCATAAGAAATATTTTGTAATATATTTTCCAAAATGAATTACTTTTTATAAAAAAATTTATAAATTTTCTTAAAAAATTTATATCTTTATCATACATCAAGCTATAAAACCCATTAATGAATATTATTATAATTTAATAATAAAATGGTTTTACTAAAAAATGATTTATTATTTAATAATATTTAATATATAAACTTATATATCTTATTACAATTATATATATATTTCATAAATTATTTATTAATATTTAAACCCACTAAATTAACATCTGGTTACAAGGTATATATATTAATAATTTAATTTTTTCATGAACCCCTCCCTCTAAAGATATCGATCCTAGGATTGCAATTAAGAATTATAGATAATAACTATTGAGTATCACCTCCATCATGTCTTAGTTTGTAACTATCACCTAGGATATATATATCTCTCAATATGGGAGGAATTTTCCATTATAATAATCCATTATTGGGAAATATGATGAATCAACCACAATAAACTACATGGCATAATACCAAATAAAACCAAACCATCAAAAAATTCATGTAAAATAAAATAGATACAAATTAAAGACTCCAAATAAAAAAACAAAAGAGTAAAAACATCTCCATCAACACAAAAACAACTATAATGGTCCAAAATAGAAATGTATATCATTGCGCACAAATTCTACCTCAAATCTGAAAAATATTTTTTTATACATAAGGAGATAATGGATTTATGAACATAATGAAAACAGATTTGTCTTATGCACTTATGAATGGAGCATACTAGTGCACCCATGACAATGTTGTAGAACCAACAATACTTAAACATATATGTTAAAAAACACATCAACACCACCAAGGATCACTCACCAAATAACGTATACAAGAAGAATAATATATAATATAGAGCACATTGATGGTAGGGTACAAACTAATAATTTCTAATGGGTTAGTTTCTCTCACCCCAACGGAAAACATCATGTCGCTCCCGCATCTTCTGAATACCACATCACATCTAACCCTCACACCTACGTGCCTCTAAACACATCTTTCCCACAAAAATATTTTATTCACCACACATCACGCCTGCCCACATAAGAACATCACAACACATCCCACCAGAACACACCTAGGCCTTGAAATAGATAACATCTCATCCCATAGACACCTAGGACATCACATCACATCTCATATTAAAGAAAATATGGACATCAAAACACCTCTCTTCCCAAAGACACATCTAATTCCACATCTCCACAATGATATAATTCACTAATTGATATTTCCCAATCATTGAATGTGCAATACTTACTTTACCTAGATGAGAGGGTATGGAAGAGTGGATGTCCAACCAACTATCATCCAATCCGGATGATGGGAAGGAAACCCCCCACCTACATGACTATGTGGGTGTTAAAAACATAGTGATTAAAATGTGTGTGGTTTATATAGAAATAAAAATAACATATAATGTAGATACATATTGCCTTAATACACACCTTCACTTCTTATGGGTTTACAAGGAGAAGTAAACATCTCATTGAATTCATATTATCGATGACACCCCTGAATTCATAAAAACGCACAAGAAAACATAGGACATTATAATTATTTAATTCATTATTCCATTTTACAAAGTCTATGTTTTATCAATAAATTCAAATTTATCATACAAATTCATCTGTGTCATCTAAATACAATAAAAAACACTTTTCTTTTAGAAATGCAATTTATTTTATATTTCTAACCCAAAAAGTTGATATATAAACATCAACCAGTTAATCAACACATCCAATCATCTATTTCCTCATTAAGAATTATCATTTTAAATTAATAATGTGTGATATTAATTCATTTAAAATATGTGTACATATAATATAAGTCTCCAAACATCATAAGCCTAACTCCACAACCAAACATCTGTATCCAGATCATCATACATCCACATCTTGTTTCACAACCCCACTGCATAACCATGAGACATCTATCATAACCCTAATGTAGAACCACATGTCATCCAATTCCCCCATTAGATAAAATATGGCTAAAACACATTAAATATCTACCACAAACACACATTAAACATCAATATCATACATAAAATAATAATTCAGATCATAACACATTACGGTTTTGAAAATGGGGAACTTATTCAATTTTTTTTAATAGTAATGTTGACTCAGAGTTAATTTTTTTTCCAAACACTTTTAGGAAAAGTGAGAAACTGCACAACCCATAAAAAAAACCCGAACGCGACTTGATACATTCAAAAAATCATCTACAACACAACAAAAGCCGAACATCCCTCCACAAAACACAATGTCATAATACCTATAATCATCTCTGCATCCCACACTAGAGTCCCCTTCTGTCGTAAATGATTCCCACTCATAGACGGACATATGCCGCTTTAGAAAATAATCCCTTTCCTCAAAGTTCTTCATCTGTTCCAGTGAATGTTGCACTGTGCAGGCTTTCTTAACCAAACTGTACTTTTTGAAAGCAACAATAACACCTTTACCCCACTTGAAGGATGATCTGGTACACGCCAGTCTCAACAGATAAGAGTAGTCTTTCCTTGTCCATATTCTTAGCATATCAGATAGAGTTTATTCACATTCAGTCCTCCATTCATTACCATTCTGAATAACATCTCTATATGACAGATACAATGGACCTATCATATTTTCTTTCATCCCTGCGGATACCTTTATCCCCATCAAACCATCATCCTTGTGAGAAGTAGTATTCCCCCTCCTGAACATCAGCGTGTTGTTGTCAATCACGGCCAGACACACCGCCTCATTAGTAGTCTATTACCCAGCCATGGGTGCTTCCTCATGTCCCAACCTTCCAGCATTGAGATCGTCCACATAGTCCCTTTCTGCATCATCACCATTCACAACAACCACCTCCAGACCCTTTTCCAGAACATGTTCCGATAGTCCTTCAAACCTATTGGATAACGCAAGGAAGGGACTGGCCGAAGGGTATAAACCTATAGTACACACAACACAAATCGGACTGGCCAGTCCCAAAGCAGCTCCCTTTCTCCCCATCCTCTGTGTCTTCACCATATTCTCCTCAGCCAAGTGTTTCTCCAGGCAATCCCCCTTAAGAATTGGATCAGTCTCCTTCCAAGAAGTGGAGATAATTGAGCTCCCCAAATCTTATCGCAACCTTTTAAAAACCTCCACAACCGCCGGGTTAACATGATTTTCCATCGCACTTGGAGATCTAGAAGCATGAACCTCCACCGTTGAAACCTTAGGAGCCACCTCACAGCGATCATCCAGCACAAGACTCAATGGAGATACCCCGTCGATGGAACCTGATGTCTTATTATCTAGACCAGACAACACCCCAACCTCGTGTTCCTTTCCCAGAGTAGCATCCCCTTTTTTTGTAACCATCTACTTCCCCATTCGGTTAACATCCGACGAAGGAACATATCTTCTCATGTGGAAAACTCCCAGATTTTGACTCAAACGCTTGCATGATGGACAATAATCTGTCCAATTTTCGTAAACCACCCTTTGCTTCCACCTATAATACTATCCAATAGTGATCCAAATATAATCGAAGGGCATACGAGAAGTGTCCATTTCAACACATACCCGTGGATTGACTAGATGGCACATAACCTTGGTGCAGATATCAGAATAGAGATACCTTCCTACTAGTTCACCTATCATATGAATCACCAATGGTTTCTAAAAAGGAAGAGGGTGGTTTGGAAAACTAACCCAAACTGTCATGGACAGAGAATCACACTCAATGTGAAAATCGAAGGACCACCATAGCAGAAGGAATCAAAGTTTGTTGTAGTTACAAGGAGCCCTTGACCAAGCCTTGATGAGATCCGCCTCAGATTCAAACCGAATCATAATGTGGTTGTTGTTGAGAAATCCAAAAATTGGCCTTTCATGAAGGTCCCAAAATCTGAAGACGAACAGGTCAGAAGAATCAACTAAAGGTTTTCTATTCCTGAAGCGAGAAACCAACATGTGATTCAATATAGTTTAGGATTCCGCAAACCCAGAGGTTGTGAGCTGAATATTAGGGAGGCCATCAAGGAGATCCAGAACCTTTGGGCATAACGAAGCTTCCGTAAACAGGTAAAGAAATTCACGGTTAGTAAATGGCGGGAAGAACCCTCCTCCCTCTTCCCCCTCCCCTAGAAAGGGGGGAGGAGCCGCTGGTGGTGTCGTCGTCACCAAGGAGAAGAGGTCGACCCCGCAGGGCTAGGGTTCATCAATCTACTTATTTAATGGTGTTGTTACTAAAACAATACGATCCTGGGTAATCCATTTAATTCATTGAATATATGCCATTAATAATTTTTTTAATTATCATGATATCATTCAATCATAAAAACATATCACTAAAAAGGAATCCTGGGATAACATTATCATGCACCAATCAATCATTGTTCATTTAAAGGAATCACATACATTTTATAATAATATCAAATCATATCAAATCAAATCGATAAAAAGCTATAACATCATAATTCATATACCCATAGACCATTAAATTATATTTAATCAAATTCATTATTGTTTTTAATCAGGTTGAAAAAATGTTCCGAAGAGATTAAAATGTTAATTCATTCCCTCATGATATACATAAATACAAATTATTGAAAAAATTACTTGGAAGAAACATTGTCGAAACGCCCTTGATGTAATAAAAATAGGGGAATGCATACAGTAATAAACACTACAAGAAAACACAATCCTACTACAATGTCCTAGTATCTTACTTCAAAGGAATAACTATTTGGGATGTCTGGTCCGAAGAGAATGCCAGACCAAAAGAGAAAAAGATGAAAATTTTCTTTAAAAAAATTACAACCTAAATGCTCTAGATTAGAAGCAATTTTAATTTTACATTAAAGGAGGATCTGGATAAGGCCAAAAAAAATTTGATAGTTAAGTTACCAGAAAATTAAGGAATTTAATATAAAATTTATGGAATTTTAATATATCTTATTTACTTCAATATTTGGAAATAAATTATTTTACAAAAAATGATATAAAAGGGAAGAATTGAATAACATGAAACACTTCAATGTGGAACCACTAGTGAGACACCACTAGATTAGGAACCACTTGACATGGTGCCACCAGACGAGGCACTACCTGTGAGATGCTACAAGACGAGGCATTAATGAACTAGCTTCCACAAATGAGAAACTACAAGAGAGTGACTATTATGTGGAGACATTTCCAGCAAGCCACTTCCATGGGGAAAATGGCCAGCTAGCCACCGCTAGGGTGAGATACCGCTAGTGAGATAATATTAGGGTGAGACATCACTAGAAATCCATGCCCAGGTTGAGCCACTACAAATAAGAGACACTGCTAGGGTGATACACCAGTAGTGAGCCACTAAAAGGTGCGACACCACAATTGTGAGAAACTATTAGGATGATGCATTGTTGGAATGACAGGCTGTTGGAATACTTGGAAGACTGTTAATTGTAATAATACTGAAAGGAAAACTTGTTAGAACATATCCCCTCTACCAAAAACACCCTAAACTCCCCAGGACACCTGATACACCATTTTCCTACCATATAATAAATGGGAAGGACTAGTAAATTACATCATATAACTATCATACTTTTATCATCCTAGAAAATTTAAAACCAACATCAAGGAATTGAGATGAAGGGTTCTAACAAACATACCTTAGTATACCTCTCATGGAATTCATTACACATGAAACACTTCCACTAACTAATCACATCGAAATTCAATGATAACGATTTTATGATGTTTGAAAGAAAGAGTGAAAACCTCTACACCCCAAAACACCTACTCTAATACATAAAAAGAAGGCATTATCATCACAGGTATTGAACGTCAACCAAAATGTCCCTCTAAAACAATGGAAAACCACAAGCTACCCCTCTCAAATAATCACACTACCATAATAAAACTGCACAACTATAAAACACAGCCATTAGACCCAATGATCTAAATCATCTAGAACACATGAATCCCAGAATTCCATTAACTATATGATGAAACTATCTAATCTGGGTGACACTAACTCACGCACAAAGGATTAATCACTACATGGGTAATGCATCTTGATAAAGAATCAAGCCCCTCATTTTCATACCACTGGGAAATATCACACTTTACACCATACACATCTCAACCCAATGGAAAACTTCTCATATGGTAATAAAATAGTTTAAACATCACATCAAAATAATCTAATCTATGAAATGTTCAAAACAACATAGAGAACTGGAAAAAAATATACATTTTTTCTATAAATTTGTTCTCCTCTTGGTCACCATGCCTCCAAAATGCACGAAACGAAGTAATGTTCTATTCCCAAGAATTGAAAAATATATATAAGTGAAGAGAATGGTAGTATGAACAACCAACCCCTGAGATACCTCTCACATTTCTTGATATATTTTAATAAATATATTCACATTTTAAAAGAAGTGTAAATTTTCTAATTAATTTAAATCAACACCCTGATAGAGGTACCACTCAAATAATACAAGTCCATAGTGATGGTTATAAAAAAAACTTTACCAAATACATATAAAAAAAATTATTATAGAAAATATATTTTCAACCCAATTAATCATTCATAGTTTTAAAAAATAACATGGCATTAAAAATCACTATTAATTTGAAATAATGAATTATTTAATTTTAATAAATTTTTATTCAATACAATTTTTTCAAACCCCATAAATGATTTATTACACAATTCCACTCCATTTAATTTAAATAAAAAATAAAAAATAAATTTCTTAAAAACACATTCCACTCATTTAAAATCTTCCTACATAAAATCATAAAACAAATCAAACTATTTTTATTTTATCAATATTATATTTAAAATAATTATTTTAACTCAAGAACATTTTTCTAATAAATAATTTTTTATATAATATTACTCTTAAAGGGTTTAATCCCACACACAATATATTTTCAAATAAGTTTTAAATGTATAAATTTTTTCATATGACATGGAAATTAATTAAAAAAGACAAGGTCAGAATAATTAAATTTTCCAATAGAAAATGTTGATATGTTTTCTAATAAAACATTATTTAATAGTATCTCATTAATGAAAACAAAATTTTATAACATTTCAATACCAACCGATGAACTCACATTATTATAGATATTTCTTTTACATGAATAAAAATTAAAGTAACTCATCCACTACACCACAATGTTGTCCGATTTGTACGGATCTAACTTACTCTCACCATTTTTAATTGTGTCGTAATATAATGATTCTTTATGTGAGAATGTTTCACTATAATTGTTTGTTTTAGGTCATAACCCATGTCATAATAATAAAATAAAACACAAAAAAAACTCAAAATGATTTTAGAAAACATTATTATCTCTATTTTTATAAAAAAAATTACGCCGGGGAGGAAATCCCATCTTCATTAATTTTAGTTTTAAAAATAAAAAGTGTATTTTATATCCATAAATAAGTGATTAAAATTTTTATGGGTGGTGAGATATTCTGTCATCATAATATCAACACATCACCGAAAATTCCAACATGCCACAAAACAAATTTCTCAGCCACCGTACATCACCATCACTATACAACAAAACCATTGTTCAAACATCCCAACCAACGAAAAAAATCAACACACATTTCACAAAACCACATCACCGCTCTACTATACCATCCATAGGAAAATACCATTTTTACATAACAACTGCCCCTTTCACATCCTCCCCACTGGCCTAGACATTAATCAAAACTAAAAGCATATTTGAATCTCCAAACACACAAATCAGTGAATTATCATTCCCATATTGAGGTATTATAGGATTTCGATGACACAATCTCATCAAAAAAGGGTTCAATCACAGTTATATATTAATAATATCTATTAAGGATAATGTTATCCCATCAATATATATAACAATTTTTAAATATCATTTCATGGAAGGAATCAATTCAAGATCAATCAGACATAGTAGAAACACGTAGCATCATCCATAACTTTTTAATGGGTTACATTATTTCATATCTTCATTTATCAAAGGTAGGTTAAAACCAAATTTTAATTGTCCTGGTATATGGGTACATCATATTTTTATATGTGATTATACTTTTAATACATTGTTTGATTAAAAAAGAATTCATGTCAAGGGTATCATAAAATATGACAGTCAAATCACAAATAAGGATTCTAACTGCTATTATTCTTAATTGGGAAAATAGACACTTAATTTAAATTATAAAAATGAAACCAAAAAATAACTATACATTTCTAGGTTATTATTAGTTAAAAATCATTTATTCCAATTAAATTCTTATAACTTGATTCTATGTAAACAAAACTCTACACATGTAATATAAAAACCATAATTAATATGGTTAGATAATACATTATGGATTCATATTACTATAAATTAAATACACTTCCAATATCATTTTGAAAATTTCACATACTTTGTTCATATGTTAAATTAAAATGATACATTACATAAATATACTGTTAACATAATTATCAATGTAAAATATGATATTTTACACAAAATTAAAACAATACGTGATGTATAACTATGTTTCAGGAAATATCACTCTTGAATTAATCATTATTTAAATATTCCATATCTTAAGAAAACAAGCCTCCCAACAACAAAATGAAATCTTCACTTATTGTATTACAATATTTCATGATTTATCATGTTCCAGATAGACATTCATTTATCACATCATTGTTCATGAAAATATTAATCTATAATTCAAATAATGATATCATGATTCTTATTCCGAAATTGAATACAACATATAAGACATGGTCCATGCATCTGTTTAACATACAAAAATTTCCCTAGTTACACCACAATATTTTCAACATCATACATTCATCCTATATAAAATACTCATTAGCTAACATGTGAGGAAAAGTTATTTCAATAATAATTTTCATAGAAGATAGAAAATAAATATTTTAATACTTCTAATAGTTTATACTCACATCATGTTACCACAAAGCATGTTTATCATTTTCTAAAATTTAGAATTAGATTTAAAAATAATTTCGACCCTAACAAATTATTTGAATATATGGTAATATAAATTCATCACAACTAACATCAAGCCAAATAAATAGAAAATTATTCTGTTCATGGTTTTGAAATTCAATTTAATTATCAATAACTATTTTTTCAATTTTCATATATTTTAGAATTTAAATTTTATAACCACAATTTACTACATCTTCATAACACAAGATGAGGAGAAACTAAAAATTGAAAATAATATAAGACATATTATGAAAAATATAAACTAAAATACATATAACCAAATTTTACTAAATCTTCATAACACAAGATCGTGTGATATATTCATAATTAATGAATAATAATTCAATTAGTTAATATTTATTCGGTTACATGAAAGGAAATAACACATTAAAGTATCATGTAGTTCCCAAAAAACACCATGGGCTAGTTAAATATAATTATAATCTTTTCTTTTAGGTTATATGAATTATTTTTAGAAAAATAAAAATTTATTAGAAATAATTTCATATGATAATTCAATGAAACCAACATAAAATTTCAGGATTCATTTAGTTAATTTTAATATTCCTATATCACTCAATTCAAAAAATAAAAACGTCATCATAGTGCATGTACCTCCCTTTGGTCTATACGTTATAAGTAGTGTCACATCACTTTGAAAGTTGGTTGGTACATATCCCTTGCATCACATAAAAAGGGGAATGAAAATCATAGTTCCTATATGTTCTCCATGACATATGTAATGAACCAAGGAAAACTGACACTATTTTCATACCAACCCATACAGTCATCACTATTCCAAACTCTGAAATTCCCCCTAAGTCACAACCATCACATTTTTACAATTATATCACGACTCCCTCACTCAATTGATTATCGTCAAGTTCTAGTAATGATTAATTTAAGAGAATGGACCACATTTCCTACCTTTAGTAGTCCCCGGGATGGAGGCTAGCACCAAAGGCATAATGATATCACAATATGGTATGCATAACACTTTATAATAGAACATGATCCATGGATAAGAGAAATCAACCAGAAGAAAATCCATGAAATAATATAAAATAATGAAAAACCTTGTGATAATGGATATTTAAATCAAAACAATTACATATAAAAGTCTCCCAAAGAAGGACCAATTGACTGAAAACAACGGAAGGAACATAACAAAAACTAAAATGATCCAAACTATAAAAGACTAGCATGGTCCAAAAATTCCTCCTGGGGTCTTGAAAAAAAATTATATATGTTGGCTGGGAATACATCTATACTACGTAGGGAAAACAATGTCTCTCATGATATTATGAATATAGAAAACTATTACACCTGTGTTTCCTTGCAAAAACTAATTTACCATAATTTGTTTTGTAAAAAAAATCACCTAAACATGTATACTAACTAACAACCCAACCACAAAAGTCTCACTCCCCAAATAACACATCCATGTACAAAAATATATAATATGACAAACATCAATGATATGGTACCCCAACCCACCTTTCCACTAGCTAGATACACTCACCACAACAACAAACACCCTAGAGCTCCAACATCATTTGAATAGAAAATCATATACTAACTGTAAACACCTGGGATTTATAATATATCTCCCGTATACACACATGGGCTTCAAAACACATCCACTTGAATACACCCATGCCAGACAGAAGATCACATTTCAACCTGAATACACCTCTCACATCAAATATCACAAAAACCCATATAAGATTTAGAAAATTTGGATTTTATTCAATTTCACTTACCTATTTATTTGTCTTTTCATAGAATCCATTAAATCCCATAGAATCCATTTAATTATCAGAATATTTGTGGTTAATAATTTTTTTTTACTATGATGCATTTCAATCATAAAAAAATATATTTTCAAAATAATGTTCATGCAACATAATCGTGACACAAATAGATATGGTTTTTATAAATGAATTACAACCATTTGATATTAATATCAAATTGTAATGGCCTGAAACTCTCCAGCCCATTAATTTGTCAAAAATAAGGTCATGAAGTGATCTGGAGGGTAAAATGGACTTTTCTCCCACTTTTCATAATTTTGTTACTACACACCATGTAGTGAGAGTACACGTTGTGTACCACCTCTCTAGTTATACCCCATTTTGAAGCCGTGTCCTTTCCAAGTGAAATAAATTAATACACTTAGTGTATCCTATACTACACGTCGTGTAGTTCCTCCCCGCGTACGTGTAACCCTAAAATAGTGTGTTGAGCAGTAAATGGTCATGTGCCATGTTGAAGGTGTGTCCTTTCCTCATGAAATAAATTATTACACGCTGTGTAGCCCATACTACACGTCGTGTAGTTCCTCCCCACGTATACATTACCCTCAAACCATGTACTGGCAATTCAATGACTGTGTTCCGCGTTGAAGGCCATGTTGAAAGCCGGGAGGAAACTATGTGAAATGGCCAAGCACATGATGTGTACTTTAGTTTTTCTTGGTTATAAAAGGAGTGGACCTCTCCACTCTTTCAAATCACTCCTCTCCTCCCCATTCCCTCTTGTAGAGCTCTCCTGAGAGAGACTCCAACTTTTTTCGTCCACAAATTCTTCGTCTGAGCTCCGATTTACAATCTGTCAATAGCCACGGGATAGCAACGACGAGGCGGAACTTATGAGCTTGGATCTATTTTCTTCCATTTGGCCTTTCCTTCCCAGCATCCACCCAATGAGGTTTTACCAGGATTTGACAGAAGCGACAGACGCCGATAGACGTCTTCTAAAGTTGATATGTGGGAGCGTTGTGATCAGAACCAATTGAGGTAGGGATCTTACCAATATCTCTTTAAATTGTGCATCATGCGGGGTGGGTTCACTGTTGTTTATCTGAAACAAATTTGAACTGATTCAATAAAGATAATAACTGGATCAAAGAATGGGGATGGGGATGTTATTTTGATTATATTTATTTATACTATTGTTATGTTGAGAATTTAAAAGGATTATGCCTACTAAAAATCACGGTCGTTGGGGGCCTTTTCTTGGGAAATTAAATGTTTCCCTATCTTTCTAGACTATTTATGGATGGAAACATTGTGCAATGTAGGGATTTGTTAATCATGAAAAGTTGTCTGATTAAATGAATAACCGGAACCCTTGTGTGATCACCCCGATTAAACAAAACTAAAATAATAAACATGTGGGTGCTGGTTAGGGTTTATTTTATGTAAAGGGGTTTTTTGATGGTTGTTGTGGATTGGGTGAGAAGCGGGGATGTGGTTGGCTTGGTCGTGGGATAGTGTGAATACTATGATGGTCATGGCCAGCCGGGCTATGATAAATGGAATCAATGGATGATGATGTACGAGATTCAATGTGGTTATGGTGGATGGCAGTGGGGCTGTAGGGATGGGTTTAAATGTGAACGAACTATGGGTTGTGAATAATAAATACAAGTGGAAGATTTAATGAATGGTGGGGAATGGAAATGGAATGTGAATAATAATCAATGGGTCTTGTTGGTTAATAAGAATGTTCTTGTTTGTAATTTCTTGTGTTTTCCTAACTTGATTTGTGGATGGTAGGGATACGTTTAACGAATGATTCATATTGATGGTTGTGGATAATTTCCCCATAGTTAAGGAACAAATAAACTAATTCTATTTAAACTGGAAAACATATATGTGGTTGGGGTTTTCTGTTGTATTCATGCTTCGACATAACAGTGCCAATGCACGTGCTCAGTTTCTCTATTTAGAAGCCATATGTTGGGACGTGTGTTTGATATATATATATATATATATATATATATATCTGTATCTTTTTATTTTGTCGCAACCCACTCATGTTGAGAACGTAGTGCCGAACACTCCCATTTCATGGGAGAGGGTGTTTTCCCCTTAGTTACTAGCGCGTTCATACTCCTTCTTCCAAAGGCTGTGATGGCTTGAGGCGACCGTACACTTAATAATCTTCTGGTAGGTTTTGATTGGGGTCGTTTTAACCCAAGACTCTTCAGGCATGTTTATTTTTTCCCCAGAATCTTCGGGATGGCTCCCAGGTGTGTGCATGCAGGATATGTGGTTGGGAGGCCCAGTTATGTGCGGGCGGGATACATGGTTGTGAGTCCTAAGTGTGTGCGGGTACTATATGTGGTTGTGAGGCCCAGGTGTGTACGGGCGGGATATGTGGTTCTGAGGCTAGGTGTGTACAGCGAGAATAGCGTGGTTGCGTCAGGACATTCACCGTTAGGAAGATCAGCTTACTAGTGTGATATTGTGTGGGGTACCCAATACTCTTGTTCTTATATTCTAAAACCTGTTGTTTGGTGTTTTGGTGAGCGTGGTTGATGAGGTTGGGTGGATAGAATTCTTTGATAGGTTTTGGTTTCTTCTGTTGTTGTCACGGGACATTAGGATGTCTCCCCACTTGTGCACGAGAGATTTAGGTTTCCCTACTTAGTATACTTGTATGATCACCTTGTGTTTACTTTCAGGTTTCCAGGAGGACTACCAGGGCTGTGCGGGACCCTACTAGTCGGTATAGTTGGAGTTGTTGCAGTTTTTTGATCTCTTGTTTCTTTCGGTATTGTGCTTTTGAGCTTTCTTGTACTTGTACATTGTTCCAGAACTATTTAAACATGCACGTGGGATTGTTTTGGGTTTATTTACTTGATCCTTTTTCTTTTGGTGTTTGACTCATCCTATTTCATGATCTTAAATAAATAAAATGTTTTATGACTCCCATATTTGTGAAAAACTCATACCCTTGGTGCTAGTCGCCACCTCGGGGCCTACTGGAGGTGGGACTCGGGGGTCATTATCTCCCTTTCACCATTTTCACCTTAGGAGGGGCATCTTTGGTGGGAGGGGGTCGTGAAAGAATGGTATCAGGGGTTGATGGTTGAAAGATAGGATGTATTCTAGTGTTAGGAAGAGTGAGGATTGCATGGGATGTTAGGGAGACATTATTGGCTGATTTTGGTGTGTGACATAGGCCTGGGATGTTTGGCTAGGACATGGGATTTTAGTGCCCCCATGATCTGATGCAAGTACTATGAGCCTACCGAATGACCAAGTGAGACTAAATTAATTGTAGGGTAGAGACCATAGGGATTGTACATGCATCATCATGATTGTTTTTTACTTGATTTTGGTGTTCTAAGAATAAAATTGAATAAAATGATAAAATGAAAGCTTGAGAAATTTCCTTAGTACTTGGGCTTAGGCGATCTATGTTTACCATACAACTATGGAACCTGGACGTCTTCCCCGGGTGGCTCAGACAGTCGAGGCCCAGTAGATTTAGATGGTCAATCAGTTGAGGATTGACCGAGAGGAGGAAGATAGCGAGTGGTAGAAGACTATCCGTTCATTCTAGTGTCAAACCATCAAGAAGTATGAGGGTAATACATCAGATATGGAGACGGAGGGATGACATGAGGATCTAGGGATTGATTTTATTTTGATCTGTGCTCAGAGGGAGTACTGGGTTCCCTTAGATGTTAGTTAGTTGAGAGATGCGGCACGTCAGTGGTGGACGCTCTACCTCAGAGAGATAATAAGGACAGAGGTTCTGTGTGATGACTATGAGAAGGAATTCCGAGAGGAATTCCTTTCTTCCATGATCAAGGTGGAGAAGCGGCAGGAGTTACTCTCCCTTTAGTAGGAGAGTATGTCAGTACGAGAGTAGGTGATCAAGTTCATGGATCTATAACGCTTTTCTCCAGATCTCTTTTCGGATAAGGAGACTTGGGTGAGACGTTTGGAGGAGGCGCTTAGTCCTTCGCTCCAGTATGTTGTCACCCCCTTCAATCTTATGATGTACATGGTGGTACAGATGAAGGCAGAGGTTGTAGAGAGGATGCACTTGTAGGGAGGTGTACCATGAGAGGGGATCCAGCCAGGTTTGTCAAAGGGGAAGGCAGTCAGCAGTAGGTCTCCTACGATAGGACCTTCCAGGTTCAGGCCAGTAGGGAGAAGGCCCCGGAAGTTCCAGTTTAGATCTTCGGGTCCTCGTCCCTTTTTCACGAGCCAAAGATTGAATTGTTTCTCTTTGTGGCGATTTCAGGCACATTCAGAGTCGGTGCCTGACCCGAGTTCAGTACGGTAGAGGTGGGCAGGTTCAACACCTTCCTCAACAGCACCAGTTACCGGTGAGGCCCTTCCAGTAGCAGCATGACCTTGCTCCTCCTAGGGCAGACATTGCAGGAGGAGGTCAACCTGATGGTGCTCCTTAGGGACCTAGACTAGGACATAGACGGGGAGGTGGTCGACATCAGAGAGGAAGAGGAGATGGGTGTGGACAGTTGCACACTGCAGAGTTTATTGCTCCGGCAAGACCAGAGGTGGTACGAGGTACAATTTTTTGTTCAGCACTCTCTTTTCTACTTTGTTCGATTGAGGAGCTTCACTCTCCTCTGTTGTACGTAGTATAGACCATGCTTTGGGTCTAGATGTAGAGAGACATTCCGACCCCTGGTGCTGAGTACACCAGTTGGAGGCCAGACCAACATATCATGTGTTTTTTGTGGATGTGGGATGACGTTGGGACTGCATCGATCTAGTAGGGATCTTTTTTTTCTACAGATGCAACCATACGATGTCATTCTAGTAATAGACTGGTTGTTTTCTGTAAGTGTTGTTATCACCTCCTTCTGAAGACGGGTCATTTTCTCTGACGTGGATTGGAATCATTTATCTTTTGTTGGAGAGAGGAGCTATCAGGTGGGAAGCAGGCATGTAAATCCTATCCATTAATTTTTAGTTGGGTTATCAGTGGTTTCAGCTGATACGTAGATGATGGATGTGCAAGAGGTTGTTGGGGGAGTTCCTTGATGTTTTTCTTGTGGAGGTTGTGACTCTACCCCTCCAATGTGACATTGAGTTCGGGATAGACTTACAGCCTATTGCCAGCCTGATTTTGATGGCCCATTATCGGATGGCACCTTTGGAGTTCCAGGAGTGCAGATTCAGATTGAAGATCTGATGGATAAGGGTTTTGTTCGACCCAGCGTGTCACCATGGGGTGCTATAGTTTTTTTTTCATAAATAAGGATGATGGTGGTCTTAGGTTATGCATTGACTACCAAAGGTTGAATTAGGTAACAATCAAGAATGGTTACCCCTTTCCAAGGATAGATGATCTCTTCGACCAACTGATGGGAGCACATTGGTTTTCTATGATTGATCTACGATCTGGATATCATCAGCTGAGGGTAACAGATAGTGACATCTCGAAGAAGACATCCAGGTTCAGGTATGGGCACTTCTAGTTTGTAGTGATATTGTTTGGAGTTACAAATGCACCAGCTATGTTCGTGGGACTTATGAACCATGTCTTATTAGTGTTTCTGGACCGATTCGTCATTGTGTTTATCGATCAAATCCTAATCTATGCAAGATCAGAGGAGGATCACGTTGAGCATCTCAGGACAATCATGGAAGTACATCGACACCACCAGTTTTATGGGAAATTGTCGAAGTGTAAGTTCTTGACACACGAAGTACACTTCCATAGGCACGTAGTGTCTCAGCATGGACTGTCATTGGACCCTTCGAATGTGGAGGTAGTTGTTTCTTGGGTGGCACCAAAGAGCATGGTAGAAGTTCATAGTTTCCTGGGGTTGGCAGGTTATTATCAGAGGTTCGTTTCGGACTTCTCTCGAGTTGCTACTCAATTGACGACTTTGACTAGGAAGAACCATGTCTTCCTATAGAGTGATAAGTGCTTAATGAATTCGACTACCTGAAGGAGAAGTTAGATAGTTCTCCCGTAATCAAGTTGATAGTGGAAGGGTTGTTGTACAAAGTGTTTTATGATTTTTATGGCCTTGGTTTGTGGTGCGTACTGATGCAGAAGATGGGTGTGATCTGTAATGGTTCTAGGAAGTTGCGACCTCACGAGCGTAACTATGTCACCCATTACCTAGAGCTTGTAGAGGTAGTGTTTGAACTGAATTTTTGGTGACATTACCTCTTTGGAGAACACTTTGTGGTCTTCTCAGATCACAAGAGCTTACATTATATCTTCTCCTAGTGTGACCTGAACTTATGGCAGCAAAGAATGGTCGGGTTTCTCAACACTATGACTTCGAAATCACTTACACTGATGGTAAGGGAAATGTTGTAGCTGATTCCCTGAGCAGGATGTCGCATAAATATGTGGTTCAGGAATCCATTGATGCTTGGAGAGTGATGGGAAAGTTGGTTTCCTTGAACTTGGATGCAAAGGTAGAGGGTGTTTGAGGCTATTTGTTCTAGATGATGGTGCAGTCCTCATTATTGCATCTGGTGGAAGAGTCTCAGTGGGGAGACATCGAGGTAGAAGTAATGCAGGATCGTATCGATCAGGGAAACACTCCAGAAGGATGGTCAGAGGACAGCCGACATCAGATGATTTTTCATGGAAGGATATTTGTTCCAGATGTGATGCGTGAGGGATTTCTCTATGAGTTCCATAGCTTAGCCATGGTGGTCCATCTAGGGGTTTCGAAAATGTATCAAGGCATGAGGGAACAATTTTGGTAGCCGGGGGTGAAACGGGCAGTGGTGGATTTTGTCGCTAAGTTCCTAGCGTGTCAAAAATTAAAGGCTGAACACCATATGACCAGTGGATTGTTGCATTCTTTAGATGTCCCCGAGTGGAAGTGGAATGACATCTCAATGGACTTCGTCACATGACTACAAAGTGCTCAGGGTGGTTTTGATGTTATCTGGGTAGTGGTGGATCGACTGACGACATCAGCTCAATTCTTAGCAATAAAAGTGTCGGGCCTAGTGAGTACCTTAGCACAGAGGTACGTAGACGAGGTGGTCTGGTTTCATGCAGTTCCGATGACTATCATCTCATATCGGGATACTCGGTTTACCTAACGAGTTTGGAGGGGGTTACAACATGCTTTTGTCACCCAGCTATGCCTTTGAACTTCTTTCCACCCCCAAACTGATGGGCAGACAGAGTGGACAATCCAGACATTAGAGGACATGCTGCGAGCATGCATTCTGGATTTCAGAGGGTTATGGGTGTGACAATTACCTTTAGTAGAGTTTTCCTACAACAATAGCTTCCTATCAACTATTGGAATGGCACCATTTGAGGCTTTGTATGGAAGACCATGTCATTCATCCATTTTTCGGGAAGAGGTTGGTGAGACAGGTGCTCTTGGGCCGGAGGTAGTACATAGCACCACATAGAAAGTCCTTCTTCTGAGTGAAAGGATTAAAGCGGCACAGGACCGACATAAGACTTATGCAGATCGTCAGAGGAGGCCCGAGGAGTTTTAGATGGGAGATCATGTGTTCTTGAAGGCTTCCCCTTGATGGAGGCAAGAGAGGTTTGGGAAAGGGAGTAAGCTCTTCCCTAGGTTCATCAAACCTTTCAAGGTGCTGAGGCGAGTCGGTGATTTTTCAAATCAGCTTGCCCTACCACCTCACTTGGAGATGGTTCATGACGTCTTCCACATCTCTCAGCTTTATTGGTACTTACACGATGACTCTCATGTTAATGACTGGAGAGAGTTAGATTTGGGAGACGACGCGACCATCAACAAACAACCAGTCAGAATCGAGGATTGTAAAGAGAAGTTGCTATGTGGATGAACTATCTTCCTGGTTCGTGTGTTGTAGAGTCAAGGAATCCTCGAGGAGAGCAGTTGGGAGCGGGAGGCCCAAATGCACACTCAGTACCTATAGTTGTTTTGACTTGTGTTTTTCTTTGTTCTTCTGAGATTTGCTTTGATGTGATACAATGTACCTTTGATATATGGAATGATTGGCTTGTCGTTTGTGAGACATTTTGTTTCCTTGAACTCAGAAAGTGTGCAGCATTTATGGATGTGTGGGGGAAGAGGAAAAAACGGATCCTTAATTGAGACGCATTAATGTGGATGTGATTAAACCCATGAGGGTGAATAGGTGCCGCCTAAAGTGGATACTATCTCAACATGAGAGACAGAATTTCCTCAAACTATGTGTTCGGGCAGTGTGTTGGTTTTACGGTGTTGGGGGTGGTGCAAGAAAAAAATTCCTAATGTATGGAAGTGGGAAGACCTAGTTCTTAATAGAGATGCATTAATGAAGATGCGATTAAATCCGTGCAGGCGAGTCAGTTCCCCCTAAAGCAGATAATATCATGACATAGGTGAAGCAATTCCAAACACATATGATTAGGATTGTTGGTTGGATTCCTGTTATAACAGGACCCCTAAGAGGTATCTTGATGGGATTATCTGGGTTGGGTTTTGAATTCTCAGGGATGAGAATGTTTTAAGAGGTATCTAATGTAATGGCCCAGACCTCTCCGGCCCATTCCTTTTTCAAAAAAAAATTCCTAAAGTGTTCTGGAGGGTAAAATGAACTTTTTCCACACTTTTCAAGAATTTTGTAACTAGACTCAGTGTAGTGTGACTACAAGCCGTGTACCACCTCTCCAGGTATACCCCTTGTAGAATCCGTTTCATTGTCATGTGAAATAAATGAGTACACACTGTGTTTCCCATACTACACGCTGTGTAGTTCCTCCCTGCGTACGTGTAATCCTCAAACCATTTGTTGACCAGTCAACGACCGTGTGCCATGTTGAAGGTGTGTATTTTCCACGTGAATAAATGAGTACACTCCGTGTAGCCCATACTACATGCCTTGTAGCCCATACTACACACCGTGTAGTTCCTCCCCGCATACGCGTTACCCTCAAACCATGTGTTGTCCAGTCAAATATCGTTTTCCTCATTGAAGGCGGTGTTGGAAACCACGCGGAGACCGTGTGAAATGGCCGAGTACATTCCATCTACTATAAAGTACACACCATGTATATAAAGTACACACCGTTTAGTTTAGTTTTTCTCGCTTATAAATGGAGGGGGTATCTCCTCCTTTTCAAATCACTCCCATCCCCCCATTCCCTCAAGCAGAGCTCTCCCGAGAGAGACTCCATACTCTTTTCCTCCATAACTTCATTGTCTAAGCACCAATTGACGATCCATCAGAGACAACAACATTGTAACAATGACGTGGAACTTCTGAGGTTAGATCATTTGTCTTCCCTTCAGCCTTTCCTTCCAAGCTTCCACACAAGGAGGTTTTTCCGAGATTTGATAGAAGCGACGGATGCCGACGAACGTCTTCTAAAGTTGATCTAGGGGAACATTGTGATTAGAACCTGTTGAGATAGGGATATTACCTTCATCTCACTAAATTGTGCATCATGCGGGGTGGGTTCCCTCTTGTTTACGTGAAACAAATTTTGAACAAGTTTAATAAAGATAATAACTGGCTTAAAGAACGGGGATGGGGAAGTTATTATGTTTATCTTTTTTTATCCTATTTTTATGTTGAGAATTGAATAGTCTTATTCCTTCTGAAAATTACGGTCGTTGGGGGCCTTTTCTAGCATAATTAAATGTTTCCCTATCTTTCTAGACCATTTATGGATGGAAACATTGTGGAATATGGGAATTGGTTAATCACGTAACGTTTGCTGATTAAATGAATAACCGGAACCCTTGTGTGATCACCCCAGTTGAACAAAACTGAAATAATAAACATGTGGGTGCTGGTAAGGGTTTATATCATGTTTGGGGTTTTTTTGTGGGTTGTTGTGGATCGGGAAAGCAACGGGGCTACGGTTGGCTTGGTCATGGGTTAGTGTAAATGCTATGTTGGTGATGGGCAGCGGGGCTATGATAAATGGTATCAAGGGATGATGATGTACGAGTTTCGGTATGGTTTTGGTGGTTGAATGCGGGGCTACAGGGATGGGTTTGAATGTGAATGAACTATGGGTTATAAAGAATAAATAAAAGTGGAAGATTTAATGAATGATGGGGAATGGTAATGGAATGAGAATAATAATCAATGGGCTGGTTGGTTAATAAGAAGGGACTTGTTTGTGATTGATTATGTTTTACTAACATGATTTGTGGATGGAAGGGATATGTCTTACGAATGATTGATGTTGTTTGTTTTGGATAATTTCCTAGTAGTTAAGAAATAAATAAACTAATTATGTTGAAACGTGAAAACCTAATTGGGGTTCGGGTTGTTTGTTGTATGCATGCATCGACATAGCAGTGATGAGGCACGTGCTCAGTTTCTCTCTTTAGAAGCCATAGGATGGGCTGTGTGTTTTTTATACACACACACATATATATATATATATCTTTTTGATTTGTCAAACCCCACCCATGTTGAGCACCTAGTGCCGAACACTCCCATTTCATTGGAGATCGTGTTTTCCCCTTAGTTACTAGCTCCTTCTTGCTCCTTCTTCCATAGGCTGTGATGGCTTGTGGCAACCTTACACTTAAAACTCTTCCGGTAGGTTTTGATTGGGGTGGTTTTAGCCAAAGACTCTTCGGGAAAGTTTAATTTTTCCCATGAATCTTCGAGATGAGGCCTAGGTGTGTGCGGGTGGGATATGTGTTTGAGAGGCTCAGGTGTGTGAGTGCGGGATACATGGTTGTGAGGCCCTGGTGTGTGCGGGCAGGATATGTGGTTTTGAGGCCCAGGTGTGTGCGGACAGGATATGTGGTTCTGAGGCCCAAGTGTGTACGGGCGAGAAGAGTGTGGTAGCGTTAGGACGTTCACCGTTAGGAATAACAACTAACTAGTGGGAAATGGTGTGGGGTACCCAATACACTTTTTCTTATATACTAATACCTGTTGTATTTTTTTAGTGAGCGTGGTTGGTGAGGTTGGGTGGGTAGAATTCCATGATAGGTATTGGATTCTTATGTTGTTCTCACGGGACATTAGGATGTCTCCTGACTTTTGCACGAGAGCTTTAGGTTTCCCTACTGAGTATACTTGTATGATCACCCTATGTTTACATTCAGGTTTCCAGGAGGACTACCAGGGTCGTGCGGGACCCTACTAGTCAAGACAGTTAGAGTTGTTGCAGTTTGTTGTACTCTTGATTCTTTTGGTATTGTTCGTTTGAGCTTTCTTGTACTAGTACTTTATTCCATAATTGTTTAAACATGCATGTGGGATTGGATGGGTTTATTTACTTGGTCCTTTTTCTTTTGGTGTTTGACTCATCCTATTTCATGATATTAAAAAAATATAAAGGGTAATGCCTCCCATATTTGTCAAAAACTCAAACCCTTGGTGATAATCGCCACCCCGGGGCCTACTCGAGGCGGGACTTAGGGGTCATTATCTCCCTTTCACCATTGCCAGCTCAGGAGGGGAATCTTTGGTTGGAGGGGTTCATGACACAAATAAAACCAAATAAATAATAAAATGGTTGTAACATCATTATTCACAACCCCCTACCCCATTTAACCAGATTTCATCCAATTCATTAAGATTATTAATATGTATGAAACCAATTTCACAGTAGTGTAAAATAATAAGCCCACCCCACATGATAGAAATAAATTAAAATGATTGAATACCTTACAAGTAATAAAGATGACCAACACAGACATATTAGACCAATAACAATGTTGAATGTACAATATAAAGAGCTCCAGGGGTACAAAAACCAACTAATGTTTCATGGTTAACTTACTACAAGGATTAACGATTAGGGATGTATGATATTAATAGAATGCCATCATGAGTGGTAGATAGAAGGATATTTTCTTTCAAATGTTTATACAATGAATAATCATGATTAGATACATTTTATTCTACTAATGGCAGATCTAGTGATGACCACTTGTTTGAACGTTTAATAGTCTATAAACTCTTAGAGAATTAATTATAGAATTTAGGTCCATTTAAACAGTCTCAATGAATTTTAAATTTGAAATTAAACCAATTTAAGTCAATGATCTATGAAAAAAGTGAAAAACTAGATGAACTAGAAACACTACTCATGATACACCGCCAACATGACAATGACATATATGGAACTAATGAAATATGCTCCACTAGTGAGTAAATGCTAGTGAGTGACCTCTAGCTTTAGACACCACCATAGAGGCACCAGCAAGGTGAGACACATTCAGTTAGCAATGGATAAGGTGATACACTATCTGGTCAAGACACTGACGTCATGAGATACCATTGGGATACAGAACCATTAGTATATGGAAACATAGGGATGAATCACCGTTAGGATGAGGCGCATTTGTGTTGATATTTTTTTAGATTACATAGAAGTATGTGAATTTGAAAACTGTTGAAATGACACACTATTGGAACATCTCACCTATCCAAAAACACCTCAAATATTATAGGAATCCACAAACACTATATTTACCACATTATAATTTAATAGAAGGTATGATCCATTAAAATTTGGATGGTTTGGTTAAAACAAGTGTTGTATACTTTTTTTTCATAGTTGAACATAGTCTTAATACAAAGAATCATTGTATATCCACATGTTTGTTACTAGAATGGGATGTAATATCTACGAAAATAAATTGAATTTTACTTTATCAGAGCGTATGTAGAATTTTACAACATAAATATTATGGCGTTTCACAATATTTTTTGTAACAGTTGAATAAAAAAAGAAATGATACATGGGAAATAATATAAATGATTAAATAGAAAACATTATATGATTAACATGATAAATATTCATCCTTGGAAATATAATCACCATATAAAATATAATATGTTTTCTATTTAAAAATTGCTGCAATGAATAAAAATTTAGTATGAATCCCCCAACTAATGGATTGTGTACCATTTAAATCAAGAAATTGTGAAAAATAATGATTATATTAAATATCTTAATAGTATTAATAAAATTATTTCATTGTACTAAATCTCTAATAGGTATTATATAGAATACAAAATGAAAATTTGGTGCATAATTATAGACATATCTAAAAGGAAGGAATTTAATATGGAAATCTATTACCACTAGTATAAACATCCATAGACATACATTAATATCATGCATTAAAAATGATGAAATTTTATTAAAATAATTTAAAATAAAAATCATAACAATTTTTAATTGTTTTTTTATAAATATTCAATTTCTACAATAATTCTACATAGTTTCCTCATTCTGTATTTTAGTCTATATCATTGAAAAAGAAAATCGATACTAATCTTATTTTGTTGATTCTTAATAATAGAAAAGGGTTTTTCTAATTAATTAAAAATATATTTATATAAAATGTCCATACATTATTTAAAAATAATTATTTTCACATATTTGTTATATTATTTAATAAATTATGACTACATAGTCATTTAGGATATAAATTTATCGTAATTTTCAAGTAGATAGTTAAACAGACTCAAACATGATCGTACCAGGATTTACAGAATTATTATGAAGTGGTTTTATTTTAATATAATTACTCATAAATAATAATTATGTAGATTAATATTTATTTTTGTGATATATTCTAATTTAATATTTATTTCATTACAAATTATTGTATTAGAAAATGTTACTTAATTTGAATAAAATATTTGTTTCTTAAGCATGCATGATTTATATGATTGAATTAATGGTGATTCTTTATTGATTATGACACAATTATGATATATATATTTTTTAATAGCATAATCATATGATATCTAAAAAATAATATTTACTCAATAAAACATTATAAGAAACTTAAATTATGAGATTTTAAAAAAAATGAATTCCACTACTCATAGTGGGGTTACACTTCACATAAGAATGACCAAAAATTATATTTTTATCAACTTTTCGCATTAATAAATAAAAAATTATAATAAAAATAATGTCATTTCATCATCTCGGGCCCCATCCAGGACATCTTCTACCAATATATATCCCATTAAAGAAAGAAATATTAGGCATCCAGGGGAGGAAAGACCTCTTTATAAACACCTACATACATGTAATATTCCTAGGTATCAATAGCAGCTAGGATATGGTGTGAGATAAATCTTATAGGCAACCACCAAGGGTGTCTACAATATCTATTACATGTAATATAAAATATAAAAGTTTATAATAAAACATATATAAAATTATATTAGTTCAATGATTTCAATACCAACGTAATTACTTTAACCTCAGTTGGTGTTTGAAAATATATTCATTTCTTGAATTATTTATTTTCATGATTAAATTTTGTCATGTGAGGTATAATGAGAAATAACATCCGGATATGGTAATAATTATAATGGTTCCAAGATATAACTAGGAATCCATAATGATGATATTATATAAAGGGATCCTTATTAATAACCAGCACATCTCTGATATCATGGGTCAAGCCAATATATTAATAATTTATATCCTAGTTAAATGGGTAGGAATATAATTCGAGGGGGGATCAATTAGGTCATTCCCTCATAATTATTCTAACTAGGTCTAAGAAATAATCCATGGTAAAACACGAGAAACAATTATAATTCACAAAGATGTATTGAAGGTTCCCCATGTCTACAGACATCAGGGTGGATCTGGAGAGTGTATCATGGGAATCATGTAATGATAATGTAGGGATCATATAGTTTCATATCAAGAATCTACTAGTAGGAAATGATTGAGTTCCAAGGCCAATATCATCATTGGAAATTGGTATCTGTGAATCAGAATTGTTTCCACAAGTGCTGAAGTAATTCCATGAGTTATACAAGGTGAGATCGAGTTTGACCACTCCTATAGCAATGTCATGGCCTGAATAAAATATTAACCTTATACATGATTCTTCATTTAATTAAGGCCATATAATACTTATTCAAAATAATAATCTATATGGTTCATGTTATTTCATTTTAATGTTGTGACATGGTTAATAGGTAATGCATCCATTATGTTAATCTAACCCATAATCAATTTACATGGTTCACAATGCATCCTTCTATTAAAACCGGTAGGTTTTTTATTGGTCTTGCAACAAATTAATGTATTAACATTTAATTTGTACAACTACTATACATTATATACTATCTAAACAATCATTTATATTTTTTATCATGACAAAAGAGTTACGTTAGAAGGATCAAGTTATATGAATACATGTGATTGAAATTAATAATTCATTGATTTAATTAATAGTTTCATTTTACACATTCATTCCATGGAAGTCCCCAATTGGAGTGTAGATAGAAATAACAAATCACCAAATGAATATATAATGAAAAAAAATAATTGGGTGGTCATATTTAAAGTCATAACCTCCATGTAAAGATCGTAGATTTAACAATGGTCATTGAACATGGTTCAAGCAACTATAAGAAATGCATTCAAATTTAATTAGACATAACCAATGATAGACGTGGGTTCATAATATAAATTAATAAAACTAGAAAACATAATTGATGTGTTATTTACCACTCATATTTGTCCTATAAATCATTGGTAATCAAATATTAGCCTTTAGATTGTCTTGAGTGTGATGAAAGTTAAAAAACATATTAATTCACTAATAATTGGGTATATTATCTTACATAACTATAAATAAAATCGAGTGGTAGATATATTATGAACAACTAAAAAGAAATAACAATCATACAAATGGATAACCAATGATATAAATGGCTCTATGATTAGACTCCATATTGATGAATGAGAACAAATACAAGAAAATTGCTTCAATAGAGCTCAATTATAGAGAGAAAAGACTCTACTATCCACTAGAAAAAATTATATGAATGCGGTGTGTTTAAATATTTCATTAAGTGGTAAAATGGTCCTTAAGACCAAAAAATTTGGACTTAATGTTCATCTAAAACAATGGACAAAAATTGTTCCAAACATGTACCATCTACTGTAATGTGGGATACCTCACATGGGTAGGATGCATGGTAAGTGAAACTCTACCAAACTATGAAAAACTACCTTACTAAAATGTATGAATGTTTTGGGCTTGTGTGGGATCATTCACATGGTTAGGTAAAACAGTGTGCCTTCATTCACCCAAATTTCCATCCATGCACTATTAAGAGTGATCATGTGGGATGGTTTTAATGGTTTCCACTAACCATGCGGCCTTCAGGTTTTCTACACCTGCTGTGGATCCAGGCTCTTAAAAATCCCAATACACCACCGAAACCTTCATAAAATCATTATCCATCTATATTATGTAATAAATTATGATGTAGCCTAATTTTAAAAGGATCCATACCTGGGTGAAGAAAAAATATTCTTCTAGTATTACTCCTTAAGTGAACTCATCACTGATTTCACCATTCAATAGAGGAAAAATAATATTTGAGAACAACTATGACCAATGGTCATTAACGTCGTCCTCCATCTATTTACAATTGTGATATGCGAGTCTAGTATCATGAATCATACACGATGATAGACGAATCTAAGATTAATCAAAGAAAACACCAACGTCCCTTAGAGCTATTCAAATATATTACCTATTCAAGGATGTGAAAAGATGTTCTAGACCATAAAATGTATCATCCAATTGTAATTTAACCATATATGAAGGTTCCCTATCAACCATATGGGATAGAATAATGGGTTAACCCCAAGAGGAATTATAAGGCTACATAGAACCTATAGCCAATAGATCCATCAACTATAACATAATATTATGGAACTCAGTTGGTCACATATAATATATAGAATTGGGGAAAAAATCTTCTCATTGAACATTATCAATCGTATCCTCTACCACTCTCTCAAGATTAAATGTTGAAAATTTATTGAGGAATACATTCCTGATTTTTTTTACCTGAGGTAATTCATCATGATGTATGAATTGATCATCTATAAAGAGAGTATAAATGTGGGATCACTCTCATCATATACCTTAGTGCCCTACACTAGCACTTTTATCTTAGAAATCCATCTCACCCTTGTGTATATTACTACATCCCTATAGGAATGTAATTGATACCTTATGATGATAGATGTCTGAGAAGGCATGAAATTGTACACACCAATCCATTCCATGAATGATATCAATGTTAATTATCTTGTGTATGATGATGTCCCACAATAAATGGATATTTCTTTCTTCAATGGGACAATTCCTACATTGGCGTATGCCCTCTAACTGTACTATCAATGGTGCATACAAGTTCATCTAACCATAGTAATGTTTCATTTACAACACAGTACATTTCATGATATATAATGATATAAAAGAGTGTGATGAACTTGTATAAAATAATGAAAATTCTATAGTGGGTGCTATTAGAATAGTCTCTTATTTTGTAGATGTTTTATTCTCTGATACATTGGTATCAGCTATAAATCATGTAACGAGCATGATCCATGGACATAGTTCATAGCTAGACTGCATTGAATTTTTCCACCCTGTTGGCTCTGATGATTTAGAGTCTTGATACCACGACCATAACCTCCTCCATGGCCTATCATGCCAGTGCAACTCTCACTCTAATCCTAAGGCGTAATTAATGATCCTTCCCATAAACATGGATCTAGTGAGGATACAATTACACTATATTTAGATGGAATGGAATAACATAATCTATTAATAATTTTTGATATGGCCATAAGAAAATAATTTAATCTAGTCGTTGTCACTCTGAGGATTCAAATTCAACTTAATTTTATATTGATGGCATACACTGGGAGTTCCAATGTGGTTTCTCAGAATTCCATGGATCTATATTAAAACCTTACGAGAAAATCTCCATATTCCATAAATACTACAAGTCTACCTAAAAGCTAGTCCATAATCTCAAATATTATAACCTTCAATCATGTATTTCTTAATTATAAGAGCATGATTGATAATCTTAGAGAATGCTGGTATGGGAAAACATTCACCTTAGAACAGATCGAATATTGTCATGAACTGAATCTGGTCAACGCCAAAAATGGCACCAAACCTAGACTGTGACAAGTCCTGGAGGGCGTTCTCTATCCCCACAAGCTGGAAGATGTGCTTGGGTATCATTCATCTTGGTTTGGGAACGATTTAACCTAATAGGTATACATAAAACAACAAAAATATTTGATTAACTGAATATGAAAAATTCATACCAACACGGTTTATACAAAAAAAACAAAACTGAATACATAAGTTCAAATGAAATACAAAAGGTCCAAAGACACAATGAAATAGTAACAAAACATCCCCATGGACTCCACATGACAAAGGGTCATCACCCTCAGGCAGTCTCCACAACTCCGCCCTAAGGTTGGGGACTAACACCCTGAAGTGTCATCACCCTTAGCCATTCCATTACCTAAGTCAAACATAACCAATTATACATACACCCACGGGGTGTTATTACGGTGTGAGCCTAATACCAATATGATACCACCCAATGATTCTAAAGAGCATGAAATACAATGTGAAAAAGCAATCAATTTTAATACATAATGAAAAACAGTGATTAAATCCAAGAAATATAACTTTCAATTGAAATCATTTTTCAAGATAAAGTTTTCATAATGTTCACACATTTAAATAGACATGTTATATACTATAATGTAATTCAGAAAACACCCCAATGCATTGGAAAATACCACAAACACAATGACAAACAAAATCAAGAACACCACTAGGCACTAGATAGTCTCGGGCCCCATGTACCTCATACCTCGGTGTAATGTAACCATAGTAAATTTCATTCTCATGCATGAGACACTCGTAGAGAACATAAAAATAACATATATTTCCCCAATAATAATCCACATATTATAGTTAGAGTTTTTGTTATCCAAATTCTAGGTAAAATAGGGACAAAACACATCCGGTCCACTATCCATATTAGTACACATCCGCCCCACCTAAGTACCAGGGCTTCCCCCTTTGTTGTCAAACAATTTCAAAATGATACATATATAAATTTTCTTATAAAAGACCACTAATGGTAACATACAATAAGTATATTAGCTTCACACATTTTATACCATATAAAAAATACAGCAAAACACTTTGAGTTTCAATTAAACAACTTCTCCAAATCATTCTTTGTTTTGCACCAAAAAATCATTGAAACTCCCACTTGACCACCATATTCATACACATATTTCACAAAAAAGTATCCAACAAACCATAAAAATTTATTAAAACTCATTACATTATTTATAAAACAATATTAATAAGCATTGCATAGAATACCCATGTAAAACACCTAATTTAACAACAAATTGGTACTCAAAAACCATTTTCTTAAAAAACATCACAGAAAAAAATTTATCTGAAACAAACAAAGAATAATATCATTTAAAAAAATATTTTCATCCCTAATACATTTCAATACGATTACTAAATAATTAAATGGCATCCCTTAATCGACCAATAAATTATTTATATAAAAAAACACAAATTTGAGATGAAATTTTCCCTTAAAATTCATATGCATTAAAAACACCACTAAAACCAATTTTTGAATCACCAAATCAATGGTTTAAACATGAAAATATAATAAACATGGTAGATATGTCACAAGGATTTCAAATAACGTGGAATCACCTAAAAATGAAATTAATACCCTTGAATCGACGTGCGAAAATCAGGTCACACCACCACCACACCAAGAGGGACATAAAACAAACATAAAACCACAAAATTGGTCCCAGGAAATCCAAGGTTAACCCCAAGGTTAGAAACCCTATCTCTTGATTATTTGGTACATCAAGTAAAATGGAAGAAACTGTTGGGCGGAGAGTGATGGCAAGAGGGAGGGGGTGTGAATTGCCTTTTAAAAATAATTAACAAATTAAAATCAAAGTTAAAAAGTGCAGCGGAAATAAAAGAGGCAAGACACAAAACTTGATAACGGAGTTCGGCTTAAACCAAAGGCTACGTCTCCGCTCCCAACTCAACCGTTGAGAGATTTACTACCGCTTGCTTTTTAATGGTTTTAGTAAGAAACCCACTAGACTTTAAGGTAGTCTAGAACCTATTACAGCTTGCTTTTAATGGTTGAGAAAGAACCCACTAGCCTTCTTACAGGTGAAGGCTAGCTCACCTATGACTCAAGCATTTTAAAGGGAAGGCTTGACTAACCTCTTCACACCTTGAAGGTGGTGTGAAAACCCAAACAAAGAGAGGATGAGAGAAAGAGGGGTTTGTAGGCACAAACCCAAATTGATGCTCAAAATAAATAAAATAATGAAAAACCGTAATGTGGAGAAGTCTTGGGCGCCAATGGATTGATTGGAGTTGATGAAGAGCGCTCCCAAGCTTCTATGGTGGTTCTCCTTGGATGTGGAAGTGAGTTGGAGCAAATGGGGATCCTTGATGGAATGCGCCGGAGGTTCGCCAAATGATTGAACAATGTTCCCGTGGGCTACCGTACGTTTCCGGGGCTTCCTAGTCCTTTATTTATAGAGGGGGAACCCTCAAATGGCCTTTGGGGGTCTTCGGAGCCGTTGGAGAGGCCTTCGGA
Source organism: Viscum album (assembly GCA_963277665.1). Lineage (NCBI taxonomy): Eukaryota > Viridiplantae > Streptophyta > Magnoliopsida > Santalales > Viscaceae > Viscum > Viscum album. The sequence goes on along the minus strand of OY728157.1, from coordinate 332,297,421 downwards.
GCCGTTGGGGGTCAAGTGGACAAGTCTGGTCAAAGTCCAACGGCTAGTTTGACTGGCTCCACCGGCTGACCGGTGCTTGGCCACCGGTTGGCCGGTGCTTTGGAAAAGGGAGGGGCCTTCTGCCCAGGCTCCACCGGCTGGCCGGTGAGGAGGCCACCGGTTGGCCGGTGCTGAGACAGTAGCTGTCCGGCCTGTCTGGGTTCCACCGGCTGGCCGGTGGTGGGACACCGGTTAGCCGGTGGTCTGGACAGAAGAGATGCCTTCTGTCAAGACTCCATCGGTTGGCCGGTGGTCATCCACCAGTTGGACGGTGGACTGAAAATCAGTCCACTTCTGCTTTCAGCCTTCAGCTTTCTTGGCCCAATTCCTTGTCATCCTTTTGCCTATCAACAAAAACACTTAAAACAAGATTAGATAAAAAAGAGAGTGATTGTGATCATGAAAATTAAACCACGAGGGGTACGAGAGGTACAACAATCTCCCCCTATTTTGATGATCACAATCATTAAAAACAAGCAATGTAAAAGATTGAAATGAAAGGCATGTTTTTAAAGGATAAATTGAAAAGTAAAGCAAAGCATGAGAGAAATATTTCTCCCCCAATCAACCAAGAATTTCTCCCCCTTTGTGATTATCAAAATAGCACGGGGCATAAAACTTGATTGAGGGAACGGATTGAAAAAAAAGATAGAGTTTTTAAACCAATTGAAATTTTTGAAATTTGAATTGAAAGTTTTGAATTGAAATTTTTGAATTGAAATTTTTGAATATAAAGAAAAAAAGGCTTAAACGATCCTAACTCCCCCTAAATAAAAACAACAAATCACTGGGGAGAGGATTTTAGAACCGAGACAAATTTTGGTCCGGTGAGACTCGCTAAAAGGGATTTTTCAATCCATACTTTTCTAGTGGCGGGTCTTCTCCTACGAAATTCATCATTAAAGAAAATGGTTTTGGTCCGTCCATACCGGGCATTTTTGCAATCGCACTCATAAATTAAGTGCCCGGGTTTTTTACAATAGTTGCAAAATTTATATTGGGAGCTCCCCCTTACAAAAATAGTAGGAGCATGGGAAGAGGAAGCTTGCTTGGAATAGCCAAGCCCTTGGGTGGTTCTAGATATGCATTGGGAACCAAGGAGCTTCGAATGGTTATGTTTACCTTCGGTGAACTTAGCAAGGGATTCCCTTAAATCCTTGATTGTTGATTCCATAGAATCAACATCGGGAAGGTTTTGGACCTTCAGGGACAACTCCTCCTTTTCTTTGAGAAGTTGTTCCTTTTCGGAAGAAAGTTTTTTGAAATTATTTTTTAAAGAAATAAATTTGGAAGAAAGTTCGTGAAAACCTTCCTCCAATTGATCTCTATCATGTTGGAGATCCTCATAAGATAAATGATTGAAAGAATTTGAAGAACTAGAGGATGAGGAGTCGGAAGAGGATACCTCATGAAATGCCATTAGGCATTTTTTACCGTTGTCACTTGAGGAGGAGGAGGAGGAGGATGTGGAGCTATCACTCCATGTGGCCTTGAATGCCTTTTTCTTTTCCTTTTGTTTGGCCTTTTTCTTGTTTAGTGGGCTATCGGGCTTATAATGGCCTTTCTTGCCACACCCGTAACATGTTACCTCGGGCTCGGATTTATCGTTGGGTTGAGCCTTGCGGGGTTTCTTCTTTTTGTGCTTCTTCATGAATTTGTGCATCTTGCGGGCAAGGTTCTCCATTTCTGAATCGCCGCTTGAAGAGGAAGACGATGAGGAGGAGGAGCTTTCTTCTTTTTGAACTTTGAAGGGGATGTTCTTTGGAACTTTGATCGGTTTGCCTTCCTTTTCATCTTGCCTCCTCATGGTGATCTCGTAGGTCATGAGGGATCCGATGATCTCTTCGACCGACATGTTCTTGATGTCTTTTGCTTCTTGGATTGTCGTGACTTTCCGTGCCCATGAGCTTGGTAGGATCCAAAGGATCTTCTTGACCATCGTTTCTGCAGAAACATCATCTCCAAGAGATTTTCTCCCATTGCAAACAATAGTAAAACGTGTAAACATTTCAGTTATATTTTCAGATGGATGAATGGTAAAAGACTCAAAATCTTGACGGTACATATCCAATCGAGTATCCTTGACTTTGTTGGTCCCCTCATGGGTAACCTCCAATAGTTTCCAGATTTCATGAGATGAAGTGCATGTGGAAACTCGATTGAATTCATTACGATCAAGGCCGCAATGAAGAGCGTTCATGGCTTTGCCATCAATCTCGAAATTTTTAATATCGGCTTGGGTCCATTTGGATTCATCGGGAGAAGAAAGAGAATAACCATGCATGACAATTTTATAAATAGGATAACCTATACTTCTAAGAAAAGTAGTCATGCGGGTTTTCCAATAGGTATAGTCGGTTCCATCAAAAAATGGAGCACGACCCAAAGAATAACCTTTGGGGGCGAAAGAAGATGAAGCCATCAAAAAAGGATCTTGAATTTGAAACCGGATAAGGTATTACTCAAATTTTCCCTCTGATACCAATTGTTGGGCGGAGAGTGATGGAAAGAGGGGGGGGGGGGGGGGTGAATTGTCTTTTAAAAATAATTAACAAATTAAAATCAAAGTAAAAAGTGCAGTGGAAATAAAAGAGGCAAGACACAAAACTTGATAACGGAGTTCGGCTTAAACCAAAGCCTACGTCTCCGCTCCCAACTCAACCATTGAGAGATTTACTACCGCTTGCTATTTAATGGTTTTAGCATGAAACCCACTAGACTTTAAGGTAGTCTAGAACCTATTACATCTTGCTTTTAATGGTTGAGCAAGAACCCACTAGCCTTCTTACAGGTGAAGGCTAGCTCACCTATGACTCAAGCCTTTTAAAGGGAAGGCTTGAATAACCTCTTCACACCTTGAAGGTGGTGTGAAAACCCAAACAAAGAGAGGATGAGAGAAAGAGGGGTTTGTAGGCACAAACCCAAATTGATGCTCAAAACAAATAAAATAATGAAAAACCGTAATGTGGAGAAGTCATGGGCACCAATGGATTGATTGGAGTTGATGAAGAGCGCTCCCAAGCTTATATGGTGGTGCTCCTTGGATGTGGAAGTGAGTTGGAGCAAATGGGGATCCTTGAAGGAATGCGCCGGAGGTTCTCCAAATGATCGAACAATGTTACCGTGGGCTACCATACGTTTCTGGGGCTTCCTAGTCCTTTATTTATAGAGGGGGAACCCTCAAATGGCCTTTGGGGGTCTTCGGAGCCGTTGGAGAGGCCTTCGAAGCCGTTGGGGGTCAAGTGGACAAGTCTGGTCAAAGCCCAACGGCTAGTTTGACTGGCTCCACCGGCTGACCAGTGCTTGGCCACCGGTTCGCCGGTGCTTTGGAAAAGGGGGGGGGGCCTTCTGCCCAGGCTCCACCGGCTGGCCGGTGAGGAGGCCACCGGTTGGTCGGTGCTGAGACAGTAGTTGTCCGGCCTGTCTAGGTTCCACCGGCTGGCCGGTGGTGGGACACCGGTTAGCCGGTGGTCTGGACAGAAGAGATGCCTTCTGTCAAGACTCCATCGGCAGGCCGGTGGTCATCCACCGGTTGGCCGATGGACTGAAAATCAGTCCACTTCTGCTTTCAGCCTTCAGCTTTCTTGGCCCAATTCCTTGGCAACCTTTTTCCTATCAACAAAAACACTTAAAACAAGATTAGATAAAAAAGAGAGTGATTTTGATCATGAAAATAAAACCACAAGGGGTACGAGAGGTACAACAGAAACCCCAATAAAATAGAATGAATCCCTAAGCAATTTGAAAGAGGAATGGAAGAGACTTACTTACTTAAGGGATCTTGACGAATCGCCCATAATACCGTAGTAGCTGTAATTTAAAACAATAAAAACTACAAGTTAGACTCGAAGAAGGAAGGGGAGGTAATTTATGAACTATAATGGGAGAAAAAGTGTATGAATTGAGAGAGATATAATAGAAAGAACATAACTCCAAAATATTCCTGATTTTAGAAACCCTAAGAAGTTCAGCACTTAATAGCGATGCATAAGATATCCAAAGAGGGGATAGAAAAGGTTGGGAGTATGGATGGGTTAAATGGTCTTGTGTGAGGCTTGGAATCACTGAAAACTCTTTAAAAATAAACTGGTTATTAATTAATTAATTATAATTGTTTAAACATTAATTGGGTTTTTGGGCATGCCCAATCTCTTAAATAAAAACCCATATACACCTTGGTTATGGATTTCTAAAGGCTCAAAAATAAAATTTGGCTATTAAAATGTCAGAGGAGACAATTAATAAATTGGAATGGGTTCAAAATATAAAAAAATGTAAACATTATAAAAGAAAAAAAATTAATTTTTAAATCTGGTATTTGGCTCACGGTTTGGACCAATTAACAAAACCTCACGCATTTGACCATAAAAGATTCAGATACCACAAAAACAAAGAATAAATAGAAATTAATTGAAATTTAACTTTAAAATAATTCAATTATATGACAATTCGTCCCACCATGAAATCTTTCTATCCCTGGAAAATACAGAAAGGCCAGATACGAATACCAGACCCAACTGATGAACCATGATGTACTTCTTTGCCAAGCTTCGCCCCCACAGGCCAAAAAAACCTCCAATGATAAATTAAGGAATGATTAATCTCTCAACCCAACCTTACACCACATTTCTAAAATTATCAATCACATTTATACATTATACCAAAATATAACTCCTCAAACACTATCTAAACAAGACTCAAAATATTCATCCAAATGAACAACAACTTCGAACATGGTTATACATTCCTTACATTAACTAAACCATTTGGAGATATCCAATCCTAACTTTTACACAAAGAATATGATGGTATATAGAACATTAAAAATGATACTACCTACCACCAAGACATGACCATGGATAAATCTAAGCTATTGGTATGGGGGGACACAAATAGACACCCCCACCATAAGAGGTAACCTGTATAATTTTCCGAGAGAGAATCAAGGCACTAAGAGAGGGAGGCCTGAACAAACTCCCTAGTACAAAGGGTAAAATTATATTCATAGTTTACGAAGAAATGTACAAGATAATAATATTTGGTCTCCCCACCATAATAATCAACCATATTAACTGACCAGCATGGGCCGACAGGGAAACACCCATTTTTTATTAGTGATTTGGGAAGGGCGTAGGGCCAGTCTGCACAGTTGGGGAAATTCTTCACTAATTGTGCATATCATTCTATTCACACGGCTTCATGGAACATGGTCACTACTAATCATAAAAAAACTATGTCCTCAACACGTCTATCCAAATTTCCAACCATTCTCTAATGACTCAATAGAATCCAAAGGGGGAGGAAATTCCATTAGGTGATGACATGGGTACAAGGCTCTAAATAAATTTCCACCGAACGGGAACAACAAAAGAAAGATGATGAAACTAGAGTTTTAAACTCTTACTATCTTTCATAATGAGGATAAGACATTATACATTGGTTTAAACAACCTTTGTTTTTCCGCTGAATTTGAGTCAGCTTCTCTCCAAGACCAATGGATATAGCTCAAATGATTAAAGCATCTTCGACCTTGAAACTAAGCTTTGGAAACCCCCTTGAATGATAATTCTTTTTTCACTGCCACCAAAAACTATAATGAAATCCTCAAAAAGATTCCCAAGACATAACACATTCCAAAATCACTTTAACTTAACTTGATATTTCACTGAAATAAGGGATTAGAAAATGAACACACATCACACCTTTTTTCTTTGAGTGAGAAGCTATACAAGTAAATAACACTTATAATCATATTCCTCTAAAATGGATGATTTTAATGTTTTTTCAAGGGAGACATTCTCCCAATATAATGAGACTCTCAAGGGATTGCAGGACTTTCAAATTTAAAGTCAATCAAGTGCATGAATTTACAAGGCATCACAGAACATGACCATTACGGCTGATATAAACAATGCATGGAGAGGGACATTATATATCATCTCCAAATAACACACTATTCTAGAAAGTTCCCACCATATCCTATCATGACCATATTTCCTACAATGTTAGTTTATTGTTAACTCCTTCTTCGAAGAGACTATGAAGGACCAAGAGGACCTCTTAGACACCATCTAGATACTCATCATTGATAACAATCCAAGATCACTTCCACCTTCAGAAATTCAAGAAACATAAGAGGCTAAGTTCTCTTTCAAACTTCCATGATCACTCTCCCACTACAAGAGGATACACAAAACCATGAAAGGGAAGGGTGTAAACTCAATATAAAAATATCAATAATAATATTCCTTATATTGATAAACTGGAGGGTCTTGAAATGGATAAATAATCTAGGTTTCACATCAGTTGGTCACTATCCCTTAGTGGGGCATTCATTATCCAATGAATAAACCTAAGGACCCAACCAAGACGGTCCATTGGTCAATATATTCCACAAACCAAATCCAAACACAATAAAGTAAACACCATAAAATCATCCCAAAACATTTCTCAGAAGAGACCACTAATTGACAATTCAATACAGCTTACTGGCCAAACAGAAACCCCAAACACAATACAAACAGATGGGGTTCTTGGACTCAAAACATCCCACCAAATAAAAATTTAAAAAACAAAGAATACAAACAATACCATATATGTCATAAATACATAATGTTTTTAACTTAAAATCATCTTTTTGAAAATAAACGATTCAGAGGTTAGAGTATCCACCAATGGTAACCCATGGGCCTTACACATGCACGTTTCTGTGCCCTAATGGGAACCCTTCTAATATCCATCCCAATACACATGCAGTCATTCCATTAACCATCCATCATCCCATATAACCCCATGAATGTGGTCTCTAATGGTAATACCAACGGTTAAAATAAAAAAATCATTCCACTTTTCAAAACCAAAACATTCAACCAATACCTCCTTTTTCTCAAAACATCTATCCACAAAATCAAACCCAAATTACATCTAAACAAGATTTTCATAAAGGAACAATAATTTAAATGAAACCATGCACTCAATTCATACACATTAATTTCAAATAATCTCTTCCCATTAAAACACCATTCAATAGTTTAGAAAACACTATTGGAAACACTTTTTGAAAACAATCATTGACATAGTTAATGCTTTCAAAAGAGGTGAAAACACACTATTTTCCATTCCAATGCAATTATAAAAATTCTAATCTCCATTTTAAAAAATCTAAACATTCCATTTTTATTAGATAATCAATTCACAAGAACATTATTCTTTATAAAACCTAATAACTTAAAAACCAAAGTTCCAAGATTCAAAACAATAGAATACAGGACAATGCGAGAGGAAACTAGTTTCAGTGGGTGACTTGGAAATATTGTTGGAAGCTATATTCCAATCACTTCACCATCATAGAGAGTGTTCTAGGTAAATATCCCCGGCTCTACATGGCTTTCCAGACCCTAAGAGATCACCGAGGCCAGTAACCCAACTCTTTTTTCATTTCCCCTAATCATCATCAATCTAAGAAATCCAAAGGACTCATAGAAATACCAAAATCCCCTGGAAACGTGAATCCTATAATGAGGTGTAGTGATCAGTCACATTACTCATAAGTAGAATTCCTTGTCCTGAAAATCCTAACATTATAATATCCTGACTGTTCCCCAATTAAATTGACCCAAAGAGAGCAAACCACCTTTGATATCATTTTTTCACGAACCGAATATGGTCTCCACCAAAAACAGCACCAAACCCAGCATGTGAGAAGACCCGAAGGGAGTTCCCTATTCCAACGGGATGGAACAAGTTCCCAGTTATCATTTATCTTGGTTTGATAATGATTTACCCAAATATGTATATATAAAACAATAAAAATATTTGATTAAATGAATCTGAAAAATTCATACCAACAAGGTTTATACAAAAAACCAGAACTGAATACATAAGATTAAATGCAATACAAAATGTCAAAAGTCACAATTAAACATCAACAAAATATCCCCATGGACTCCACATGACAAGGGTTCATCACCCCCAAGCCGTCTTCACAGCACAGACCAAAGGATGGGAACTAACACCCTGAACAACCATCACCCTTAGCCTTTCCTTTACCTGAGTCAATCATAACAAAGTCTACATATACCCAAGTTGTGTAAGAAGGGTGTGATCCAAATCCCATTACAATAACACCCAATGATTCCAAAGTTCATGCAATACAATGTGAAAAAGAAAGCAGTTTTAAAACATAAAGAAAAGGTGTGACAAAATCCATGAAATGCAACTTTCAATTGAAAACTTTTTCCAGGATAAAGTTTTTAAAATGTTCACACTTTTAAATAGACATTTTATATAATGTAAATTAATTCAAAAAACACCCCAGTACATGTGAAAATACCTCAATCACAATGACCAACAAAATTTGGAACACCCCTAGGCACTAGATAGTCTCGGGCCCCCTGTACCTCATACCTCAATGTAATGTAACCAAAGTAAAATTTTTCTCGTGCATGAGCCAATAATAGGGATCATAAATATAACCTAGTGTCCCCCAATCATCATACACATTGATTAGTTAGAGTTGTATTTATCCAAATTCTAGGTGAAACAGGGACAAAACCCAACCGGCCCGCTAGTCGTACTAGTACACATCCGCCCCACCTGGGTACCTGGGCTTCCCACATTGTGCTCAAGTAATTTCATAATGATAAATATATACATTTTCCTATAAAACAACACTACTGGTCACATACAATCATTACCGTAGCTACATAGATTTTATTCCATTTAAAAATCACAGAAAAATAGTCTGATTTTAAATAAAACAACTTCTCCAAATCATTCTTTGTTTTGCACCAAAAACTCTATGAAAACCCCACATTAACACCATATTCATACTAATATATATCATTCCAGAATAAAACAAACCATAAAAATTTATTTAAACTCATTACATGATTTATAAAATTATCCCAAAAAACATCGCATAGAATAACCATGTAAAACAGCCAATTAAACACCAAATTGATACTAAAAACCATTTTTTTTAACAAATGTAACCCAAATCCAATTTCGCATCAACAAACAAAGAATAATAACCTTTAAAAAATTATTTTAATCCATAATAAAGTTCAATAAGGTTAACTAAACAAATAAAAGGCATCCCTTAATCGAACAATAAAAGATTTAAATAAAAAACACAAATTTCAAATGAAATTGTCCCTTAAAATTCATATGCAATGAAAAAACCACTAAAACCAATTTTTACATCACCAAATAAATCTGTTAAACATGAAAATTTAATAAATATAGTAGCTATTTCACAAGTATTTCATATAAAGAGGATTCATTTACAAAAGTAATGAAAACCCTTGAATCAAAGTGCGAAAATCATGTCGCACCACCACCACACCAAGAGGGGCTTAGAACAAACCTAAAACCACAGAATTGGACAATGAAAACCAATGATTAAACACAAGGTTTCAAACCCTACCTCTTGGATATTTCTTACTTCATGGAAAAGTGAATAAACCCTATGCGAATTGAATGAAACCATAAGCAATTTGAAATAGAAATGGAAGAGACTCACTTACTTGATGAATCTTGAAGATTCGCCCATAATACATCAGTAGCTAAAATTTAAAATAGTAAAAACATCAACTGTGGTTTGAAGAAGAAATGGGAGGTCATTTAGGAACTTGAATAGAAGAAAAAAGTTTAAAAATTGATAGAGTTATGATAAAAAGAACTTACCTCCTCAAATATGCTGGATTTTAGAAACACTAAGAAATTCAACACTCAATCGCGATGAAGAATAGCTTCAAATAAGTGAGAGAAAGGTTGGGAACACATCTAGGTTCAATGGGCGTGCATGAGGCTTGAAATCAAAGAAACCTCCTTAAAATATAACATGTTATTAATTAATAAATTTTAATTATTAAAACTGGAATTGGGATTTCATGATGGCCAAATCCCTTAAATAAAAACCCATAAAAACTTGGTTATGGATTTCAAAAGGCTCCAAACTATAATGGCGGTGTTAATATATCAGGGGATACCATTTATGAATTCGAATGGGTGAAAAATATTAAACAATGTAAATTTTATAAAATAATCAAAATTAATGTTTAAATCAGGAATTGGGCTCACGATTTGGCCCAATTCACGAAAACTCACCCATTCCTACATAAAATTATCAAAAACCCCAAAATAATGCATAAATGGAAATTAAATGAAATTTAACTTTAAAATAAGTCATCTATGTGAAAAATATATAATTTAATCATAATAGAGTCTAGAAATTGAATGTTCATCACAAGAGAGAAGTGGTAGATTGAGTTATAACTCTGTAAAATTCAGTGAATACTACCTCACTAATATAATACCTTTTTATGGATGCATGAACACTCTTGACATACCAAATAATCTGAGTAATGATGTTATCATTTAAGGAAACTTTGAAGGTAGCCTATTTTATACCATAATGAAGGCGAGCTTTTGTAATCACATTCCACCAGCACATGGATCAATTACACAAAATGTAAGTAGAATGATTAAAACACCACATGAGAGGTTTCTCCATATACTCAAATAAAGATATTGTGGCCTTCTCAAAAGACTCCATAACCAATGAACTAAAGTCCCCTTATAATGTGAGAGGTTTTTCCTACTATTACTCACATTATATATCATCTATTTTAGTTGTCAGTCATGGAGCATTGTTCATAGACAATATCAGATTTATGAAACTCTCCAAATCTAAATTTATGTGCCTAGATCAGGTATAAAATATAACATCATGTATAAATTATAGTGATAATAATGGAGCCTCATGTCCCACATTTTCTAAAGCTTGTCCCACACCACCATACAGGAACAATAAATAGGGATTTTGTGGTTTCATTGGTGTTCATTTTCAAAGAACTCATCTCAAAAAAATATTAATGAAGATATAAGCAGTGTTGAAAAAAATATAAAAGGAAGTTATCACCACCCAAGTAATACTACCCCAATGATTATCATAGAATTCCATATTTTGGTAATATATCAGGTTTAGATTACGAAGATCCCAATAGATGAAGGAGTCTAATATAACATTACATCATAATTTTCATGAAACTATTTATTATTATTCAATTTTTCAAAAAATTTATGATGTATTTTCATTTAATCATTTTTCAAAATATTATTAAAATTGATTTTTAGTCCATGTTGTTTTGGTCCCATACACCGTGTCACTGAAAATGAAAAAAAAATCAAAATTTCTCATATAAATAGTCAATATTAGTTATCAAAATTTTCCATGTTATATACAGTGTATTCACTAGGTATACAACGAATTCCAACCAATGAGGGACCATAAACCATTTGAATTGAAACTAGAAACCCTGAAATAATATACAAAGAGAATGATATAGAGATGTACATAACTAGGCTCAGTGAAAAATTAATATGAAATATAGGAAATGAATGAAATGATATTCACCTATATAGAATGGAAATTTCATGGTATATAAATTTTAGGTTCCTGTAATGATGCATGTAACAATTCTCCTTGGCCTCATATCTTTTGTCCAAGGTTGAAATAATGTCCTCAATTAGAACCATAATAATAACAGTCAAACATCATGTACATCACCTAATGGTGATAGAATCTCAATAGTAATTTCAAAAAAGTTGAAAATTAATCATTGTCTAGTAATATTGGAATTTACACTGAACATGGGTTAGGTATGACTAAGAGAACATTGTAACCAACATCCATGATAATCTGAGAAGTCAAGAAGGCCTAAGAGAATATCGATGAATTTCATATATTTCTGAACAATATTAAGGTCCTAGGTTTTGTCCATGATGATAAAATTTATTCAATAATAGAATATAAAACAATAGTTAAATGAAATATTAGTTAAATTTTGGACATGGTAAAATAGATTGCACATAAGATGTATAAAAATTGTTAAATAATAATAAAAACTGAAAATAATGTAAAAAAGATGATGATTATTGTCATGTCTCTCTAAAACAAGGGAACATGGATATGACGAAGTAAAAAATATATTTTATATAAAATAAAAAAAAAATTATCAAAAAATTATCCTGGAATCCCCAGTTTTAGTTTGGTCAACTACTTCCAAAATACATCATAAACAATCAATCAATACCAGGTTCCCTGGTGTGATGATTCTCTTTGTGAAAACATGCATACATTTAATCTGTATGGGTACCAATGGAAGCCTAAATAGGGTGTGAGATAATCTTAGTAAGCCACATAAAACAACATATACATCATCTAATATTTTTAATAGATACTTAATCATTGTTAAATCATGCATATATAAATATAAATGATTATAGTAATGTAAAAAAGAGGTATTTGATTCAGCCTTAGCTAGTGTCTTATAATTTAATCATTTCATGTATGAATTGTGTTCTTGATTAAAATAAGTCATATCTATTATATCTAATGTTAATATCATGAGATGGTAACAATAATAAAGGGTCTATGATATATCAATAAATAAATAACGATGATAATATAGAAAGAGGACCTATGATAAAACCATGGAATCCATGACCACATGGTTCAATCGAACTTAGTTATAATCTATAAACATGATAATGGGGTAGGATTGTAATCCAAGGGGAATCACCCAATGCATTCCACACTAATGATTCTAATCATGACCAGAATATCTTCCAAGGTAAACATTGATAAGAAATTACTAAGACCATGTGTGAAACCAAGCCACCCCATGTTCATATATGTCATGTTGGAACCAGGATGTGTGTCCAAGGAATCCTATATTCATAATTAAGGGATACAAGAGTGTCACTCTGGGAATACACTTGTAGAAACATATAAGGATCCATGGAGTGTATCATCCTGGGAAACTAGAATCCATGAATCAGAATGGCATCCAAGAGTGCATAAGACATTCAAATGAGAAACAAAGTTAGAGTTATTCTAACCCCACCCATAATAAAATCATTGTAATTATAATAAAATATTCCTATATTTGATTAATTAATTCATTATGGCCACATAATACTCATTCCATTTAACATTACATATGGTTAAAGTGGTTGACATTCATTAGTGTGAGAAGGCTCAAAGGAATGGAACCACTTACTTCATTATAGTCAAAATCAATTTGTCAGTTTCACACATTTGACTTACATTAAACATTGATAGGTGAGATACATATGTTAAACCAAGTCTAACATATAAATTTTATTATTTAATGTTATTTACATAGTATACCATCCAACTAACTATTTAATATTGAATTATCATACTGAATAACAAACATTACCAGGATCATGTTATATTAATACATGTGAAAGAAATAAAAATTTCATTGATTTAATTAAACACTAACCATTATCACGGTAAACACAAGTCACCTTGAATATTATTTTTGATAAAAATAAAAAATCACTAGAACTGTATTTATGAAAAACACCCTACATGTTGACTTCGAAATTGAAATCATAACCTCCAAAAAAATTATATCTTAAATTAAAATGGATTAGAACAGACTTCCAATTCCTCTATGAATGAAATATGAATTTAATAGGCTATGCCTATTGAAATTGGTTTATACAAAACTAAAATTTCATAATTGAGGAAATTTAACTGATGAGTTATAAGCCACCTACCTTAAAAGAATATGACTCTTTTCATCAAGTATCATCCTTTTTGTTTCCCTATATTAGAGGATATCTAATGAATATATCCTAACATTGTAAATAGGGAATAAGATCATACACCTCCATAATTTTTTTAGAAAAGAAATCATGAATGTTAAAAATTAAAGTGAGTTCATTCTGATGCATAAACATTGAGATAAAATTATTTTCCATCAGAATCCAGACAGTTGAACGTGATCAAATACTATGCTTTATTGGACTTCAACGAGGGATAAGAATCTATATTTTGTCAACTAGAGTGAAAATAGAGTATGTTGTCATCTTAAAACATTCCAATAAATAATAAATGGTAATTTAAATCAAAAAATCTAGGTTACATAGTTTTTTTATTGGTTTCCCAAATCATATTCCAATCATTCACAATCTATGGTAAATAAGCGCACCTCAAATATTTATTCTACACATATATATAAATCATGCACTGAAGCTGGAAAACACCAATAATGAAATTTCGTTATTTTATATATGTGACAGTATCCCATGGAACACATATGGTGTTAATAATAAAACATACGTCACCCCACAATCTAGATCCAAAATATTAGGAGAGAAATTGTGGGATCAATTAGACAGTTTATACTAATCGTGTGGCCTTTTAATTTTCAAAAACATATTTTATTCAGATCACTGAACTATCCCTAAACCTACCTAAAACATTTGTGATGTCATTTGAAATCCATATTAGGTTCATAATAACTAATTCAACCAAATTTAAAAATATCAATACTTTTGGGAAAAATTATCTTTTCACATAATATCATCATTAAAATACATAATTCAAATAAAACATATACTTTTATTACAATAAAGCATTTAATTAGATATAAAAATATTAGTCATGAGTTTTATATGATTAAATAATTTTATACATTGCAAACATTTATTCTATAAATAGAAAATTTATTATAAATATATTTTTTGTTTTTAGTTTATTCTGACTTTGAATAAATTTAACAAACATCACTATTAAAAAAATGATGTATTAACTATTAACATAATAAAAATTGACTTATAAAATACAATAAATTTTATAATAAGTTAATATATATTTTCTCAATTCAATGATGAATATTATTTTGTTAAAATAGTATTCAAAAATTAATAAAATTAACTTATAAATTTAAATACAAATTATTCATCTACAGAGTGTCATCATCTATCACCAGCAAGTAACCTTCTATAGTAATGTCTATGGATTAAAATTGTACCCCTATTAAATAATATCATCCATAATGTTGGGTTATATATTAGATACTTAGAATTCATGGGGGGTCATTCATTTAATCTACATATAACTTCCACATTACATCTTTTATATTAGATTTCTCAAAAATGAATTTCACAATCAAGGTGTTCGATTTTGCACCACATTCATTGAATTTTCTTGAATCACGATAGGATCTTCATTAATAGACAATTTGTGATGAAATATTATTACCTTAAATGATTTAACATTTTATAGATCCTCTATTTATTTCTTTATTAATGAATCATAGAAGGGGTAATGTACTTTTAAAATATTGAAACTGTGTCCAATCAGTAGTATAAAACTACAATTAAATATGTATTTCAAAAGTCCCAATGTAATTGGTGATTAAAAGTTCATTATTAAAACACCATATAAAACTATTCCACGTTGATTAGTTGAAGAATAAATTTTACCCAACTTCAAATTCCATGATTATAATTTGATTATAACAGTTACTCAATTTTTATACTATGGGATCGTTTAATATGATCCTGAATAGTATATATATAAACAATTTTCTCAACATGAAGCTCATGTCCAACTCGCATTATGTATCCATATAATTTCAATTATTTTCTTTATGAAACTCTTTATAATAAAAATATTTATAGGGTGAAATGTATAATCTCTAATGGAATAAATTATTATATACAAATTCCATTAAAGGTATATTTTTATCCCACATACCTCATATTTTAAGTTAATATTATCTCAACATTTATTAAAAATACATGATAGTCATTTTATTATACCCATATATTATGTTATAATATTTGGTGCTTAAATATATTTCTGAGAGAAGACCCTTTTCAATACTGTTATAGAATTATCATGTGAACCAAGGGTCCTGATTAGATATAGATGATAGAAGTAACCCATTAAACCTTATGATTTCATTAATATAGATATTCAGGAAGAAAAAATTGGGTATATATATTTTTTAAGAAATTCTTACACATAATATGATGAGAAATGATCTCCCATATAGAATCATACATATTGGGTGTATTAGTTATTTGATTAATAGAAATAATAATTACATTTTCTACCATCAATAATGGTATATAGAGAGGTTCGTAACAATATGATTGAATGATTTATTTCGTCAATTACCTATATGTATAGTATTTATTTGGAATCATTATAATAATTTCCCAAATACATATCACCCACCCAAAAATTTTATATAAAGTCCCTAATCAACTTTGTGAAACAATATAATTGTTCCATTTTTAATTCGTGTGTGGATAAAACACATTTCCACATCCCAAACACCAGAATTATATCTAAATTGATAAATTCAATCAATATAGTATGATTTAATTATTTAATAATTATTTTATATATCCTCCTAAACTTATTTGTACTTATATATATCATAGAAAGAATGGTTTTACAATTTCATGAAAAATGGATGATGTTCCCCCTTCCAAAAAATCTATATTCCCAACTCTAATAGATCATTTTTATAAGATCCACCTTAATTTTAATAATGTTTATAACCCAATATAACCTCTTTATCTAGACACTAGAAACATTTTATCCCTAGTGTGATTGTGGATTGATAAATCATAGTAAGTTAGTAGTTCTGACCACCATATTTTCCCAATGATTAGATCATTCAATGTGAATATATATGTAATACTCTTTCAGTATATATACAACCCAATTATTTTACTATCTAGTTAGTATTAAAATATTTTAGGAGTCAAGATCATGGAGTCAATCTAATGTTCCCTTATTGGATCTTTTTATTCACGTGTTTTTAATTATCATGATGTTTAATAAATCACAGTATTATTATATTTAATGACACAACCAATTAATTTTATTGATGCATTTATATATATTACAAATATGTGCTTACATGATGGTAATTATATTATCGATAAATTAATAAACATCCAATATATATTTTCAAAACATTCCTCCAATTCACATGAATATGTTAATTTATACTCTTTATGTGTATACTTTGTTAACAAGTTGTCCAACCTGATAAAATATCAAAAAAATCACTGATAGTGACTTAAAAAATAGACGAATCATCATATATCAAGGTTATGATTGTTGTTGTAATCAATTATTTGAATACATTTTTCTTTAAATCATCATCAAAAAATACATCCCTATTGATAGTATTCTAATGAAAATAAACATCATTAATAATAAATTCACACTTACTATACCATCCAAATAATTATTCGTTTTATTGTGGGTGTCTAGATTTATTTGTAAATAAATCTAATTATATATATATATATATATTATCAAGATATCAGTAATGAAGACCACCAAATAAATATAATGATAATATTTAAAGAACCTCTTCATTAGATCCATATATAAAAAAGGAATACTATTTAATCCAATGGTCAATTCTGTAAACTCATAATATTCATACCTGGATTCAAATGCCATCATTAATATATTATCCTTATTCACCCATAACTGATTATAATCAAAGTAAATATTGTTATGTGGAAATTATTAGGCACCTATAATTTGACCAAATAATTTATCAGTGTGTGGTAAAGGATACCTATTCATTATAGTAATGGTGTTGGACTCCCTATAATTGATGCACATTCTCACATATCCATCCATATTTTTCACAATGAAAACAAGGGATCCCCATGGTGGAACAATAATGAATATTTATCCATTATAACAAATATATAGTATATATTTTCATATAATCATAAACTCCAATTGTTCTATTCCACACGTATTCTTATATATAGGCCTTGTATTCAGAAAGAGTTCATTGGAGAACTCAAATTCATACTCTAGAGGTGGAAACATAATTCTTTTGAAAACGTAACAATAAATTAATCTACCTTAGGCACATCAAGTCTTATTAGCATTTCTTCCTTATCTATAGATCTGTATTGATCTTCATCTATTATAATAATTTCATTATGTTGTTCTATTTGGGGACAATCAATAAACTATTTCAAAGATGATGTTTCCACTCATATGACAAAAGAGTCAATCCCACCTTTATTAATTGAATATAATTTCCATTGGGAGTAATTTCATTCATTATTCATTAAATTTAAATCCATACAAATAATTATATGAATGTCAACCATAATTATACTAAGAAAATTTAAAAATTAGGTACACTGATAGTTTAAAATCGGAATATCATAACAGAATTTATTAGTAATAAGATTTCAAATTAGTGACTAAATTGATGACTCTCTTAGAAAGGTGATAAGAAAATAGAAAATTTATAAGAAATAAAATAGTTATAATAATAAAATAATAAAATGTTATATATTATTTATGATAAGATCAATTTACCTTCCACGAAATCATTAAAAATATCATGATTTAGATTGTGAACATTGTATTAGAAAGATGTGTTATCCAAATTTTTATATTTATATTTTCAATATTTTGGTCTCTAAATTCTTCAAGATTCTCATTCTGCACATACTTAGGTTCATCTTTAACATTCTATTGAATTGTAATCAATTATTAGTTACTAAATTAAATGATATTACATAGTATTTAATTTATATATTCTATAATGTATATGTATATCTATATAATTTAATACACTTTAAAACTGACTGATTTATAAAATTATATTATGAATTATACTATCCGCTTCATCCATGTAATAATAATTTTTACTCATTTTAATCAAATTTCCCAAAACAATATTCATATATCTTCTTTAAATTTTCTTTATAACAAATCTTTTATTCCTTAGTTTTATTTTTGTAGTAACCCTAACCCTGGTATCCTAGAACTAGTGTCAACATTATTAAATTTAAAAATTATACATAGATTTACATCCCAAGGGACTGAATAGAATATCTCTATAAGAAAACTATATACATACGTGAAATTCATATTAGATTTTAAAACAAAAAATACACAATGAATTTAGTTTTTATAATTATTTTATTCCCCTCAATATAACCATTCATATAAATAAAAAACATAATTTTACCTTGGGGAACTAAAAAGATTAGAAATTGGTGAGCTCAAATGATCGTGAAGGGTATGTGTACAACACAACTTATCATGAATATATAATTAATAATCAATATAGAATGGTAATTAATATTAATAAATTATATTTAATGAATATCATAAGTAAAATATGTTGTGAACAAAGGATGATAAAATAATTCAATATAGATAATCCCATGAGCTGGAAACATAAACATGGATATTGTGACTAGAAGAATATTTACATGATCATCAATAACATGATTCACAATGAAGAAATACATAATGCATGGCATTTAAATGACTCTTATTTTATTTCTAATTGATAGATAAATAGAAATGTAAAACGTTTTTACTATAATTCATGAAATCAATATTAAAGACAAGGAAATAATGGTATATTTTATTATGATTTTTTTGTAATATGGGTTTTGGTGTTCTAAAATATAGTAAAGATATAAATTTTAAGGAAATAAATATTTTTAGGTTGTTTATTCTTGTTATTACATGTAACACAGATAATCAAATATAATGAAATTATATTATAATTAAATGGTTTGACATTATCCAAATAATAAATAAATTGCTTCCCCTTAATTTAATTTTTATATCAGTAATTAAGTTTTTTACATTTAGAAATAACGTTATTAAAAATCTGATATTATTAATGGTTTTATAAAACATCATAATAATTATACAGAAAAGGGAGTAAGAATGAAGTTAGTAGTAAAAAATATCATTGATTAAAACTATGATATCATTGATGGAATGTGAAGATATGGAGGTAAAAGAAAAGAATAAATAATTATATTTTTTGATAATGATAATTAATCACAACATATTTTCTGATTAATATAAATTTAATGACATGAAACCAATAAATTTTTTATTTTTTAAAATACTTATTCATTAATTAGATATAAGGGTAAAAGGATAACATTTTTTTCAATGTCCTTTTTCATAAGATTAAGTAATTGTTTTGCCTTATAATAATATAAGTAAATATGGATACATGATAAGATTATTTTTGATAAGCCCAATTTCTTCCATTGGTTTTTCATCGATGAATTTCGATTTCATCTCATAGTGCATGCAATTAATATCCAAAAATGATTTATTATTCTATATATATTATGAATAATATTTAATGGATATTACTATCCATGAATTAATGATAATTTTTTCCATATATCATTAGTTATTGTTATAAAAAAATAGATAGTACATGTTTTCTTATAAGCATAAAACAACATATAGGTATATAATTAATTAATATCTAAAACATTATCATAAGATCAAATTTATCAATTCCATAAACATTAAACATAAAAACCCATCAAAAAATTTATGTATCAAAATTAATCTTCTAATATCTTGATGTATGGTAAGCATGTAAATATTATATCCCCTATAAAATATAAATATGATCTAAATATCACATCCCATATTTATGAATACATTTATCACTGTGAAACCATTTTAGAAATATGCATTCTTTCTAAAATAAAATCTCATTTTATCTATTATATTCCATAGATCTAAAGATATATTAACTTTTAGCAATGATTTAATAAACAATAAAATCATTAAAAAATTTAATGTCATAAATATTATTCCATAAACATATCATTGACAATATTAACTCCTGATAGATAATATATTATTGGTTTTCTACCATTATTGTTGAGTTTTAAAAAAAGAAGACCTTTTCACTAAATCATATTCCATGGCCCAATACATAACATATAATCTGTACAAATTTCATAATTCATATAATGAAAATATCATAAAAATATATATTTTTTAGTGGATCCAAATATAGAAGAATATTAATAACTCCACTTATCTTTAGATATAATATATTCATTTCCATGATCCATTACATATATTTGATGTATATTCCATTGACGAATGGGGAATTTGTTTTCATAGAACCCCATATCTTTATAGATAAAGAATTGAACAATGTAATCCTATTTTGTTCCCATTAAATAATGATAATAAAGTCCTTTATCTACACACATATAAATAAATATTTTCCCATTAATAAATTATTAATGTCATTCTTTCAAAAAATTCCCTTGTAGAAGAATCATTCATTCCCATCATACATTGAATTGCCTTTCTCTCTATCATCCATTTATTATATCTATTACCTTTATATCCAAAATACATAGATATTTAAGGATTTATTTTTCCCATGGTTCAATGACAATAAAATATTATAATTATAGGATAATAGTTCCCTATGAAATATTATATAAATTCCATTAACTATACTATCATTCTTACTCATTTGATTGCATGTATGGAAACAGTTCATATTATTTCTAGTAGAAACCATTTCTAAATAACAAAATACACTTGATTATATCATTTTATTAGAAAATATAATGTATATTCCCAATACTAGTGATATTCATAACATAAATTAATAAATTAGTGCATAACTACTCTCATAATAAAAAACATGGTTTCCTTGGGAATTTTTTTTCAAATCCTAAAAATATTTTCAAATCATTAATAATGATTTCAATGTAGTATTTGAATTAACCCAATCATATCAACATTAAATTGTTACAAAATTTTCATATTAAGGCCTATTTTCATGCACCATGTTATGATAAGTCAATCTCAGTGTATCTTTTTCAGAGTTTTTACTTCTAGGTACGTATGTCCTAGAACCAAATCCACATTTAGTATCCAATAATTAATTTTTCTTCATTAAAAACCACATAATATCATAATTTTGAAAATTTTATGATGTTATTATATAGTTATACATAAATTATATCATATTACTATCTTCTATAAAATATTTTTACTAATTTTTTTCTTAATGTTCCTAATAAAATTCATTTCTTACAAAATTTATTTTCTCCAACACCAGTAGTATAGATTTGATTTCTTCTTTATAAAATTATCATAAAAACAAATGAATCACATCTCTACCAACAAAATCTTTTTTTATTTTGGGTATCCTAGTCACATACATGAAATTCACATAACATTTCAAAACATAAAATACATATAAATTTTTTTTATAATTCCATTATTCCATTGTGTTTACCCCTATATTTCAACCAAACCCCACTTCCTTGAATCATGGGGAAAAAATAATAAATGGGTGAGGTCAAATTATTAGTAAGGGTATGTGTATAGTAGAAACTATTATCTATAAATATGGAATAACGAATAAGGAAAGGTAAATAATAGGAATATATGACATTAAATAAATATATTTATAAATGTGTGGGAGGAATAATAAAAGATAAAAATCTATATAAATAATGACATGATCCACAAATGTAACCACAGATATTATACCTAATAATATACTCACATGGAATATCACTAATTGAATTCATAATTATTGAATTCATAGTGTGGGATATCTGGAAAATATTTTCAAGGATTTATTCCATGTCATATAACAATTTTGAGGACATATTAGAGGATATATAACACCATTGAGCGCTTTTTTATAAACATCAATATAAATTTATATGGCCATAAACAATTCATAATAAATCTTGGGTCATGATACATAGACATGAATTGAGGGGGTATTTAGTTCAATCCCACACCCAAAACCTCATATGTCTAATGGATTCCTCATGTGAAGGAGGATTAACATAATGAAGGTAAATATTTTTATATTAATACTAGAATATGAAGTTATAAAATTTACAAAAATCAATAAATTAAACAAAAACCATCAAATTACATTGAATTGTATCAATATAACACATCACTTGTTAAAGTGATCATAAAATATCCAATGAAATTACAAGTATTGTATCATTATACTATATCCCCATTAAATCATTTTTTAACTCAAATGATGTCTTCTTAGATGAAAAAATAATTTTAAATATAACTTCTGTAACACCCCATGATTTGATAGTACATTATTTTCTTTAATGTAATTCAATAGCTTGCACTGCACGAAACACCGAGTTCAAGCGCACTATGACTGACCAAACTAGCCGTTCAAAAAATTGATACGAATAGTATTAAAAGAATTTTAAATTTTATATAATATTTGTAATATTAAAATCTATATTATTTTTTTCTTATACATTAGAAAATAACAAAATCTATTTTTCAGACAAATGATTTTTTTTAAAAAAAAATCAATTTTACCGCCTATTGATTGTGAACCCTTTTCAAATCCAATTCATGAGACTTTTATATATTCAATATGAAAAAATATCAATCTTATTTAAAAGACCAACATAAATATTTATTTTTGATAATTTTTCTATGATTTTCAGATAAATTTCATATTTTGATGAATAGTGAAAAATAAATAATTTTTATTGATAACATCTTTTTTAATAAAAAAAATTTATAGTGATAAATTAGATATTTGAATGGATTGGAAGTATAAATATATTATATTTCTATAATTTTATTCAATTTTGGTCATTGTATGTAATTTTACATTTAAATTGGACATAAACGTACAACAATCTTTTGATAGTTTTTACTTCTCAAAAACCCGCTTCCTTGTATCAATAACTGGAATATATTTTTAAATTAATTAATTACAATTCTATGTTTTGAATTTTGTGAAATAGACATCAATTTTAAATTTGAAATATCAAAATTATATTTGGGTGATTTTTTGATATTCTTCTAAAAACATACAATTTTTGAGGAATAGTGAAAAACATTGGGTTATTTTTTAACGCCAATTATTTATTTAAATAATTATTTTTAATTTAAATTTATATTAAAGTAAAAATAGATACTTAATACCTATATTAGTTCAATTTAAGTATTTTTATTCATTTTATAATACGATTATATATAAAAATTTTAATTGAACTTCTTACCATCTTTTACTCTCATTCTAGGGACTTTTGCAAATTTTCAAAAAACATAATTTTACTGCAAATGTGAATTGAATTCCAAAATTCAGAGAATCATAGTTGACATTAAAAAGTAAAAAATGTGGTTCAATAAGATGAAAATTATTTTTGGTGAATAGTAACATTTGATTTTTATTTACCATAGAAAAAAGTAAATAGGGTTAATAATTATAAAAATTATATTATAATTATCCAAACGCATGTCCTAATTCTATTGGTTAAGTATATTTCTACCAAAAGAATCCTTATAAATAAAATATAAATCTTTTTATCCAGTTCGATTAGATTAAGAGATTTATTATTATTTTACTTAAAGAATAGTAAAATGTGTTTAATTAATGTTTAATTACAAAACCATTTTTAATATAGGGTTATATATAAGATAAATTTGACTATTAATATTAATTAGAAATATGAAAATATTTCCTACCCTGTGGTATTTTATTTATAACTTTTATACATTAAATAATTAAATTTATTTATGACAAAATTATGATGTAGTAATTACCTTATTAATGAATGATTAAAATAATTGATATTAAAAATATCAAAATAAATGTAATTTTAGAATATTGATGCATTACACTAATTTTATAAGATAATATGAAATGATAATGATTTTTTAATGTAATTTTTTAATGTAATCATGTGTTTTTGACATTTTTAAAAACAGAATACTATAAACTGTCAAAATTGACATAAATGAATATTTAAAACAAATACTATATTATTAAATGATATAATATTACTATAACAATAATGAATATCCAAATGACGTATATAATGATAAATATGTAATTTATTAACAACTTTAGGTTCTCTTTTAAGTTTATAATTACTTTATTAACCATATAATATAAGAATACAAGAAGGCATGGTAAAAGATAAACTATTTAACTATGAATTAAATCTAAATGAAAATGTTAATATGGTGAGATAATCTTGTCTAAACCCTATTGGAATAGAGGATATAAACCTATCCCAACCATAGGGTCGAAATAAATCCATTTTTAACCATTATAAAATGAAGAAGATTTTATATTATAAAAATATTTGAATACTTTCTTAAAGTGACCCCCACATCTCCTATAAAAGGGTACATCCCCTTATCTCAAAATCACAACTCCAAAGCTATTTTTATCTTCCAAACACTACTAAAATATCTTATAAACTACCATAACATGAACCTATAGGCCTTACATTGATCAGAAATCCAACCTAAAAATCCCTTTTGATCAAATCAAAAGGAATCACCTAAAGAAGATGTAATAATTTCATCAACTCTTTCAAATTACTTGTCTTCATCCACTTACTAATTAATTGTTGTTTCCACAAAATAAATTATAACTACAGATAGTTATACAACATAAGATGTTATTATAAATATCTTATAACATTTTCATTATTCTATCCATCATATGAATGACAAAGAGACCATATTTTCATATGTACGGCTTACCGTCTCCACATCATGGTGTAGTTGGTTATTCAACACATCATTATTTGTATGGTTACTGATTCAATAAAAAATATAACATGTTAATTAGTATATATATATAATATACCTTCCAATTACAAACTTTTTCACCACTAATAGAATGATATAGCTCCGTGTGAGTACGTACGACTTACTATCTCCAAGACCCGATGAGATTTCGTTCCCCATCGTAAACATTCAAGAATAACTTTCATTTGATGGTTAAAAATAATTATTAAGAACATAATATCATTATATATATGAATCAAACATATAATATCGATAACAATCATGGCTAAAGTAACAAATCATATAAAGGAAAAGGAATCTTTTATCACCCAAAACAATGTTACTACTGAAATATCCTTCACATTGATTTATTAGAAGATCATATATGATATCATATTTATATATGTGGTTCATTAATAATTAAATAAAAATTATATAATCATTATATAATAGTTTAACCTACCCTATAAAAAAATTTCATGTTAAGTGATTTTCTTCTCACTTTTTATTTCCATGAGATTGATGCAATATTTGCAACTATTTTTATTTGTGTGGAATATGTAATTTGCAAGATTTTAAACATTGTGTAGTATAAATTAATTTATGGATATATACATCTTTAATGTATGATCCTTATTTCATGGGATGTATGTTTCATATGTTACCAAATAAGTAATTTAATTTCATATTTCAATTTCCACTCATTTGTTTTTAAGAATACAAAATTGATGATTTTATCCCATGATTATGTTTTGAATAACTATTCATTTACATATGTAATAATTTCCTCTTACCTTTGTCTGGATATACTTCTGATACACATCATCACTCCACTAATCAATTTTCACATCATTGATATGAACTAGATATGGTTAATCTTAACTATATTTCCATTCATTGAGTTAAAAATCCAAGTCATTTGTTTTGTTTTTACAATAAGATGTCTGAATGTCCTATAATTTAATTAATCTGAATATCCAATCATATTGAGTGTATTAATATTTTCACACATAATTATGTTAAATTTTTATATTTATTTTTAGGATATGCTCTTTATAATGGTTTTTTCTTCTCAAATTAAATTCCTTGGAGACTTCATTGTTATTATGGTCAATTCAAATTTATATAGTGTATAATCTATCCATGGACATATTATATCATGAATCCATTTATTTTCATGATATTTATAAAATTTTATTAATGTTATTCCACATTTATTTGTATTCATTCTTCTTTCATTTGGTTATGAACTATTTAACAAAAATATTGTTTTAAATGTTTTAAGGATTTATGATTCTAAATTCTTCACATTAATTCCAATGTTTTAAAATAGTTTTAATGATTTATTATTATGTAAATTAATGTTTTAAAATTAAAATTCATTTTAAATGTTTCAAAGTGTTATGGGACACTTTTATTGAAAATTCTATTTCTAATAGCTTCTTGATAAATAGTGAGACATTTAAATGTTTTCATGAAGAAATGGATATTTCTCTCAAATGGTTTTACTAATTATATTCATCTTTGTGAATATATTTTTTGTTATTTACTATTGTTTCAGGATGATTAATTATAATACAATATTTCATATAGTATTGAATAAGTTATGTTTGACAGTAGATGTGGTATTTTTATACAATTCATGGTTTGTTGTAAAATATTGACAATTTTTATTTTTTTTCATATGAATGATTAGATAATGTTTCAATACATTCATATATGGAAAGAATTAGACATATAATTTGACAGGTGAAGACCATTATAGCTCCTCAATGCATCGGTAAGTCTCATGAAACAAACTAGTGTCCTGGAACAAGGCCTTGAAAAATCTTATTTTTATTATTGGCACGAGGCCATGACTATGTGGTAATGATTTCCGACATTATGTAATCTATAATTATTTAATTAGCTATTGATATTACATGTGATTATTCTAAAAATATAATATCAATGTGAATAAGTTAAGGTAATTTTTTGATTTATTTTTTCCACATTATGCAGATGTTTATGTTTAATAGTGTCATGTTTTAGACTTATACATTGTATTAAAATTTAATGCTTTTTTATGATAGTTACTTCTATATTATTATGCATATTGAGAATATGAGTTCACCAAATTCTTTTGTTTTCTTGTCCCTAGGATGTGAATATTATATTATGATTAACCTCTTGGGATAGGCCAAAGGATATGAGTGCTTTTACAATGGACACATATTGTGTTTATTTATTTCAAGATGTAATTTATAACATATGTATGTATCTACTACATCCATGGATAATAAACTAATAGATTTTTTATATAAATGATCTATTGTAATCATGAAAATGTTATGTAATAATTCACCAACTCTGGGTAACAATGTTTAGGGAATAATAGATGGTATCAAGGGATGATTAGTATAATACATAGAAGATAGATTTATAAAAACACTGATTAGAAATCACTACCTTATGATAGACATTCAGGATTAACATAGAATATCATACAAAATTTTTGGTAATGTAATATTGTGTGGTTTTTTATGAAATGCATCCATGTCTGGATATGAGAAGGTAGATGTGGCTCTGGAAAAGATGTACCTAGGGGTTAAACCTGAAAACACCAAATTGATCTAGACTCGAATGGTAACCGGTACATGACAATGGGCCTTGATGCACTAATGGTTATGACACTTCTAGGGGATATGCATAAAATAATTCGAATTTTATTTTCAACATATTTTTATGTATTTTAATATAAGATAGGAAAATATATCCTTGGTTAATTTTATGTAGTTTTAGATTATATATAAGGTGTCATGAAATTGTCTAAATGATTTTATTACTATTGTTACTCTAACTATGCTTTCTGGTTTTAGTCAATGGGTTTATTCCAAGTGTAATACTTAAACCCCAATTACCCAAATTAGGTGCTTTATTTAATAACACTAGTATGATAAAAGGAATCATGTCCTGAAATAATTATCAGTTTAGTGTTATTGGAAATAAGATACATACATAAGTTCAAAATT
The DNA here is from genome assembly GCA_963277665.1 of Viscum album. Classification (NCBI taxonomy): domain Eukaryota; kingdom Viridiplantae; phylum Streptophyta; class Magnoliopsida; order Santalales; family Viscaceae; genus Viscum; species Viscum album. Next base: position 332,269,143 of record OY728157.1, on the reverse strand, counting down.
AGAACATGAAAAGAAATACAACAGTAATTTGTTCCATTTGAAACATCCAAGTCTCCTAGATTATGACTACATGTCACTCATAACTAACATCATAATATTTTGTGAAAATGAAACACAAGAAATGGTTGAGCTCAAATGCTCAGTAAGGGTATGCAATACAGTGGAAAATACCATAAACATTAGGAATGATGAATAATTAAAAACTCATGCCATTAAAAAAATAAACATGAACATATTATGGCCTCGACCATTGATGGATCAACATTTATTATATCATTTGAGAAAATATGGACATGAAAAGAAACCTCTTGAAGCCGTAATTCACATTTTTTAAACGTCCCATATAATTCATTTATTCTAAGAATCTCTAGAATAAAGTGCATGTGATTTTAATGATCTTCGTAGATTTTTGAGAATACCAAGATATCATCAATAAATACCATTAAAAATTCATCAAGATATTCGTTGAAAATCTATACATTAGATCCTTAAAGATATAGGGTGCATTATTCATTCCAAAACGTGTTATTGTAATCCCACAATTCCCTTACCTGGTTCGAAATACTCATTTTGGAATTTACTCCATCTTCACACAAAACTACTGATATCCAGATCGAAGGACAATTTTCGAAAAATATCGATCTCCAAGATGTTGGTCGAATAAATAATCAATGAGAGGTAAGGGATAATTGTATTGTATTATTATAGCATTGATCTCCCAATATTCAATTCATAACCACATAGATTTATATTTTTTCTTAATGAAATAGACATGAGCTCCCCTTAGAGAAACAATAGAGAAAATAAATAACATATTACTAGATATCATTAGTTGTTTCTTTAGTACCACAAATCACCTAGTGTAAATTCTATAACAGGTCTTTGATATGGATGTTTAACTTGGAATTAATATAATGGATGACTCTATTTCTCATTCTGGAGTATGTTCATATAAATCATCTAAAAAACATCACCATATTCTTGCAAAATATATACGTCCTATATTAGAATATTATTTTCCTCAGTCTTAGTTATTTCATAATTATCATCCCCAATAATTGAATTTAGTAGAGCTATTAGTGGTATATCTAGATAAGAATCAAATGGTGAACTTTCTACTAAAAAGATAAGGTACTCCTTATCATCATCGAGAATTGTATACTCCTACTTAAAAATATTTTTTCACAACACGATATGAATTCCAATCCATACCAAGGATTAAATCAAATTAAATCATGGGTATGGTGATTAGATCAGCAGATAAATATCGTTTATATTACTTAAGGGGGACTGATTCACAAATCATTGTTGCAATGATACATCACATAGGTGTTTTGATTGACAACTCCACTATAAATTAAAATTGTAAATATCAAATTTTTGTGGCAAACATGGAATATATGAAACAATGTGATGATCCAAAATCAAATAAATAATGGGATAAATTTGAAGAAACCATTAAATTACCTTCAACCATGTCTTTCAGAGCTTCAACCTCAACAGTAATGATCACATAATCTTGTCATTGATATGATGGCCTTTTCTGAGGTATATTTCACTAATGCTTAGGACATTCATTTGCATAATGTCCCATCTCCATGAAATAGTATAATTGATCATTGGTAGCTTGTTTCTTCCCCTTAGAATCACTAGAAATTTTGACTTTCTGTACACAGTAGTAGCATGGTCCTTTACATTTTAGAAAGGCACAAGGGTTCATCCTTCAACAATTATCACGTGGTGGAAATTCAACCGTTCACTTATTCCTTGTATCTTTATTTCCATTCCCAAAAAGTGTTTAATAGATCATGTCTTCTCTGTCTTTTTTTTATTGTCGCATTACTTAGAGAAATCCCTTTCTACCATAATACCTCATGAGTCAATATCTTTGTAGGATGAGAAGGATTGTGAGACTAATTCTCGACAAAGAAATTATTTTATCACCTTAAAGAAACTATCAATATTTTTATGGTGTTACATATATAATTTACAGCATTCCTTGCTAACCATGTAATGTTATCATCATATTGTGACATTCTCATCCTCCTTTTTTCACCGACTCAGAAATTGTTTTTCTATATCCGCTCGATGGTCACAAAAAAGTATTTTTTTTATTAAAACCACTTTAAAATCCATCCATCACATACATGATACTTCTTTATCCTCCCTGTGTTTTTAATTAATTATTACCATTGATCTGCATCTCCGGTGAGGTGATAAACTTCCATGACAAAATTTTCTATTTTGCTACTCCCCATAGCATGGAATATTTTCCTTAATGAATATATCTATTTTTCAGCTACAAATAGATTTTGTAGACTCATTTAATGAGGGTGGTTGTTTCCTCATAAAGCGATCTAACATTGATCCTTCACGTTGTGAATCAGGGTTCTCCATACTGGTGAGGTTATTTTTTATAACCTGTGTGAGCTGTCTGATTATGGTGATAAGATGATCTACACCAGTTCTGTCACTGGCTCTGCTATAATTATCTAAAGCAGGAGGGAAATCCCTACAAGTTTTCAAGAATTGATATAGTTTTCATTCCTTCTACTAGGCTCCATTTCTAAACAATAACATACAGTATATTAGTTTATGAACCACAATACATAATTTCAAAATTGTAATACACTTCATATAAATTAAATAGTTTATGGATATAATCCATAATAATAAAAATGTTTTCTTGAGGAAGTATATACTCAGAAACCATTCATAATGGTTTGTAAAAAATGAGAATTATCATAATCATATCCCCTCGTAAATTTTGTTACCAAGAATGCAGCAAGGCCCATTGTCGTCCACCAGTTTTCGTTCATGTCTAGCTCAATGTGATGTTTTTGGGTTCTTCCCCTAGGTACATCTATGTCAGAGTCGCCTCTACCGGTTCGTATACAGATTTGGATGTATTGCACGGTGATCTCACAAAAACTATAAATTACCAAAATCCAAGGATGTTATTCTATAGTAATCGTCAAAGTCTATCGTAGGTTATTGTGCACTAATTAGTGTTTTTTCTAAATCCAGTTTCCATGTTATGTACTAAAATTCCTCTGATACCAACTGTAAAACACCGACGCATGTTTCCCAGAGTCAGTGCTTAATTACATTACATTGGCATGACAAATGGAATCGTGTAACGAAAGACTTATCAATTTAGTATTAATGGAAGCAATATTAATACATAAGTTCAAAATTACAAGTTGAAAAGAAATATAACACTAATTTGTTACATTTAGAACATCCACGTCTCTTAGATTATGCCTCCAAGTCACTCATAACTAACTTTTTAATATTTTGGGAAAAAAATAAGAAAGGGTGATCCCAAATGCTCAGTAAGGGTAAGAAATAAAATGGAAGATAAATAATCATTAGGAATTAAGAATAATAAAAAACTCATGACTTTATAAATATTAACCATTTCAACCTTATGAAGGAATATGATCTGAGTAAATAATTTCATAAGAATACATATTAATGGGTATTATACTGGTCGAATAACCATATGAACCAACAATATTATTTTCATAATGAGGGAATGTATAATGTCGGACAATCTAAAACATCTTTTCAAGGCCTCGACCAAGATGTCTATGAATATTTTAACACTTGGCCAAAATCATATATCAAATTGGGAAAGGCCTTGGAAAACTCCACATCTAATTGTGTCATGATAAATACCCATGAATTGGGGAGCAATAGCGGGCTCCACCCATCACATAATAAGTACAATACATTCCTCATATGAAAAGGTAGAAACATAACAAAAATATTTGTATTAAACATGCATATGAAATGTCAATACATTACCAATAAACCATGAAACGTATAAAAATAACCCATCCACAGTCAAAGAATCACAAATCCTTCAATACTATATGGTTGATTTGTATCATAAAAAAATCAACTCCGGTCAAGTATAAAATCCATCAAAGGTTTTTGACATAGAGGAAATGGAAACAATTTTAAAGAAACACCTCTTTCTATTTTGATACAATTTAATCGTAAAATAATTGTAAATGAAAACATTTATTTTCAAAAAAATTTTATAAGCATGTAATGGAACCTTCAGTGATGTTATAATGTTGGAAAATAGTTTCACCCACCGTATACGTTAAAAAAAATTCTTAACATAATTTTGTCGAAAAGGTTATACTGTACATTGTTTAGAAAACGACAAAGAGATTCCTTTAAAATCATATAATATCAAACAATGATATAAATGACTTTAAACCATATTCAATTTAATTTTAAAAATGTTTTAAAATATATTTTTTTTTTGAAAAAATAGATGTTGATGATAAAGAGGTCCTCGTAGATATTTTTGTAAAAACAACCTCCGATAATAAAGAGATTGTAAAATTAAACCTTACCTTGTAATTTTCCTCAATTAATGGTATGTAAACCTATTGTATAATAGTTAAAATGAAGATATAAAATTATACAAGAACTAAATACATAAATATAATATCATATAAGACTTTTAATATTGATTTGTTAATAATATATTAGTTGTATCATCATTTTGGGTGTTAACTGACTCTTCTTCCTTTATATGTTTGGTTACAGAAGACATGTTTGTTCTAGAAATGATGTATTTGATTGAAATAAGGAATTATATTATTTTATTCAAAATTATTTTTATTCATGAAATGAAAATTATTCTGAAATGGTTACGATGGGGAAATGAATCTCATCGCATTCGTGAAGACGGTAATCTGTACGTATGCATGAGCGATAATATAATTGATGGAAAAATATCATGTAAATGGATGGTATGTCATATATTCAGAATCATTATCATGTTATATTTATTATTTAAATCATTTATACTAAATATTATACCCATCCAAATAATTAAGAGTTTGAACAACAAATTACACATGACGTGGAGACGGTATGTAGTACGTACACACGTATGGTGGCTTGGTCATTTATATGATCCATACAATAATGAATATGGTTGTACATTTTTTATAATAACATCACAATATATAAAATATACTATATTTATTATTTTAGAACACACATATCAAATGAAGGGGAAGTGGAAGATGAAATAATCTTGAAAGAGGTGGGGAAATATTTATCCTTTGTTTAGGTTGTTCCTTTAGATTTGATAAAAAGTGCTCATAGACAAGATTTATGAACAAAATAAGGACTCTAGGATAAAGGGATGAATTTTGGGATGATATTTGGGCTGTGTTGGCTGAGGAAAAAGAATTTTTAGGTTTGAAATTAAGAGAAGGGGAATAATCCTTTTATAAGAGAAGTGAGGGTCATTTTAGGAAAAGCTTGAAATATTATTTTATAATTAAATAATTTTCAGATTATATTGATTCCAAAATGAATTATTTAGAGGATAAGTTAGTTATGGGTCTAAAAAAACTGAAAAGAATTGTTTTATAGAGGTTTATGTCTTCATAATAACCTTATCTTTTTTTATTTCACTCTTAGTTAAATAGTTTGACATTTACCTCTTCTCTTTATATTTATATATTATATAGTTAATAAATATACAATAACCTGCCAATATAACCCCATGTTGTTACTTATTAATATATATAACATTATCTATGTCCTTTGTCTGAAAAATATATATTTAAAATTTATATCTATTAATAATATAGAATTTATTTTAAAAACACAATTTTGTCAATTTTGACAATATTTAGTATTTGATTTTTTTTGAAAGCCATTGAAACATTATTACTTTCAATAAAATATATTTAACCAACCCTAACATGTCATAATAATCTATAAAATTATTTTAATTTTTTAGATGTCTCAATTTACATTTATTTAGATATTAATAATAATAATTATTTTAATATATCACCAATATGGTAATTATTTCATCAGCATTGTGTCAAAAATAAATAAATTTATTTAATGACTAAAAATTATAAATAAATTACCATTATGTACAAATGATATTTATATTTCTAATAAATATCAATAGTTGAAGATATCAATTTTATAAGCCCATATAAAAATCATTTACTAAAATATAAATGCTTTTGTAATTTTTGTCTTTACGTTATATTAATTAATGTAAAAGGTCATTATCACTCCAAAGTTGGTCAATGGGGTCACAAAATCGACAAAAGGATCCCTATAGTCGGACATGTATCACTAAATAGGAATAAGAAACATGTTAGGGAAATTTAATATTACTGTAATTTTATTTTTTACCCTTATTTATCGAATATCCTTTAACAATTGTAAATAAAATATTCACTGAAGTAATTATTCAGATCGTCTAAAAATAAAAGTTAAATATTTACACAATTTTGAACTCATGGTTCTAAATATAGAATCCATTTTTCCTAATTAAAAATAGTGTAGTGGAAGAAATTAATTTTAAATTAATCCTCATTGTAAAGAAAACATTTTTCTAAAGAAAAATAACTATAAAAAGATTTCATTTTTTTGTCCAGTTTAAATATTAAATTACACACAATAAACTAAATTTTTTTAAATGATAAAAATATAATAGAATGATACATTATAACAACTCAAATTTAAAATTTAGCACTATAATTTATTAGGATAAAAATAGTTGTTTTTAATTGAAATTTAGTGATATTTATAAAAAAATGAAAGATTTCATAAAAGTACAACAAATTCACACAACGATAATTTCGATACAATGAATTAAAAAAAGAAGTCCATTTTGAATTTTTTTTATATAAAATATCAATAAGTCAATATTACTATTTGTAATGGCTAGTCTGATTGGTCGTATTGTGTTAGAATCTCGATGTTGCGTACAATACAAGTTGTTTCATTATTAAAAGTGAAACGCACTATGGAAGCATGGAGAATTACACCAAGTAAGTAATAATAACATTGGACATTAATTAAAATTTTGGAATGATTGTAAAAATGAGATGCTAAATGGAATTTTGACAAGAGTAAAATATATCTTGTTCATGTCGAATCAAGTTTCCATATATATATCCAACAACATATACATTAACAAACTACAAAACTTCACAAAGAAGATAATGGAGTAGAATTATTACATCACATTTAGTGGAGACCATAGAGAAAAGAATGCTCAATTTCCATTATGTGGGATATGTGGAAAAAGACATCCAGGAAAGTGTCTCAATGAAACAATGAAATTCTTTATGTGTGGGAATGAAGAAGATAATGTAATGAATTGATGAGGAAACATAAAGATTAATATGTAAGAGAATAATAATGATCCTAATAATCCATTTATAGTCATTTATAGTGAGTGTCGGGTACCTGGGCCTTACTCGAGTCAATGCCTTATTAAATACGATAACCACTAGGTCAAGAAATATCCTATGTGGAAATAAAAGGAATGAAAAATGGTTAGAAGTATTAATACACTTTTTGATGGGATTACTTAGGAAGACTTGTCTCTTGTAAGTGTAAACATATAGTTTTTTATGTGAAAAATCTATTTGATATATAATTATCATTTCTTTTTTGGATATAGTTATAATGAACCATTTTGGTTTATATGATCCATGAATTTGAGGCAATTATAGGTTATTAATTATTGGGATGAAAATAAGAGGTGTGATATAAATTTTTTTTATTGTGTTATGTTTGTTTTGAAAAATTTATCTCATTTTGTAATGATATAAAATATAGTTTTTTAAAAAGGACAACACGCAGATAATTTGATAAACCCTCATGTCGAAAAAAGTTGTTGAATCGAACCCACAACAAAAGTGCGACTATGATTTATCCCCTACCACTAGACTATGTGATTTACCTGGTAAGTGTCACTAATTCTATTTAGATTAAAAAAATTAATTATCTATAATAAGATTATTTTGGATCTTCTCTATTAACAAATGGATATCCACAGAATAGGAAAATGATTTGGTTATTAAGTGATTAATGTTATTTTGGAAGACTTTCTCTCTGTATGGAATGCCATATGCCTAAGGAAATATATTACTATGGTATTTCATTTGTGGAGTAATTGTGAATTTTTTTATTTTGGAATAATATAAGATTCTTATAAATATTCAGCTTATTAATGGAAATTATTAACCATTTATAGAGAATACGCGATTTGGTTCATCACACTTCTGTATGAGTATTTATGAGTAGTTGATTTTATTTGGAGATAAATGTAATGATTTAATATGAAAGTCTATATGATTTTTTTTATTTTTTGGTTTTAAATATTATTTTGGATTATATTGAAGGATTTTATGGACAATTTTTTTATTGAATTATATTTAATAAACCTTGGGCATTGTTTTTTTATTTTGGAAAATACAACCAGTATTTCATTTTATAAAGGATTGTCTATTTTTGGGATTGTATAATCTTGTAATAATCATTTTGTTTTGGTTAATCTATAATGGGATGGGAAATATATAGTTCATCCTTTGAGGATTATTCTATTCTCTCAATGTTGATTCTAGCGATTCTGGTGTGACCAAGTCATCTTGAATACTAATTGATTAAAAAAATATTAGTTATTGGTAGAAATTTATTGAAGATTTAAAATATAAATAAAATATAATTATATAACTTTTTTATAGTTAATCTCATAAATAAATTCTTTAACTTTATAAAATGGATCATAAAACCAAAAAATGTTGTATGTATACTTTTCTTTTTGGAAAACTATTTACCATTTAACCCATCACAATTGTGAAGTTTTCCTCTTGTTGAATTTTTCTTCATCATGTTTTCTATCACTCTCTATCTGAACTTCACACTTAGTTTATCTTCTATATCCATCTTTTCTAACATGGAATACTATTATGGGTTATATTGGGTGACCTTTGTACTTCACTTTATTTCTTTTAAAGTTATTGTTATACTAACTATTTTTGGGATCTGGACAATCAATGTTTTTCTGAGGTCCTACATTAAAATTATAAGGACACAATATTCAAAACAGGGGAAGAATGTAACACCCTATGCTTTCATAGTATGTAATTTTATTTTAAATAATTCAGTAGCTTTCTCTACACACAACACTAAGTTCGAGCGCACCACTATATACTAATAAAGTCGTTCAAAAATAGTTATGAATTGTATTAACTAAAATATGATTTTTATATACTACATATTATTTTTACATCCCTATTATTTGTTTCATAAACATAATAAATGAACTAATTAAATTTATCAGATAAAAAAATTATTAAAAACCCATTTTACCTCTATTTAATGGAGAATACTTTTTAAATAAAATATTTAATACATTTATATATTCAATTTCAAAAAAAATAATCATTTTATTTAGAATTTTGAAATAAAATTTTATCATGGATAAATGTTCTGTGATTTTTTGATATCTTTCTTATTTTGATGAATAGTGAAACATACAAAATTTTAATAGAAAATAACATTTTTAATAAAAATAATTTATATTGCTAATTTTTTATGGTATTAATGTATAATTAGATTATAGTTTTATCATTTAATCCAATTTTGGTCATTGGATGTAAATTTAAATTTAAATTGTACGTAAACACATGTCGATCTTTTGATAGTTTTTACTTATCAAAAACCATCTTTTTGGTTTTGGCAATAAGAATATTTTTTAAAAGTAATTAATAAAAAATCAATGTACTAAATTTGGTAAAATAAACATAATTATTTAATTTGGAATATCAAAATTATATTTTGGTTAATTTTTTGTATTTTTCTAAAAACAATCATTTTTAGGTGAATAGTGAAACACACTGCATCATTGTTTATAACCTACATTCCATAGATATGAATATTTTGAATTTTAATTTATTTTAATGTCAAAATAGATACATAATAACGATAATATCCCAATTTAATTCATTAATGTCATTTTATAAAAAGATTAGATATATATAATTTTATTGAACTTTTTACCATCTTTTACTCACCAAATAGTCACATTTGAAAATTTTCATAAAAAATAATTTCACCGCTTCTAAGAAATGAATTACAAAAATACTAGAGTAACAATTGACATTAGTAAATAAAATGTTGTTAAATATGATAAAAATAATTTTTTGTTAATAGTTACTTTTGAATTTTATTTACCATGGTTAAAAGTAAATATTGTAATTAAAGGTAAAAATATATTATAATTACCATAACACATGTCAAAACACGATTTGATTAGTATACATAGGCCGAAATAATACATATAAATAAAATATGATCCTTTTTATCCACCTGTATTAGATTAGGAAATTTATTATTATTTTATTTAAATAAGAGTTAAAATTGTTAAATTTAATGTTTAATATCTAATCTAAATTTAATATAGGGTTATACATAAGATTAAATATACTATAAATTTTTCATATAAATATAAAATTATTTCTTACATCATGGTAATTTATTTATTATTTTTAGTCCTTATATAATTTAATTTATTATTGACACCATGATGATGGAATAATTACATTATTAATGAATGATTAAAATAATTGATATTTTAAACATCAAAATAAATATAAATTAAGACATTTTATGCATTAAATGAACATTATACGTTAACATGGAATGTTAGGGTTTATTTACTTTTTTTGTAGTAATCATGTTTTTATGACTTTCAAAAAACCAAATACTAAATACTGTCATTATTGACATAAATGAGTATTTAAAACAAATACTATATTTTTAAATTATTTAATATTCCTCAACATATTATGTTTGGAGAATGTACTTGTATAATTATTTTAATTTCATTAATGAACCACATAATGTTCTATAGGATTTTATCATATGTTTGTTAACCATCTCATTTATAAATACAAGAAGACATGGTAAAAGTAAAACTATTTATCTAACAATTAAATCTAAAAGATATGATTAATATGGTGACCTAAAGATCACTAAAAAATATGACATCAGAGGATTTAAATCCTTCCCAACATTTTCAACGAAATAAATCCCTTTGGATCCATTAAAAACATAAAATTATTTTATAATAAATTAATATTTCAATATTTTTCTTATGTGACCCACACCTCTCTAATAAATGTGTACAACCCCTTCTATCACAATCACACATCCAATGCATTTTTTCTTATAAAACCCTACTCAAATAACATTGATACTACCTTCAATTGAACCAATTGGCCTTACATTGGTCATAAAGATAACATAAGAAGTACTTTTGGTAAAATCAAAAGGAAGCACCCGAAGAAGAGATAATAATTTCGTCAACTCATTCAAAGATCTATTCTTCGACCACTTCATCTTTAATTGTTGTTTTCATACCAAAATAATAAATTTGTTACCTTATACATAAAATAATGTTATAATAATGATTTTTCAATTATATTCATTAGTCAATCCATCCTTTTAATGACAATGTCATCAAACGTGTGTGTGTTTACGCCTTACCATCTACACATCGTGTTGTTGCTTGTTATTAAAAACATCATTATTTTAATGGGTATAATAATGAGTATAAATGATGTGTATCATAAATATAACATGTTAATTATTTTTTATACTTAATATAGAATCCAATTACATACAATCTCACAACTAATAGAATGATATTATCACTAGTGAGTACATAGAGCTTACCATCTCCACGACACGATGAGATTACATTCCCCATTGTAACCATTAAAGAATAATTTTAATTTGAGTATTAAAAATAATTTTACTAACAGAATATAATTCTATATAGGAATCAAATAAATCCTATCCATTAACAAACATGACATACATATCAATGTATATAAACAAAAAAGAATTAGTTAACACCAAAATCAATGATACTACTAATATATCATTAATATAGAAATATTAGAGGATAGTATTTTATATAAAATTTAAGTATGTGGTTATTTTATTCTTTAATAAAAATTATTTCACCATTATTCATGAGGATAACCTTCCGTATACTATAGAAAAGTGCAAGATTAGGGATTTTTTCCTCACTTTTTATTCCCATGAGATTCATGCTATATTTTCCACTATTTCATTATGTGTGGAATTTTTAATTCCCATGATTATATTATTTGTTAAATATACATTAATTTATGGTAATTTTCATCTTCATTGTTTGATCATGATTTCATGGGGTTCATTTTCTTTATGTTACCAAATCAGTAAGGGAATTTTATATTTCAATTTCCACTCATTGGGTTTTACACATACTTCATTGATTGTTTTACCCCAAGATTATATATGGAATCACTATTATATTTATTTAGATAGTAATTTCCACTCCCCATTTTGTGAATATAATTTTGATACACATAATCACTCCACTGATATATTCTCAAGTCATTAATATGAACTTTTTATGGGAATTCATAGTCAATTTCCATTCATTGAGTTAAGTATCAGAGTCATTAGTATTGTTCTTGAAAGAATATGTGTGAATGACCTCAGATTGATTTACACTAAAAAACAATAAAATTTAGTGTTTTTATATTTTTCACAAAATATTATGTCATTAGTTTATCCTTAATTTTAGGATACGTTCCTTATAAAGGATTTCACCTCAATTTACATTTAATTGATAATTCTTTGTTGTTATGCACCAATTCACATTTATATGGTGTATATAATTTCGATTGTCATAATATATATTAAATCCCTTTATTGTTATGATATTATAATGATTTTATTAATTTTATTCCTTAATTATTGGTATTAAAACTATATCATTTTTTTAAAAAACTCTTTAAGAAAAATTACATTTTAAATTTTTTTAAGATTTATTATTCTAAATCATTCTCCTTAATATCCATGTTTTAAAAATAGTTTTTAATATTTATTTATATGGACATGAATGAATTATAATTAAAAATTCTTTTATAATATTCAATGGGTTATGGGACAAATTGATTGAAAGAAACTATTTTTATCAGATTCATGAAAAAATATGAGACTTATTAATGTTTTCAAGAAAAAGTGTATTTTTTATCTCAAATAGTTTAACTAATTATTTTCATCTATGTCAACATTTTTTATTATATTTAATACTTTACTTAGGTTGGATTATAGTAGTAAAATCTTTGATATTGAATTAAATGAGATATGTTTTACTATGGATGTTCTATTTTTATATCATTCAGGGTTTGTGGTTGAAATATTTTCATTTTGTCTGCTAGTCTTAATGCAAATGTTTAGATTATGTTTTAACATTTTTATATGATGAAATAATTGGACTTACTATTTAATGGGTGGATCCCACTATATCTCCTTGATGCATCGGTAGGTCTCGTGAGACCATCTAGTATCTTGGCACAACACGTTGATGTAATCATATTTGTAGTCATGGAACGAGGCCTTGGCAATGCTGTTGTGATATCTGACAGTATGTATTCCATCATAATGAAATTAAGAATTGATATTACATGTGATTCTTAAAATAGTATAATATCCATGTGAATATGTAAATTACATTATTTGATTTTTCCTTTTTGTATTATTTTTATGATAAAGTTAAAAAGGCTAGTGTTTTAGTCTTAAACATTGCCTTAAATGATTATGCATATTTATGATAGTTTCCACAATATTTTTGTCCCTACTGATCATCTGTGCTCACCACAATATTATGTTATATTTTACCCAAGATGTGAAGAAGTATTTTATGTTTAAATTGCAGGGATACACCAGAGTATATGAGTGTGTTCAAAGGGGATACAATGTAGTTTTTATTTATTTCAGGATGTAATGAATAACTTATGTATGTATCCAGTTCTTCCATGGCTGATAAACTAATCGGTATTTCGAGACATGATCTCTTCGTATCATTTTAATGTTATGTAATAATTCTTGACTCTGGGTAACTAGGTTCAGGGTCTGATATCATTGAATATTAATTGTAAGAAATTACCATCCTTATGAAAAAACCATTCTAATTATTAAAATGTGAAATAAAAATAATTGATTGAAAATAATATTCATTAAAAATTACATTTTAAACCCATGAATAAACCTAATTTAATGGTAAATACATTTTTAAATTAATAGGATAATAATTAATTGGATTGATTAATTAATTTACTATCATGATCGAGTGTAATTCATTAAATGTTATATATCTTTAGAAGACCATTTTTTTGCAGAATAAAATGGATGGAAAATATTTTAGTTTGTAAATTGATGATGATATTCCATTAAAATAAAATTTCAAGTATTAAAATAATAATAATAATTACATTAATATATTATTTTTATATTTTTATAATATTTTGGGAAATATATTTATTAATCATTGTTTTGAAATAAAAAAATATTTTATTCCAAAGAGTGAAATTATGAATTTTTTTTTTAAAATCACGTTCTTAATCATTTTCAATAACTAGGTGAGATATTTGGTTTTATTACATGGAATTATTATGAATACAAAGAGTATAATAAAATATATTGGATTTAGTATATAAATAAAAAAATTACCCCAAGGGAGACATAAAACAATCCTGAATTTTGATGAAATTTTTAAATAATCCCTTACCACATCAGTAATGTTTGAATCATAAGCCCCATAAAAAAATTAAATTCAAGTGAAAAATTAAATACCATGATGTCAGATATATTAAAAATATGAAATATAAATAATTTATGTATTTAAATAACACAAATAAATAAGCTATAAATATAGAGTATTTCTTACTGATGTAGAAAGTGTGATGTGAAGGACATACATTTTATTTCAATAACTGTGTATTTTTATCATTTGAAATAATAAATAAGTGTTAATTATTTAATTTTTTAATAAATTTTTACATGTTTATTATTTATTTTATTTCAATTATAATATTTTTATATTTGACTGCCTAAATATTTAAGACAATGACAAATGTTTCAATGATAATTGGATTATGCGTAAAAAATGGTTTTGGTAGTTTGACTATGGTAAATTATGGCATTATTTAATCTTATAGAGAAGAAAAATATTTAAATAATTATTATATTTATACATAAATTATACTTTTGAAACTATTCCATAAAGAGGTTTATAAGAGAAATAAATACATTATAATCGTGGGGACGGTAGGCTATACATACACACGAGTAACAGTTCCATTTTTCAATGATCATTATAGAAATATAGACAATAATATTTAATTTTTCCAAAATTTCAATAATATAATAAATATCATTCGATTTATATAAATATACTTATATTTTTCATCCATGTGGTGTTATAATAACAATAGAGTCACATCACATTGGGAAGAAAATAGTCCACAAGTATATGTACAATGTTATCAATTCTCAGGGACTAAAATAAAGTCATATATTATATTTTCTGAATGATAATTATTTCATTGGTTTAATAATTATATCAACTACATCACATATTTTTTTTACTTAACCGTTATTACATTCCTATGTGATGCATTAGTGATAAATAAATCACATCGCATTAGAAGGTGGTTGTCCATTGTAAACATGAGAAGTTATATTCCATCCCCTACAGAATATAGATTAAAATAGTTATATTTTATATAAAAGGAATAAAGTTATACTAATTTTATAAATATCATATATTTTATTTATATACATCCACACACACAAATTTTACATTTTTAATGAAAAAAATTGACATAAACATCCAAGGAATAAATCTTCTATGCAAAAAAATACTATTCTAAAAAACATTTGATGGAGGTAGAGATAGTGGTTTGTTATTTGGAAAACATAATATAATAACATTTTATAGATGATATTAAGGTCATTATATCATTATTATTTAATAATAATTTAATTAGATCAAATAATAAATATTATAAAAACACTCATTGAATATCCTTATATATTCTTTGTTTATCCTTTATAAAATTGTACTAAAGGAATTAAATGAATACATTTCTACATAAAATTTTAATTTTAAAATGAGATATGTGAATAATGTGAATTATTTGGAGATTTATTTCCAAAAAAAATGGTTTTGATGTTTTCATGTAAATAGGACAAGTGTTCTACATAAAATTGTGGTGAGGAGCACCATTGTAAATTTTTTGAAAAATATTATGTAACAATGTTTTTCCCAAGAAAAAGGATCCAGAATAAATTATTATAAATCCATTGATATTATAGGTTAGAAAAAAATATGATTCATACTTATTCTAATATTAGGTTCTAAATAGTTTTATCCTTAATCAAAGTTAAATTTTTTTTACTATTCTTATTATTCCTAAAAGTATCAAATTAATATTAGAAAAATAAATAATATGAATAATACTGATTCAAATAATGGTTTCCATTCTTAAAAATTCTATGAAATAGTTTTATAATATTAATTTAAAATTAAACCCACAATTGTGATGACAAATAAGCCATTCAAAGAGTAAATGCTCAAATATTTGCACTGTTTTTACATTAATATTAATTATCAAAATGGATAAAAAACAATTTTGAATAATAGATATATAATTAATTTTTGTTAATAAAAATAAGAAATTTAATTTAACTATTTTAATGTTTAAGAAAAACCATTTTAAAAAAATTATTCATTTTCACAATTCATTTATATGGGAAACATTTCTGAAAAATACTTAAAAATCTCCCTAAAATATTTATTAATTTCTCGATTGAAATATTTAATTCATTAATAAACAAAATTTTAATAATCTAGTAGAAAATTAGTTTTTAATTATGTGTACAATGTGAATCAATACTACCTTATAGGAAAAAACTTGTTTTTTCAGAAAAAACACATTTTTTTGAAAAAAAATTATTTTTTATTTATATATTTTTTATTTTCTTTTTAATTTATAAATAACAATAATTTTATTTATTTATATAATACTATTCACAACTACTATTTTATGATGTTTTTGTAGTGGTATACTAAATTATGGTTTATTTTTACTAGGGTTTGTCTTTTTGGCAAAGCACCCATGTGATAAAATTTCATGAAATATATTTCCATTGTTGTTTAATATTGAAATATAAATTTATTATATTATAAATTTATTTTCTATCAATTTTTTAATTATAATATTTATTGATTTTGAAAACCATGACTAGTGATTTGTCTAAACATTTAAATTTTTTTATATGATAGATTGAGATGGTTCAAAAAATTAGGATTTTTGTTATTTCATAATAGATATTATATATATTGAATCCAATATTCTTAACATACAAAATTTTATTCTCATATGGACAATAATGAGTATCAATTTATATATAATTCAATATATTCCAAACTTTCAATAAATTTATATTGTTCTCTATATTGTTGTTTTTAGATTTGATACCCTACATAAAAATCAGTAAACATAGAATTTTGGTTCATTAATAACAATATTTGATCCCTTATTTGACTATATTGAAAATATAATTTAAATAATATTCAATTTGTGTTTTTCCATATATTAAAATTTATACTCCTAGAAATTATTATTTTTATTTTTAGGAATGGTTATTTAGAATCCTACTCAACCTCTTACTGGTTTAATAGTTATAATTACCACTAGCTGACTCATCAAACAATTTATTAACTATGTAAGAAAATACATAACAGAATACATCCAAAAGATCATAGAAGAGAACAAAGACTGGTGTAACTTTTTTGGATTGTCATTAAACTTGTCCAAAGATAAATTAAAGGGTTTTAAATACTCATGATAAATTCTTGACATAATATCTGTTATACATAATTAAATCAATTGGTTTACATTATAATGAAAAAATAATTCCACAGCTACATCCATCATTTGAAAATGTATTCATCTATACATAAAAACATATTCTTATCATTACACATAACAAATAGGTTTAAAATATCTTACTATGTTTATCCTCAATCAATCATTGATGTTGAAATTGAAGTATACTATTCTAAAAATCCCTAACAAAGACATGAAAATATAATGAAACAACTTTTATTATAAAAGTTGTTCCTTAAATAATTAAGAATTTTATTATATTAAATTCTATTATACATGTTCCAAATTTAAATAAACTATTAAATACTATGTTTCATTACTAAATTACTTTTACATTAATCAATAATGAATCCAATTAAAATTCCACACATTAAAACATTTAAAACGATTTAAAATATGATAGATAAAATGGAAAATTATGGATCGACCAAATCTAATAGAGTCATCTACCCCACTATAAACACAATATATATGAAATAATTATTAATAAACCAAAAGAATCAATAAAATCTTGAAATATTTACCCATGAAGGAATTTTATTGAAAATTAATTGAAATAATTATTTTCTACTTTTAGATTAAATTTGACATTTGGAATAGTAATGTGACTATTAGTGTCATGACCCGTCCTCGGGACCCGTGTCGTGACTACCCCAAGCCGACCATCCATAGGTCAGGGGCTGGTGACTAGCACCAAAGGTGTAAATCCCGATAAAAAAGGGGAAGGCATTGCCTTATAAAGTAAACAAACACCGCAGAGTAAGCTAGTAGGCGTAAACACTATGTAAAACATGGTACAGTAGTAAGTGCAGAAAGTAAATGGGCCATAATTCAAACCCAAAATGAATGTAAAGTACAACTGGAAAGAAAGTACAACAACTGAAATTAAATTAGTAATTTCGATCCATCCACTGGAAGTCCCACCTAAAGGGTGGGTATAGATAGCCTCCTCAGCTCCTTGGGTCCAGTCGTCCGCTCCGTGTACGTCCCGCCCAGTGGTCTACCACTAGGTACCGACCTAATCCACTAGCCTGATCCACGATCAGCGCTGTCCGTCATCTGCATCCCACACAATGTAGTGTGAGAATAGCCCATGCAGGGGTGAGTATATGCTACTCAGTAGGGACCCTGAGACCCCCGAAGGTCTCCCAGAATCCACAAATGATAATCCACAAAGGAAAGATAGAATCCCGATGTAACAACCAACACTACATAGGTATATTCCCATAAATATACCCAAGTCACCAATTCCCGTTCGGCTCCAACATCCGAGCCCAAGTTCGATCATGTCTGCATAGGATAGTACGACCAATCTAGATAGGATAACACAACCCAATCCACATAGAAAAGCAAGTCAATAATATCGAAGATATTGATTGAAGTTAAAGACTCATCTCACACAGGTATACATATTTGTAAGGTGATAGAGATGATCAGATATAGCCACTGGTTCATCTAAGCTAGGACCCACGTAGGATACTAAACCAGCTAAGCTGTTAGACCCACATAGGGTACAGACTAGCTTCTCTTCCAGACCAATGTAGGATAGCTAGAACAGAGTCATCTCCATCGAACCCACAGAGGATTTTAGTACGGTCATCATTGATGCCGAACCTACATATGATTTCAGTACAGTCTTTATCGTCGTCGAACCCACGGAGGATTTCAGTATGGTCTTCATCACTGTCGAACCCACTAAATATTTCAGTGCAGTCGTCATCGTCTTTGAAACCACGGAGGATTTAAGTACGGTCTTTAACACTGACGATCCCACGGAGGATTTCAGTGTCGTCTTCATCGTCGTCGAACCCACGGAGGATTTCGGTATGGTCTTCACAGTCCCATCCATCTCTAGGGTTCCCGTACTCAGCATGCTCGTTTCTAGGAGGGTCCACTCCATGAACCAAAGTGAGGTTGATAAATCAACTGACACGTAGTCTGGATTTGATGCATATCAATGTTATGTCTCAACAAAATGAACTCAACGCGACAGACGGCGCGTCAATCAGACGCCCGGTTTGAGAGTTATTGGCTTTTTTCTTCAGGGGCCTCATTGGTTTTTAAGTCAAAATCAACCCGACCGCACTCCAATTGCATCCAAACCTCAAGCGGATTAAGAAAAAAGGCATGTCTCACTAAGAGGAATCCAGCAAAGTCGACGGCACGTTAATCGGACGTCCGGAACTCATGTTATAAGCGTTTCCGCTCTGAGGGCCCAGTTCGTTTCATGTTCGAACCATCCCAGCCATACCAAAGTTCTCCAAAACCATGAGTGTAATTTACTAAAACGAACTTCTTAATCCAAGGATTGCATCGCAACTGACGGTGCATTGATCGGAGTTCAGTATCCCAAGTTATGGGTAAAGGTCTAGAAGTGATCTAAAAATGGAGGGTCTAGGCCCGGTCCGACCCGGCCCACCCCCCCCCCCCCCCGGGTCCAACCGAACCGGGTCCACCCAACCCGGGTCTGACCAGGCTGGGTGCGGCCCGTCCCGGCTGGGCGTGGCCTGACCCGGCTGGGGGGCATGCTAGCCCGGCCAGCGAGCCGAGCGGGGGGCACGGTCCCCCGCATACTTTGCGCTCTGCGGACGCGGCGAGTGCCATGTCCTGCTCCCCAAGATCCCGTGCGGTCGCAGGATCTGGCTGCCTGTCGTCGAGGCTTCATCCGCAGCGGTTCCATCGGGTGGCGTTCCGGGGCGCCGCCGGTGATGTCCACGGGCCAACGGAGTTGCTCTGGTGGTCCGTTTTTTTTCCGTCTGCTCCTGGGATCATCTCAGGTCTCGTACATTACTGTGAAATTATCAAATCGCCTATGCGGCATGTTCCATCCCTGCCTGTCGATCTGCATGTCAAATAAACAATCTACGGAGTCTTCGAATCGCCTCTGCATCCCCGACTCCAGTCGCGGTTTTGTTTGGCCTCAATGGCATGGCATGATGGTGTCGCGCTTCTTTGCCCATTCTTCTTTGTTTCTGCATGGTACCGTTGCACCACGCTACCTTTTTTCTTGTTAAGATGAACACATCATCAAAAAGGAGGAAGAGGGTCAGGCATGTTCGTGCGGTCCGGCCTCCTCCTGTTAATACGATAATAGCAGGCCTTAAAAAAAATAAAGACAAAGAACGATAATAATAATCACGAACAAAATTCCATACCCCTTCCTCAAGGTGTTAAAGAATGAAGGATTGATGCTGGAAAAGGACGCCACAGAAGAAGGCTCCGTAATTGTCATTGGCATCGTGGAGAAGAGGATCGTCGGTGTCGCGGTACGTGGATTCGCGTCGTCGATCTCTGGGAAACTAGCGTTCTTCATCATCTTCTGTCGGAGGCCAGCATTCTTCGTCGTTCTTCGCGTTCTCTAATGAAGAAGATGGAGATTCGAAGGCTTTGAGAAAATCCTCTCCCAATCCTTCTCACAGAATGAAACTAACCCATAATAAAATAAGTCTTGTCTTATTTTATTAACACACACACACAAGCCATTAATTTGAAAATAAAACACATCACATTCAATTAATTGAATTAATTGAGGATCCTTTAATATTCATATTAATTTTGAGTGTTGACTTTCCATTAATTCAGGGTGCGAGTGAGTTACAAATTAAATGCATGAGAGGGATGTTAAAAAGGTATTTGAAGGCGTGGGGCTCATGGGGGCCCCACTTCACTAATATCCTACCTAGTAGAGTTAGGATATTAGTGGGTCCCACTCCAACCACCAAGCATAGTTTTAAACGACCTAGAATAAAAATAAAATTTGTAGCACAAAATTTTATTTTATTCTTTAGTTAACCCATTTAATTAGAAACCTCACCCAAGAAAACTCAACTACGGAAAAACTGTTCTTATGTAATTACTGGTGTTGCGGTTTCATTGCTGCCCTCAGATTTCGATTTCGAGAACCGGTTCAAATTTTAGGAAAACCTGCTCGTTCATTCACTGATCGTACCCGAGCTAAACGTCAGAAATTGATTCTGGGCACACCGGGCCTCAGAGTCTGGTGCTGTCAGAAAATGGGTTCTTGTAAAATCCCAAAGAAAATTAAGAAAAAAAGAAATTCCATTGATTTTTACAGGTCTTTACATTACTCCCACCTTAGGGATTTACATCCTTGTAAAGATATATCATAAACTAGGGGAACAAATGTGGGTACTGAGCACGCATCTAAGGCTCCCACTCCCGAGTGCTCATCACCTCCTCTTGTAAAGCAGTTCGTACCATGGTACGTCCACTGAAAAGGACGACATGCTCTCCTCCCATAGATAATCCATCATGTTCCTATCTTGAGGATATATGTGCACGCCGCGTCTCACAGTCATCGTCCCCTAATTGTGCCTCTCTGACCCGTTGTAGTAGTGGAGGAGTGACTGTGAGTGACTGAAGGAAGGTTTCTCTATCTCTATCCATGAAGGATATCTGCAAAGCAGCTAGCTGCTCCATCCCCTCCCCGAGTAGCTCAATGCTTGTCCTCCTGCTGAGGGAATAGGCTACAATGTGTCCCTTTACAGAATTATAGACTATATCAAAGTCATAGTCCTAGAGGAACTCTATCCATCGTCATTGTCTCAGATTCAGGTACATCTACGAGAAAATGTACCTGAGACTCTGGTGGTAAAAGTAGACTATAAAGCACTCTCCCATCAAATAGTGTCACCACATCTTCAAGGAAAATACAACTGCTGCAAACTCCATGTCATGGGTAGCGTAGTTCTGCTCATGCTATCTCAACTGACATGATCCATATGCGATCACTACCCACTCCTGCATCAGGACAAATCCGAGTCTGGTCCCTGATGCATCGCAGTAGACTACGTACTCTACTCCATCCTCCTGTAGCCTCAAGACAGGTGCACTAGTCAATCTCTGTCTCTGCACCTAGAAGCTCTGCTGACATCTGTCTGACCACCCAAAGGGTTTCCCCATCATCGTCAAAGATGAGAGTGGTGCCACTACTCTGGAGAAGTCTGGCACAAACCTCTGGTAGTACCCAGCTAGCCCCATGAAACTCCTCACCTCTGTCACGCTTCTAGGTGGCTTCCAAGCTAGCACTGCCTCGATCATCGTAGGATCCACCGCAACCCATGACTCAGAGATTAGGTGTCCTAAGAATCGGACCTCATGTATCTAGAACTGACACTTCTAGAGCTTTCCATAAATATGGTGCTCTCAGAGTGTTCCCAGTACAACCCGAAAGTGGTAGGCATGCTCCTCCTCAGTGGTCGAGTATATCAATATGTCGTCGATGAATACCATGACAATTCTATCTAGGTATGGATGAATGATCCTATTCATGAAACCCAGGAACACTGCTGGAGTGTTGGTTACGCCGAAAGGCATAACCAGGAACTCATTGTGGCCATACTGACATCTGAAGGTAGTCTTCTGCACATCCTCGTCTCGAACTGTGAGATGATGATAGCATGATCTAAGGTCTATCTTCGAGAACCAACGTGCTCCCTTGAGATGATCGAAGAGGTCGTCAATCCTCGGTAATGGATACTTGTTCCTCACGGTCACCTAGTTCAGGTGACGATAGTCGACACACAGTCTCACACACCGGTCCGCCTTCTTGGCGAACAATATCAGGGAAGCCCAGGGTTAAACACAGGGTCAGATGAATCCCTTGCCCTGCAAGTCCTCCAGCTTTACACGTAGCACTCGAAGCTCAGCAGGAGCCATCTGATATGCTGGAGTGGATATCAGGGTTGTCCTGGTGTACAAGTAAATATGAAATTCTACCTCTCTGTGAGGAGGTAGTCTTGGAACGTCGTTAAGAAAAAACATCCGCATACTGATCCACCACTACAGGAAAACTCAGACTCCACACGTCAACTGCTCCTTGGGTGAGGCTAGCCAACTGATGAGTGATGGGTTGTCCTCTCCTCTGCGGGAGTCCATCCTGTACTGCAAAGGCTCCCTTCTCACTAGTGAAGGTGAACATGCTCTCGTCGGTGCGTATACACCGCAACATGTGCCTAATACAGTCTATCTGAGCATGGAATGTAGATAACCAATCCATTCCCAAGATGATGTCATAAGGCCTCGACGCCACTAAAAAAAGATCCCAGCCGAAGCTCTCACCTCCCAGAGTAAGCTCACACTGCCGGCACCAATGCGTAATCATCGAGTCTGCTCCCATAAGAGTCTATAGGTGTAAGGATCGAGCCAATGGCTATGTCGGAATCTCTGAGCTCTGAACAAGGGCATCAGAAGTAAAAGAATGACTCGCTCCTATGTCTATAAGAACTACAGAAAGGGTGGAGTAGACATAGATAATACCTCAAATCATCTCTGGAGCGCCATGGTCGTAGGACTCTACTGCCAGAAGCTGAGCCTGTCTCTTCCCGCTAGCGCCCTATGGTCGGGGTCGACCTCCTAGTGGTGGTGGTGGTAAAGCCTAAAAGCGTTGACCACCACCTGCTGCTCGTCCGGCTCCCATACCTCGTCCTCCAGCTCTTGGCGGACCGCCACAGTAGACCCTCTACCTCTGGCTGGGTGGCCCCTCAACTGTCTGTTGCTCCTCTGCATGGCGGTTCAGGCAGTCACGATCCATGAGGTCCTACCCAATGCATGTGTAGCACTGTCTGCTTCTCAGAAGGATGGATCAACATCGAGTGCCCCGCACCTCTAAGCTAGTGTCCTGTGGTCATCCGCCTGATAGTCTGGTCCACCTGGACACCTGTGACGTCCATCGATGTCTAGCTGCAGATGACTCTACTATATTCCACCATGTGGTAGGTATTTCTGCTGGTGTAGGCTCACAAATAAATCTCTCTATGAGAAGATCTCTCTCCATTACTCCTGTCTGTGTCAGAATGTTGAGGGAGATCATTAATTCCCTAATATCATGCCTCAGTCCCTGCTCGAAGGTCCAGGCCTGGAAGATGGGTCTTGTACCATGTCCGTAAAATAGCGCGAGATATCGGTAAATCTCACCGAGTACTGGGCGACCGTCAAGCTACCCTACCGCAGCTGTAGAAGCTCATGAATGTGCACCGCACGGAGGGTGGCTGGGACGAACTCCGAGCGGAAAAAGGCTATCAAAGTCCTTCTAGAGGAGAGATGCATCGTCGTGCACCTGGAGCATCATGCTCCACCATCTTCCTACTGTCGTGTAGAAGAGGATCACTGCGAGGATCACCATGAGGTCAGCTGGTGTCCCCACTAACCTGAAAACTCGCACAAACACCTCCATCCAATCCTCGGCTACCTGAGGGTCCGTCTCCCCACGGAACCTGGGTGGTCTCTGATGCTAAAACTCATGCAGTGTCCTAAGGTGATGTGCACTCTCAAAGGCTGGGGCTGGTATCATCGGTGGCTCGGCGGGTAGAGGTACCAACGGTGCCTCCGCTGAAAAAGGGTCCTGCACCGTGGCCTTAATGCTCGGTGGGTTGTCGTCTCGCAAAAATCTCGGAACCCTAGCTGGCTACTGTCGTGGGGCCATCCTAAAAAGAAACATGTGTGCCGCAGTCAAAATAGTATACCTAGGGAGCTGATACAAAGTAATCACAAATAAAACATTTGAAACACACATGCAATCTATGTTTTTGTGCATTGAGTTGGAAATCAGTAGTCATGGTCCTGGTGTACGGATACATCGGCCACCGCACCAACACTGGAGTCCCTAGACTGATAACCACACTCAATACCCATAAAACTATTTCTCCACATAGAAGAGAAATCAGAGTCTTGAGTTCTGATGTAGAACCAAACTCCTTTGATACCAATTTTCACAACCCTTCCTCGGGACCCGTGCCATGACTACCCCAAACCCACTTTCCATAGGCCAGGGGCTGATGACTAGCACCAAAGGCATAAATCCCAATAAAAAAGGGAGAAGGAATTGCCTTATAAACTAAACAAACACCGCAGAGTATGCCAACAGAAGTAAACACTATTTAAAACTGGGTGCAGTAGTAAGTGCGGAATGTAAATGGGCCAGAATACAAACCCAAACTGAAATTAAAGTACAATTGGATAGAAAGTACCGCAACTGAAAGTAAGGTAGCAACGTTGATCCTTCCACTAGAAGTCCCACATGAAGGGTGGGTACAGATAGCCTCCTAAAATCCTCAGGTCTAGCCGTCCACTCCATGTACGTCCCGCCCGGTAGTATACCTCCAGGTACTGACCTGCTCCACTATCCTCAACCATGATCAGCGCTTTCTACCTTCTGCATCCAACACAATAGAGTGTGGGCATAGCCCATGTAGGGGTGGGTATACGCTACTTAGTAGGGACCCCGAGACCCCCGAAGCTCTCCCAGAATCCATAAATGATAATCCACAATGGAAAGATACAATCATGAAGTAACAAACAACACTACTTAGGTATATGCCCATACATATACCTAAGTCACCAATTCCCATTCGGCTCCATCATCTGAGCCCATGTTCGATCACGTCTGCATAGGATAGTTCAACCAATTAACACATGATAACACAACCCAATCCACATAGGAAAGAAATTTTATCATATCGAAGATATTGATTAAAGATAAAGACTCATCTCACACAATTATATATCTTCGTAAGGTGATATAGATGATCATATATAGTCATTGATTCATCTAAGCTGGGACCCACGTGGGATATTAAAACAGCTAAGTTGTCGGACCCACGTAGGATACAGACCAGCTACTCTGCCAGACCCACGTTGGAGAGAAAGAATAGAGTCATCACCGTCAAACCCACAGAGGATTTCAGTACGATCTTAACTGCCACCGAACCCACATAGGATTTCAGTGCAGTCATCATCGCCGTCGAACCCACGGAGGACTTCAGTACGATCTTCATCACTACCGAACCCACGAAGGATTTCAGTGCAGTCTTCTTCGCCGTCAAACCCACAGTGGATTTCAGTATAGTTTACATCGCTGCCGAACCCACAGAAGATTTCATTGCAGTCTTCATCGCCGTCAAACCCACGGAGGATTTTAGTATGGTCTTCACAGTCGCAGCCAGCTCTAGGTTTCCCGCACTCATCATGCTCGTTTCTGGGAGGGTCATCTCCATGAGACAAAGGGGTGTTGATACATAAACTGACACATAGTCCAGAGTGGATGTATCCCAATGTTCCGTCTTAACAAAAGGAACTCAATGCGACAGACGACGTGTTAATCGGATGCCCGGTTTGAGAGTTATTGGCTTTTCGTTCGAGGGACCCAGTTGTTTTTAAGTCAAAATCAACCCAACCATACTCCAAATGCATCCAAACCTAGAGAGGAGTAACACAAAAGGACCTTCTCACTAAGAGGAATCCAAAAAAGTCTACGACACGTCAATCGAACGTCCGGAGCTCAAGTTATAAGTGTTTCTGCTCCGAGGGCCCGGTTGGTTTCGTCTTCGAACCAACCCGACTGTACACAAAGTTCTTCTAAACCATGAGTGTAATATACTGAAATGACCGTCTCGATCCATGGATCGTATCTCTACTAAAGGTGCATCAATTGGAGTGCTTTATCCCCTAATATAGGCAAAAGACTGGAATTGATCCGAAAATGTGGGGTCTGGGCCTGGTCCGACCCGGCTGGGTGCGGCCCGGACCGACTGGGTGCACCCTTGCCCGGTCCTTGAAAGCTGACCCAGCCCGAATGGGTGGCACGCTGGCCCGACCAGTGAGCCGAGTGGGGGACGCAGTCCCCCGCGGCCTTTGTGCTCTGCAGACGTGGCAAGCGCCGCGTCCTGCTCCCCCAGATCCTGCGTAGCCGCGAGATACGTCCACCTACCACCTCGACTTTAGCCACGACTGTTTCTCCTGGAGGCGCACTGGGGCGCCGCCGCCTCTGGGCAGCCGGCCGGTGCCGGCCTCCGCCTCTGACCGTCGTGTCGGCGACCCGCGCCGCCGGTGATCTCAGCGGGCCACCAGAGTTGCTCTAGTGGTCCGTTTTCAATTCTGTTTGTTCCAGTGTTCATCTCGGGTCCCGTACATTATTGTGGAATCATCAAATAGCGTTTGTGGCCCGTTTCGTCACCACCCGTCGATCCGCATGTCAAATAAACAATATGCAGTGTCTTTGAATCGCCTCTACGGCCCCGACTCCGGTCAAGGTTTCATTCGGCCTCAATGGCGCGGCATGACAGCGTCGCGCTTCTTCGCCCATTCTTCTTTGTTTCCGCGTGGTGTTGTTGCACCGTGCTACCTTTGTTCGTGCTGAGATGAACAGATCATCAAAAAGTGGGAAGAGGGTCGGACGTGTTTGTTCGGTCCGGCCTCCTCCCGTTGATTCGATAATTTGTGGCTATAAAATAAATAAAGATAAAAAACGACAAGAAAAATCACAAAAAAAATTTCAAACCCTTTCCTCAATGTGTTGAAGAATGAATGATTGACGTGGGAAAATGACATCGCAGAAGAAGGCTCCATAAGCATCATCGGTGTTGCAGAGAATAGGATCGTCAGCATCACGGAACACGGCGTCGCATCGTCAATCTCCAAGAAACTAGCGTTCTATGTCGTCTTCCGTTGGAGGCTGGCGTTCTTCGTCGTTCTTCGCGTTCTCCAATGAAGAAGATGAAGATTCTAAGGCTTTGAGAAAATCCTCTCCCAATCCTTCTCGCACAACGAAACTATCCCATAATAAAATAAGTCTTGTCTTAATTTATTAACACACACACAAGCCATTAATTTGAAAATCAAACAGATCACATTCAATTAATTTAATTTATTGAGGAGCATTTAATATTCAAATTAATTTTGAGGGTTGACATGCCATTAATTCGGGGTGCAGTTAAGTTACAAATTAAATGCACGAGAGGGTGGTTAAAAAGGGATTTAAAGGGGCAAGGCTCGTGTAACAGCCCGAGATTTTATGAAAAATATTCTTTTTAATTTTATTAATGTCTTGTGTTGTACGCCACACCAAAAGGAGCTTACAAAACATGAATCCTTGACTTTCCTTGCATTACACGCAATCGCAACCTTCCTCGATAGCGTGTGTAGTACGCAATACTGATTTTCACTAAACAACGATATGCTATTAAAATATTATTATAACTAGCCGTTATGAATAATAATAACCACCTTTTAAAATTTTAGAAATTTTAGCTCTCAAAATGGACTTCATTTTTGGATTCGTAGTATCGAATTTAGCCTAAGGTGAAATTTTGGTACTTTTCGGATAACTTTCATATTTTGATGAATAGTGAAAATTACTAAATTTTAGTTAAAAACAACATTTTCAATCGAAATAATTAATAGTGATAAATTATTAATTTGAGTGGTTTTAAAGTATATTTAGAATATATTTTTACAATTTAATACAATGTTGGTCATTGGATGTAATTTCACATTTAAACCAGACATAAATAAGTGTCAATCTTTTGATAGATATTGTTTCTTAAAAACACGCTATCTGTTTTAACAGCGGGATTTATTTATAATATTAATTAATTCAACTTCTATGTTATTAATTTGGTAAAATAGACTTCATTTTTGAATTCGGAATATGAAATATAGCTTGGGATGAAATTTTGGCATTGTTCTGAAAAAACATAAATTTTTGATGAATAGTGAAACTACTAAGTGGTAGTTAAAAAAATTAATTTCTTCATAAATCTTAATTTTACCACTTATGTGAATGGAATTTCAAAAAACTGAGAGAAACGGTTGATGTCAGTAAGTAAAATTTGGTTCAATGAGATGAAAATAATTTTTGGTGAATAGTAACTTTTTACCTTTTTTTACCACGGTTAAAAATAAATAGGGTAATTAAGGGTAAAAATGATATTAATATTACCCTAACACATGTCCTAATCCTATTGGACAAGTGTATCTCGACCAAAAACAACCTTAAGTGTAAAATATTATCATTTAGGCCCACTTGGGTTAGATTAGGACATTTATTATTAATTTATTTAAAGAAGGGTTAAAATAGTTAAAATCAATGTTTAATAAGTAAATCATTTTTAATATGGGGTTATACATAAGATAAATTAGAATATAAATATTAATTAGAAAGCTAAAAAGATATCCTATATAATGGTATTTTATTTTTAATTTTTAGACATTAAATAATTTAATTTATTTATGACACAATGATGATGCAGTAATTATCTTATTAATGAAATATTGACATAATTGATGTTATAAACACCAAAATAAATGTAATTTGAGACTTTTTATGAATCCCACTAATTTTCTAGGTCACTATGATATATTATTGTTGATTTAATCAACTTTTTTCGAACGTATAATTCTGTTATGACTTTCACAAAAATCATATATCAAATAGTGTCAAAATTGACACAAAATAGTTTTTAAATCTAATATTATATTATTAATTGTTATTTTATTCCTAAAAATATAAGGTTCGGCCAAAGGACTTAGCTAAGGATAAATATATTAATAATAAACAATTTGGGGTTCTTTTGGCATGTTATAGTAAGTGTATTAACCATATAGTGTAAGAAAACAAAAAGACACAGTAAAAGTTAAATTATTTAACTTAGAGTTAAATCTAATTGATAAGGTTAAAATAATAACCTAAACTTGTCTAAATCCTATTGGTTGATAGTATTGCTACCCATACCCACTTTAGCTTCGAAATAAGACCCTTTGGAACCATTATAAACCGATTTTGACTTTAATATAAAATAATATTTTGAGATATTCCTAAGGTGCCCCTCTCCTCCCTTATAAAAGGGCACCTCCTCCCCCTCCTCCTCACACCAATTTGAGTACTCAAGCTCGGACAACCCCTGACAAAATCCCTTCTCCACTTCCCGAGTATCATCATAGAGGTCCTGGTCTTCTTCAAAGACCATCCTTAGTTCTTTAAGTGGAGGCTAAGAAAAGGCGCGTCAAAAAGAGGTAATATCCATTACCGATCTTTTTCAATTTCATTCTTCTTCAACTTCTTCTTATTTAGTTGTTTCATGATAAAGTAATAACATCAGTATTTCTTATATACTGATGTGTTATTATAAATGTGAAACAACTCTAATTAACCTTCTATCCATCCTACGGAAAAAGGAAATCACCGTGCGTGCGTACGTACGGAATACCGTCTCCACGCCGTGGTGTAAACTATTTTCCGCCACCACATTAATTGGATGGGTATAAAGGTATAATGAGTAACTATATATGATTATTATAAAGTGATATTGATAATTAAATAGTATACATACACTTCAACACAATTCCACGACCATGGGAACGATATCATCGCTCGTGCGTACGTATGGACTACCGTCTCCACGACGCGATGAGATTCATTCTCAATGATTAACCATTCATGAATGATTATAAAGTATATATAATAAGTAATAATGAAATATATGACCTAATAATGATACTGGAATTATTTATATTTATATGTATGTCATCTACTTAATTCCATTCAATTCAATAATGAAACGAAAACAGCGTTCATGCGTACGTACGGACTACCGTCTCCATGAACGGTGTATTTCTTTCCATTTACTGATTTATTATATATGTGTATTATGAATATATATATATATATATATAAATCATGTTTTATATTCTGTAATTAAGTAATCATGATCTATGTAATCATATGAATAATTACAAGTTAAAAACACGAACGTCAAATGAGAGGATTTTACCCAAAACGCTACTTTAACATGAATTTACATAAGAACGGGTAATATAAAGTCATAAGTGGACCATATATGATATAATAACAATGAATATGATTCTGGAATAAGTCAATAACATGATTTAAATCATATACAGGAGGTTCGGACACTCACAAAGCAAATCGGACCTAAGGTAAGGGAAATGTCACGATCTCATTTTATCCGAGATTGTTTATACTTTTGTATTTACTGGGGTGTATTTTATCATCCACATCCATGTTATCCCAATATGTAATATTTATATCCTTCTACAATAGTTTATATCAAATTTTACCCTTCGGTGAGATTTTAGTAAAAGATATGAAAGGAATCTTTTTGCGTTTTTCGTACGAGGTACTTTTTGACTTTTCCAACAAAAGTACGAGAATAATGTTTTTTTTAACTTATATGGCATGAATGGGTTTTTAAAACTTTATTTCCAAGAATCTTCCTTTACAAGTTTTCAAGTTTATTTTTAATCAACTTCTTTTAGTTTATAATTGTATGACATGTTAAGAAAATAAAAGTGTTTTTGAAGAAGAAAGGATATTTTCCTCAAGAATGGAGTTCAAGTGTTTTATCAAAATTATTTTCCATCTAAGATAATAAAGGGTTCTGTTTTTATACCTTTAATTACATTGATTTGATTATGTTGTGAGGGAATTATTTTTATGAAGTCATTTGCCTTATATGATTTGTTTCATGATGTCATGATGTTTATGATTCCCATTTGTATTACATGGGTTATGCAATGATGTATGATTTATGATTTTGTGGCACACATAAGAATGGTATCATTATGAGATGGGTGGGACCTATATCTCCCTCCAATGCATTGGGTAAAGATTTTATATATCATGAGATGGACATGGCTGGAATGGTAGGTTATACCGGTTCAGTGAAACAAGACTGAAACGAGGGTTACTCGATTCAGAAAGGGACTTTGTCCACTAAGATAGTCTTGGCATTGAGTCTTGACTAAAAAGAAATGATTCTCTATGATTATGTGTGAATGCCACAAAGTTTCATGTTTTAAGTTATGATTATTGTGATTACATTTCACTGCCATGATTTATCCCATGTTATGAAATTTTCTCTCTTTTGCAGGTTATGATTTCTAAAATGTTATGTTTTTATGAATATGGTGTGATTGATATTTCTTTTTCTTTACCCTTACTGAGCATTTGAGCTCACCCTTTTATGTTTTCTTTTCCCCAGGATATAAAGAAAGGTTTTAGGTAAAAAAAAGGAAGATCTTTGTGGGAGATGTTGAAGATCTTTCAACACGATTAGAAGATTACGTTCCGAGTTTCCAAATACACTAAACTATTACGGTCCTTGTGTGTGTGTTTTTGTAATGTAATAAGTATTCCGAAAATGTAATGTAATGTCCATGTACGTTAGGCTTCGGGTCTCTACAGTTGGTATCAGAGGAAAGGTTTAGTCAACCTTTGGAAACTAGGATGCGAGAACTTTAGTGAGATCCCTAGAGATATTTATAAGGTTTGTCTAGGGATGTCCCTAAGGATAAGTATACGTATAGGATACAGTCCTATAACTACGGTAAAGATCTTAGAATTTAACCTAAGAAGTTATATATTGAGGATACTCCCCCTTTATAATGTTGTTTTCCCTAGCATGATTTTTTCCTCTCACACTATTCTTTTTTTTGGGTTTTAGAAAATGGCTGGAAACAA
The DNA here is from genome assembly GCA_963277665.1 of Viscum album. Taxonomy (NCBI): domain Eukaryota; kingdom Viridiplantae; phylum Streptophyta; class Magnoliopsida; order Santalales; family Viscaceae; genus Viscum; species Viscum album. Next base: position 332,236,275 of record OY728157.1, on the reverse strand, counting down.
GATGATTCACGATAATGGAGGATATGATGGACAATGGAATGATATTATTCATAATGAAATGGGATTTGGAAGTCCAAACATCATTATTATGCTGAATCATCAATCTCATAATATGATCAATAAAGTAAAATTTGGTAAGTTTCCTGACTCGGCTAATAAGAGAAAGATGGAGTTTCATGATGATTATAGAGGAAAGAAAGTTCAATTTCCCCTATGTAAATCATGTGGGAAGAGGCATCAAAGAGAATGTTTCAAAGGAACTGGAAGATGCTTTGGGTGTGGAAAAGAAGGACACAAAGCAAGTAAGTGCAAAGGAAAAGGTTCAGTTAACACCATGGATGAGGATAATGGTATTGCTACGACATCAACAATGGTTAAATGTTTTAAATGTGGAATGTACGGGCATTATGAAAACCAATTCCCTAAGGGAAAGTCTCATGAAGATAATCAGTATGGTCGTATGGGTAGTATTTATGTTGATGATGATGAAGAGACTACAAATGATATGTGAGATGAAAGAATTGTTGAAGCTCGGTCAATGGTTTAAGAATGTAGTGGAATGATTACATGTTTATCAAAGTGTAATGTTATATAAAGAATCTCATGGTACTATGGAATAAAGAGACATCTAAGGATTGTTACATTGTTGTCTTTCCTTGAGTTTTCAAAGTGTGTGATTAATGCTACCAGTATCCATGAAAGGTTATTCAGATATTTTTGGAATGAAGATGATATGTGCATAATGAAGGGATAAGGAGAAAATTAAATGTTTGATAGTATTCCTGAGCTCATGACTGATATAAGGAGAAGGTTATATCATGGTTTGAGTATATAAAATTTTAGGATTTTGGTATGTGGAAAGAGTTAACTTTTAACTGCATTCATGTTTTCACTAAGGTTCAATGGGTATTCAAGAGAATACATGATTAAGGCCTTTGAATGTTTGGAATGTGACCCACAAGACATATCTTATGATATATGTGGATTAACGACAATATTAAATATCTGGTAATCGTTTTCACTATATTATGAGAGTGGAATTTAGTATTGTGGATAAGCCTATAGATTAGAATGGATTACGTTGGACATAATTTATTATTGTTTAAGGATAGAAGATTTTAGATATTATTGATGGGATGTTATAGTAATTTAGTTTTAGAAAAAGGACAACCTGCAGGACGGGCGACAGCCCATCCCTTCGGACAAGGCTGTGGGAATCGAACCCACAACCGAAGTGCGACTGGCCTTTATCGCTTACCACTGGCCTACAGGAAGTCCCTGTTTAGTAGAAACTAGTTTTTTTTATATTACGCAGTATGATATATGAAGTATAAGTCCATTTTAGGAACCATATATGATTAATCTCACTATAGATCGACTTATGTATATAATATTTTCTAACCTTTTGTTTGAGACAGATAGAATGACCCGTCATTCTATCACATGATCTGCTAACACTTCACGAATAACAAATTCAACTTCATTTATTTAAGAGATTAAGTGGAAATTGTTAAAGGCACGAACAACAGTGAGATTGTACCAAAATAAAGTAAATATTTATTCTAATTCAAATTCTTTAACTTTAGGGAAACGATCTTGAAAACCAAAAATGTTGTCCAAGTGCTCTTATATATGATTAATCAGATGGTACCTTAGATCGTCACAAATTTATGGATTTGTGATTGTTGGATTTTCCATAGCCATGTTCTCTACCACTCTCCATCAGAACATGAAGGTTAGATTTCTCTTCCATATCCATATTTTCACCTATGTGGAAACCCAGTGATTAGTTTATTTGGGTAACCGTTACGTTTCATACTTTTGTTTTTAAATATTGGTTTTGATATTCCTTTTTACGATGTGGGTTTCTATTAAATAAACTTTCGAATAGTAAAACATTTATAACCCCGACGAATTTTGAGGGCGAAATTCATTTTAAGGGGGGGTAGAATGTAACAGCCCGAGATTTTATGAAAAATATTCTTTTTAATTTTATTAATGTCTTGTGTTGTACGCTACACCAAAAGGAGCTTTCACAACACGCATCCCTGACTTGCCTTGCATTACACGCAATCACAACCTTCCTCGATAGCGTGTGTAGTACGCAATACTGATTTTCACTAAATAACGATATGCTATTAAAATCTTATTATAACTAGCCGTTATGAATAATAATAACCACCTTTTAAAATTTTATAAATTTTAGCTCTCAAAATGGACTTCATTTTTGGATTCGTAGTATCGAATTTAGCCTATGGTGAAATTTTGGTACTTTTCGGATAACTTTCATATTTTGATGAATAGTGAAAATTACTAAATTTTAGTTTAAAACAACTTTTTCAATCGAAATAATTAATAGTGATAAATTATTAATTTGAGTGGTTTTAAAGTATATTTAGAATATATTTCTACAATTTAATACAATGTTGGTCATTGGATGTAATTTCACATTTAAACCAGACATAAACAAGTGTCAATCTTTTGATAGATATTGTTTCTTAAAAACACGCTATTTGTTTTAACAGCGGGATTTAATTATAAAATTAATTAATGCAACTCCTATGTTATTAATTTGGTAAAATAGACTTCATTTTTGAAATCGGAATATAAAATATAGCTTAGGATGAAATTTTGGCATTGTTCTGAAAAAACATCAATTTTTGATGAATAGTGAAACTACTAAGTGGTAGTTAAAAAAATTAATTTCTTCATAAATCTTAATTTTAACGCTTATGTGAATGGAATTTCAAAAATCCGAGAGACACGGTTGATGTCAGTATGTAAAATGTGGTTCAATGAGATGAAAATAATTTTTGGTGAATAGTAACTTTTTACCTTTTTTTACCACGGTTAAAAATAAATAGGGTAATTAAGGGTAAAAATGATATTAATATTACCCTAACACATGTCCTAATCCTATTGGACAAGTGTATCTCAACCAAAAACAACCTTGAGTGTAAAATATTATCATTTAGGCCCACTTGGGTTAGATTTGGACATTTATTATTGATTTATTTAAAGAAGGGTTAAAATAGTTAAAATCAAAGTTTAATAAGTAAATCATTTTTAATATGGGGATATACATAAGATAAATTCGACTATAAATATTAATTAGAAAGCTAAAAAGATTTCCTATATAATGGTATTTTATTTGTAATTTTTAGACATTAAATAATTTAATTTATTTATGACACAATGATGATGCAGTAATTATCTTATTAATTATATATTGACATAATTGATGTTATAAACACCAAAATAAATGTAATTTGAGACTTTTTATGAATCCCAATAATTTTATAGGTTACTATGATATATTAGTGTTGATTTAATCAACTTGGTTCGAACGTATAATTCTATTATGACTTTCACAAAAATCATATATCAAATAGTGTCAAAATTGACACAAAATAGTTTTTAAATCTAATATTATATTATTAATTGTTATTTTATTCCTAAAAATCTAAGGATTGGCCAAAGGACTTAGCTAAGGATATATATATTAATAATAAACAATTTGGGGTTCGTTTGGCATGTTATAGTAAGTGTATTAACCATATAGTGTAAGAAAACAAAAAGACATGGTAAAAGTTAAATTATTTAACTTAGAGTTAAATCTAATTGATAAGGTTAAAATAATAACCTAAACTTGTCTAAATCCTATTGGTTGATAGGATTTCGACCCATCCCCACTTTATCTTAGAAATAAGACCCCTTGGAACCATTATAAACCGATTTTTACTTTAATATAAAATAATATTTTGAGATATTCCTAAGGTGCCCCTCTCCTCCCTTATAAAAGCGCACCTCCTCCCCCTCCTCCTCACACCAATTTGAGCACTAAAGCTCGGCCAACCCCTGCCAAAATCCCTTCTCCACTTCCCTAGTATCATCATAGAGGTCCTGGTCTTCTTCAAAGACCATCCTTAGTTCTTTAAGTGGAGGCTAAGAAAAGGCACGTCAAAAAGAGGTAATATCCATTACCGATCTTTTTCAATTTCTTTCTTCTTCAACTTCTTCTTATTTAGTTGTTTCATGATAAAGTAATAACATCAGTATTTCTTATATACTGATATGTTATTTTAAATGTGAAATAACTCTAATTAACCTTCTATCCATCATACGGAAAAAGGAAATCACCGCGCGTGCGTAAGTACGGAATACCGTCTCCACGCCGTGGTGTAATCTATTTTCCGCCACCACATTAATTGGATGGGTATAAAGGTGTAATGAGTAACTATATATGATTATTATAAAGGGATATTGATACTGAAATAGTATACATACACTTCAACACAATTCCACGACCATGGGAACGATATCATCGCTCGTGCGTACGTACGGACTACCGTCTCCACGACGCGATGAGATTCATTCTCAATGATTAAACATTCATGAATGATTATAAAGTATATATAATAAGTAATAATGCAATATATGACCTAATAATGATACAGGAATTATTTATATTTATATGTATGTCATCTACTTAATTCCATTCAATTCAATAACGAAACGAAAACAGCGTTCATGCGTACGTACGGACTACCGTCTCCATGGACGGTGTATTTCTTTCCATTTACTGATTTATTATATATGTGTATTATGAATATATATATATATAAATCATGTTTTATATTCTGTAATTAAGTAATCATGATCTATGTAATCATATGAATAATTACAAGTTAAAAACACGAACGACAAATGAGACGATTTTACCCAAAACGCTACTTTAACATGAATTTACAAAAGAACGGGTAATATAAAGTCATAAGTGGACCATATATGATATAATAACAATGAATATGATTCTGGATTAAGTCAATAACATGATTTAAATCATATACAGGAGGTTCGGACACTCACAAAGCAAATCGGACCTAAGGTAAGGGAAAGATCACGAACTCATTTTATCCGAGATTGTTTATACTTTAGTATTTACTGGGGTGTATTTTATCATCCACATTCATGTTTCCCCAATATGTAATATTTATATCCTTCTAAAATATTTTATATCAAATTTTACCCTTCGGTGAGATTTTAGTAAAAGATATGAATGGAATCTTTTTGCGTTTTTCGTACGAGGTACTTTTTGACTTTTCCGACAAAAGTACGAGAAGAATGTTTTTTTAACTTATACGGCATGAATGGATTTTTAAAGCATTATTTCCAAGAAGCTTCCTTTACAAGTTTTCAAGTTTATTTTTAATCAACTTCTTTTATTTTATAATTGTATGACATGTTAAGAAAATAAAAGTGTTTTTGAAGAAGAAAGGATATTTTCCTCAAGAATGGAGTTCAAGTGTTTTATCAAAATTATTTTCCATCTAAGATAATAAAGGGTTCTGTTTTTATAACTTTAATTACATTAATTTGATTATGTTGTGAGGGAATTATTTTTATGAAGTCATTTGCCTTATATGATTTGTTTTATGATGTCATGATGTTTAAGATTCCCATTTGTATTACATGGGTTATGCAATGATGTATGATTTATGATTTTGTGGCACACATAAGAATGGTATCATTATGAGATGGGTGGGACCTATATCTCCCTCCAATGCATTAGGTAAAGATTTTATATCTCATGAGATAGACATGGATGGAATGGTAGGTTATACCGGTTCAGTGAAACAAGACTGAAACGAGGGTTACTCGATTCAGAAAGGGACTTTGTCCACTAAGATAGTCTTGGCAATGAGTCTTGACTAACAAGAAATGATTCTCTATGATTATGTGTGAATGCCACAAAGTTTCATGTTTTAAGTTAAGATTATAGTGATTACATTTCACTGCCATGATTTATCCCATGTTATGAATTTTTCTCTCTTTTGCAGGTTATGATTTCCAAAATGTTATGTTCTTATGAATATGATGTGATTGATATTTCTTTTTTTTACCCTTACTGAGCATTTGAGCTCACCCTTCTATGTTTTATTTTCCCCAGGATATAAAGAATGGTTTTAGGTAAAAAAAGGAAGATCTTTGTGGGAGATGTTGAAGATCTTTCAACACGATTAGAAGATTACGTTCCGAGTTTCCAAAGACACTAAACTATTACGGTTCTTGTGTGTGTGTTTTTGTAATGTACTAAGTATTCCGCAAATGTAATGTAATGTCCATGTACGTTAGTCTTTGGGTCTCTACAGCTCGTGTGGGCCCCACTTCACTAATATCCTACCTAGTGGAGTAAGGATATTAGGGGGTCCCACTACAACCACCATGTATAGGTTTAAACTACCTAGAATAGAAATAATATTTCTAGCACAAAATTTTATTTTATTCTTTAGTTAACACATTTAATTAAAAACCTCACCCGAGCAAACTAACCTTCGGAAAATGTGTTCTTAAGCAATTACCACCGATGTGGTTTCATTGATGCCCTCATATTACGATTCCGAGCACCAGTTCAAAAGTTAGGAAAACCCGCTCGTTCGTTCACTGAACGTACCCGAGCTAAACTACAGAAATTGATTCCGGGCACACCGGGCCTCAGAATCAGGTGCTTTTAGAAACTGCGTTCTTGTGAAATCCCAATTAAAATTAAGAGAAAAAAATTCCCTTGAATTTTACGGGTCTTTACAATTAGACTAGTAACCTACCCTTTGGGAAATGTAAGATGAAGTAATGTAAACAGTAACATTGCCATTTATATAGTAAATTTAGTTCACATAGTTACATGAATTAAAAATAAAATATATCTTTACTAATTTATTTAAATATAAATTTTATAATTCCAATAAAATAAATATATTGATTAATAACCTCAAAGGAAATAAAATCCCATGTTTAATCATCTATATTTTAATGTATTTTAGGAAAGTCCTAGTTTTTATATAAAATATTAATATTACTTATTGTAGAATTTATTTGATAAAAGGTATATATTTTTTGAAATCATCACCCTAAAATTTTAATAAATCATTAGAGGTTATTTAAAATTAAATGGTTTAAATTTGATATATTTTTTAATTCAAAAAATACACACTAATTAATATATTAATAACCTCTCTCTAAATAATTTGAAAACTGATAATGTCAACAATTAAAAAGACAAATAACTACTAAAATAATACATTTTAATCTTTTTAGAATCCATAGAGAGGTTTTAAAGCAATCAATATTTAGTAACCATGGATTTGTATTATTGTACAATATATGCTACAATACAGATTAAGTATGTTTAGATCTGCTACTCTTTTTTTTACTTTCTTCACATTTTCCATATTTTTTTATAACAAATATAACATATAAAACTAATATTAATTAATTAGGTGGATATATTACATTATATTAATGTTTTTATCCAAATCTATGTATCATACTACAATATATATATTGTTTATGCATCTTCTTTCCTCTCTCCTGAAAATGTCCCACAAAAGGTTGGTTAACAACAAAATAATCATGGACATGTATTATGAACTATATATTATTTATAGACAAATAAATATATTTATTTTAATATTATTTAATAAATTATACTATTATAAAATTATCATTTTGTAAAATTGATAAATCAATGTAAAATGGGAATGTTTTAAGAAAAAAATAAGATTAAAATGAATTAATTTCATCAAAAAATATTCAGAAAAAAAACATTGATAATAATATAAAAGTAGTTGAATAAATGAATATAACAAACTTCTATATAGATGCTCTAATAAGACTATGATTATTATTCTGGGGTAGATAAATGATGAACCACGGTGAGAATTATGTCTTCGGGATTCTCGAACCCAATTCATTTCCTTTGTTTATTTTATATACCATTGTATAAATGTTCATAGTTTTTTCATAAAATTGTCATTACCTTATATTTTAGGGATATAAAGTGTAACATCCCAGGTAAATATAGAAATAATATATTTTCATTTTAATTAATTTTATTTTAATAAAATATAAATTTTACCTTAAATGGGTTGCTATGTTCTATGGCATACCCGATACACAACCAGGGGTTTCTTTGAAATCTTATGTTGCACACTAATAATATAATAATATTATTTTAAGTATAGTTAACACATAACCATTTTATTGGAGGTAATGAATATAACTAAAAAAATTATTATTATACATGTTTGTTAAATGTTTTCACATTTATCCAATAAATTTTATATGCATAAAATGTAAATTAATCTAATTTTATGCATAAAAACTATAATATTCGTTAAAAGGTCGATTTACCACCTTTTGATGGAGAAACCACATTAAATATATTATTGGTCACATTTATATGTTATTTTTGAAAACATAAAATTCTTTTATATTATTATGACATATATATTTATATTGAGTAAATTTTTGTTATTTTCTTGATAAAATTTATTTTTTGATTAAGAGTGAAAAATACTATATTTCAATTCAAAACCACCATTTAATATAATTTATTTATATGGTTTTATAATACTTTTAATTGGTTTTAAATTATAATTAGATTATATTTCGACCATTTAATTCAATGTATGTCATTTTAATTAATTTCACTTTGAAATTGTATATAAATAAGTGTCAATCTTTTGATAGTTAATATTTTCTAAAAACACGCTTTTTGTTTTGACAATAGAAATTATTTTTAAATTAATTAATCTAACTTTGATGTTTTTAATTTGGTAAAATAAAAATAATTTTTGAATTAAAAATTTAAAATATAACTTAGACTGAATTTTTGGTCGTTTTTTGAAAAACATCTATTTCTTGATGAATAGTGAAACCTCTAAGAAGTAGTTAAAAAACCGACTTTTTCATTTTAATGAAATTTTACCACTTCTGAGAATTAAATTTATAAAATATTACATACCTGGTTTTTATTAGTATCTAAAATTTGTTTAAATAAGATTAAAATATTTTTTGTTGAAATGTAAATTTTGACTTTTATTTATCGAAGTTAAATGTAAATAGGCTTATTCAATTTAAAAAGAATATGATAAAAATAACATATTACCTTAAAACATGTTCTAACATTATTGAATGAGTCATGAACGACCATAGGCATACTTGGGTATTTTTTGTGTTCCCTTTTAGTCACTTAAGAGGAATAATGACATTTTATTTTAATTAACATAAATAAAATAAAAAAATGACATAATCACATTTCTTTTAGTAAATTTATTTTTTAAAAAAGATATATAAGTTATCATTTCTACTATAAATAATAATTTGAAATATAAAAATATTTCTTACATCATATTATTTTTTTATAATTTTTAGACCTCAAAAAAATTAAATTATTTATTACAGAATAATATTACAATGTTCACCTCATTAATAAATGATTTAAATAAATAATAATATAATATTAAAATATTGTCCATGACCTATATAATTCTTATTGGAATATTTTACTTCAACCATTATCTGTCTTATCTTAGTCATTAATATTATTTGGACATTTAGAAATAGAAAATCATTATATAATATAATAATACTTCCACACTTTCAAAAAGAGCCCCCCCTCCGCCTTATAAAAATCCTTCAACTATATCCCATTCCTCACACCTCTAATGCCACATGGATCATCCATAACCTATCCAAATAACCTCTAAAGATCCATATCTTCCACCCATAATCCTTAACATAGGCATAAGAAACATCAAGAAGTCCATTTGATTCAAACCAAATGGAGTTACCAAAATTAAAGATAACAGTTTCTCTTAACCTCATTTTTTTATTTTACTTTTTATTACATAAAATATTTTTATTTTGTTCTTTTAAAACAAAACAAGTATCCTCGATATACAATGATGTTTTAATTAGAATTACTTTAACTACATTAACACACTCCTCCATCTAATGGATAAAGAACATATTTTTTCTATGGATGGAAAACTAACGCCTCATGAAATGATGATTGTTCAATAATCTGATACCGCCTCTGATGGTGGCTAGTAAGATAGAACTATATTTATATATATTATATATTATGTTTAGGTTTTCTTTATGCATATTTATTTTATATTTATATCATATATTTATGGTTTATATTATGTGTAAACCTGATAATGTCATTTGAGGAAATGAGGACTACCGCCACTCAAAGTGATATGACTTGTTAATTCCACATGTGGGATGTATAAAAGATAATATTAATGATATAATATATGTTATTAAACTGGAATTATAATATAAATATGTATCATTATGTTTAAATTCCATTAAAATGTGAAATAGAAATGAATGTAGCGTTCATGCGTATGTACGACTTACAGTCACTGTGAACGTTGAATTTGATTTCATACCTCCAAATGTTTTGAAATATTATAAAGAAATGTATATTCTAGATATATATGATATATGTGATATATAAATCATTAATACCATTCTGTATATAATGAACTTTTGACCACATGAACAACTTGTAATTATATGAAGTCCATTTTTGACTCAACAACCATATATCGACAAAATGACAACTATTAAATAATATGACTAAATAATGATTATAACATGTTAATAAGTGATATGAAAGAAATAATAAACATGAAAAATGTTCTTAATGAAGTATAAATTGACTTTAGTTTATTATTCAGGAGATTAAAGAACACACAATTCATGTCGAACATGAGGTATATGACTTCATCTCAATATCCTTTCATTGGGGCATATTTTGTTTTACACACATCATTATTTTATTTGTTTTATAATCACCATTGACTTATCATTACATTCAATGGGAATATTTTCCTATTTATCATTTTACTAAATGTCAAAAAAAAAGAATGATCCTATTTAATGTACATGGTGACAACTTCCTTTTTTCCACCACAAGTATTATATGACTTGGGCTCCTTAACAGGCCGTAATGTTTTTAAAATAAAAATAAATACCTTATAATTTTTACATATTTTGGTATTGAAAATGGGTTTTATAATGGTTTTGTTATTTCAATATATTTTAATGATATATTATTATTGAAATTTTGATATTTTATCTTTCCTTTATGTTTTTTTATGTGTTATGAATATGTTATGGTTCATGGGAATTGTTATATATATGGGTGGTTCTATGATAAACCTAGGATAGGTGAGTCCAAGATAGATATCCAATTCATTGGGTAATGTGACAGAGGTAAATGTGAATGTTTCACCTAATAGATTTACGGAATATACTATAATGGGTATTTCAAATGTAACTCCCAATATAGTAGTGATAGATACAATGTATGAATGATATGAATTCCACAAGTTACCTTTATGATTTATGTTTTCTAAGTGTCATTCATAACTATAATGATTAAATGAGTTATGTTAAATGGAATACGTTATGTGTGCAATGATGGAATAATGTTTTATATCATTGTTTTATAACCCTTACTGAGCTTTTTATGCTCATCCCATTTTTATAAAAAAAATTCACATGACCTAAAGATGAATAGGGTCAAGGACGGGTTCATGGAAAAGTTATGTTGTCTACTACATGGGACTAGAAATGACTATTTTTTTCATGAGTTTTTAGTTTATGAAAAAAATTAAACATAGTAGATTTGTTTACCTTGAAATTTTTGAGATTTAATGTAATAGTTATGACCTAATTCTCTAAAACTCTAAACCTGAAAAGATCATCAATGTGAATTATTCATTTAATTCAAGATTATATAATGATTAAGGTTGGGTCCTTATAGTTGGTATCAGAGGTATGTTTAGATAACATAAAGAGTATGGGTATTATTAAATTAATATCTATAAATTATTTTTTGTTAATATTGAAATGATATGGAATTTAAAAATTACCATGTTGCTTATTCTACGATATTTATGTGTTCAGAATGGTTTTTTCGCAGAGGAAACAGAGCAGCTATGTTGGGAGGACATCACGAGTAAGACAAACTTCCATATATAAAACCCGATATGGTCGGAATCAGAACTAAACGGTTCGTTATAGTGACGGAACAATTGACTCCAACTATAAATGGTGGTGGTATCCATTCATGAGATCAGCTAGATCAACCCTAGAGGAACATGTCACTAGTGGAGCATTTCATGAGGAAACATCCCCAATCAAATAGATGATCATCTGACCCTTTTCAAGATGATGGGTGGATTAACTAAATGGAGAAAATTTTGGATTTCATGGGGTGTTCAGAACATCAATATGTTATAAATTTCACAATCATACTCATTAATGTTAATGATACATGAAGAAGTTTTCCATAATATTGGGAAAGAAGGGAACATCCTAATTACCCACTCGTGGATCTATTGTTAAATTGTATGTAAAAAGTGAACTGTGTATGATAGTGAAAAAAATCCAATGCCATAAATATTAATAAATGTTAGAAGCCACCATATCTATAAGAGAATTGGGAATTTTATTACAACACTACTAATGATGTGGCGTAAAAAAATTATGTTGTACAAGGTACACTTCTTATTCAATGAAGAACTGCAAAAGTGTTTTTTATATGTGTTATAAGAATGAATTTATACGCATGACATTTTCAATAACTATTGAATCAATGCCCTGACACCTTTACATTGGAATATCATTTTAAACACATAGTGGTGCAATCATTACAACCCATGTCTGGGGTCTTCCCATGTCGAAATGTATGAGAATATTTTACCATAAAATCTTGTATTAATTTTATTAGTTGAATTAGATGATATACTAGTCATGAATTGGAACTCATTATATAGTGAATATATCAGTGTTCAAGAAAAAAAAATTAATTTTCACATTCTAAACCATAAAATGAACCTCGACAAATGAATGTAAGATCATGAACCTCATTGGGATAATCCATCATTGGTTTGTTTATTGATACCCTACCAAGTGGCATACATTTCAAAAATAGTAGAACCAAATGAAAGAATTTACATTTAATAAATATCTATTTTTAGGAAATATAATAATGTATTTCTCGATGTGTTATTCGAACATCCCATTGAATGTGAGGTGGAGATCATAATTGATCTTTTACACCAAGCGACTCTTTTATAAAAGTTCCCCTACGTGATGGAACCGAACAAACATGAAGAGTTAAAGAAGAAGCTATTAAGGAATATTGAAAAAGGGATCATATTCCATGGTATATCACCATGCTATTCACATATTCTATTTTTCAAAAAAATAAGAGATAAACATGTTTTTTATCAATTACAATGCGATAATAAATATCATTATAAACAACATATATCCCCTATCAAGGATTGATGACTTGTTTGAACTGCTATGAGGATATCAATATTTCATAAAAGTGAATATATATTATGGATATCATCAAATAAATTTGAATAATGAATATATTTTTATGAATATATTTTCTTCAACGTATGGGAACTATGAGTTCATAGTGTTACCCTCCATACTTACTAATACCCCTACATTTTTCTTGGAATTTTTTAATAGATTATTTAGATATTACCTCAAAATATTTGTTGTAGTGTATATAATCCTTATTATAATTTTATAAATGTTCAATAAGGAACATAAAGAGAATATGTGGATTGTACTGGAAATACTTTTGACGGAGAACAGGTATGCAATGTTTTCAAATTGTGACTTTAGGATGAAACAATTTGAATTATTATGGAACATGATCACAAGTGAGTGAATTTTTTTGGATACATGAAAAAGGAAATTGAGGAATGAATACACACACTAGTATCATAGAAATGAAAATATTTATTTTCTTATCATGGTAGTAATAATGTTTTGTGTAATATTTATGTTGATTTTTTTCACAATATGTAAGCTACCATGGAAAGGGGTACAATGTGTCTCGATGAATGAGTTTGATGAAAAATTTAAGGATATCATTAATATTCTAATCACATTACATGTACTCACACAACCATCAAGTGGGGATGTGTTTTTGATATAAAGTATGGCTTCAAAAAAATGAATGGGTTGTGTACACATGATGAATAATATTGTTGTATTCTGTACAATAAGAATGTTGATGATCCGTGTCCAGTACTACTCGACACAATATATGGTGAATGAATCTATGATTTTTTCCTATAAAATATAACAACACTACCTCCATGGTGAGTTTTCTAAGATATATAATGAACATAAGATGATATTTTATTTATTAATTGAAAATGATCTCAACATGCATGAAATGACATGGTTAGAGATAATCAATGTCCAAGATTGATCTATTCACTACCATTTAGGAAAGGAGAACAAGGCAATCAATTATCATAGAAGAAAAGGTCCTTCCAATATATCTATGAAGTGTATTTAGATTAATAATCTCTTCATATTAATGAAAATAATGGATTTGTAAATCATAATGGTATAGAATAAATCCTTCCATGACCAAAAGATTTCCCAAAGATCATTCCAAGAGAACATCAAAGAGGCATAAATGGATGATATGGAGATTCAAAATAAGGTGATGTCATTAATATAATGGATTCCACATGATTTCAAAAACGACGATTATTGTTTGATTTATTTTATAAAAAAATATAGTGTGCCTTCAACTAATAAGATAAGAAAGGAGCTATTGGATAATGCACAACACTTATCTTTCTCCATCAATAATAGAAGAAAAAATATACCCATGTCAAAATGGGAGAGAATTTGTATGTAATGTTTCACTAGTCACCCAATAAAATCCATAAAAAATAATTCTATATGGGGTGTGGTGGATAAAATTACAAGGGAAATCTACCTTATTTCAATTTGGGATGATTTTTTCACATGAATATATTTCCATTATATATGCTAAGGATTCTGAGACAATCTATGGGTACCACTTTTGATCATCTATGATCATGATCCACAGATAGCCTAAATTTTTTTGAATAAGTATTCAATATTTTTTGATTACTGAATTAGATTTCATCAAATCCTATCTTCCCCAAAAAGATACTCAATTTTAATGGACTATCCAGACGCATGAGGTCATGTTTGGCGTATGATCAATGGAATTAAATAGAAGAAGATATTATCATATCTCATTAGCTTAGATAGCAATAAAAATATCCTCCATTTGAGTATTAAAATGCCTTTATATGAAGATGAATATCGGAATTGATGTAGAACTACAAAATGTAGGAATGATGCTTGTGAATGAATCCTACTTGGACATAACATTGTAGTTGAGAGGACATAAAAGATTCCAACCACCCCACAACATATAAAATATAAACTGTTCTCGAACAAAGTGTTATAATGATAATCATCAAACAGAATTGGAGTTCAATGTTGGGGATAAAGTATTCCTTTCAATATAATATTATAATTAATTCATGTGGATTGGAATGAAATGGAAGATAATCCCAAGTCACATTTACCACCCTAGGATCCTTTTTTTCATTTGAGGAGTGTCCTATCAAGCTTATATTCCACCAAATATGGATCATGTTGATGATGGCTTCCACAAATCACTCCTATGTTTGTATATATGTGATTCCTCAAATCTAATATGTCAAAATGTGGAACAATTAATGAATAGTCACTCATATGAAGAGTAGAACGTTAAGATATTGGACAATATTGAATTTTTTTTTCACAACCAGACAATACACTTTCTAAATGTGTTGTGGTGGAACAATAATCTTGATGGGGTGTGTTCGGAGCCATATGAAACAATATAAGAGAACTAATCTCAACTATTATTAATTTAGAATATGAGTTGAAATTTTGGGGAGAGAATTCCTAAATGGGGGAAGTATTTAATGAAGTAGTGTTATTAGTATGTAAAATTATTGAATAGATGTGTGTTGTTTTATATTATATAATATGATACTCATACAAAATATATAGAAACCAATAAATAATATATTTTTTATACTAAATATGGTTTCATTAAACATCAATTAAACAAATTACAAAAACCTGTAATATAAATGCATAGAAAATATTAAATAAAATACATAAATAGTTAAAATATCGGTATCCCTAGTCTACTAGAATTATCACCCTGCTAAAAACTATATAGAGAAGGCCAATATTAGTAAATGATGAAAATTTATAGAAAATTGAATTATATAAGATTGAGAGGAATTGAGTTTCATATAAATCGAAATAATAAATTGGTATTTATAGTAACTAATTTGACCATTAGAATATAAATGGACTATTGGAATACTAACATGACTTTTTAGAATACATACAAGGCCATTGGGAATAGTAACATAAAGGTCGAAAATGTAATTTTAACAAAATAATAAATTTCAATGTAAATAATTTTTATCATTATTAATTTATATAAATATTCATTTTTTAATTCCAATAAATAAATATCAGAATTAAGAAACTCAATGAAAATAGATGTGAATTTTTAATAAACAGTATTGTAATATATTTTATAAAAGACATAATTAATTTATAAAAAAAGTATTTATTTTAGAAATATATTTTTCAAAAATTAATATTATATTTTTATATAATTACATTAATATTATCAGTGTTTTTATTTTGGAAATTTTTCTTAATTTCATTAATTTTCATGTTAATGAGTAAAATTATTATTATATTCTGGTTGATGTAAACCTGGAAAATAAAAGGCCGGATAATGTCACTCTATTTTCTAATGGTAATAAGATTGCTGTTAAAATAGAATATGAACGTGTTCCTTATTTTTGTGAGGTTTGCAAGATTGTTGGCCATTCTGTGGTGAACTGTAGGATGCTTCAAAAGAAAGTTTCTTCGGTTCCCAAAGAGAAGGATTGGAAGGAGGTTAATTGGAATAAAAATAATAAGAAGATTTTTGTGGAAAAGGAGGGTACTTTAAAGGATATACCTGGTCCCTCTAGAGTTATAGTCACTTCTAATAAATCTTGCGTAGATATCTCTAAAGACGTTGAATAAGGTAGGATTCCTGATCTGCCTAGTCCTCCTGGTATGTTTGTTCAGGAAATGGATAAATTTGGTAGATTCACGTGCATAGGGGATCACATTTTGGATCATAATTTATATTCTGAGATTCATGACCTGATCATGTTTTCGGAATTGGTGGATAACATTTGTGATCTTGTGGTTTCCTTTTAGGATAGTGAGAATTCTGGGTTTTCCCAGGTCTTTATTGATCCTGTTTTTGCACCCATCACCTCCCCAGTTCAGGTGGTTGGATCTCCTGCTCCTCCCATTGCAGATTCTGCTTTAAAAGGAGTGGAAACTTCTTCTTTCAAGTCAGATTTTGCTCCTTCGAAAGAGGTGATCGGGGCCCCTTTTCCTTCTTGTGGTACTACTTCTATGGTTGAGGTTATTAAGGTTCCTGTTGGTCCAGTTGGCATCCTTACTGATGTTGTTAAAAATGGAAAAGGTACCATCAGCAGTCTGGATATATGTGATCTTATACAGGAGGACTCTAGTACTAAGAGAAAGGCTGGAAGGCCTCCTAAGTCTGGAAAACAGGTTAATGTGGGGTCAAAAAAGGGGGAAATCATCCCGGTCTTATGTTTAAATGAATCTTCTTTTCTGAAATTGTTAGGGTTTGGCCAATCATGATACTATGAGGTCCCTTAGGCTTTTCATTTTAAAGCATAGGCCCCTTCTTATTGGTCTGTCTGAACCCAAAAGGGGTTTTTCTCCTAATATTTCCAATTTTTAAAACCTTGGTTTTCATTTTGTGGAATCCAATAGATCCTCATCAGATATTAAAAGGTTATGGGTTTTGGCTCATTGTTCTTTATCCCATATTTCCCTAATTTCTAATTCTGATCAGCATGTCACATGCTCTTTATTTCTTCAAGGTTTGCAACATTTCTGCTCTTTTATTTATGCCCATAACTGTTATCAGGGTCGTAGGAATTTATGGATGGTTATTGGGTCTCTCAATTTTTCGATCTCTGGTCCGTGGTCTATTCTTGGTGACTTTAATTCCATCATGAATTCTGATGAGAAGATTGGAGCCATGTCTAATGTCATCTCTTCTAAGGAGTTCAAAGCATGTATTGATAATAGTGGGTTGATTGAAGTTAATCTTGTTGGGGAAAAGTATACTTGGTACAGGAACGTTTTGGACCAATTTGTTGCTAGTAGAATTTATAGGGCCTTTGTCAATGAGGCTTGTATTGATTTCTGGGGTTCTATTTCTTGTATGACTCTTTCCAGAATCAACTCTGATCATCATCCTATTTTGGTTGACCTTTTGAGTAAGGATCCCAAACCTCCTTTGCCTTTTAGATTTAATAAGGCCTGGGTTAATCATCCTGAATATAGAACTATTGTTGAACAAACATGGAATTCTTGGAATGGTAGGGATAATGATTTTGCTTGCGTCATTAAGCTCAAACTTCTTAAAAGAAATTTGAAATTCTGGAGTAAATATCGTTTCAGTTCCCTTGATTCTGAAATTTCCTCTCTTGAGGATTCTATTCAACAAATGCAGGCGCAGAATTCTTCAAATAACTTCTCTAATGATATTTTGGGTGAGACTCAGCTGGTTTCCAAGCTTAATAATCTGTTGAATCATAAAGATGCTTTGCAAAGAGATAATTTTAAGGCTAATTGGATGAGAGGTGGGGATAGAAATTATAAATTTTTTAATTCTTTGCAGAGAATTAGGAAAGTCTCAAGGCCTCTCTCTTTGTATAAAAATGGGAGTAATGTGTTTGATAACAGAAGGGACCTTTATGAGCATGTTGTTTCTTATTTTAAGGATCTCTTTTCTGGTAATTTCCCTCTTGATGATCATGTGGAGAGTATTATTCCGACTCTTGTTAATCAAGAGGATAATTCCAGTCTTACATCCATTCCTTTGGAATTTGAAATTAAAGAAGCGACCTTTAGTCTAATGTCTGATAGCTCCCCGGGTCCAGATGGTTTTGGGATTTTTTTCTTTCAGACTTACTGGGACGTCATTCAAGAGGATCTTTGTAGGTCGGTTACTCGCTTTTTTAAAGGTGTCTCTCTTACTCAGGGTCTGAATGCTCAATTCCTTGCCCTTATTCCAAAGACTGAGAATGCTAATGAGATTCATTTGTTCAGACCTGTTGCTATGATCAATACTATTTTTAAAATTATTTGCAAAATCTTGGCTACTAGGCTGTCTTCTATTGCCATTAAGATTGTTTCTCCTAATCAGTTTGGCTTTATTAAGGGTAGGTCTATTCAAGTTTGTTTTATTACTGCATCTGAATGTGTTAATCTTCTTAAGAAATCCACAAGGGATGGTAATATTTCTCTCAAGTTGGACGTCAGGAAAGCTTTTGATACTATAAATTGGAATTTCATTTATAAGGTTCTTCGTTTTTTTGGTTTTGATGATGTTTTCATTAATTGGGTTAAAATCATTTTCGAGTCAGCTGGTATCTCTGTCCTTGTTAATGGCTCCCCTGAGGGCTTTTCTGCTTCTTCTAGAGGTGTCAGACAAGGTGACCCTCTCTCGGCCATTATTTTTTCTATTGTAGAGGATTATCTTAGTAGATTACTTTCTATTATGGCTGGTAATCGGAATCTGTATTCTATTAGTGCTGGTATAGGTTTTGTTGCTCCCACTCACTTGTTATATGCGGATGATATTATTATTTTCACTAAAGGGGATAAGAGAAATATTAAAAATATTAAGCATGCCCTTTTGCATTATGAAAAAGTCTCTGGGCAAGAGATTAGCTGGGATAAGACCTTTGTTTATTTTGGAAGGAATTTTCCTATTTCTAGGAAGACTGGCATTATTAGGGATTTGGGTATTCATGATGGTGTTTTTCCCTTTACTTATTTAGGTGTTCCTATGTTATGGGGGAGGCCTAAAGCTTGTTTTTTTCTGATATTGTATGTAAAATCAGACTTCATCTTGCTACATGGAAGGGTAAGTCCCTTTCCTTGGCTGGTCAGGTTTGTTTGGTTAGAGCTGTTATCATTTCTAAGTTTGTTTATTCTTTCATGATTTATAAGTGGCCGATCTCTCATATCAAGAGAATTAACATTTCTATTTAAAATTTTATTTGGAGTGGCAATATTTCAGAGAGGAAATTAGTTACTGTTTCTTGGAATAATTGTGGTAAACCCTATGATGCTGGGGGTCTTGGTATTAAAAATCTTGAGGTGTTTAATGATTTTTTACTGGCCTCGTTCATTTGGAGGCTTGTCAATGATAAATCTGAGTCTCTGGACTTTCTCCGCTATAAATTCAGGGATAGGCTCAGGAATGGAGTTTTTAATTATCTAGATTCTTCTGTTTGGCCTGATTTTAAATACATCTTTCCCTCTATTGACTCTCATGCCAGATGGCTTGTTTCAAGGAACTCGTCTTTATCCTTTTGGAAGGCCAATTGGACTGGATGTCCTTTAGCTGACTCCTTGTTGGATGATGATTTTAATGTTGATATGGATGCTATGATTAAGGATCAGCTTGATAATATGGGGGGTCTCCCTAATCACATTGTTACTATTATCAATAGTTACTGTTTATCTAACATAGAGGATTTTTGGGCTTGGGAACCTGCTTTTAATGGCATGTTGACTTCTAAAAATTTTTATTGTCATTCTCTATCTTGAAATATAGGGTGTAAATGGATGAGGGATCTTTATATGAACTTTATTAGGCCCTCTCGGTCTTCTTTTACCTGGAGACTGGCTCATGGGAAACTTCCTACTGATTGTTTCCTTCAGAAATGTGGCATCTCTCTCTTCTCTTCGTGTGTGTTTTTTCATCAACATAGGGAAGATATTGATCATTTGTTTATTAGTTGTGTCAATGCCTCTTCAATGTGGAAGGTTGTTTTTGATATCTTTGAAATTCCCATGCCTAATATGTCTTCAATTCATCATTTCCTTCAAAGATGGAATTCTATTTCGCTCTCTCCCAAATTGTTGGATCTTTTTAGAGTTGCTGCTTCTGAACTCCTTCATTTTATTTGGTTTTCTCGAAATAAGATGATTCATGATAAATTTTCCTTCTCGGTTAGTGGGGTTTTATCTGCTATTCTTGGTGCTATGCGTAATGTTGTTATTACAAGGAAGCATTTTTGCTTTAACTCGGTTCATGATTTGTCCGTTCTGAACAGGATATGTGTTAAGGGTTATTTCAAGCCTCCGCGTGGTACTTTAGAAGTTCTCTGGAAGGAACCTTTTTTTGGTTGGATAAAAGTAAATTCAGATGGTTCTTCTAGGGGTAATCCGGGGCATTCTGGTTATGGTGCTATTTTCAGGAATCATAATGGGGATTTCATTTGTTGTTTTCATGGTTCTTGTGGCTTTGCCTCTTCACTTGAGGCCGAAATGCTTGGAATTATTATTGCTGTCGATCAAGCTGTGCAGCGTGGTTGGGAAAATTTATGATTTGAGAGTGATTCTTCTGTTGTTGTTTTTGCAATTAGGATGGGTCTTTATCACTTGTCCTGGAAGCTTACTAATCGCTGGATTAATGGTTTGGAGATTCTTTTTTCTTTGAATCATATTATCACTCACGTTTATAGGGAAGACAATTCTGTTGGTGATGGTCTGGCTAATAAAGGAGTTAATGGTGTTGATTTTGTTTGGTTTGATCAAGTTCCCGATGATCTCCTTATTTTTATTAATAAGGACCGTGACAAATCCCCCATTTTTAGACTTTTGTAAGTTTCTTTTGGGGCCTGTTTGTTTTCTTTTTTCTTTTGGAGTGGCTTGTTTCTTTTTCTCCAGGATGGCAGTAGAGCTTTGCTATGTCGAGTTTCTGTGGTTTCCCAAATTCTGGGAATCAGTGTGCTGATCTGGAGCAGGCTGGAGTCTGCAGAGTTGCTGGCTTCATTTGGTTTCCCAAATTCTGGGAATCAGTGTGCTGTTTAGAGCGGGCTGGAGGCTTAGTTGTTGGCTTCTTTTGGTGGAAGGAAGGCTTTTATGTTGCTGTTTTTTGGCTAATAAAGGCCAGGGTTGATGGAGATTCCTCTGTCGTGGAGATATCTTACATGATCCGCCTTTGATATTCACTGGCGGCATTGGTGGCCTCATCCCATAGCCCAACCTTTTTTATTGGGTGTTTGTCGGCTTTGGTTTCTTTCCATTTCACCTTAACCATTTTTTATGGTTTTGGTGTTTTTTGTTTGTTTTTTTCTTGTACTGTTTTCTTTTCTCTTTAATAAATTTCTATAATTACCAACCAAACCATACAAAAAGTATTCAGGTAGTAATTTAACAATATACATATGATTTTAACGTATATTAGGTGTCATAATACTATCAATTTTAGCTTTAATATTTTTTTCCTTCTCTCCCAACAATGTCTCGTCAAAGGTAGGATGAACACCAATTGTGACATTAGAATATCAGCACATATAACTATTTTAATGGATTAATTTAGTATACTATATATAATATATAAAAATATAATTATATTTATTACATGAATCAGTAAATAATTATAAAATTGTATTAATTACATTTAAGAAAATATTGAAATCAAAGAGAAACTTGAATTTTATTTCTTTGTTTCCCCTAGTAATCTTCCTGAAGATACTAATCAGTCTATAAAAGAGGTCTTGAAATCTCTTGTTTTTGAACTTCCTGATTTTATTATGCATGCTATTGAGAATTATAATTTTTCTTCTATTAGTGATTTCCTTGTTTGTGAACCTTCTTCTAATGGAATTCTAGATTCTAAAAGCTATTATAAACATAATTTCTATGACAATGAATCTAATATTTCAGGGTTGAATCAATTTAACAAACCCTGGATTAAACCTTCCAGGATTACCCTTATTTGGGGCATTGAGCACAATAGATTACCTTTGGAAACTAGTCTGCAAATCTTTGGATTTCTCTTTGTTCTAAGTGTCTTCTGTGTAACCAGCATAGGGAAGATGCCAATCACATTTTTCTATCTTGTGCGATGGCCTCTACTCTTTGGAATTACATCTTTGATCTTTTTAATTGCAGAAATCCCATTAATGATTCAATTCCATTGTTTCTAAATAATTTCACTAGACATGATGCTTCCCTGCAAGTCAAAAATTTGTTTCTTGTGGAAGTGGCAGAACTCCTGGATGAACTCTGGTACGTTAGAAATGATCTCATTCACAATAATCTCTCTCTCAATCTTAATGCAGGGAAGTCCCAAATTCTTCTCGCAATTGATGAAGTAGCATCAATTAAAAAAGACTTTTCAATAACTCAGTTGGTGATCTTATGATCCTTCTTCATCTACATGTACCTGGCATTTTTCTAAAGCCTAAACACTCCTTTGAAGTGTTATGGAAATCTCCAATGCCAGTATGGATCAACGTGAATGTTGATGGTGCTTCCAATGGCAACCCTTGTCCTGCCGGTTGTGGTTCTATCTTTAGAGACTCAGCTGGTCAATATCAGGGATGTTTCTTTGTTGGATGTGGTCACTCTTCATCTTTGGATGCAGAAATGCTCGGCATCATTCATTCTGTTGACTTTTCTCATCAAAGAGGTTGGAGAAAGCTATGGATTGAATATTATTCAACCACTATTATACATGACATCTGGAATGACAACATCCACCCATCTTGGTCTCTCACCACTCGTTGGATGAACTGCCTTAATTTGCTCCATGGGATTGACTATATAGCTACTCCTGTCTACCGTCAAGAAAATGTCGTTACTGATGATCTAGCCAAAAAAGTAGTCCATCAAAGCATGACTTGGCTAGACTCTATTCCTTCTGACTTATTATATCTTTTTGATATAGATTGTAAAAAAATCCCTTCCATTCTCATTTTATAATCCTTTTTGCTTATCAATAAATTATGCTTTGGTCTTTGACCAAAGCATTACCTTTAAAAAAAGAGAAACTAGAATTTTTTTATTAAAAAATCATTCCAAAAGACTTATATTTATTCAATATAAATTATGAAATATAATATTATGATTATAATTAAAAATAGTTTTTAAATACCTATAATAATCTTCTAGAAAAAAATTTCATTAAATTTATGTTTATTATTCAGGAGGTGGAAAAAACAATTGAATAAGGTGGGAATTAAGGCATGGGGACTCCCAAACCCAATTCATTTATTTGGTTTATTCTACCTTCCATAGTATAAAAATTCATATTATTATCTTCATATTTCTACTCACATTACTTTTGGGGATATACAACAACCTTCAATCTCAAATGATTTTATAAAAAACCTTTTATTATTTGACTTCAACTTCCAAACATCGTATTTTACTCCTCTTCAAAAGCTTCTCTCACAATGGAGAATATTGATTTATTATGTCATGAAATGATTCACCATATTCATTTGGGAAATAAAAATTTTACTTTATAATGTATAATTTATGAAATCATTATGAATTCTATTCTATAATGTGGGATTACTTTATGTATTTTATTTATATTTGTTCTATGTGGCATAAAAAATTATGTACATCTTATTTTACGATGGGTGGGAAAGGAATTGTTGTTCCATCCAATTAATTGGGTAATCTGATTTATCTCTTGAGATTTTCTGTATTAGGAGTTGTCATGATGTAATATTTCTTCACAATGATGATAATATTTTTATGAACATATGATATTCATGAACATGATTTTATAATTGATTAAAACTCTGTGGGTGTTTGAAAACTATGATATGTTTATTCATTTTATGCATTTCCAAATTTCGATGATTTGTCCAATATTTCCCCCGTGATACTATTAATAGTCTTATAAATATGTTATGATAATGATTCTTATGATCTATTATGTATTATTCATTCATGTCCTATATTCATCTTCTTACCATGCTTTTATCTCAGATCACTCATTGATTTATATGCTATGATGATTATTAGTATTATGGAGAATACAAGGGCCACTAAGAGAATATATAATAATGAATTAAATATTTTCTATCATTCAATATTTATAAGTTATTAATGAGTATAATTATCTAAATACATTAAACTGTTTGATCATATATGCATAACACGATATTTATCTTACCTTCAAACTGATTTAATAGTCGTGTTTGAAAACATAATGATTATATAGTAAATAATCACTAGTAATTTCATTGAATGATTGGATATTTTATAGATATGAATGTTTGATATAATAATTTATTCACCATTGGGATTACCTAGAGGAATATCGATTAATTTAAACATTAAAATGTTAAAATTACATCCTTCAAGTTCTCTTAATAAACTCTTGATTGTGTTTAGATTGACGATTTTCTTCATTATTTTAAAAGAATACCTATATAATGTTTTCCAATTTACAATTATCATTACATATATATCGAAAAAAATTATATATCTAAAAAAAGGTTCTTACTCTTTGTATAGTGATCCAGTATAGATTAACTAATTGATATTAAAAAAATCAATGATACACAATATATTACCAGTTTTTAACATTAATATTATTTTTTAATTTTAGTTTTTTCCTTTTTGTTTTTTAATGTAATTTGACTTTACTTTAACTCATAAAAATATTATGTTGATCTCCGAATCTGTTCCAAAATATTATTATATTTCATTGAATATATCATATTTTAATATAAAAACAACTCAGATTTTGTTTAAAATTTTATTATTCATTTAGGTTCAATACTTTGAGTGGATTCCAATAAAATAAACTGAAATAACAGAAAAAAGAATATTCATAAGAAACCCAAAATAATGAATATTATTATTAGGAATAAATGAAGAAAAATATAAAATTATTTTATTTAGATCAGTAAAGAACACAAATATTTTTCTATGAACTAGAAGAAATTGTGAAATAATGAAATTTAATGTGAATATTCGATGTTTGATTAAAACTTTTTCCGTCATCATTGAAAATATAATCTTCTTCAAAATAAATAAAAATATAATGCAAATCTATTTTTGATGATATTGACTAGAAATTTAGATAATTTTTAGTTCATCACATATATATTCCATTAAATATCAAATGATATAAATATTGATTGAATATAAAATGAAATCATAATTATTATAAAAGAAAGAACCAAATAATTATAATTCTCACACATAATGATTATCCTAAAAATAAGTTTCCTTACAAAAAATATAATTATATTTGAATATATAATGATGAAATAGGTGAATATAAGAAATATTCCAAATAAAACACTTTTGATTGAGATGTTCCTCCATCATTCTAACCATGCACCAGCTATTGCATCCTCCTCTCCAATCTTTCAAATGCTTCCTAATATCATGTTAATGATCAAAACCACCCCCCATTGTGTGAATTTTACATTTCTTGTTTTTTTACTACATCATTACATTAAACATAATGTTAAAAAATATATTTGTTTTACTCTATATATTTCTTATGGTTTCTTTCATCGTTCACTATCCTCTTTTTGTGACATAAAATAAACTCACCAAATAGAATAAATACCCCCACCTCTTCCAATGTTCATTACTGAGTATGTATAACATGGTTAGGGTTTACATCCTATTAAATATCTAATATGATTATAGAAAAAATTAGATTATTCTCAGGATTATGAACTCAATATCCAATTGTTTTAACAATTAAGTTATACTTTTAGGACACTACAATATTTTATTTTCTTATATATTCCGTCATAGAGTTTTATTTTCATTATACACTACTTTTCAAAAATTTACATAAATGATTCTTATCCTAGATGAATATTCCACGAACAAAAATTTCCCACAAAAATGATAAACTAACTTTCTTTATGTCTTACACCACTGTAAATTGTCTTTCCATGACATGAAATAGTTATGGCACAATGATGTGTGCGGCAGTAAACTTGACATATAACTTCAAAGTATCCTTTTGGAAGAAAATGTATTTTAAACCATTAATTAGGTTTCACTAACATTCTACATTTATTTATTCTAGATATTTTGATAATCAATTACAATAATTCGTTAAACATCAATCATCCTCTAATAAAATTAAACATCAGTAACAACCATCAATATTAGTTTAAATAAGGTTTCCTATTGTGGTCATATATTCATGTTTAAACAATAATTTACATCTAATTCATTCTCCGAAAAATTATTATCTAAAAACATTTTTGATTCTAAATCTATCAATTTGAATGTGTTTATAGAGATGAAAACCTTTGTGTCATTTCATAGAACACTAAATAGGAACCAATTCATGGTCATACAATAAGTTATTTCATAAACAAAATATTCTCCAACAAACCCATAAATAAATTTAATCCATTGATCATGTAATACTTATGTGAAAATTCTAGACATTTAAATTCCAATATCAGCCTTATATGACTCTTTATTAACATCAATAATAATCTTCATGTTCTCTCATTGATACACATCATCCCAAATATATAAAAACATGAAAATGATGTCAAAATGATTTGAATATTAAAGGGATTAATTTTTTGTGAAACTAAATATATTTAATTAGTTATCCATTATCCATGTTGTGTTTTAAATTGTTATAAAACATGAACATGTGTTTATTTTATGATATTTTTCAAACACAATCCTCATGTTTTATTTAACCAAACTCCAGAATTTATACTATTTAAATATATCCATAATTGGTATCCAGATTTGTTTTCAAAATAAAATTAATATAATTTTATGATTCCAAAATTTTATTTATATTGTATCATAATATTTAGGAAAAAATATGTATCACGAGTTAAGACAACCCCTTCTTCAAGATTGAGTTTTTTTTATGATACGTAGCATTATTCAATCAATTAGGAGTTAATAATTATCGATCAAATCCTATATAATTTTATTATATTATAAATTAAAAAATATTGAATCCCTATGAATAGATATATGAAAATTATTAAATGTTTTTAATATATTTATTCATATTCCAAGAGACAACATATCTAGTTGTTCTTATTGTATAAATTTTTATGGAAGGACATTGTGGTTGCATACTAAGAAAACTAACAGAATAAAAAACAAAATAATCATATAAATATGAAATAAAAAATAATGAAGATTATTTTTAGGAACAATATATGATAAAAATAAGATGAATTTTTTAAAATTATGGAATGTATTAATGTATGACTACAGATAAATATTGAATGAAAAAAGATGAAATATGTTTGTAAATTTGATTGTCATGTTAATTTATTTTTCATAAATTGTGACGATATAATTTATTTCATCATTGAAAATAATATAGTCCCAATAAAATATCATGGATATTGACTAGGAAATGAGTGAATCATTATTTATTAACATACATTATTTATTCAATTTCAATGGATATAAATATTTATTTTCTTAATACTAGTAACAAAAAGAAGATAAAATAATGAACCAAATAAACATATTCCCCCCACTATATGTTTTAATATAAATAATTTTTATTATAAATAATATAATGATACTTGAATCAAGATTGTTGAAAATAAAGAAGACGAGGAATATATCCTGTCACTCGCCCTTGATTTATCCTTTTCTCTATCGGGGTCCTTCTACCATTTCTCAAATAACCGTCTCTCCATAAGATTCAGTTCCCTATAAAATTTTGTGAGTTTTCGTATATTATTGATTGAATTTATAATTGTATTTTTTATATTAATCTCATCATTATATTGAAAATTAATTTATACATTGTATACTTTTTATTGAATATCCTCCATGTTAAATCATTCACCATGCATTAGCCTCATAATGTGTCTTTAGATAAACTCACATAACAGAATCATTAAACTATTGCGGGACATGATTTATTACTAATTTGTTGAAAAATAATGTAATTTATTGGATTCAATCATAAGAATCCTTTAACTGTAAATTCAAAATGTTTTTAGTTATATTAACTCGATCTACCCTTATGTAAACTTCCCATTTATAATTAAAATCACTGTGTGAGTTTTATCTTGATATATAACACATTAATTAGTGTTTTTATTGTTTGAAATAATAGTTATATAATTCATAAATGTTTATAATTTAACTAACATTGGTCCCAATCATGAAATCTCCAACACCATATTAGGATTACGCTTATTAGATATTAAAAAACTGAAAATTACATATTTATGATCTTAAATGGTAGTAGATCTTGGACATGAGTAGGTATTGAACATGACGTAGCTATATAAATTATCATTATAATGTGAATTAAAATTATATGGGAACAATTTAACACATTTCACAACAATTCATGAATTGCATACTCTATGGTATTTTAATCCACAGACATATTCAATGTTCATCAAAAATTTCACGTGAGTCATACTTGATATCAATGAGAAATATCAGATTCAGCCTCACAAATCACTCTAATTGAGGATATGTGTTCAACTGAAATCCCTAGGTAATAACCAATTATTTCACAATAAAAACTCATATTTAAACGTTGATATGTTCAAACTTTTTATATTTAAGAGAATATTATGGATATGAAAACCATTTTCTAATTTCATTTAACACCCATTCTAGATCCAACAATTAGTGTGTCTGAAAACAAAAAGGTATCCTTTGAATATTAAATTCAAATAAATCCATATATCATATAATTATTCATTGATATTAATGTAATTATAATTAAAATAAATGCCCCATTTCACTTTTCTCATATATTGGATGAAATATTCAACACTTATTCCTCAGTGATTTAATTCAAAAGATATAGAACCCCAAGGACGATTTCAATAAGATTCTGTTATGGAATAGGTTCAATTGTATACATATTATATTGTTATTTTATGGTACCCTCAAGATTTTTGGTTTTATAATTTAATCTCTGATATATGATTTCATAATATATGATTTTATTTACACATTCCCTTTTATTTTATTAATCTTCGTACATTGATTGAATTTTCTATTGTATCAATGATCAATAAACAAATTATATTTCAATATCAATTTTGTGGAATTTAATATTCTTGAATTAGATTCATTGAAATTGTCATTTGCTGAAAACCAATATTCATAACATGTTTTTAGATCACATTCTTCTAGCATGAGTTTTAGTTGTAAGATGTAAATCTTCATGTGGTTGATTAAGATCTCAAAATTTTATGATCCAATCATCTACACATTTAGTATATTATTGTAGATCTGGTAATTTTAATGGTTATAAGAACTATTGAAATAACTTTCAAAAGGACAGAAAAATATGTATAGTAAAATGGATTAATCATTTGTGGTTGAATATAATTCTTACCGTGGATGTTTAGTAAGTTACAATGGATAGAAACATTTATAGTTGGTTCAAATATGCATATAGTCACATAAATCACTTGAAAATTTTAATTCCAGTAATATTATCATTCATCTCAATCACACATTGTTGATTTTCTCACAGGAATGGCCGACCACATAAAGTCATGATCTCACCCCTTGGATTTTTGAAAAATTCCCTTCTGTGAATGTTTTTTACAACGAATAGTAAAATGTGAATTATTCCTATTAAGAAAATTTTATAAAATTAGGTTTTTATATGATTTAATGAATTAATTTATTAATTTCTTAAATGAATAAATTTTATACACTTTTTAAAAAAATAATTCCCTAATACTCTCATTAAAAATCTCTAGAAACAACTTAAATTTTTTCCAATAAAATTTGAACATTTAACAATGATAGATGAAAGATATTAACACCAAAAATATCTACTATGAATCCATTTGAATGTTCACACAAAAAAATTTATTTTCCTTGTAATGTCAAATGTTTCACAAATAAAAATTAAAATTCAATTCCAAAATATATATTCATAAATACCATGAGAAATCACATCGTCAATTGATTTTGAAAAATTATAATTTTTCTATATTTTTTTAAAAATAAAAACATGGAACAATTAATGAAATAATGATCAATAATTAAAATATTCAACGAATAATTTAACAATTTATCTATTGATTTTCAATTTATCAAATAAACAACTTTAATCGAGTTTAAATCCATATTTAAAATTAAACCCTTTATCATTTAAAACATTTATATTTAAGATAAAACTCTAATAATCACCACATAAACAATAGTTTCATGATTTTAAAATCTAGTTACCATTTCATTTTTTCAATAATTTTTATAGAAATTGCATTTCCACAAGATTAATTGATTACATTATACTTCTTTCATTGAGTAATTCACTTGAATCAGATTGTCAGTTTTAGAATCAATAAATATAAAAAGTAATAAGTCATATCATTCTAAATTTGAATCTTATGATGTCTTATGTAAATACACCATCATTTAAAACTATGACATTTTATGTTAATCTATATATTAATAAATTATTTTTTGTTATTTTATATTTTATATCAAAAGATAATCAAATAAATTATCTAAAACATTCTCAGATAATAATTGAGGAGACCTAGTGAAAAAACACATTAAAATAATTTTATTTTTTAAGAATACTCATCACATGACACATTAATTCATACATCAAAACATAATTGTTTAGTTTATTTGTGAGTTAAATATATAAAATAATTATTTAACAATATATTCATATTTTCCCATTTTTAATATTCACACTATAAATTCATTATATAAATATCATACTTATTATCAGTTTATATAAACCATGGAATGAAAACCTAATAAAATAGAGATATTAGATGCTAAATAATTTTAATCATGATATATATCAATCAATGTTCACAACGTAGCATAAGATGATTTTTTGTCAAGAGAACATAATATGAGTGATATGACATAATATTGGAAAATCAATCCCAAAAATACATGGAAATTACCTTCATATAATTATTTTATATATTTTAAATCAAAACAATTCACATAATTAACACAATAAAAACATTATAAATAGTGGATGATAAAATTAACTGGTATTTCAAGATGTTATCGAATCTATACTGATAGAATAGTAATGTGAAATTTAGAAGGTAGTGTCACAACTATGAAAGGTAAACCATCCATAAGAATAGTATCATTAGTAATGAAAGTAAAAATAATATTTTGTAACTTATAAATTAACATATGATATAATTATGTCATAGATTAAGTAAATAAATGTTTTATAAAAAATATATTTTAAGTGTTACTATATTTTAAGTCATATATATTTAATAACAATTTCAAAAATAAATAATCATAAAATTAATTTTTTTTCATAAAATTGTTATAAGATAATGAGACCATTGTTAAATTTTTAATGTGTTAGGAAATCAGTAATAATTTGAATATCTGTATTTTCCATGTAAATTTTGATTTTAATTTAAAATTAAATGATTAATGTTTAAAAAAGTTTTTCATAAAATGGATATAATTTTCAGATTCAAAACATTGATAAATGGGTGGTGTGAGATTTTGTTATTTTACTAAAATACTTAATTTTGTTGTGGAAATTGAAATATGGTAATTTACAATATTCGTAAATTAATGATTTTTTGAGTCATTAATGATTCATATATAATGTAAGACACATTGTAATAGAAATACAATTATGTAATTTATTTATTTTGTAACATGAATCCTAAATATTTCTTATCATTCGAAAAATAATAAACTGATGCATAAAATAATGAGAAAACACCCATCTCCTCTATTGTAAATACCACATATCCCCACTATATCTCCTCACACCACTAATTAATTGATATTTATTAATATTATACTAAAATATCTACCAAATCCTTTCCCTCATTTCAATGATCTCATTGAATCATAATTATACGATAATCATTTCTCTAAAGAGATATGAATGGATGATAAATTCAAGATATAATTCTTCATTCCTTTTTTTTAATTTCATTTCAAGTTCCCACATTTATTATTATCACTTCACATAACCTCATATATATGGATTTATAACTACATTGAAATATATAGACATGAATTATATTATGTTTACATTATAATCCATCAAAAATTATTTTACCTCATCTTTTGTTCAATGAAATGAAAACAACCTTAGTAATGATTAAAATTATAACATTCAAAGATAACAGGTTTTCAATTTCTAATATCACCTACAAGGATGGTAATTAAACCATTTTTTGGATGAAATAGTTTATAATATATGTATTATATATTATTTAATATTGTGTAACCATTATATATATATTCATATTATTAAATAAAAAAACAAAAATATTTTGTTGTGATAGAAAACCCGCTAAAATTTATCAAAATAAATATAATTATCATTTTATCTAATGATTCATCGACATATATAAAAAAATACTAATATTTTAATTAGTTTTTTAAATTAATAATATATTTCTAATATTATGTATAATTATACCCACTCTACAGGAACATCCATTCTCATATACAAGGAAACATATCATGAAAACTATGAAAACAGACACTCCATAATATTGAAATTGAACACTTTAACTAAACAACAAACCATAAATGAACATGATAATATTATAAAATATAAATTACTTATAAAAAGGTTCTGGACTTAGTAATTAATAATTATAAATTTATTATTCATTACATTAATATCAAGTGCATATAATTTTCTGATATAAGGTAATTGATCCTTTCTGAGACACCATTTTTCTTCTAGGTTACTATTTATATTTATTTATCCCAATGTAATTCATAATTATTTTTGTGTAATTAATTTAAATTCTATTTATATATTCCAATATCAGGAACCCCTTTTGTATCATAAAATTATGAGGGGAAATACATTTTTTAATGTGGTTTGTTTCACAATTCTTCCCGCTAAGCATGCCTGATTAATGGGAAATTCCTGAATTATTACCCATTTTCAAGTACACTACATATTCTATATTCATCCACTATTATTTTTACATAATCCTCAATTTTAAAATTAAAAAATATATTTAATTAATTATGTTTTTAAACAAACAATTATTCATTTTCAATTTTAAATAATCTGTTTCCCCATAACACGTACTAAAATGTATTAGTTCTAATGGTTCAAAAACACTATTTTCAAATTATTTTGACATCAGTTATCATGATATTTCCATATGATCCATTATGAATGTACATGTATGATTAAAATCTATTTATTCATATACACCATTATGATATTCCATTTTTTATACCTTTTGGAATGAATATGACACTCTATTCATTCTATTGGTAACCCTTATGTTTATATTTGATTTATAATATATGATTGTGTTATGGAAAACATATTAATGAACATGTTATGTTTGGTGTTTTATGATATTTGTAACATCCCAGGTAAATAAATAATATAAAATTTTAATATTTAATAAAATTTGTGAGTTAAATATTAATTTTACATTAAATGGAATTGTATTTATAATAGCGTACTCAACAAAAAATAATGTGTTTCATTGAAATAATATATTGTACTCAACATTGAGTTATAATGAAAAATAATATAATATTATTATTTAAATTAATATTTAATGGTTTTATATTTTAATGATGGGAATGAACAAAACTGACTATAATATGATTATTAAATGTATTTTCACTTATTCAATACATTTTAGAGGATTAAAATAAGAATGAATCTGATTTTATGCATGAAATACTCTAAAATTCATTAAACGGTCGATTTTCCACCTATTAATGGAGAAGAATTCTTAAATATAGTCTTTGACACATTTATATTTTTTATTTTACAAAATAAATATATTCTCTAGAAGAGGGACATCAATTTTTACATTGGGTAAAATTTTCTAATATTTCTCATAAGATTCATTTTTTTAATGAATAGTGAAAAAATATTGCAGTTTAATTCCATATAGCCTTTTAATAAAATTAATTTATATGATTAGAATATATTTTTAATTGATTTTAAATTGTAATTAATTACATTTTTTTACCTTTTAATAAATTTATTTCTATTTGATGTAATTTTACTTTGAAATTTTACAATAACAAGTGTCTATCTTTTGATAGTAATTATTTAAGAAAAGCATGCCTTTTGGTTTTGACAATTTGAATTAATTATAAATTAATTTCCGTAACATATGTGTTTTGAATTTGGAAAAATGGATTCAATATTTGAAATTAAGCGGTCCAATTTTTTTAAATATATATATTTTATTTTTAACCATTGTGAATAGTAACATCAGTAAATATTCTATTTACCATTGTTGATGGTTAAATCTGGTAAATAAGGGTAAAAAAATATTATAATAATGAATTTATATATTATAATTCAGAAAAAAATAAAATAAATAACACAATACAAACATTATAAAAAGTGAATGAATTAAATACGTGGTATTTCTAGATTATATAGAATATATATTGATAGAATAGTAATATGATCTTTGTAAAAGTTATGTCACACTTATGAATAGTATAACAACCATTTTAAAATAATCATTACCAATGTATGTAAAAATAATATTTTGGTATCCTATAAATGAACATATAATAGAATTATCTCATCGTTAAAGTAAATAAATATTATTAAAAAATATTTATTAGGTGTTGGTATATTATAAGTCATATATATTGAAATATAATTTAAAAAATACTTTTTATAATTTAAAGGAATAATTATTTTTGAAAGAATTGTTCATAATGTAAATTTTTTTCATAAAAATTTTATATGATAATGAGGCCTTTGTTAATTTTTCAATGTTTTAAGAAATTTGTTATAATTTGAAAAAATGTATATTTCATGTAAATGATGATTTTAATTAAAATTTCAACTTATAATGTTTAGAAAAGTTTTCATAAAATGATGATCATTTTTTGGACTCATAACATTGATAAATGGTCATGTTGAAATTTTTGTATTCTCTAAAATACCTTATTATTATGGTGAAAACTGAAATATGGTAATTTATGAATTCATAAATTAATAGCTTTTTGAGTCTTTCATGATTAATATATGATATATGTGACCATTAAATTGAAATAAAATTTATTAATTAATTTATTTTGTAACATGTATCCTAAATATTTCTTATCTCAGGAAAAACAATATAATAGTGAATAAAATAATGAAAAAACACCCTTCTACTCCATTATAAATACCACCCATTCCCACCCCTTCTCCTCACACCTCCAAAAAATAGATCCTTGTTTATATTATAAACAAATATCTTTCCAATACACTCCCCCATTTCCTAGAACACATTATATCATCAAAAGACCATAATAATTCACTATGGAGATTCAAAATGATGATAAATTCAAGAGGTAAATTATTTATTTGATTTAATTTATTTTCATTTCATGATCACACTTTTCTTTTTCTCTCCTCACCTAACCTCATAAAAATGGATTTATAACACCATTGAAATATATATGTGTGATTTATATTATTTTTAATAATAATCCATCACTAATTATCTCCCCTTAACTTTTTTAAAATAAAATGAAAATATCGTTTGTAATGTGTTAAATTATCACATTCTTAGCTAACAGGTTTTCAATTTCTATTACATTCTCTAAGGATAGTCATGAAACCATTTTTTGGTTGAATGAGTTTATAATATATTTTTTATATATTATTCAATATTGGGTAACCATTATATATATATACATCATATTAAATGACAGATCAAAAGTATTTTGTAGTGATCTAAAAACTGCTAAAATTTATCTAAATGAATATATATAACATTTTATCTAATGATTAATCAACATATCTAAAAATGAATTATATTTCAATTTTATTTTATTTCATTATTCAAATATTTCTTCAATTCTGTAGAATTATACACATTTTACAGGAACTTCCATTCTCATAAATAAGCTGATAGATAATGAAAACTTTGAAAAAAACCACAATCAGATGATGAAATTCAACATTATAACTCAACAAAAATCCATAAATGAACATAGAAAAATTATAAAAGATAAATTACATAGATAAAAGGTCCTGTAAATATTAATTAATAAATCTAACGTTATTATTTAGTACATAATGATCAATTGCATATTATTTTTGAATATAAGTGAAGGGATCCTTTCGGAGACTCAATTTTTCCTCCATGTTACTATTTTTCTTTATTTATACCAATGTAATGCTTCTTTGTTTTAATGTAACTATTATAAATTTTATTTAAATGTTCCATAATCATGTTTCCTTTTTTTATCATAATAATATGAGGGGTAATTACATGTCTTAATGTGGTTTTTTCTCAATTATTCCCACTATCCAACATTAATTAAAGGGATGTTCCTAATTTATTATATATTTTCAAGAACACTACACAATTTATTTTAAACCAACATTATTTTTATATAGTCACTAATTTGATTAAGAAATAATATATTGCATCAATAATGGTTTTTTAAAATCAATTATTCTATTTCTGTTTTAAATAATCTAGAATTTTTTCCCTTAAATTGTACTAAAATGTATATGTTCTAATGATCCATAAACAATATTTTCACATTAATTTGACATCAGTTATCAATATATATTTATATATTTCATTATTATTATACAATTATGATTAAAATACTTTCATTCATATATGAAATTATGATATACCATTCTATTATAACTTTTGTCATGATTATGACACAATATTCATTCAATTGGTAACATTTATGTTTATATTTTATTTTTAATGTATGATTATGTTTATGGAAAATATATACATGAACATGTTATGATTGATGTTCTAAGATATTTTTAGATTCCCCGATAAGTATAGAATATGAAATTTTAATATTAATTAATATTAGTGAGTTCAATATTAATTTTACTTTAAATGGGAGCCTATGTCTGATAGCCTTCTCATAACACAACAATTATTTTCTTTGAAATATTATGTTGCACACAACATTGAGTTATACTGAAAAATAATATTATATTATTATTTTAATTGATAGCTAACACATATCCATTGTGCTGCCTGGAATGATCAAAATGGATTATAATATGATTATTAAATGTTTTTAAACTTATCAAATAAAATTTAGTGGCATAAAATAAGAATTAATCCATCTTTAACAATGAAATACTCTAATATTCATTAAAGGTCAATTTACCACCTTTTGATGGAGATCCATTTTTAAATATATTTTTCATCACTTTTACATGTTCTATTTGCCTAATTAAAATTTTTCATTAGAATAGAAGAATTAAATTTTACTTTCGGTAAAATTTTATGATATTTGGATAAAGTTGTTTTTTGAGGAATAGTTAATAATACAACATTTTAATTCCAAGCTTCCTTTTAATATAATTTATTAATATGATTATACTATATATGTAATTGGTTTTTATTTATAATTAGATTATATTTTTACCATTTACTAGATTTTTGGTTACTAGAAGTAATTTCACTTTGAAATTGGATATAAACAAGTGTTAATCTTTTGATAGTTGTTATTTCTTAAAAACATGCCTCTTGGTTTTTACAATAGGAATTAATTTTAAAATTAATTGTCCGAACTTCTGTTTTTTGAATTTGAAAAAATGGATTCCATATTTGAAATTATGTGTTCTGAATTGTGTAAATATATAAATATTATTTTTAGAAAATATATATAGTATCATCAGTAAATATTTTATTTTTCATGGTTAAAGGGTAAATATGGTAAATAAGAGTACAAATACAATATTATAATAACAATAAATTACTCTAACATGTGTTCATACCCTATTAAATGAAACATGTCTCACCGTGGGAATCTATAGGTTGATTTGGGGACCCCATGAAGCCACATAAAAGTGAAAATGAAATCTTATAAAAAATATTATATATTTAAGGAAAATTTAACATAAATTATATCTTTTAGTAAAATGATTTCCTAAATAATTAGTTTTTATTTATGATTTTTAAAAATAATATAAAATAATTATTTATGATATATTAATGATATAAGGATTACCTCATTAATTAATGTTTAAAATAAAAGAGATTATTAAATATATAAATAAATTTAATTTGAATCATTTTATGACATCCACAAATTTTAGGGATTATTATTACTTGTTATATTTGATTTAAATACTTTTTTTATATTTGATCAAGTTGTTCTGAATTTTTAAATTTTTAGTATATAAATTGAATGAAATTAGACATAAATGATTTTTTAAATCAAATAATATTTTATTAAAGATAAAATATTCCAAATAATATATGATTCGGCCAAATGATATATATAATGTTTCAATTTCCATTATTGGTACAATTTGGCCTGCTTGTAATTTTATTGTAAATAAATTAAACATATTGTATGAATATACAAGAATAAATGGAAAAAGTAAATTACATTATAAAAGGGTTATATAAAAAAGATAAAGATTAAATAATATCCAAAAAATCTCAATTATTGTTGGATTATTTTATTAAGACATATATTCATATTATATTCAAATGTAATGATTTATGGATCTATTGAATCCTAAAATAATTTTATAATAAAATAATCGTTTCAAATATTCCTAAATAGACCATCCTCCTCATCTTTAATAATCAAATGAAAATTATTTTTGAATGGATATGATGGAGAATGAATCTCATCGCATTCATGGATACAATAATCCGTACGTACGCATGAGTAACAATATCATTCTTTTGATATAAAAATCATATATAATTGGATTTTATATCATATATACAAAATAATTATCATAATAATTTTATTATTTACACCAATTATACTTCATCATTATACCCATCCATATAATAATGTATTGAATAACTACTACCCCACGATATAGAGACGGTAGGTCGTACGTAAGAATGTTTGGTGAAATTTCATTCCAAGGATGGATAGAATAGTGAATATAGTTGTACCATATTTATAATAACATCCAAGTATATAGAATATATAAGAGTAATTATTTTATAATGGAAACAACAAACAAATATAAAGTTGAATAAAAAAAGAACTTGATAGAGGTGATGAAATATTTACATCTTCTTCGGGTTTTTCCTGATGATTGGATAAAAAGGTTTATTAAAGATAAATTTTTCACTAATGTAAGGCCTCTAGAATGAAGGTAGGAGAGTTGGTAGAATATATGGGCAGGTTTTGGCCGAGACTAATGGTTTCGAAGGTGTGAATTAGAGAGAAGGGGGAGTTCCCTTTTATAAGAGGGGTGAGGGCCACCTTAGGAAAAGCTAGAAATATTTTTTTATAATAAAATCGATATCAGTTTCTTATGCCTCCAAAATAAATTTTTTAAAAGCAAAGTTGGGAATGGGTCGAACACCACTCATCCAATAGGTTTTAGACTGGTTTGGGTCAATATATTATCTTTATCTTTTATATTTAACTCTTAGTCAAATAGATTGACATTTACCTGGTCTCTTTTTTTATATTATATGAATAATAAAAATACTATAAACATCCAAACAAACCCCAAGTGAATCTTTAATGATACACCTATCATTATATATGTCTTTTGGTTTAACCTTAGATTTATAGAAATATAATATCAATTAATAATATAAAATTTGTTTTTAAAACTTTCTTAGGTCAACTTTGACACTATTTGGTATTTTGTTCTTTCTAAATTTATAAAATCATTATTAGTTAAAAAAAATATTCTAACCAACCCTACCATGTCATATTAAGATAAAAAATTAGTGGAATTGATAAAAAGTCTCATATTACATTTATTTGGATATTTATAAAATCAATTATTTTAATATTTCATTAATTATTTAGTTATTGCATCATCATTGTACCATAAATAAATTCAATTATTTAATGTCTAATGATTTTATATAAAATATCATTATATAGAAATTATTATTATATTTTAATTTAATATTTATAAACTAATTTATCTAATGTGTAACCGTATATTAAAATCGTTTACTAATTAAACATTAAATTTAACACTTTTAAATCTTCATTGAATTAAATAGTAATAAAGGTCTTAATCTATTCCAAGTGGAACTAATGGAATATATTTTATTCCTAATGTTATTTTTGGTCTAATTACAGCAATCTAATAGAATTAGGATATGTTTTAGGTTAATAACAATATAATTTTTACCCTATAATATCCTATTTATTTTTAACCGACGTAAATAAAAGTAAAATGCTACAATTCACCAAAATTTATTTTCCTCTTATTGAACCACA
This sequence comes from Viscum album, assembly GCA_963277665.1. Taxonomy (NCBI): domain Eukaryota; kingdom Viridiplantae; phylum Streptophyta; class Magnoliopsida; order Santalales; family Viscaceae; genus Viscum; species Viscum album. Next base: position 332,195,535 of record OY728157.1, on the reverse strand, counting down.
TTTTACATACTGATATAAACCATGACTTTCATATTTTTTAAATTAATATCACAAAATCGGAAAAATTATCTTTTATGTTAATTTTCAAAGGCTTCTAAGAGGTGGGTAAAAGACTGTAAAAAGTCCAATAAAATTTTATACATCTAATTTTATTATAAAATGACTCCAATGAATTATATTTTTAATGCCCTGACCCTAGTTACCCAGAGTCGGTGCATTATTACATAGCATTGGCATGATCAGAAAGGATCTTGTCTCGAAAGACCGATTAGTTTAGTAGCCTTGGGATCACTAGATACATTCATAATGTTTACATTACATCATAAAGAAATACAACATGAATTTATTCTATTAGAAACATCCAACCCTCCTATATTATGCTAGCAAGTCACTAATAACTAACATCATCATATCCTGGGAATATGAAACATAAATAAGGGGTGAGCTCAAATACTTAGTAATGGTAAAAAATACATCGAAAGATGACATAAATATTAAGCATGGTTAATAATTGAAACAACATGCCTTTATCAATAATAAACATGAATCATTTTATTTCAAGAATATGATCTGAGTAAATAATGCCATAATAAAACATAATCATGTGTATTATACTAGTCGAATGACTATATGAACCATCAATATAATTTCCATAATGAGTGAATGTATAATGTCATACATTCTGAAACTTTTTGTCAAGCCCTCGGCCAAGAAAGCCAAAAAATGATTAAGGCCTCAGCCAAAACCATAAATCAAATTGGGAAAGGGCATTGGCCCATTCCACATCTAGTTGTCTCATTAGACCTATTGAGGAATCGATGAGCTATAGGGAGCTCCACCTGTCACTTACTATGTCCAATACACTCCTCATATTAAAAGGTTTAAACATATCATAAACATTCGTATTAAAACTAGCATACAAAATTTCAATACATTAAACATATATCATGAATGGTATAAATATAGCACATCGATATTCAAACATATTACAAAATCCTCGATGCAATATGAATGTTTTGTATCATAATAAATCAACTCCAAATAATCTTAAAATTCATCGAAGAATATTGACATAGATGAAATCAAAAGCCTTTTTAGAGAAATATCTCTTTCTACATTGAAATCATTTAAGAGTCACATAATTATGAAATAAAACAATTACATTGAAAATATTCTTATTATATTGTAAGGGATGCTTCTATGAGTTTATAATGGTAGAAAATAACTGCACCCTCCGTATAATTTAAAAAGTGACACTCTTACATTAATTTTGTCGAAACGGTTAAAAAGGACATTGTTTGGAAAACGACAGAAAGATTCCTTTATAAACATCTTATAAAAAATAAAACATAGGTATAAATAACTTTAACCCATATTCTTTAAAATATTATGAATTTTTTGATATACATTTTTAAGAAACATGGAAGTGGATGATAAAGAGGTCCCAATAGATAATTATGTATCAACAACACGGATAATGAAAATATTGTTCAATAAACCCTTACCTTTTACTTTTCCTTGGTTGAGGGTTGGTTAACCTCTTGTATAATGGTGAAAAAATTGTTATTAAATTATACAATAATCATATACATTAATATGATATCATATATTATCTTTAAACATTGATTTGATAATAATATCCTAGTATTTTCATCGTTTCGGGTGTTAACTTACTCATTTTTTGTTTTATATAATCCAAATTTGTTATGGATAGGATGTATAATATTCATATCCATAATGATATTAAGTCCTTTGACATTATTTTTATTCATCAAATGAGAATTATAATTGCATGGATATGATGGGGAATGACTCTCATCAAGTTCATAGAGACGGTAGTCCGTACGTACGCAAGAGCGACAATATCATTCTTTTAATATTAAAATAATATATAATTGGATGGTATATCATATATACAAAATCATTATCATTTTATATTTATTATATATATAAATTACAAATCATAATCATACCCATTCAAATAATAATGTTTTTGAATAACAATTACACCACGACGTGGAGACGGTAAGTCGTGCGTACGCACGTATGGGGACATTTCAATCAAAGGATGGATAGAATAATGAATATGGTTGTACAATATTTATAATAACATCAAGGTATATAGAATATTCTAGAGTTATTATTTTATAAAGAAAATAACAAAGAAAGAAGTAGTTGAAGAAGAAAGGAACATGAAAAAGGGTGGTGAAAACATTACATATTTTTCGGGTTCTTCCTTTTGATTTGATCAAAAGGGATCCTTATGATGGATTTATGACTAAAGGAAGGCCTCTATGTCTACTTTAGAAAATTTGAGAGGATAATTGGTCAGGTTTTGGCCGAACGAAAAGGTTTAGAAGGTATGCAGAATTGGATATAAGTGGTGTCCTTTTATAAGTGGGGGAGGGGCTCTTTAGGAAAAACATAAAGTATTAATTTATAAAAATTTTATATTCGGTTTAGAATGGATAAAATGTGTATTATTCAATTCCTTTTTCTATGGGTCTAAATACATTCAAAAAATAGATTTTAGACAGGTTTGGGTCATTATATTAAACTTATCATTTAGTTTTAACTCTTAGTTAATTAGATTGACATTAACCATGTCACTTTATATATTTATATTATATAGTTTATAAACATACTATATACATCCAAGAGACCCCACAAGTAGTCCATTAATGATACACCAATCATGATATCAGTAATGTTTCGATGCTTAGATTTTTAGGAATAAAATATCAATTAATAATTTAATATTTGTTTTAAAAACTCATTTACGTCAATTTTGACACTATTTAATAATTGATTTTTGTTAAAGTCATAATATCATTATTAATTCCAGAAAAATCATTTAATAAATCCTAACATGTCATAATAACCAATAAAATTCGTGTATGTCATCAAAATGTTAAAATTATATTTATTTTAATATTTATAATACCATTTATTTGATTGTTTCATTAATAAGAAAAATATTGCATAATTATTGTGTCATATATTTATTAAATTATTTAATGTATAAAAATTATAAATAAAATACCATTATTTAGGAAATATTTTTAGCTATCTAATTAATTTTTATAGTATAAAATATATCATATATCACCCTATGTAAAAATTGTTTTTCTAAAAGAAATATACTTATGGCATTTTTCTATTTACTTTAACTTAATTAATATAAAGTGTCATTATAATTTAAATGGGGATCCATGGGGTCCCAAAATCCACCAAAAGATGCCAATTGATGGAAATGTATCAACCAATAGGTTTAAGACACGTTTTTGGGTTAATTATTATTATTATAATATTATTTTTTACCCTTATTTATCAGATTTACCCTTTAACCTTGCTAAATTAAATATTTAGCGAAATAATTATTCAAAATGTCTAAAAATAATTGTTACACATTTATACAATTTCGGCATCCTAATTATAAATATGTAATAAATTTTTATAAATTCAAAACACAAAAGTGGTAGAAAATAATTTAAAATTAATTCCCGTTGTCAAAACAAAAAGCGTGTTTTTAAGAAATAATAACTATCCAAAGATTGACAATTGTTTATGTCTGGTTTAAATGTGAAATTACGTCCAATGACCAACATTGTATCAAGTGGTAAAAATATATTCTAAATATAATTTCAAATCACTCAAATTCATAATTTATCACTATTAATTGTTTTGATTAAAAATGATTCTTTTAATTAAAATTTAATAATTTTAATAGTTCATCAAAATATGAAAGTTATCTGAAAAGTACCAAAAATTAACCCTAAGCTAATTTCAATATTACAAATCTAAAAATTAAGTCCATTTTGAAAGATAAAATGTATAGAATTTCAAAAAGTTGGTATTACTAATCATAACGGCAAGTTTGATTGGTTATGGTGTGTTAGAATCTCGAAGTTGCGTACAACACACACTACTGTATTAATCAATGGGAAGCGTAACATAGAATTTTGAGGAGTTACATTCTCGTCTAATTCAATAAATTGCATCCTTGCAATTTGAAATTGTTTTTTTTGAAAATAAAAGGTTGAATGTAGAAAATACCTTTGTGGAAAACCCACATCGGAAATATGGTTAATAAAATTTAGCTATAATAAGAGGGAAAGGGTATTTAAAATGTCACCAAAAAATTTGGGATTCAAATAGGAGAACATTGGTGAAAATTATAGACACATAATTAGAGGAAAAAAATATATAATTATATGGAGTGATTGAGGTCATCAATCACAAACAAGTGTAAAATTTAGGGCCTCAATGCCATCAATCTATGATGATTTAATATATCTTCATTTCAACAAAACATAAGATATTAGGATAACACATTTTTTGTTTTAATATCACTTACCTAAAGTATAAGAATAAATTTATTCATAGAATATGATATATATATATATATATATATATTTACTTGACAAGTAGAGTTTGATCCTTTAACTAATTTCAACCACAAACACATCTTTCACTCAAAATAAAATATAACTCAAAAATATTATATTTACAAGGTTCTAGATATTAACACATACCATTTAGATTAGGAAGACTATATTGTAATTACCAGGGACATCCTGTAGGCTAGTGTTATGTAATAAATGCATGTCGCACTATGGTTGTGGGTTCGATTCCTGCAGCTATGTCTGACGCAACGAGTTATCGCCCGACCTGCAGGTTGTATTTTTACTAAAACTATATTATCATAATATTCAAAAAATAATTATATAAATTTTTTTAACCTTAAACAATAATATACAACATTCAACTTAATCTATTCCAAAAATTATAGTCATCCAATGTACCTCCGTCCAGACTCTCTGTAAAAGGTATCTAAATTCCAAAATCAATTGCAACATCAGATTCCCCAAACAAAGTATTGTTTCTCTAATTTTCACATACAAAAAATATGATTACCTTTTTTATATTAAAGCCATAATGAATAAAATATGTAATATATTACAATCCTTATATATATCATATTATTCTCATAACCAGAATAAAATTTTTGAGTCAAAAAAAACATAAAACATTAATTATTTATCTTGAACTATAGTAACAGCATATGCTTGGCCTTGATACCTTGTCTTTTTTTGAGGTATGTTTCATTGGAGCTTATGGAATTAATTTGCATAATGCCCCATTTCTCTACAATTTTTTCATTAATCATTGATACCCTCTTTCTTTCCCTTGGAATCACAAGCCTAATGACATTTTTCTCCACATATATAACAAAATCTCATTCCTTCTAGTCAAGTACCGGGGTGATTCTTCCCACAATTATCACATAATGGAAAATCCTTGTTTCCCTTTTTCCTTTTATCTGTCTGTTTCAACAACGTTCTATACTTCTCTTACTTTACTATATTGTCTTAAGATTTAGAGAATTCCTTTTCTGTCTTGATAGAACATGAGACAATATCTTCATACTATGAGAAGGATTGTGAGACTAATGCTCGACGAAGAAATAGTTTTAACTAATCGAATAAAAGATCGATCTTACTTCTTAGGTTATGTATATTATATACAGCATGCCTTTCTAACCATATAATGTTAGACTCATTATTTGAAATAATCTCATCCTCCTTTTACCTCAGACTATAAAAATTTCTTTCAATATCATATCAATGGTCATGAGGAAAGTTTTTTTCTAAGAAAAATTCTTTATACTCCCCCCATTCCATACCTGATACTTCTTCATATTTGTTTGTATATTGAATCAGTGACCACCATTGATCATCATCTCCAATGAGGCGGTAAACATCCATGAAAACTTTTTCCCTTTCATTACTCCCCAAGGCGTGGAATATTTTCTCTAAGGATTTGATCCATTGCTCAAGAACTAGTGGATTTGTACCACCATTAAACATTGGTGGGTTTTGCCTCATTAAGTGATTTATCATTGATCCTCCATGCTGCGGATCAGGGTTCTCCATAAGGGTATGGTTATTATTCATATCCTGAATGAGTTTTTCCAGTATAGTGATAAGATGATCAGCACCAGTTGTATCAGCAGCTCTACAATAATTATCTCAAGGAGGGAAATCCCTTTATGGAGTGCGTGTATTGATAAGGTTTCCATTCCTTCCACTAGGATCCATTTCTAAAAAATGACATAAACTATATCAGTTTATGAATCGAAATACATAATTCCATACTTGTAAAACAATTAACATAAATTGAACTTTTTATGGATAAAATCCATAATCATAAAAATGTTATGCATGAGGAAGTATATATTCATAAACCCTTCATTATTTTTTGTAATGAAAATGGTAATTATCCTAAGCATATCCCCTGGGAGTATCGTAACTAGGAGTGTAGCAAGGCTCGTTGTGGTTCAACAGTTCCCGTTCGAGTATAGCTCAAAGCGGTGTTTTTTGGGATTTACCCCTATGTACATCTGTGCCACAGCCACCTCTACCTGCTCGTATCCAGACAGGGATGTATTGCTCGGAATACTCACAAAATCTCTACAATACCAAAATTATAGGAAGTTATTCTATACTATTCATTAAAGTCTATCTTAGGGCTATGTGATCTAATTAGAGTTTATCTAAATCTAGTTTCCATGGTATGTACTATACTCCATATGATACTGACTGTAATGCCCCGACACCGGTTATCCAGAGTTGGTGCATTATTACATAAAATTGGCATGATCAGAAAGGATCAAGTCTTGAAAGACTAATTAGTTTAGTAGCCTTGGAATCACTAGATACATTCATAAAGTTTACATTATATCATAAAGAAATAAATGTTAATTTATTCTATTAGAAACATCCAAGACTCATAGATTATTCTAGAAAGTCACTCATAACTAACTTCTTCATATCCTAGTAAAATGAAACATAAGAAAGGGTTTAGCTCAAATACTCTGTAAGGGTAAATAATACAGTGGATGATAACATAAATATTAAACATGGTGAATAATTGAAACCAGTTGCCTTTACCAATAATAAACATGAATACTTTTATGTCATGAATATGAGATGATTAAATAATACCCTAATAAAACATAATAATGTGTATATTACTTGTTTATTGGCCACATGAACCATCAATATTATTTCCATAACGAGGGAATGTATAATGTCGGACATTCTAAAACATTTTGTCAAGGCCTCGGCCAAGACGTCTAAAATTGATTAAGGCATCTTCCACGTCTAATTGTCTCATGAGACCTACCGATACATCGAGGAGATATAGTGGCTCCACCCATCACTTACGAAGTCTAATACATTATTAATATGAAAATGTTTAAACATATCATAAACATTCGTATTAAAACTAGAATACGAAATGTCAATACATTAACCATAAATCATGAATGGTATAAAAATATCACATCCATATTCGAACATATCACAAAACCTTCAATACAATATGGTAGTTTTGTATCATAATAAATCAACTCCATATAAACGTAAAATCCCTCAAAGGATGTTGACATATACGAAATCAAAACTCTTTTTAACGAAACATATCTTTCTACTTTGAAATCATTTAAGAGTCACATTATTATGAAATAAAATATTTAATTTGAAAATATTCTTATAATCTTGTTAGGGAAGATTCAACGAGTTTATAACGTTAGAAAATTGCCACACCCACTGTATAATTTAAAAAGATACATTCTTACCTTAATTTTGTCTAAAGGGTTAAAAAAGACCTTGTTTTGAAAATGATGGAAATATTCCCTTATAAACAACTTAAAAAAGTAAAAAAGGGTATAAATTACGTTAAACCATATTCTGTAAAATAGAAATAATGTTTTGAAATACTTTTTTAAGAATCGTGGATGTGGATGATAAATAGGACCCAGTAGATAATTATGTATAAACAAACTCGAATAATAAAGAGATTGTGAAATAAACCCTTACCATGTACTTTTCCTTGGTTGAGGGTTGTTTCATTTCTTGTATAATGGTGAAATAATTGATATATAATTATTAAATAATTATATACATTAATATGATATAATATATTATCTTTTAACATTGATTTGTTAATAATATCTTCGTATTATTATCGTTTCGGGTGTTAACTTACTCATTTTATGTTATATATAATCCATGTTTGTTATGGATATGTTGTATATTATTCATATCCAGAATTATATTAAGTCTATAAACATTATTTTTAATCATCAAATGAGAATTATAATTTCATGGATAAGATGGGGAATGAATCTCATCGCGTTCGGGGAGACGACAGTCCGTACGTACAAATGAGTGACAATATCATTCTTTTGATATTAAAATAATATATAATTGGATGGTATATCACATATACAGAAAAATTATCATGTTATATTTATTATTTACATCAATTACATATCATTATCATAACCATCCAAATAATAATGTTTTTGAATAACACTTAAACCACGACGTGGAGATGGTAAGCCGTACGTATGCACTGGTGGTGACATGTCATTTTTAGGATGGATAAAATACTGAATATGGTTGTACAATATTTATAATAAAATCAAAGTATATAGAAGATATTCGAGTTTTATTTTACAATGTAAATAACAATGAAATATGAAGTTGAAGAAGAAAGTAACTTGAAAAAGAGTGATGAAATGATTACCTCTTCTTCAGTGTTTTACATTCGATTTGATCAAAAGGGCTCCTTAGGTTGGATTTATCATTAAAGGAGGGCCTCTAGGTAGAATTTAAGGATTTTGAAAGGATAATTGGTCAGGGGTTGTCCAAACCAAAATCCATTGATGGTATGATGAATTGGTTAGAAGTGGTGTCCTTTTATAAGGGGGAGGGGCTCTTTAGGGAAAACATAATGAATTAATTTATAATAAATTTATATTCGGTTTCTAATGGCTCCAAAGTGGATTATTCAAAGTATAAGGAGGTGATGGGTTTAAATCCATTCAACAAATAGATTTTAGAAATGTTTGGGTCATTATATTAACCTTATCTTTTAGTTTTATCCCTTAGCTAATTAGATTGACATTTACCATGTCACTATGTATTTTTATATTATATAGTTAATACACATACAATATACAACCAAGAGACCCCCTAGTATTCCAATAATTATACAACTATCATGATATAAGTCATTTTTCCGATCCTTATATTTTTAAGAATTGAATATCAATTAAAAATATAATATTAGTTTTAAAAACTCATTTATGTCATTTTTGACACTATTTATTAATTGTTTTTTCATAAAGTTGTAACAATTTATTAATTCAAACAAAATTAATTTAAGAAATCATAACATGTCATATTTATCAATAAAATATAAGCATGTCATCAAAATGTTAATATTATATTTATTTTCACATTTATACTACCATTTATTTGATTCATTCATTAATATGTAAAATATTTCATCATAATTGTGTCATAAATATATTTTATTATTACACATATAAAAATAATAAATAAAATACCATTATGTAGAAATAATTTTAGATTTATAATGAATATTTATTGTCAAAATTATAACATATATAACCCAATGTAAAAATTGTTTTTATAAAAGATATATTCTTATGTCATTTTTGTATTTACATTAACTTAATTAATATAAAGTGTCATTATAACTTTCAAGTAGATCCATTTGGTCCCAAAATAGACCTAAAGATTCCCATGGAAGGACATGTATCAACCAATAGGGTTAGGACACATTTTAGGGTAAATTATTATAATTATAATATTATTTTTTACCCTTATTTACCGGATTTACCCTTTAACCAAGGAAAATAAAATATTTAACGAAACAATTATTCAAAATGTCTAAATATAAAAGTTACCTATTTAAACAATTTGTACCTTCTAATTATAAATATGGAATCCATTTTTATACATTCTAAACACATAAGTGGAAGAAATTAATTTAAAATTAATTCCCGCTGTCAAAACAAAAAGCGTGTTTTTAAGAAATAATAACTATTAAAAGATTGACATTTATTTATGACCAGTTTAAATGTGAAATTACATAAAATGACCAAAATTTTATTTATTGGTAAAATTTTATTCTATATATACTTTAAAATCTGTCAAATTCATAATTTTAAACTCATATTAATTTTTATTAAAAACTTTTCTTTTAATTAAAATTTAATAACTTTCACTATTCATTAAAATATGACAGTTATCTGGAAAGTACCAAAAATTCACCCTAAGCTAATTTAGATATTCATAATCTAATAATGAAGTTAATTTTAAAGGATAAAATGTATAAAATTTCAAAAAGTGGAAATTACTATTCATAACGGCTAGTTTGATTGGTTGTGGTGTGTTAGAATCTCGAAGTTGCGTACGACACACACTACTGTATAATTCAAAGAGTAGAATACTATGGAATCATGGGGTGTTATAATATTGAACATATATAGTTATTATATATCTATTGTGACTTAAAATAAATTTAAATAAAATAAATAACTATTTAAATAATCTGTCGGTTTTAAACTAAAACGTAGTGTTTTTCACTATTCATAAAAAATTGAATGATTTCAGAAAAATAACAAAAATATACTCTAAGATAATTTTGATATTATAAATCCAAAAATGAATTATATTTTACCAAATTAATGACATTTAATTTTAATATAATAAATTTAAATTTAATTCTCATTGTCCAAACCAAAAACGGTTATTGAAATGTAAATATATCAAATGATTAACATGTGTTCATGTCAAAGTTTACTGTGAAAATACTTATAATAAACTAAATTTTATTAAATGATAAAAATATAATCTTATTATACTTTTAAACCATTAAAATTTAAAATTTATCACTATATACTATTTAAATATAATTGTTTTCCCAACTATAATTTAGTATTTTTCAGTATTCATCAAAATATATAAGAGATTAAAAAAGTACCAAAAATTAATCCAAAATAAATTTTTATATCCCTACTCTAAAGAAAAATTTAATTTCATTAAATTTAATATTTTAAAGTATAACGACCCATACTTACATACATTGTTAATACTTCAAAATGGAAGCACACTTATTACAACATATGACAAAACCAGAAAGGACCATATAGGTATAGTGTCTTTAGAAACTGGGAAACATAAACAACTGGTTCATAAATCTTCTACAGTGTCTTCCATTTATTTCATCATATCTAGGGTCCCTTTTAGCGTATTCTACTTAATATACATCTTCCTGACCTGGGGAAAAGAAAACATAAAACGGTGAGATCAAATGCTCAGCAAGGGCAAATAAAGAAAATAAAAATCATATCACATCTTTTTGAAAATCATAACCTGCAAAAGAGATCATAATATCTTAATATGGAATAAATCATAGAAGTGAAAATGAGATCCCCAAAATCATAACATGAAACTTGAAACTTTTTGGCATGCACACATAATCATGGAAAATCATTTCTTGTTAGTCATGACTCATTGCCAAGACTATCTTAGCGGACAAAGTCCATTTCTGAACTGAGTTCACTCCTCATTTCAGTCCTGTATCACTGAACCGAAATAACCTTCCATTCCAGCCATGTCTATCTCATGACATATAAATCATTACCCAATGCATTTGAGGGAGATATAGGTCCCACCCATCTTATAATGAATCCTTTCTTCTGTGTGACACATAATCATAAATCATACATCATCGCATAACACATATAACAAAAAATGGGATTCTTGAAACATCATGACATCATAAAACAAATCATATAAGGTAAATGACTTCATAAAAATAATTCCCTCAAAACATAATCAAATCAATGTAATAATAGGGATAAAAACAGAACCCTATATTATCTTAGATGGAAAATAATTTGGATAAAACATTTGAACTCCATTCTTGAGGAAAATATCGTTTCTACTTCAAAAAAACACTTTTCTTTTCTTAACATGTCATACAATTATAAACTAAAAGAATTTGATTAAAAATAAACTTGAAAAGTTGAAAAGGAAGCTTCTTGGAAATAATGTTTTAAAAATCCATTCATGTCGTATAAGTTAAAAAAACATTCTTCGTACTTTTGTCGGAAAAGTCAAAAGGTACCTCGTACGAAAAACGACAAAAGATTCCTTTCATATTCTTTACTAAAAACTCACCGAAGGGTAAAATTGGATTAAAAATATTTTTAGTGGATGGAAACAATATTACATATTGATGGAACATGGATGTGGATGATAAAATACACCCCAGTAAATGCCAAAGTAAAAACAATCTCGGATAAAAATGAGATTGTGATATTTTCCCTTACCTTAGGTCCGATTTTCTTTGTACGTGTCCGAAGCTCCTGTATAATGGTTTAAATAATGTTATTGACTTATTCCAGAATCATGATATCATATATGGTCATTTTCATAGCTTCTTGTAAGTAATTTTTCATTGTTACTTGTTACTCGGGTCTTTATTGCCTTTTGTTCTTATGCGTGTTTTTCCGAATAAATTCTTATTATTATTTTAATGTTATAGATACCTTATACCCATAATGGTATTAGTGTAACATATATCATATTTATTCATTCAATTCATTTATATAATTACTATATAATGATGATCATGTAGAACGAGTCGCATCACATCGTGGAGACGGTATTCCGTACGTACGCACGAGTGATGATATCATTCCTATGATCGTAGAATTGTATTGGAGTATATATATATTATTTAAGTATCAATATTACATTATAATAATCATAAATATTTACTCATTACACCATTATACCCATCCTTGTTAGGTGATGGTGGAAAATAGATTACACCACGGCGTGGAGACGGTATTCCGTACGTACACACGCGCGGTGATTTCATTTTTCCGTAGGATGGATAGAAGGTGAATTAGGGTTGTCTCATATTTATAATAACATATCAGTATGTAAGTAATACTGATTTTATTACTTTATCATGAAACAACTAATGAAGAAGAAGTTGAAGAATAATGAAATTGAAAAGATCGGTAATGGATATTACCTCTTCTTTGGAACGCCTCCTTGAATCCTCCACATAGGGAACTAAGATTGGTCTTTGAAGAAGACCAGGACCTCTAGGATTATTCTAGATAATTGGAGAGGATAAAATGGCAGGGGTTGGCCGAGCTTGAGTTCTCAAATTGGTGTGAGGAGGAGGGGGAGGAGGTTCCCTTTTATGAGGGAGGATAGGGGCACCTTAGGAATATCTCAAAATATTATTTTATATTAAAGTCAAAATCGGTTTATAATGGTTCCAAAGGGTCTTATTTCGAAGCTAAAGTGGGGATTGGTAGAAATCCTATCAACCAATAGGATTTAGATAAATTTAGGGTATTATTTTCACCTTATCAATTAGATTTAACTCTAAGTTAAATAATTTAACTTTTACCGTGTCTTTTTGTTTTCTTTAACTATATGGTTAATACACTTACTATAACATGCCGAACGAACCCCAAATTATTTATTATTAATATATATATCCTTATCTAAGTCAATTGGCCGATAATTAGATTTTTTGGAATAAAATAACAATTAATAATATAATATTTGATTTAAAAACTATTTTGTGTCAATTTTGACACTATTTGATATATGATTTTTGTGAAAGTCATAACAGAATTATATGTTCGAACCAAGTTAATTAAATAAACACTAATATATCATAGTAATCTAGAAAATTAGTGGAATTCATAAAAAGTCTCAAATTACATTTATTTTGGTGTTTATAACATTAATTATGTCAATATTTCATAAATAAGATAATTACTGCATCATCATTGTGTCATAAATAAATTAAATTATTTAATGTATAAAAATTATAAATAAAATACCATTATGTAGGAAATCTTTTTATATTTCTAATGAATATTTATAGTCGAATTTATCTTATGTATAACCCCATATTAAAAATTCTTTACTTATTAAACATTGATTTTAACTATTTTAACCCTTCTTTAAATAAATTAATAATAAATGTCCTAATCTAACCCATGTGGGCTTAAATGGTCATATTTTATTCCTAAGATTGTTTTTGGTCGAATTAAACTTATCCAATAGAATTAGGACATGTGTTAGGGTAATAGTAATATCATATTTACCCCTATTTACTATTAACCACGGTAAAAAAAGTAAAAAGTTATTATTCACCAAAAAATTATTTTTATCTCATTGAACCACATTTTACTTACTGATATCAACCGTGTCTATCGGATTTTCGAAATTCCATTCACAGAAGCGGTAAAATTAAGTTTTATGCAAAATTCAGTTTTTAACCTACCACTTAGTGGTTTCACTATTCATCAAAAATTGAATGTTTTCAGAAAAGTACCAAAATTTTACCCTAGGCTAATTTCGGTATTCCGAATCCAAAAATGAAGTCCATTTTGAAAAATAAAATTTATAAAGTTTCAAAAAGTGGTTATTACTATTCATAACTGCTAGTTTTAATAATATTTTAATAGCATATTGTTGTTTAGTAAAACTCGGTATTGCGTATGACGCAAGCTATCGAGGAAGGTCGTGATTGCGTGTAAAGTAAGCCAAGCTTGTATGTAGTGAAAGATTCCTTTGATGATATATAAAAACAAAATATTACTCATAAAAATCTCGGGTGTTACATTCTACCCCCCTTAAAAAGAATTTTGCCCTCGAAATTCGTCACTTTGTAACAAACAGATGAGGATACTTCTCCCTCATCATATCCTCAAGCTCCCATGTAGCTTCTTCTAATTGGTGGTTCCTCCATAAAACGTTCACCAATCGAGTGGTCTTGTTTCGTAGGACTTTTTCGCTACGATCCAGAATCTCTATCGGTTGTTCTTCATAAGAAAGATCTTGCTCCAGCGTTACAACTTTTGAGCTGAGTACATGTGAAAGATCAAGTATGTACTTTCTCAGGAGAGATACATGGAACACATCGTGAACTTGAGAGAGATTCTGTGGAAGCGCCAATCGGTAAGCTACCTTTCCAACACAATCCAGTATTTCGAAAGGACCGATATATCTAGGCCTCAACTTCCCCTTCATTCCAAATCTCATAACCCTCTTCCAGGGAGATATTCGTAATAACACTTTATCACCCACTTCAAACTCTAGGTCTTTTCTTCGGTTGTCGGCATAACTTTTCTGTCGACTCTGAGCTGCTCTTATGTGTTGTTGAATAGATCTGACCTTTTCTTCCATTTCATCAACGAGATCAGGTCCTAATAGCTTTCTTTCCCCAACTTCATCCCAGTAAGTTGGAGTCCTGCATCTCTTTCCATAGAGAGCTTCATAAGGAGCCATCTGAATACTGGAGTGAAAGCTATTATTATAAGAAAATTCCACCAAAGGTAGGCCTTGATCCCAACCTCCTTTGAAATCCATCGAGTAAGCTCTCAACATATCTTCTAGGGTTTGAATTGTTCTCTCAGACTGACCATCTGTCTGGGGATGATAAGCATTGCTGAAACTCAACTCTGTATCCAGAGTATGCTGAAGACTTCTCCAGAACTTCGAGGTAAATCTCGGATCCCGATCAGATATAATAGAAATTGGTACTCCATGAAATCTTACCACTTCCTTTACATATATCCTGGCAAGCTGATCTAGAGAGAAATCCTCTCTAATATCAATGAAGTGTGCAGACTTTGTAAGACGATCAACTATGACCCAAATAGAATTATTGCCTTTGGATGTTTTAGGAAGTCCTGTGACAAAGTCCATAGTGATGTTTTCCCATTTCCATTCGGGTATGGGTAATGGTTGTAACATCCCCATAGACTTTTGTCTCTCAGCTTTAACTTGTTGACAAACCAAGCATCGAGAGACATATTCAGCAACATCTCTTTTCATGCCATCCCACCAGAAGTACTCTTTCAGGTCCCTATACATCTTCGTGCTTCCAGGATGAATAGAGAATGAAGAACTATGAGCCTCATCCAGAAGATCCTTCTTTAATTCGTGGATGGGAGGAACACAAACCTGATTCCTGAACTTTATTATCCCATCACAATCAAGGTTGAATTCGGGAACATTTCTCACCTACTTTTGGAACTCTACATCTTCTTTCTGTGCCTCTTTAATCTTCACATGTATAGATGGTTGAACATTCATTTGAGAAAGATAAGATTTTTCCCCTTCCATTATAATTCCAAGATCCATCCTTTGTAAATCCATAAATATTGGATCTTTTGTGATCCTCATCATGGACAAACTAGCGTGGTCTTGTCGACTTAATGGATCTGCCACCTTGTTTTCTTTCCCAGGGTGGTAATGGTTTGAGCAGTCATAATCCTTAATCAGCTCCAACCATCTTCTTTGACGCATATTCAGCTCCTTTTGTGTGAAAATATACTTTAAACTTTTATGATCAGTATAAATATCACACCTTTCACCATAATGGTAATGCCTCCAAATCTTTAATGCAAAGATTACCACAGCCAACTCCAAATCATGTGTTGGGTAATTTTGCTCATGGATTTTCAACTGTCGTGAGGCATAAGCTATCACCATATCATTTTCCATAAGAACACACCCCAATCCCTTCTTGGATGTATCACTGTAGATCACAAACCTTTCTCCACTACAAGGCAGTGTGAGAATAGGTGCACTGGATAACCTTCTTTTCAACTCCTTGAAATTCTATTCACATTCCTCTGCCCAAACAAACTTAACTCCTTTCCAAGTCAACTTGGTGAGTGGATTAGATAATCGTGAAAAATCTTTTACAAAACATCGATAATATCCATCCAAACCAAGAAAACATCGGATCTCAGTTATTGTTGTTGGTCTCGACCATCTTTCGATAACCTCTGTTTTTGCTGGATCCACAGATAACCCCTCTTTTGAGATTATGTGACCCAAAAATGCAACTTTTTGAAACCAAAATTCACACTTGGTAAATTTGGCATAAAGCTTCTCCTTTCTCAGGGACTTCAATATAATTCTCAAGTGATCTTCATGCTCTTCCTTTCTCTTTGAATAGAAAAGAATATCATCTATAAAGACTACCAAAAATTGATCAAGATAGTCTCTAAAGACTTTATTCATTAGATCCATGAAGATAGCAGGGGCATTAGTAAGACCAAATGGCATCACTATAAATTCATAGTGTCCATACCTTGTACGGAAAGTCGTCTTTGGTATATCCTCCCTTTTGACCCTTAATTGATGATACCCTGAACGAAGATCAATCTTGGAAAAGTATTGAGCTCCACGTAGTTGGTCAAATAAGTCATCAATGCGTGGGAGAGGATATTTGTTCTTGATAGTGATCTTGTTAAGTTCTCGATAATCAATGCACAGTCTCATTGATCCATCTTTCGTCATAACAAATAGAACAGGTGCTCCCCAAGGTGACGCACTAGGGCGTATGAATCCCTTATCAAGATTCTCTTGGAGTTGCTTCTTCAATTCCTGCAACTCAGTTGGGGCCATTCTATAAGGTGTCTTTGAAATAGGCAAAGCACCCGGTACATGTTCTATTGAAAACTCAACTTCACGATTTGGTGGAAGAACTGGTAATTCCTCCGGAAAGACATCATCAAACTCCCGTACGATGGGCATATTCTTAATCATAAGTTTCTTACCAACCATTTGAGATAAATAACCTTCATTTAGTGGAATCAAGACCCATAAGATGGGAGAAATTTCCACTGGAAGGTTATATTCATCCTTGCATCGATAGACGATCATAGATTGATCTGGAATATGAAATGTGACTTCCCTTCTTTGGAAATTGATATGAGCTCCATGTAGATAAATCCAATCCATGTCAAGAATCAAATAAAATTCCACTAAAGGAAGGATCACAAGATTTGCAGGAAGCACTTTCCCACATACTTCGATCGGAGAAGAATTATAAACTTTTGATGTGACTGTTGTGCCATTAGGTGTTGTCACAGCTAACTCAACATCTAATTGTTGATGTAATACGGTGATACCCTTAGAAAAGTTTTTAGAAATAAAAGAGTGGGTGGATCCAGAATCAAATAAAACATTTGCTACTTTAGAGTGGATGGTAAGTGATCTTTCACCACTTCGTTATCGTACTCCACATCGCTGATAGAAATTGCATGTGACTTTCCTTTGTCTTTAGCCTTAATATTTTGTTGACGTCGACCATCATCATCAACCCTTGGATTTGGGAATTGATTGGCATAATGCCCCATCTCCTTGCACTTGAAACATTGTAGTGTAGTAGGTTCATTCTGTGTATCCCTTCCTTTGTTTGCATCATTAGACATCTTCTTCCCATTATCGCGGCATTCAAATGCCCGATGACCTTCCTTTCCACATTTGAAACATTTACTTGTCCCTTTAAGACAACTCCCTCCATGTTTCTTTCCACACTTTGAGCATATGGGAAAGCTCATCTTCTTTTCAGTGTGCTCTTTAGATTTTCCTTTGAATTCCATCTTCCTCATCTTATCAAACCCATGTGACTGATGGGTTACTCCAATCTCCATATCGACTTTGAGAGCGCATCGAACGATTTCCTCATAGCTATTGAAGTCCCTTATGGCTAACGCCCTTCGAAGACATGGTTTTAAGCCACTAAAGAATCGATCAATCTTACTCTCAGGTTGGATAATAATACCAGAAGCGTACCTTGCAAGTCTTGTAAAATTTGATTCATAGGTACCAACAGATTCATCATCCCTTTGCTTCAGTTCAAGAAACTCTTTCTCCATCTTTGTTCAGAGAATACAAGGGAAGTACTTATTGAAAAATAAGTTCTTGAACTCGTCCCATTCCATAGACTAAATTTCATCCCTTTGCCTCGTATTCTTAATAAGATTCCACCATTGATCAGCATCTCCTTCCAAACGGTACACTGCTAGGATGACTTTATCATGTTCAGAACATTGAAGAACTGAAAATATCTTTTCAGTAGTACTAATCCATTGTTCAGCAACTAATGGATCAGTAGACCCGCTGGAAGAAGGTGGACGCTGCCTCATGAAGGATTCAACAGAATCTTGCTCCTTCCTTTGATCGTTTGGAAGTCCTGCATGATTCATAGCTTGAGAAAGTTGTGTGAGCATGGATACAAGATTTTTCATTCCATCTCCCATATCGTTTGGTTGCTCAGGGGGACAATCATTGCATTGCCCATTGCATTCCGCATTAACACGGTTCCATTGGGTTCCAGCCATTGACTAAAACCAAGAAGAATAGTGTGAGCAACACTAATTATAATAGGAAAACCACATAATCAAGAATAAAATTTCACACTTAAGGTCTTATCCTAGGGTATTCATGGCCATTTCTAAATCACTAAGATTGTGTTCTATGCTTAGACTTATCCTTAGGGTTCTTACTAAGGCTTTCACATCCTAGTTTCCAAAGGTTGACTATACCTTTCCTCTGATACCAACTATAACGACCCATAATTACATACATTGTTAATACTTCAAAATGGAAGCACACTTATTACAACATATGACAAAACCACAAAGGACCGTATAGGTATAGTGTCTTTAGAAACTGGGAAACATAAACAACTGGTTCATAAATCTTCTACAGTGTCTCCCATTTATTTCATCATATCTAGGGTCCCTTTTAGCATATTATACTTAATATCCATCTTCCTGACCTGGGGAAAAGAAAACATAAAAGGGTGAGCTCAAATGCTCAACAAGGGCAAATAAAGGAAATAAAAATCATATCACATCTTTTTGGAAATCATAACCTGCAAAAGAGATCATAATATCTTAACATGGAATAAATCATAGAAGTGAAAATGAGATCCCCATAATCATAACATGAAACTTGAAACTTTGTGGAATGCACACATAATCATGGAAAATCATTTCTTGTTAGTCATGACTCATTGTCATGACTATCTTAGCGGATAAAGTCCATTTCTGAACCGAGTTCACTCCTCTTTCCAGTCCTGTATCACTGAACCGAAATAACCTTCTGTAACATCCATGTCTATCTCATGAGATATAAATCTTTACCCAATGCATTAGAGGGAGATATAGGTCCCACCAATCTTATAATGAATCCTTTCTTATGTGTTCCACATAATCATAAATCATACATCATCGCATAACACTTATAACAAAAAATGGGATTCTTGAAACATCATGACATCATAAAACAAATAATATAAAGTAAATGACTTCATAAAAATAATTCCCTCAAAACATAATCAAATCAATGTAACAATAGGGATAAAAATAGAACCCTATATTATCTTAGATGGAAATAATTTTGATAAAAAATTTGAACTCCATTCTTGAGGAAAATATCCTTTCTACTTCAAAAAAACACTTTTCTTTTCTTAACATGTCATACAATTATAAACTAAAAGAAGTTGATTAAAAATAAACATGAAAACTTGTAAAGGAAGCTTCTTGGAAACAATGTTTTAAAAATCCATTCATGCCGTATAAGTTAAAAAAAACATTCTTCGTACTTTTGTCGGAAAAGTCAAAAAGTACCTCGTACGAAAAACGACAAAAGATTCCTTTCATATTCTTTACTAAAAACTCACCGAAGGGTAAAATTGGATTTAAACTATTGTAAGTGGATGGAAAAAATATTACATATTTATGGAACATGGATGTGGATGATAAAATACACCCCAGTAAATGACAAAGTAAAAACAATCTCGGATAAAAATGAGATTGTGATATTTTCCCTTACCTTAGGTCCGATTTTCGTTGTATGTGTCCGAAGATCCTGTATAATGGTTTAAATAATGTTATTGACTTATTCCAGAATCATGATATCATATATGGCCATATTCTTAGCTTCTTGTTAGTAATATTTCATTGTTACTTGTTACTCGGGTCTTTATTTCCTTTTGTTCTTATGCGTGTTTTGCCAAATAAATTCTTATTATTCTTTTAAGGTTATATATACCTTATATCTAGAATGGTATTAGTGTAACATATATCATATTTATTCATTCAATTCATTTATATAATTACTATGTAATGATGATAATGTAGAACGAGTCGCATCACATCGTGGAGACGGTATTCCGTACGTACGCACGAGTGATGATATCGTTCCTATGATCGTGGAATTGTATTGGAGTATATATATATTATTTCATTATCAATATTACTTTATAATAATCATAAATAGTTACTCATTACACCAGTATACCCATCCTTGTAAGGTGATGGTGGAAAATAGATTACACCACGGCGTGGAGACGGTATTCTGTACGTACACACGCGCGATGATTTAATTTTTCCGTAGGATGGATAGAAGGTGAATTAGGGTTGTCTCATATTTATAATAACATATCAGTATGTAAGTAATACTGATTTTATTACTTTATCATGAAACAACTAAAGAAGAAGAAGTTGAAGAAGAAAGAAATTGAAAAGATCGGTAATGGATATTACCTCTTCTTTGGAACGCCTCCTTGAATCCTCCACTTAGGGAACTAAGATTGGTCTTTGAAGAAGACCAGGACCTCTAGGATTATTCTAGGGAATTGTAGAGGAGAAAATTTCAGGGGTTGGCCGAGCTTGAGTGCTCAAATTGGTGTGAGGAGGAGGGGGAGGAGGTGCCCTTTTATAATGGAGGAGAGGGGCTCCTTAGGAATATCTCAAAATATTATTTTATATTAAAGTCAAAATCGGTTTATAATGGCTTCAATGGGTCTTATTACGAAGATAAAGTGGGGATGGGTCGAAATCCTATCAACCAATAGAATTTAGACAAGTTTAGGGTATTATTTTAACCTTATCAATTAGATTTAACTCTAAGTTAAATAATTTATCTTTTACCGTGTCTTTTTGTTTTCTTTCACTATATGGTTAATACACTTACTATAACATGCCAAAATAACCCCAAATTGTTTATTATTAATATATATATCTTTATCAAAGTAATTTGGCCGAACCATAGATTTTTAGGAATAAAATAACAATTAATAATATAATATTTTATTTAAAAACTATTTTGTGTCAATTTTGACACTATTTGATATATGATTTTCATGAAAGTCATAACAGAATTATATGTTCAAACCAAGTTGATTAAATCAACAATAATATATCATAGTAACCTAGAAAATTAGTGTAATTCATAAAAAGTCTCAAATTACATTTATATTTGTGTTTATAACATCAATTATGTCAATATTTCATAAATAAGATAATTACTGCATCATCATTGTGTCATAAATAAATTGACTTATATAATGTCTAAAAATTATAAATAAAATACCATTATGTAGGAAATATTTTTATATTTCTAATGAATATTTATAGTGGAATTTATCTTATGTATAACCCAATATTAAAAATGATTTACTTATTAAACTTTGATTTTAACTATTTTAACCCTTCTTTAAATAAATTAATAATAAATGTCCTAATCTAACCCAAGTGGGCCTAAATGGTCATATTTTATTCCTAAGTTTGTTTTTGGTCTAATTAAACTTATCCAATAGAATTAGGACATGTGTTAGGGTAATAGTAATATCATATTTACCCCTATTTACTATTAACCGCGGTAAAAAAAGTAAAAAGTTACTATTCACCAAAAAAATTATTTTTATCTCATTGAACCACATTTTACTTACTGATATCAACCGTGTCTGTCGGATTTTCCAAATTTCATTCACAGAAGCGGTAAAATTAAGTTTTATGCAAAATTCAGTTTTTAACCTACCACTTAGTGGTTTCACTATTCATCAAAAATTGAATGTTTTCAGAAAAGTACCAAAATTTTACCCTAGGCTAATTTCGGTATTCCGAATCCAAAAATGAAGTCCATTTTGAAAAATAAAATTTATAAAGTTTCAAAAAGTGGTTATTATTATTCATAACTGCTAGTTTTAATAATATTTTAATAGCATATTGTTGTTTAGTAAAACTCGGTATTGCGTACGACGCAAGCTATCGAGGAAGGTCGTGATTGCGTGTAAAGTAAGCCAAGCTAATATGTAGTGAAATATTCCTTTGATGATATATAAAAACAAAATATTACTCATAAAAATCTCGGGTGTTACATTCTACCCCCCTTAAAAAGAATTTTTCCCTCGAAATTCGTCACTTTGTAACAAACAGATGAGGATACTTCTCCCTCATCATATCCTCAAGCTCCCATGTAGCTTCTTCTAATTGGTGGTTCCTCCATAAAACGTTCACCAATCGAGTGGTCTTGTTTCGTAGGACTTTTTCGCTACGATCCAGAATCTCTATCGGTTGTTCTTCATAAGAAAGATCTTGCTCCAGCGTTACAACTTTTGAGCTGAGTACATGTGAAAGATCAAGTATGTACTTTCTCAGGAGAGATACATGGAACACATCGTGAACTTGAGAGAGATTCGGTGGAAGCGCCAATCGGTAAGCTACCTTTCCAACACGATCCAGTATTTCGAAAGGACCGATATATCTAGGGCTCAACTTCCCCTTCATTCCAAATCTCATAACCCTCTTCCAGGGAGATATTCGTAATAACACTTTATCACCCACTTCAAACTCTAGGTATTTTCTTCGGTTGTCGGCATAACTTTTCTGTCGACTCTGAGCTGCTCTTATGTGTTGTTGAATAGATCTGACCTTTTCTTCCATTTCATCAACGAGATCAGGTCCTAATAGCTTTCTTTCCCCAACTTCATCCCAGTAAGTTGGAGTCCTGCATCTCTTTCCATAGAGAGCTTCATAAGGAGCCATCTGAATACTGGAGTGAAAACTATTATTATAAGAAAATTCCACCAAAGGTAGGCCTTGATCCCAACCTCCTTTGAAATCCATCGAGTAAACTCTCAACATATCTTCTAGGGTTTGAATTGTTCTCTCAGACTGACCATCTGTCTGGGGATGATAAGCATTGATGAAACTCAACTCTGTATCCAGAGTATGCTGAAGACTTCTCCAGAACTTCGAGGTAAATCTCGGATCCCGATCAGATATAATAGAAATTGGTACTCCATGAAATCTTACCACTTCCTTTACATATATCTTGGCAAGCTGATCTAGAGAGAAATCCTCTCTAATATCAATGAAGTGTGCATACTTTGTAAGACGATCAACTATGACCCAAATAGAATTATTGCCTTTGGATGTTTTAGGAAGTCCTGTGACAAAGTCCATAGTGATGTTTTCCCATTTCCATTCGGGTATGGGTAATGGTTGTAACATCCCCATAGACTTTTGTCTCTCAGCTTTAACTTGTTGACAAACCAAGCATCGAGAGACATATTCAGCGACATCTCTTTTCATGCCATCCCACCAGAAGTACTCTTTCAGGTCCCTATACATCTTCGTGCTTCCAGGATGAATAGAGAATGAAGAACTATGAGCCTCATCCAGAAGATCCTTCTTTAATTCGTGGATGGGAGGAACACAAACCCGATTCCTGAACTTTATTATCCCATCACAATCAAGGTTGAATTCGGGAACATTTCTCACCTACTTTTGGAACTCTACATCTTCTTTATGTGCCTCTTTAATCTTCACATGTATAGATGGTTGAACATTCATTTGAGAAAGATAAGATTTTTCCCCTTCCATTATAATTCCAAGATCCATCCTTTGTAAATCCATAAATATTGGATCTTTTGTGATCCTCATCATGGACAAACTAGCGTGGTCTTGTCGACTTAATGGATCTGCCACCTTGTTTTCTTTCCCAGGGTGGTAATGGTTTGAGCAGTCATAATCCTTAATCAGCTCCAACCATCTTCTTTGACGCATATTCAGCTCCTTTTGTGTGAAAATATACTTTAAACTTTTATGATCAGTATAAATATCACACCTTTCACCATAATGGTAATGCCTCCAAATCTTTAATGCAAAGATTACCACAGCCAACTCCAAATCATGTGTTGGGTAATTTTGCTCATGGATTTTCAACTGTCGTGAGGCATAAGCTATCACCATATCATTTTGCATAAGAACACACCCCAATCCCTTCTTGGATGTATCACTGTAGATCACAAACCTTTCTCCACTACAAGGCAGTGTGAGAATAGGTGCACTGGATAACCTTCTTTTCAACTCCATGAAATTCTCTTCACATTCCTCTGTCCAAACAAACTTAACTCCTTTCCAAGTCAACTTGGTGAGTGGATTAGATAATCGTGAAAAATCTTTTACAAAACATCGATAATATCCATCCAAACCAAGAAAACATCGGATCTCAGTTATTGTTGTTGGTCTCGACCATCTTTCGATAACCTCTGTTTTTGCTGGATCCACAGATATCCCCTCTTTTGAGATTATGTGACCCAAAAATGCAACTTTTTGAAGCCAAAATTCACACTTGGTAAATTTGGCATAAAGCTTCTCCTTTCTCAGGGACTTCAATATAATTCTCAAGTGATCTTCATGCTCTTCCTTGATCTTTGAATAGAAAAGAATATCATCTATAAATACTACCAAAAATTGATCAAAATAGTCTCTAAAGACTTTATTCATTAGATCCATGAAGATAGCAGGGGCATTAGTAAGACCAAATGGCATCACTATAAATTCATAGTGTCCATACCTTGTACGGAAAGTCGTCTTTGGTATATCCTCCCTTTTGACCCTTAATTGATGATACCCTGAACGAAGATCAATCTTGGAAAAGTATTGAGCTCCACGTAGTTGGTCAAATAAGTCATCAATGCGTGGGAGAGGATATTTGTTCTTGATAGTGATCTTGTTAAGTTCTCGATAATCAATGCACAGTCTCATTGATCCATCTTTCGTCATAACAAATAGAACAGGTGCTCCCCAAGGTGACGCACTAGGGCGTATGAATCCCTTATCAAGATTCTCTTGGAGTTTCTTCTTCAATTCCTGCAACTCAATTGGGGCCATTCTATAAGGTGTCTTTGAAATAGGCAAAGCACCCGGTACATGTTCTCTTGAAAACTCAACTTCACGATTTGGTGGAAGAACTGGTAATTCCTCCGGAAAGACATCATCAAACTCCCGTACGATGGGAATATTCTTAATCATAAGTTTCTTACCAACCACTTGAGATAAATAACCTTCATTTAGTGGAATCAAGACCCATAAGATGGAAGAAATTTCCACTGGAAGGTTATATTCATCCTTGCATCGATAGACGATCATAGATTGATCTGGAATATGAAATGTGACTTCCCTTCTTTGGAAATTGATATGAGCTCCATGTAGATAAATCCAATCCATGCCAAGAATCAAATAAAATTCCACTAAAGGAAGGATCACAAGATTTGCAGGAAGCACTTTCCCACATACTTCGATCGGAGAAGAATTATAAACTTTTGATGCGACTGTTGTGCCATTAGGTGTTGTCACAGCTAACTCAACATCTAATTGTTGATGTAATACGGTGATACCCTTAGAAAAGTTTTTAGAAATAAAAGAGTGGGTGGATCCAGAATCAAATAAAACATTTGCTACTTTAGAGTGGATGGTAAGTGATCTTTCACCACTTCGTTATCGTACTCCACATCGCTGATAGAAATTGCATGTGACTTTCCTTTGTCTTTAGCCTTAATATTTTGTTGACGTCGACCATCATCATCAACCCTTGGATTTGGGAATTGATTGGCATAATGCCCCATCTCCTTGCACTTGAAACATTGTAGTGTAGTAGGTTCATTCTGTGTATCCCTTCCTTTGTTTGCATCATTAGACATCTTCTTCCCATTATCGCGGAATTCAAATGCCCGATGACCTTCCTTTCCACATTTGAAACATTTACTTGTCCCTTTAAGACAACTCCCTCCATGTTTCTTTCCACACTTTGAGCATATGGGAAAGCTCATCTTCTTTTCAGTGTGCTCTTTAGATTTTCCTTTGAATTCCATCTTCCTCATCTTATCAAACCCATGTGACTGATGGGTTACTCCAATCTCCATATCGACTTTGAGAGCGCATCGAACGATTTCCTCATAGCTATTGAAGTCCCTTATGGCTAACGCCCTTCGAAGACATGGTTTTAAGCCACTAAAGAATCGATCAATCTTACTCTCAGGTTGGATAATAATACCAGAAGCGTACCTTGCAAGTCTTGTAAAATTTGATTCATAGGTACCAACAGATTCATCATCCCTTTGCTTCAGTTCAAGAAACTCTTTCTCCATCTTTGTTCAGAGAATACAAGGGAAGTACTTATTGAAAAATAAGTTCTTGAACTCGTCCCATTCCATAGACTAAATTTCATCCCTTTGCCTCGTATTCTTAATAAGATTTCACCATTGATCAGCATCTCCTTCCAAACGGTACACTGCTAGGATGACTTTATCATGTTCAGAACATTGAAGAACTGAAAATATCTTTTCAGTAGTACTAATCCATTGTTCAGCAACTAATGGATCAGTAGACCCGCTGGAAGAAGGTGGACGCTGCCTCATGAAGGATTCAACAGAATCTTGCTCCTTCCTTTGATCGTTTGGAAGTCCTGCATGATTCATAGCTTGAGAAAGTTGTGTGAGCATGGATACAAGATTTTTCATTCCATCTCCCATATCGTTTGGTTGCTCAGGGGGACAATCATTGCATTGCCCATTGCATTCCGCATTAACACGGTTCCATTGGGTTCCAGCCATTGACTAAAACCAAGAAGAATAGTGTGAGCAACACTAATTATAATAGGAAAACCACATAATCAAGAATAAAATTTCACACTTAAGGTCTTATCCTAGGGTATTCATGGCCATTTCTAAATCACTAAGATTGTGTTCTATGCTTAGACTTATCCTTAGGGTTCTTACTAAGGCTTTCACATCCTAGTTTCCAAAGGTTGACTATACCTTTCCTCTGATACCAACTATAACGACCCATAATTACATACATTGTTAATACTTCAAAATGGAAGCACACTTATTACAACATATGACAAAACCACAAAGGACCGTATAGGTATAGTGTCTTTAGAAACTGGGAAACATAAACAACTGGTTCATAAATCTTCTACAGTGTCTCCCATTTATTTCATCATATCTAGGGTCCCTTTTAGCATATTATACTTAATATCCATCTTCCTGACCTGGGGAAAAGAAAACATAAAAGGGTGAGCTCAAATGCTCAACAAGGGCAAATAAAGGAAATAAAAATCATATCACATCTTTTTGGAAATCATAACCTGCAAAAGAGATCATAATATCTTAACATGGAATAAATCATAGAAGTGAAAATGAGATCCCCATAATCATAACATGAAACTTGAAACTTTGTGGAATGCACACATAATCATGGAAAATCATTTCTTGTTAGTCATGACTCATTGTCATGACTATCTTAGCGGATAAAGTCCATTTCTGAACCGAGTTCACTCCTCTTTCCAGTCCTGTATCACTGAACCGAAATAACCTTCTGTAACATCCATGTCTATCTCATGAGATATAAATCTTTACCCAATGCATTAGAGGGAGATATAGGTCCCACCAATCTTATAATGAATCCTTTCTTATGTGTGCCACATAATCATAAATCATACATCATCGCATAACACTTATAACAAAAAATGGGATTCTTGAAACATCATGACATCATAAAACAAATAATATAAGGTAAATGACTTCATAAAAATAATTCCCTCAAAACATAATCAAATCAATGTAACAATAGGGATAAAAATAGAACCCTATATTATCTTAGATGGAAATAATTTTGATAAAAAATTTGAACTCCATTCTTGAGGAAAATATCCTTTCTACTTCAAAAAAACACTTTTATTTTCTTAACATGTCATACAATTATAAACTAAAAGAAGTTGATTAAAAATAAACATGAAAACTTGTAAAGGAAGCTTCTTGGAAACAAAGTTTTAAAAATCCATTCATGCCGTATAAGTTAAAAAAAACATTCTTCGTACTTTTGTCGGAAAAGTCAAAAAGTACCTCGTACGAAAAACGACAAAAGATTCCTTTCATATTCTTTACTAAAAACTCACCGAAGTGTAAAATTGGATTTAAACTATTGTAAGTGGATGGAAAAAATATTACATATTTATGGAACATGGATGTGGATGATAAAATACACCCCAGTAAATGACAAAGTAAAAACAATCTCGGATAAAAATGAGATTGTGATATTTTCCCTTACCTTAGGTCCGATTTTCTTTGTATGTGTCCGAAGATCCTGTATAATGGTTTAAATAATGTTATTGACTTATTCCAGAATCATGATATCATATATGGTCATATTCTTAGCTTCTTGTTAGTAATATTTCATTGTTACTTGTTACTCGGGTCTTTATTTCCTTTTGTTCTTATGCGTGTTTTGCCGAATAAATTCTTATTCTTCTTTTAAGGTTATATATACCTTATATCTAGAATGGTATTAGTGTAACATATATCATATTTATTCATTCAATTCATTTATATAATTACTATGTAATGATGATAATGTAGAACGAATCGCATCACATCGTGGAGACGGTATTCCGTACGTACGCACGAGTGATGATATGGTTCCTATGATCGTGGAATTGTATTGGAGTATATATATATTATTTCAGTATCAATATTACTTTATAATAATCATAAATAGTTACTCATTACACCAGTATACCCATCCTTGTAAGGTGATGGTGGAAAATAGATTACACCACGGCGTGGAGACGGTATTCCGTACGTACACACGCGCGATGATTTAATTTTTCCGTAGGATGGATAGAATGTGAATTAGGGTTGTCTCATATTTATAATAACATATCAGTATGTAAGTAATACTGATGTTATTACTTTATCATGAAACAACTAAAGAAGAAGAAGTTGAAGAAGAAAGAAATTGAAAAGATCGGTAATGGATATTACCTCTTCTTTGGAACGCCTCCTTGAATCCTCCACTTAGGGAACTAAGATTGGTCTTTGAAGAAGACCAGGACCTCTAGGATTATTCTAGGGAATTGTAGAGGAGAAAATTTCAGGGGTTGTCCGAGCTTGAGTGCTCAAATTGGTGTGAGGGGGAGGGGGAGGAGGTGCCCTTTTATAATGGAGGAGAGGGGCACCTTAGGAATATCTCAAAATATTATTTTATATTAAAGTCAAAATCGGTTTATAATGGCTTCAAAGGGTCTTATTACGAAGCTAAAGTGGGGATGGGTCGAAATACTATCAACCAATAGAATTTAGACAAGTTTAGGGTATTATTTTAACCTTATCAATTAGATTTAACTCTAAGTTAAATAATTTAACTTTTACCGTGTCTTTTTGTTTTCTTTCACTATATGGTTAATACACTTACTATAACATGCCAAAATAACCCCAAATTGTTTATTATTAATATATATATCTTTATCAAAGTAATTTGGCCGAACCATAGATTTTTAGGAATAAAATAACAATTAATAATATAATATTTTATTTAAAAACTATTTTGTGTCAATTTTGACACTATTTGATATATGATTTTCATGAAAGTCATAACAGAATTATATGTTCAAACCAAGTTGATTAAATCAACAATAATATATCATAGTAACCTAGAAAATTAGTGTAATTCATAAAAAGTCTCAAATTACATTTATATTTGTGTTTATAACATCAATTATGTCAATATTTCATAAATAAGATAATTACTGCATCATCATTGTGTCATAAATAAATTGACTTATATAATGTCTAAAAATTATAAATAAAATACCATTATGTAGGAAATATTTTTATATTTCTAATGAATATTTATAGTGGAATTTATCTTATGTATAACCCAATATTAAAAATGATTTACTTATTAAACTTTGATTTTAACTATTTTAACCCTTCTTTAAATAAATTAATAATAAATGTCCTAATCTAACCCAAGTGGGCCTAAATGGTCATATTTTATTCCTAAGTTTGTTTTTGGTCTAATTAAACTTATCCAATAGAATTAGGACATGTGTTAGGGTAATAGTAATATCATATTTACCCCTATTTACTATTAACCGCGGTAAAAAAAGTAAAAAGTTACTATTCACCAAAAAAATTATTTTTATCTCATTGAACCACATTTTACTTACTGATATCAACCGTGTCTGTCGGATTTTCCAAATTCCATTCACAGAAGCGGTAAAATTAAGTTTTATGCAAAATTCAGTTTTTAACCTACCACTTAGTGGTTTCACTATTAATCAAAAATTGAATTTTTTCAGAAAAGTACCAAAATTTTACCCTAGGCTAATTTCGGTATTCCCAATCCAAAAATGAAGTCCATTTTGAAAAATAAAATTTATAAAGTTTCAACAAGTGGTTATTACTATTCATAACGGCTAGTATTAATAATATTTTAATAGCATATCGTTGTTTAGTGAAACTCGGTATTGCGTACGACGCAAGCTATCGAGAAAGGTCTTGATTGCATGTAAAGTAAGCCAAGCTAGAATGTAGTGAAATATTCCTTTGATGATATATAAAAACAAAATATTACTCATAAAAATCTCGGGTGTTACATAAAGTGTCAAATATTGGTTTTAAAAGGGGTTTTCCATTAAAATGTGGTAAATATTCATTTTTTAAAACACGTTTTTATTTGAAAAAAAATGATTATGTTCATATATAATTTCAAGGAAACACATAATTTGGATTCTAAAATTATATGGAGTATATAAAATAAAAAATTCAGTTATTAATAATCATAACTACTTTTGAACTGTTAGTTTGTTATGTCATGGTGCGCTCGAACTTGGTGCTGCATATAGCACAAGATAATGAATTAAAAAAATAACTTACTATCCAATATTGGGGTGTTTCATTATTCCCCCTTTTGAAAATTGTGTCCTTGCAATATAAATATTAGAATAGGTAACTTCATTGAATGTCCCACATCGAAAAAAGAGCCAAAAAACTTTCACTTCAAAAGAAATAATGAGAAGTAAAAAGGTCACCTGAGATTACCCATAGTAGGATTCCATGTAGGAAAAAATGGAAATGGTGGAAAAAATAAGTTTAATGATCAAGTAGAGAGTGATAGGAAAAATGATTAAGAGAATGTTAACAACAAGATAACCACAAACATGTGATGAGATAATCGTTTATTGGATTCCTAGTAGAAAAAGTACAGTGATAATGTTTTTTATTTCATGATCCATCTCATAATGTTGAGGAATTTATTTATGAGATTGAATAAGAACATAAAGAGATATACTTACATTTAAGTAGCGTTTCATCCATTAATAAATTTCTACCACTAGCTCATCATTTTTTTCAAATGATGACTATTCAAGATGACTCGGTCACACATAAAGCACTAGAATCAACATCTATAGAATCACATAATCCACAAAGGACAAACTTTTTATATTTACCTTTTCTATAGAGATTAACCAAAACCAAAATATTTAGTACAAGATCAGATGATCCTAAAAAAAGATAATCCTTTAGAGAATGAAATACATATCTTAATTTCTATAATTAAACCAACAATACCCAAATTAATATATATACTATTCAATAAAAAATTGTCCATAAAATTACCAATATAATCCAAACTAATATTGAAACCCAAAGCATATAATAATTTGATTAGGGAATCTTCCATGTTAAATTGTATTTCCAAATAACATCGAATACTCTTAATGTCAAATACTTAAAAGTAATTAACCTAATCACATATTGTATATTATAGGTTAATCATTTTCATAAATAACCCAAATCTTTATAAATCCACAATAAAAACATAGATAAAAATCCACCATCACTCCTCAAATTAAATCCCATAGTATTATATTTTTCTTAGGCGTATAGTATTCCTAACACAACGAATGTCTTCAAAAACAACATTTATCACTTAATCACCAAATCAATTTTCTATTCTAAGGATATTAATTAGATTAGACTAAAGATACCAAATCAACATATTATTGATCAATAAAATCATTTAATTAAAAATAATTAGTCACCCAAATCAATGACTTCACGTAGTCCAGTGGTATGCAATAAGTCCCAATGACAGTATGGTTGTGGGTTTGACTCCTGAAGCATTATTCGACGCAACGGGTTCTCACACTGTTTGCATGTTATCCTTTTTCAAAATAAATCTATTTTTTTGTAAGGTTTTTAAAATGAGATAAATTCCTCAAAATAACGATTAAAAATTTCCCGACAAATGTTATCTCATACCTCACATTTCCATCCCAATATTTAATAACATGTAATTGCCTCAAATTCAAGGATAATATAAAAATAAATGGTTATTTATAAATATATTAACAATATAAAACAAAATTCTTCCTAAAATAGAATTTAAAAATAATAAACTGTAGGGATAAACATAATAGAAAAGTCTTCCATAGTAATCACATTATCAAAGAGCATTAATACTTTTAAAAATTTCACCATCCATTTATTTTCACATTGGTTCGTCCTTGACTAAGGGGTTATCATATAGAATAATGAATTCACTCGTGTAATTCCTAGGTCCCATAAATTTATGGAAAATAAATGTAAATGGATTCTTAAGATCATTTTTATTTTCTTTAATAGTACTCTTCATTTTTTCCCATCAATTATTTACTTTATTTCCTTATTTCACACACATAATTCATTAATTTTTTCCATTTAGATACCTCCCTAGGAATCTCCATCCATATTTTGTATATGATGGAAATTGACATTTCTTTTCACCATGGTCTCCACTACTGGAGCTCTTATCATTCACCTCAATTATCTTATTTGTTGAGTATGGGAGTTAGTTAATATATATTTTTTTGATCATATTTTTGGAAAACTGATTCGACGTGAACATGATTACTTTTACACCTATCTACGTTCAATTATGTTTCTCATTTCCTCCACCGTGTCCACCATTTACATAACGTTCAATGTTTCTATGATTTCCTTGGAATCAATCCATAGAATGACATAAGAAAGAATAGTGTGATTCATTAAATCATTTAGATAATATAATAACACCTTATTTTTAAACTAAAACAACTTAGGATTAACGATGGTTGTTTATTCTCATCTTATATAAAAAATCATTAAAATTGTTTTGAAAAGTAAATGTGAATTATCATAAGCCTATCATCTGTGAGCGTCATTACTAATTGTGCATCAAGACCGGTTGTCGTATACCAATATACCGCAGGTCAATCCTGAAACTCCTTATCAATGTTTTCAGTCCTAGGAACATCTGTACCAGAGCCTCCTCTACTTGCTCATATGCAGACATGGATCAATTGTTTAGAAAACCCACATAATCTCTATAATACAAAAATTATAGGAAGTTCTTCTCTACTAATTTTCAATGTATATCTTTGGGTAATGTGATGTAATGAAATTTTACATAAATATAGATTCCAAGGATTGTACTAAACATCCTCTAATACCAACTATAACGCCCCATCCCCATAATCCCAGAGTCAGTGCATTTTTATATATCAATGGAATGATCATAAAATATCATTTCTCGAAGACCGATTAGTTTAGTAGCCTTGGAAGTACAAGATACATTCATAAGGTTTACATTACATCATAAAATTGAAAACTAAAACTACAATTTTTCCATATACAACACTGAGATCCCATAGACTATCCATGTAGGTCAGTCATAATATACTTTTCGCATCCTGGGATTAATAAAACATAGAAAGGGGTGAGCCCAGATGCTCATTAAGGATAACAATAGAGCTGAATCATTCATAATAAGCATTAAAATTTAATTCAATATATAATACTAAAACAAAATCCTTTTAAACATGATCTTCAACATAATATAACAATGATAAAATCAATTAATTCCATTTAATTATTCGCATGGATATTTAAACAGTTTAATAATCACATGAAATATCAATAGTCACATTTATATTGATAGAATTTATAATTCCAGACTTCATTACCACATAGTAAAGGCCTTGGTCCAAGACTGGAAATATGATTTTTTCAAGGCCTTGTGCCAAGACACCAGTTTGTCTCATGAGAACTACAAATGAATCGATGGGCTATAGCGGGATCCACCCATCACTTACTATGTATAATACATTCTTTATATGAAATGATTGAAACATAACATAAAAATTCGTATTAAAACTATCATATGAAATGTCAATACGTTATCTACAAACCGTGAATTGTATAAAAATAGAACATCCATAGTCAAACATAACTCATTCAATACAATATGGTAGAATGTATTGTTATAGATTAACCTCAATTGAGAATAATGATGGATATTTACATAGATGAATATAATCATCAAATCTAGTTGAGAGAAATATAACCCTTTTTCTTGGAAACATTTAAAAGCCACACTATTTGTCAAGAACCCATTTTAAATTTCATTTTTGAATAAAAGTGTCCCATACCAAATTGAAACATTTAAAAGGTAATTTAATTTTAAAACAATAATTCCATATAAATAAAACCTTAAAACCGTTTTTAAAACATGTACATTAATGATAATGATTTAGAAGAATAAAATTTTAAAACATTTAAAATGGTACATTAGTTAGAGTTATTATCCAAATGAGAGACAAAAAATGCAATGAAATGAGGTAATAAAAACATTATAACACCTATAGAATAAATGATTTCATTATATACTATGTTAATGGATAGTATATACACCATATAAAAGTGAATTGGTTCATAACAACAAATAAGTCTCAAAGGAATGTAAATTGAGATGAAATATATTATAATGGCAGTATCCTTAGTTAATGGATAAATCAATGACATAGTTAAGTGTGATGAATATAAATACAATCAATTTGATTGGATATTTACAATAAATCAATCAGTGTACATTCACACATATTCTTGTAAACACAACACCAACGACATGGATGTTTAACTAAATGAATGGAAATTGAGTTAAGATCATGTTTATATCAATGAGTTGAGAAATTATCAAGGGAGTTATTATGTGTATCAAAAGTATATCCACACAATGGGGAGTGTAAATTACAACATAAATAATAAATAGTGATTCCATACATAATCAGGGAGTAAAATAATCAATGAAGTATGCGTAAAGCCCACCTTGTGGAAATTGATATTTGAAATTCCCTTACCGATTTGGTTACATAAAAAACATAAAACCCCTGAAATAAGGATCATACAATGAAGATGTAAATACTGATAAAATAAAGTATATTACACCATTAATAAAATCATGGATAGAACATTCCCCACACACACAAAAATAGTTTTCAATTTAACATGAATCTCATTGGAATAAAATATGAGATGAAAAAACCTTACTTAGTTGTAATAAATGGAGTCGTATGATAAAAAGATAAAAACCACAAAATTAATCAACTAATTATATGAATAAAAAGATAATCATGATTATATATATCAAATTTAAGTGCACAATAAACTACATGAAATAAATAAGTGGTGAACAATTGGAATTACACTGAATTAAATGTGAGATTAGAAACACCTTACCTTGTACTTTTCCTTGGTTAAGGGTAAATTAACATCTATTATAATTATGAAATCATAATTATGAAATTATAAAATAACCATATACCTTAATATTATATCATATATGATCTTCTATTATTGATATTTTAGTGTTATCATCGTTTAAGGTGTTAACTGATTCGTTCACCATTATATGATAGGTTATGTAAGCCATGTTTGTTATTGATGGAATGTATATTTTTAATATTCAAGAATGATATTAAGTATTTAAAAATAAATTTTAATCATCAAATGAAAATTAATATTTAATGGATATAATGAGGAATGAATCTCATTGTGTACGTGGAGATAGTAATCTGTACATACGAATGAGCGACAATATCATTATTTTGATATTAAAATCATATATAATGGGATATTATATGTTATATATAAATTCATTATCATGTAGTATTTATTATTTACACCAATACTAAATTATTATTATACCCATCCAAATAATAATTTAATGAATAACAACTACACCATGACGTGGAGACGGTAAGCAGTACATATGCACGTATGGTGACAAGTCATTAAACATATGGATATAATAATGAATATGGATGTACCATATTTATAATAACATCACGGTATATAGAATATACTAGATATATTATTTTATAATGGAAACAACAAAGAAAGAGGAAGTGTAAGAGGAAATGATCTTGAAAGAGGTGATGAAATATTTACCTCTTCTTCGGGTTCATTCTTTTGATTTGATGCAAAAGGCTCTTAGGATGACTTTCTGGCTAATGTAAGGCCTCTAGGATAAAGTTATGAGAGTTGGGATGATATTTTTCTATGTTTTTTCTGAGCCTATTTATTTGATGGTGTGAATTATAGGGAAGGGTGGGTGCCCTTTTGTAATAGGGGTGAGGGGAACCTTAAGAAAAGATAGAAATATTATTTTATAATAAAATCATTATCAGTATCTAATGGGTAAAAATTTAACAATTTAAAGTATAAGGTGGGGATGGGTTAAACAACACTCAACCAATAGGTTTTTGACAGGTTTGGGAGAATATATTAACTTTATCTTTTCAGTTTAACTCTTAGTTAAATAGTTTGATATTTACCATGTCTCTTTGTATTTTTATATTATATGGTTAATAAACTTATAATAAACATCCAAATGAACCCCAAGTGGTTCATTAATGATACACTTTTCATTATATAAGTCTTTTGTCTAATCTTTATTTTTTTACGAATATAATATCAATTAATAATATAATATTTTTTAAAAACTATTTTATGTCAATTTTGACACAATAGGTATTTTGTTTTTTCCAAATTTATAAAATAATTATTAAATAAAAAATTCCTACGACTAACATTAACATGTCATATTATCCTAAAAAATTTGTGTAATTAATAAAAAGTCTCAAATTACCTTTATTTTTTTTAAAATATCAACTATTTTAATATTTTATTAATTAGGTAATTACTACATCATCATTGTAACATAAAAAAAATCAATTATTTAACATCAAAATATTATATATAAAATAAAATAATGTAGGAAACATTATTTTATTTATAATGAATATTTATTGTCTAATTTATCTTATGTGTAACCCTATATTAAAAATTTTTTAGTCATTAAATATTGAATTTAAAACTTTTAACTCTTATTTGAGTTAAATAATAATAAATTTTTTAATCTAATACATGTGGAACTAAATGATAATATATTATACCAATTTTTTTTTTGGTAGAATTAAACTAATATAAAATAATTATTATATGTTTTAGGGTAATAATAATTTTATTTTTACCCTTAATTACCGTATTTTCTTCTAATTGTGGTAAATAAAAGTAAAAAGTTAATATCACCCAAAAATTATTTTCATCTTATTGAACCAAATTTTACTTAATTATATCAACCATGTGTCTCAAATTTTGAAATTAAACTCACCTAATTGGAAAAATAATGTTTTCTGAAAATTTTCAAATGCTCCTACGAGGTGGGTAAAAGACGGGAAAAAGTTCTATAAAATTTTATACATCTAATTTTATAATAAAATCACTCCAATGAATTATATTGAACTTATATTTGAATTATATATCTATTTTTCCATAATATAAATTAGAATAATTTACATAATTATTTAAATTAAAAGTAGGTTTTAAACCATAACACAATGTTATTTAATATTCATCAAAAATTAATTTTTTTTAAAAAATACCAAACATTTAGACTAAGAAATTTCTGATATTCCAAATCCAAAAATTAATTTTATTTTAAAAAATTAAATACATTTAATTTTAATTAATTAATTTAAAATAGATTCATGTTGTCAAAAATGTAAAGTGGGTTTTTAAAATGTAAAAACTATCAAAAAATTGACATCTGTTTATGTAAAATTTTACATTGAAATTACATATAATCACCTAGTTGTATTAAATTATAAATATATTATCAAATTATACTTCCAAACCATTCAAATACATAATTTAAAACTATAAAATATTTTGATTAAAAATTATTTTTCAACTAAAATTTAGTATTTTTAAGTATTCATCAAAATATAAAAGTTATTAGAAAAGTTCCAAAATTAATCAAAAATAAATTTTTATGTCCAGATCATAAAAAAGAATTTAATTTCATTAAATTTAATATTTATAGGTGTCAAAATTTCTTTTAAATAGGGTTTTCCATTAAATGGTGGTAAAATTAAATTTTTATTTAAAAAATACTTGTTTTATTTCAAAAAAATGAATTTGTTCTTATATTATGTATATGAAACACATAATATGGATTATAAAATTATATGGAGTATATAAAATTTTATATTCAGTTAATAATGTTCATAACTACTTTTGAACAGATAGTTTGGTATGTTATGGTGTGCTAGAACTCGGTGTTGCATATAGTGCATGATTTTGAATTAAAGAAAATAAATTACTATGAAATATTGGGGTGTTAAATTTTTCCCTCTTTTATAAATTTTGTCCTCAAAATATTAATATTGGGCTACAAAACTTCATTGAAAGTCCCACATCGGAAAACGAGTCAATATAACTATCTCTTAAAAGAAATAAAGAGAAATACAAAGGTCACCTGAGATAACCCACACTAGGATTCCATTAATGAAAAATGGATATGGAAGATAAAATAAGAGTAAATTTATAGTGAAGAGTGATAGAAAACATGATTAGGAGAAATTTAACAATATTATACCCACAAATATGTGATGAGATAAAAATTCATTAGATTCCAAGTAGAAAAAGAAAACTGATAATAGTTTTTGTTTTAATTTTCATTTAATAAAGTTGAGGAATTTATTTATGAGATTAACTAAGAACATAAAGAGATATAGTTACTTTTTAAATAGAGTTTCATCATTTAATCTGTTTCTACCACTAACTCAACTTTTTTTTAAACGATGAGTATTCAAGATGACTTGGCCACACCTAATGTTCTAGAATCAACTTATGGAAAATCACATAATACACAAAGGACAAACTATATATATTTAATTTATCTTTAGAGATTAACCAAAACCAAAATTGTTAGTACAATATCAGATGATCCCAAAACGTATAATCCTTTATGGAAATAAATACTTATCATAATTTCAAAAATTATTCCACCAATACTAGAAGTTTAATAAATACCATTCAATAAACTATTGTTCTTTAAATCCACCAATATAATCCAAACTAATATTGAAACCCAAATCATAGAAGAATCTGATTATGTAGACTTCCACGTTAAATAGTAATTCCAAACAACATCGACTACTCCTAATGTCACATACTTAAAAGTAATTAACCTAATCACATATTATCTATGATAGGTTAATCATTTTCATAAATTACCCAAATCTCTATAAATACACAATAAAAAATTAGATAAAATCCACTATTACTCCTCAAATTAAATCCCATAGTATTCTATTTTCCTTAGGCATATAGTATTCCCAACAGAATGAATTTCTTCTAAAATAACATTTATCACTTATTCATGAATTCATTTTCCTATACTAAAGATATCCATTTTATACGACATAAGATTCCAAATAAACTTATTATTGATCAATTAAATAATTTAACTAAACATAATTAGTCACAAAATCTAGGAACATCACACAATCCTATGTTAGGAGATAAATCCCAATCACATATTGGTTCTGGATTCAATTCCTGCAGCTTTGACCGACGTGATGGGTTGTCACATGGTCTGCGTGTTGACCTTTAAAAAAAATATTTTATAACATTCCAAAAATGAGATAAAATTATCAAAATAACTATATCATAATTTCACCACAAATGTTATCCCATTCCTTGCATTTGTATCCAAAAATTTAATAGCATGTAATTTCCTCAAATTTATGATCATATAAACATAAATGATTGTTTATAACTATATAAACAATATAAAAAAAATTATTCACAAAATGGAATTTTCACATAATAAACTACATAGTTACATTTATAAGAAAAGTATTCCAAAGTAATCTCATCAACAAAGAGCACTAATACTTTTAAACATTTGAAAATCCATTTATATCAACATAGGTTCTTCCTTGACTAAGGGGTTATCCTATAGAATATGGAATTCACTCAAGTACTGCCTAGGTTCACTACATTTTTGGCTAATGACTGTAAATTGATTCTCGGGATCATTTTTATTTTCATCCATGGTACTGTTCATTTTTTTCATCAATTATTTACATTATATCCTTCATTCATACACAAAAAACATTTCATTTTTCTATTATGGCACTTACCATGGTGTCTCCTTCCACATTTCCTGCATGATGGAATTGTGCTCTCTTTTCTACATGGCCTCCACTACTGGAGCTATTATTATTCACCTTCTTTTCATTATTTGTTTTTTTGGGAGTTGGTTAATATATATGTTGTTGATCATATTTTTGGAAAACTGATTCGGCATCAACACAATATCTTTCACACCTATCCACATTCCATTCTATTGCTCGTTTCCTCAACCGTTCCATCATTGTACATCATGTTTAATGTTACTGTGACTTCCTGGGAATCCATCCATAAACTAACACAATAAAGCATACTATGAGTAATAAAGTCATTTAAAGAATATCATAACACCTTATTTTTAGTCAATAACAAAATAGGATTTTCAACTATTTTTTATTCTCATCTTATATTAAAATCCTTTAAATCTTTTTGTAAATAAAATGTGAATTTTCATAAAAATATCCCCTTGGAGCGTCGTAACCAAGAGTGCAGAAACCCCTGATGTCTTTTACCATGATACCCCGGTTCAAGCCTAAAACTCCATGTAAAATTTTTCACTCCTAGGTACATCTATGCCAGATCCACCTTAACCAACTCATATCCAGACATTGATGTTTTGGTTA
Organism: Viscum album; assembly: GCA_963277665.1. Taxonomy (NCBI): domain Eukaryota; kingdom Viridiplantae; phylum Streptophyta; class Magnoliopsida; order Santalales; family Viscaceae; genus Viscum; species Viscum album. The sequence goes on along the minus strand of OY728157.1, from coordinate 332,153,986 downwards.
TAAAACCCATATAATCATTACAATACCAATATTCTAGGATGTTCTTCTATACTACTCATAAAATTATATCATAGGTTAATGTGCTCTAATCAAAGTTTACTAAATCAAGATTTAATGGTTTGTACTAAACATCCTTTGATACCATCTATAATGCCCCGATCCAAGAAGCCCAGAGTCAGTGGATTATCATGTAACATTGGCATGATCATAAAATATCAAGTCTCAAATGATGGATTTGGTTATTAGAATTTTAATTAAAAGATATATTCATAAGGTATACATTACATCCTAATATGGAAAACCACAATAACATTTTTTCCATAGACAGCACTAGGATCCCATAGAATATCCATGTAGGTCAGACATAATATACTTCTTCGTATCCTGGGAAAAATAAAACATAGAAATGGGTGAGCTCAGATGCTCGGTAAGGATAACAATAAAGAGGAAACTTTCATAATTAACATAAACATTAAAGGTGTAACAGCCCGAGATTTTATAAAAAATATTCTTTTTAATTTCATTAATGTCTTGTGTTGTATGATACACTAAAAGGAGCTTGCTCAACACGCATCCTTGACTAGCCTTTCATTACACGCAATCACGACCTTCCTCGATAGCGTGTGTAGTACGCAATACCGAGTTTCACTAAACAACGATATTCTATTAAAATATTATTAAAAATAGCCGTTATGAATAGTAATAACCACCTTTTAAAATTATAGAAATTTTACCTCTCATAATGGACTTCATTTTTGGATTCGGATTATCGAATTTACCATAAGGAGAAATTTTGGTACTTTTTGGACAACTTTCATATTCTGATGAATAGTGAAAATTACTAAATTATAATTAAAAACAACTTTTTTTAATAGAAATAATTAATAGTGATAAATTATTAATTTTAGTGGTTTTAAAGTATATTTAGAATATATTTTTACAATTTAATACAATTTTGGTCATTGGATGTAATTTCACATTTAAAACAGTCATAAACAAGTGTCAATATTTTGATAGTTATTATCTCTTAAGAACACGCTATTTGTTTTGACGATAGGAATTAATTTATAAATTAATTAATGCAACTAATATGTTTTGAATTTGATAAAATAGTCATCATTTCTGAATTCATAATATCAAATATTTCTTAGATCTAATTTTTGGTATTTTTCTGGAAATTTTCATTTTTTAATGAATAGTGAAACCACTAAGTGGAAGTTAAAAAACTGAATTTTTCATAAAACATCATTTTTCCACTTCTGTGAGTGGAATTTCGAAAATCCTAGACAAAAGGTTGATGTCAGTAAATAACATTTGGTTCAATGAGATGAAAATAATTTTTTGGTGAATAGAAACTATTTACTTTTTTTTACCACGGTTAAAAGTAAATAGGGTAATTAAGGGTAAAAATGATATTATTATTATCCTCACACATGTCCTAATTCTATTGAAAAAGTGTAATTCGACCAAAAACAACCTTAGGAATAAAATATGACCATTTAGGCCCACTTGGATTAGATTAGGACATTTATTATTAATTTATTTAAAGAAGGGTTAAAATAGTTAAAATCAAAGTTTAATAACTAAATCATTTTTAATATAAGGATAGACATAAGATAAATTCGACTATAAATATTCATTTGAATGATAAAATTATATCTTACATAATGATATTTTATTTGTAATTTTTAGACATTAAATAAGTTAATTTATTTATGACACAATGATGATGCAGTAATTACTATAATAGTGAAAAATTAGAATATTTGATATTATAAATACATAAATAAGTATAATTTGAGACTTTTTATGAATTACACTAATTTTATAGGTTAATATGACATTTTAGGATTGATTTAATTAAATTTTGTCGAATTACTCATTCTGTTATGAGTTTCAAAAAAATTCAACTATTGAATAGTGTCATAATTGACATAAAATAGTTTTTAAAACAAATATTATATTATTAATTGTTATTTTATTCCTAAAAATCTAAGGTTCGGAAAAATTACATAGATAAGGTTATATATATTAATAAAACACATCTTGGGGGTCTCTTGGATGTATATGGTATGTTTATTAACTATATAATATAAAAATACAAAGTGACATGGTAAATGTCAATCTAATTAACTAAGAGTTAAAACTAAACGATAAGGTTAATATAATGACCTAAACATGTCTAAATTCTATTGGATGAGAGGATTTCGACCCATCCCCACCTTATCTTTGAAATAACTCAATTTGGAGCTATTTAAAACCGAAATTGACTTTATAATAAAATAATAATTTTAGTTATTCCAAAGGTGCCCCTCTCCTCCCTCATAAAAGGGCACCTCCTCCCCCTCTTCCTCACACCACTTTGAGCCTTCAAGCTCGTCCAAACCCTTCCAATTTCTTCTCTACACTTCCCTAGAAACATCCTAGAGGTTCTGTTCTTCTTCAAAGACCTATTTTAGTTCCCTAAAAAGAGGTCTCAAAGAAGCACTTCAAAGAAGAGGTAATGTCCGTTACCAATTCTTTCATCATTATTTCTTCTTCCACTTCTTCTTCTTTAGTTGTTTCATTATGAAGTAATAACATCAGTATCACTCATATACTGATATGTTATTATAAGTATGAAACAACCCTATTTCACCACTTATCCATCCTACGGAAAAATAAGTCATCGCGCGTGCGTACGTACAGAATACCGTCTCCATGCCGTGGTGTAATCTATTTTCCAACACCACCTTACTTGGATGGGTATAATGGTGTAAATAATGACTATATATGACTATTATAAAATGATACTGATTCTTAAATAGTATACATACACTCCAATACAATTCCACGATCATAGGAACGATATAATCACTCATGCGAACGTACCGAATATCGTCTCCACGATGTGATGCGACTCGTTCTACATGATCTTCATTTCATAAAGATTATATAAATGAATTGAATGAATTAATATGATATATATTACACTAATACCATTCTGGAAATGAGTTATCTAAAACCTAAAGAGAATAATTAGAATTTATTCGACAAACACGCATAAGAACAAAAAGAAATAAAGACCCGAATAACAAGTAGTAATGAAATATTACTACTAGGATGCTCAGAATATGACCATATATGATATCATAAAAATAAGTATGATTCTGTAATAATTCAATAACATTATTTAAATAATTATACAGGAGGTTCGGACACGTACAAAGCATATCGGACCTAAGGTAATGGAAATATCACAATCTCATTTTTATCCGAGATTGTTTATACTTTGGTATTTACTGGGGTGTATTTTATCATCCACATCCAAGTTTCCTCAATATGTAATATTATTTCCATACACCTAAAATTTTTTAAATCCAATTTTACCCTTCGGTGAGTTTTTATTAAAATATATTAAAGGAATATTTTTTCGTTTTTCGTATGAGGTACTTTTTGACTTTTCCGACAAAAGTACAAGAAGAATGTTTTTTGTAACTTATACGGCATCAATGGATTTTTAAAAACATTATTTCCAAGAAGCTTCCTTTACATGTTTTCATGTTTATTTTTAATTAAATTCTTTCAGTTTATAATTGTATGACATGTTAAGAAAGGAAAATGTCGTTGAAGTAGAAAGGATATTTTCCTCAAGAATGGAGATAAATTTTTTTATCAAAATTATTTTCCATCTAAGATAAAATAGGGTTCTGATTCTATCCCTATCATTACATTGATTTGATTATGTTGTGATGGAATTATTTTTATGAATTCATTTATCTTATATGAATTCTTTTATGATGTCACGATGTTTAAGAATTCCATTTTTATTACATGGGTTATTCAATGATGTATGATTTATGATTTTGTGGCACACATAATAATGGTATCATTATGAGATGGGTGGGACATATATCTACCTCCAATTCATTGGTTAAAGATTTTATATCTCATGAGATAGACATGTCTGGAACGGTAGGTTATACCGGTTCAGTGAAACATGACTGAAACGAGGGTGGCTCGGTTCAGAAATGGACTTTGTCCACTAAGATAGTCTTGGCAATGAGTCTTGACTAATAAGATATGATTCTCTATGATTATGTGTGTTTTCCACAAAGATTCATATTTTATGTTTTGATTATTGGGATTTCATTTCACTATTAAGATTTATCCCATGTTATGAAATTATGCTCTCTTTTGCAGGTTAAGATTTCCAAAATGTTATGTTCTTATGAAAATGTTGTGATTGATATTTCTTTTGTTTACCCTTACTGAGCATTTGAGCTCACCCTTTTATGTTTTCTTTTCCCCTGGATATAAAGAAAGGTTTTAGGTAAAAAAAATAGGAAGATCTTTATGGGAGATGTTGAAGATCTTTCACCACGATTAGATGATTATATTCTGAGTTTCCAAAGACACTAAATTATTACGATCCTTGTGTGTGTGTTTTTGTTACGTACTAAGTATTCCGAAAAAGTAATGTAATGTCCATGTACGTCAAGCTTCGTGTCTCTACAGTTGGTATTAGAGGAAAAATTTAGTCAACCTTTGGAAACTAGGATGCGAAAATGATAGTGAGATCCCTAGAGATATTTCTAAGGTATGCCTAGGGATGTCCCTAAGGATAAGTATACGTATATGATATAGTCCTAGAACTATGGTAACGATATAATATTAAACCAAAGATGTTATATATTGAAGTTAATCCCCCTTTATTATGATTTTTCCTCTCACAGTATTCTTTTTGGGATTTAGAAAATGGGTAGAAACAAGATGATTCACGATAATAGAGGACATGATGGACAATGGAATGATATTCTTCATGAGAAACCAAATGAAATGGGATTTGGAAGTCCAAACATCATTATTATGCCGAATCATAAATCTCATAATATGATTAATAAAGTAAAATTTGGTAAGTTTCCTGACTCGGCTAATAAGAGAAAGATGGAGTTTCATGATGATCATAGAGGAAAGAAGGTTCAATTTCACCTATGTAAATCATGTGGGAAGAGGCATCAACGAGAATGTTTCAAAGGAACGGGAAGATGCTTTTGGTGTGGAAAAGAAGGACACAAAGCTAGTAAGTGAAAAGGAAAAGGTTCAGTTAACACCAGGGATGAGGATAATGGTATTGCTATGACATCAACAATGGTTAAATGTTTTAAATGTGGAATGTACGGGCATTATGCAAACCAATTCCTAAGGAAAAGTCTCATAAAGAGAATCAGTACGGTCGTATGAGTAGTATTTATGTGGACGATGATGAAGAGACTACAAATGATATGTGATATGAAAGAATTGTTGAAGCTCGGTCAATGGTTTAAGAATGTAGTGGAAAGATTAAATGTTTATTATGTGTAATGTTGTATAAGTAATCTCATGGTACTATAGAATAAAGAGACATCTAAGGATTGTTACACTGTTGTCTTTCCTGGAGTTTTGAATGTGTACGATTAATGTTACCAGTATCCATGAAATGTTATTCAGAAATTTTTGGAATGTAGATGATATGAGCATAATGAAGGGATAATGCGAAAAATAAATGTTTGATAGTATTCATGAGATCATGACTGGTATAAGGAGAAGGTTATATCATGGTTTGAGTATATAGAATTTTTGGATTTTGGTATGTGGAAAGAGTTAACTTTTGACAGCATTTATGTTTTCACTAAGGTTTAATGGGTATTCATTTTTAAAGAGAATACATCATTAAGGTATTAAAATGATTGGAATGTGACCAAAAAGATATATGGGGGATAAATAATGGTATTCACATGCTTGGTTGATGACATTTCAAGTTATCATCTTCTTTATACTATGAGCTTGGATTGAAGTATTTTAGATAAGCCTAAATATTGGAATGGATTATTTTAACCATAATTTAGTATTGTTTAAGGATAGAACTTTTTTTGATATTATTTATGTGATGTTATAGTAATGTAGTTTTAGAAAAAGGACAACCTACACGACGGGCGACAGCCCATCACGTCTGACAAGGCTGTGAGAATCGAACCCACAAACGAAGTGCGACTAGCCTTTGTCACCTACAACTGGCCTACAGGAAGTCCCTGTTTAGTAGAAACTAGTTTTATTATATTAAGCAGTATGATATATGAAGTATAAGTCGATTTTAGGAACTATATATGATTAATCTCACTATAGATGGACTTATGTATTTTTTGATAACTTTTCTAACCTTTTGTTTGAGACAGATGGAATGACCCATCATTCTATCACATGATCTGCTAACACATCCCGAATGACAAATTCAACTTCATTTCTTTAAGAGATGAAGTGGAAATTTTCCAAAGAATGACAAATGGTGAGACTATACCAAAATCACGAAAGTATTTCTTCTAATTCCAATTTCATCAACTTTAGGGAAATGATCTTCAAAACCAAAAATGTTATCCCAGTGACTTATATCTGATGAATCAGATGGTACCTTAGATCATTAAAAATTTATGGCTTTGTGATTGCTGGATTTTCCATAGCCATGTTCTCTACCACTCTCCATCAGAACATGATGGTTATATTTCTCTTCCATATCCATATTTTCACCTATGTGGAAACCCAGTGATTAGTTTATTTGGGTAATCGTTACATTTCATACTTTAGTTTTTAAATCCAAGTTTTGGTATTCCTTTTTATGATGTGGGTTTCTATTAAAGAAACTTTCAAGTAGTAAACCCTTTATAACCCCGACGAATTTCGAGGGAAAAATTCATTTTAAGGGGGGTAGAATGTAACAGCCCGAGATTTTATAAAAAAAATATTCATTTTAATTTCATTAATGTCTTGTGTTGTACGCTACACCAAAAAGAGCTTGCTCAACATGCATCCTTGACATTCCTTTCATTACACTCAATCGCGACCTTCCTCGATAGCGTGTGTAGTACGCAATACCGAGTTTCAGTAAACAACGATATGCTATTAAAATATTATTAAAACTAGCCGTTATGAATAGTAATAACCACCTTTTAAAATTTTAGAAATTTTAGGTCTCAAAATGGACTTCATTTTTGGATTCGGAGTATCGAATTTAGACTAAGGTGAAATTTTGGTACTTTTCGGATAACTTTCATATTCTGATGAATAGTGAAAATTACTAAATTATAATTAAAAACAACCTTTTTTAATCAAAATAATTAATAGTGATAAATTATTAATTTGAGTTGTTTTAAAGTATATTTAGAATATATTTTTACAATTTAATACAATGTTGTTCATTGGATGGAATTTTACATTTAAACCAGTCATAAACATGTGTCAATCTTTTGATAGTTATTATCTCTTAAGAACACGCTATTTGTTTTGACAACGGGAATTAATTTTTAAATTAATTAATGCAACTGATATGTTTTGAATTTGATAAAATAGACATCATTTTTGAATTCATAATATCAAATATAGCTTAGATCTAATTTTTGGTATTTTTCTGAAAACTTTCATTTTTTGATGAATAGTGAAACCACTAAGTGGTAGTTAAAAAACTGAATTTTTTATAAAACATAATTTTACCACTTCTGTGAGTGGAATTTCGAAAATCCGAGAGACACGGTTGATGTCAGTAAGTAAAATGTGGTTCAATGAGATGAAAATAATTTTTTGGTGAATAGTAACTTTTTACTTTTTTTACCACGGTTAAAAGTAAATAGGGTAATTAAGGGTAAAAATGATATTATTATTACCCTAACAAATGTACTAATTCTATTGAACAAGTGTAAATCGACCAAAAACAACCTTAGGAATAAAATATGACCATTTAGACCCACTTGGATTAAATTAGGACATTTATTATTAATTGATTTAAAGAAAGGTTAAAATAGTTAAAATCAAAGTTTAATAAATAATAATTTTTAATATAAGGTTATACATAAGATAAATTCGACTATAAATATTCATTATAAAGATAAAAATATTTCCTACATAATGATATTTTATTTTTAATTTTTATACTTTAAATAATTTAATTTATTTATGACACAATGATGATCCAGTAATTACCATAATAGTAAAAAATTAGAATAATTGATATTATAAATACCTAAATAAGTACAATGTGAGAATTTTAATTAATTAAACTAATTTTCTAGGTTAATATGACATGTTAGGATTAATTTAATTAACTTTGGTCAAAGTAATCATTCTGTTATGAGTTAAAAAAAGCAACTATTGAATAGTGTCAAAATTGACATAAAATATTTTTTAAAACAAATATTATATTATTAATTGTTATTTTATTCTTAAAAATATAAGGTTCAGCCAAATGAGTTAGATAAGGTTATATATATTAATAAAACACAACTTGGGGGTCTCTTGGATGTATATGGTATGTCTATTAACTATATAATATAAAATTACAAAGTGACATGGTAAATGTCAATCTAATTAACTAAGAGTTAAAACTAAATGATAAGGTTAATATAATGACCTAAACTTGTCTAAATTCTATTGGATTAGATGCTTTAGACCCATACCCACCTTATCTTCGAAATAACTCAATTTGGAGCTATTTAAAACCGAACTTGACTTTATAATAAAATAATATTTTTTGTTATTCCAAAGGTGCCCCTCTCCTCCCTTAAAAAAGAGCACCTCCTCCCCTCTTCCTCACACCACATTGAGCCTTTATGCTCGGCCAAACCCTGCCAATTTCATCCCTCCACTTCCCTAGAAACATCCTAGAGGTTCTGGTCTTCTTCAATGACCTATTTTAGTTCCCTAAAAGGAGGTCTCAAAGAAGCACTTCAAAGAAGAGGTAATGTCCATTACCAATTCTTTCATCTTTATTTCTTCTTCCACTTCTTTCTCATTAGTTGTTTCATTATGAAGTTATAACAACAGTATCACTCATATACGGATAAGTTATTATAAGTATGAAACAACCCTATTTCAGCATATATCCATCCTACGGAAAAAGAAATCACCGCGTGTGCGTACGTACGGAATACCGTCTCCATTCCGTGGTGTAATCTATTTTCCACCACCACCTTACTTGGATGGGTATAATGGTGTAAATAATGACTATATATGACTATTATAAAATGATACTGATTCTGAAATAGTATACATACACTCCAATACAATTCCACGATCATAGGAACGATATCATCACTCGTGCGTACGTACGGAATACCGTCTCCACGATGTGATGCGACTCGTTCTACATGATCTATATTTCATTACGATTATGTAAATGAATTGAATGAATGAATATGATATATATAACACTAATAGCATTCTGGAAATGAGGTATCTATAACCTAAAGATATGAATAATAATTTATTCGACAAACACGAATAAGAACAAAAAGTAATAAACACCCAAATAACAAGTAGTAATGAAATATTACTACTAAGAAGCTAAGAATATGACAATATATGTTATCATAAAAATAAGTATGATTCTATAATAAGTCAATAACTTTATTTAAATCATTATAAAAGAGGTTCAGACACGTACAAAGCATATCGGACCTATGGTAAGGGAAATATCACAATCTCATTTTTATCCGAGATTGTTTATACTTTGGTATTTACTAGGGTGTATTTTATCGTCCACATCCAAGTTTCCTCAATATGTAATATTATTTCTATCCACCTACAATTTTTTAAATCCAATTTTACCCTTCAGTGATTTTTTAGTAAAAGATACTAAAGGAATATTTTTTCGTTTTTCGTACGAGGTACTTTTTGAGTTTTCCGACAAAAGTACGAGAAGAATGTTTTTTTAACTTATACGGCATGAATGGATTTTTAAAACATTATTTCCAAGAATCTTCCTTTACAGGTTTTCAAGTTTATTGTTAGTCAACTTCTTTTAGTTTAAAATTTAATGACATGTTAAGAAAGGAAAACTGTTTTTGAAGTAGAAAGGATATTTTTCTCTAGAATGGAGATCAAGTGTTTTATCAAAATTATTTTCCATCTATGATAAAATAGGGTTCTGATTCTATCCCTATCAGTACATTGATTTGATTATGATATGATGGAATTATTTTTATGAATTCATTTTTCTTATATGAATTGTTTTATAATGTCACGATGTTTAAGAATTCCATTTTTATTACATGGGTTATACAATGATGTATGATTTATGATTTTTGTGGAACACATAAGAATGGTATCATTATGAGATGGGTGGGACCTATATCTCCCTCCAATGCATTGGGTAGAGATTTTATATCTCATGAGATAGACATGGTTGGAACGGTAGGTTATACCGGTTCAGTGAAACAGGACTGAAATGAGGGTGAGTCGGTTCAGAAATCGACTTTTTCCACTAAGATAGTATTGGCAATGAGTCTTTACTAATAAGATATGATTTTTTATGATTATGTGTTTATTCCACAAAGTTTCATGTTTTATGTTATGATTATTGGGATTTAATTTCACTACTATTATTTATCCCATGTTATGAAATTATGCTCTCTCTTGCAGGTTAAGATTTCCAAAATGTTATGTTCTTATGAAAATGTTGTGATTGATATTTCTTTTGTTTACCCTTACTGAGCATTTGAGCTCACCATTTTATGTTTTATTTTCCCCAGGATATAAAGAATGGTTTTAGGTAAAAAAAAAGAGGAAGATCTTTATGGGAGATGTTGAAGATCTTTCACCACGATTAGAAGATTATATTCCGAGTTTCCAAAGACACTAAACTATTACGATCCTTGTGTGTGTGTTTTTGTTATGTACTATGTATTAAGAAAAAGTAATGTGATGTCCATGTACGTCAAGCATCAGGTCTCTACAAAAGGAATTGAATAAGACTAAAATAAATGCCTTTTAAACATGAACTTCAGTATAATATGGAAAAGATAAAATCAAATATTTCCATCTAATTATTCACATGGAAATTCTACTATTCTAATAATCAAATGAAATATTAATAGCCACTTTCATAATGATAGAATGCATAATTCCAGACTTCATAACCACATAGTCGAGGCCTTGTGCCAAGACTAAAAATAAGATTTTTTCAAGGACTTGTGTTATGACACTAGTTTGTCTCATGAGACCTAACAATGCATCAATGATCTATATCGGGATCCACCCATTACTTAATAAGTCCAATGCATTACTCGTATGAAATTTTTGAAATATAACATAAACATATATATTAAAACTAACTTACTAAATTTCAATACCTTATCCACAAACAATGAATGGTATAAAAATAGAACATCCACAATCAAGCATAACTCATTCAATAAAATATAAAAGATTGTATTGTAATAAATTAACCTTAATCGAGAATAATGAAGGATATTGACATAGATGAAAATAATCATCAAAACTATTTGATAGAAATATCACCCTTTTTCTTGGAAACATTTAAAAGTCACAATCATTGTCAAGAAGCTGTATTAAAATAGATTATTGAATCAAAGTGTCCCTTTCCACACTGAAATGTTTAAAAGGTATTTTAATCATAAAACATTAATGTCTATATAAATAAAACCGTAAAACCATTTTTAAATTGTGGATAGTAATGAGAATGATTTAGAAGAATAATTTTTTAAAATTATTTAAAATGGTACTTAATTAAGAGTTACTATCCAAATGAGAGACACTTAATTAAAACAATTGATGTAATGAAAACATTATAATACCAAGAGAATTAATGGTTTGATTATATATTATGTCAAATGACATTATATACACCATATAAATGGGAATTGGTTCATAACAAAAAAAAATCTCAAAGGAATGTAAATTGAGATGAAATCCCTTATAAAGACAGTATCATTAGGTAAAGGATAAATCAATGATATAGTTATGTTTGACAAGTATAAATACACTCAATATTATTGGATATTCGGTGTAAATAAATCAGAGGACATTCACACATATTCTTGTAAAAACATCACCAATGACTTGGATGTTTTTATCAATGAATGGAAATTGATTTAAGATCATGTCTACATCAAAGACCCGGGAAATTATAAATGCAGTGATTAAGTGTATCAAAAGTATATACACACAAAAGGGAGTGAAAATTACTACATAAATAATAAATACTGATTCCACACATAATCGTGGTGTAATATAATCAATGAAGTATGTGAAAAGTCTACTGAGTGGAAATTGAAATTTGAAATTACCTTACCAATTTGGTAACTTATGAAACATGCAACCCAATATAGTCATGGATAGTACATATGCCACACAAAAGAAAATAGTGTCCAACATAGCACGAATCTCACGGGAATAAAAATTCTGATGAAAAACCCTTATTTCATTGTAATCAATAGATTCATATGATAAAAATTAAATAACCACCAAATGAATCAAATAATTCCATGAATATAAAAATAATCATGGATATATATATCCAATTGAAGTACACAATACACCACATGAAATAAATAAGTGGCGAACAATAGAAATCACAACGAATTAAATGTGAGATTTGAAACCCCTTACCTTGTACTTTTCCTTGGTTGAGAGTACGTTGATCTACATTATAATGGTGAAATAAATGTTATTAAATTATACAATAACCATATTCATTAATATTATATCATATATGATCTTATAATATTGATATTTTAGTACAATTATCATTTGAGGTGTCAACAGATTCGTTCACTTTTAAAAGCTTGGTTACGTAAGACATGTTTGTGATGGATGTGATGTATCATATTAATATTCAAAATGATATTAAGTATTTGATATTTATTTTTAATCATCAAATTAAAATTATTCTTGAATTGATATGATTGGAAATGAATCTCATCGCATTCGTCGATATGGCAATCCGTACGAACACACGAGCGACAATATCATTATTTTGATATTAAAATCATATATAATTTTTTGATATAGCATACATACAGATTCATTATCATGTTATATTTATTATTTTAACCATTTATACATCATTATTATTCCCATACAATTAATAATGTATCGAATAACAACTACACCAAGTCGTGGAGACGGTAATCCATACGTACGCATGTATAGTGGCATGTCTTTCAAAAGATGGATATAATGATGAATATTGTTGTATAATATTTATAATAACATGAGAGTATATATAATATACCTGAAATACTATTTTATAATGGAAACAACAATGAAAGAGGAAGTGGAAGAAGAAATGAAATTGAAAGAGATGATTAAATATTTACCTCTTATTCAAATTCTTTCTTTTGATTTCATAATATAGTTCCATAGGTTGGCTTTATGACTAATGTAAGGCCTCTAGGATAAGTGGAGGAGAGTTGGGAGTATATTTGGACAAGGGTTAGCCGAGCGTAATGGCTTTGATGGTGTGAATTAGAGAGAAGGTGGAGTTCCCTTTTATAAGACGGGTGAAAGGCACCGTAGGAAAATCTAGAAATATTATTTTGTAATAAAATCATTTTCAGTTTCTAATGTATAAAATATGAAATATTTAAATTATAAGGTATGTATGGGTCGAAAATAACTCAACCAATATGTTTTATATAGGTTTGGGTCACTATATTAAATATATCTTTTAGATTTAACTCTTAGTTAAATAGTTTGACATTTACCACGTCGCTTTGTATTTTTATATTATATGGTTAATAAACATACAATAAACATCCAAACGTACCCCAAGTGGTTAATTAATGATAAACCTATCATTATATAATTCATTTTTCCTATCCTTATATTTTTAGGATTATAATATCAATTAATAATATAATATCTGTTTTAAAAACTCTTTTATGTCAATTTTCACAATATTTAGTATTTTGTTTTTTCTAAATTCATAACAACATTATTAATTGAAAAAAAAAACATCTAATCAACCATAACATGGCATATTAACATTGAAAATTAATTTAATTCTTAAAAAGTATTAAATTACATTTATTTGGTTATTTATAAAATTAATTATTTTAATATTTCATTAATTATGTAATTACTGCATAATCATTGGGTAATAAATAAATTTATTTATATAACGACTAAAAATTATATATAAAATACAATTCTTTATTAAATATTGTTATATTTATAATTAATATTTATTGTCTAATTTATCTTCTGTGTAACCTTATATTAAAAATGCTTTAGTTATTAAACGTAGAATTTAACACTTTTAACTCTTCTTTGAATTAAATAATAATAAATTTTCAAATCTAATATAAGTGGACCTAAAGAGTCAAATTTTATTCCTTAGGTTTTTTTGGTTGAATTAAACTTATCTAATAGAATTAGTACATGTGTTAGGGTAATAATAATATCATTTTTACCCTTAATCACTCTATTTACTTTTAACTGTTGTAAATAAAAGTAAATTCATACTATTCACCAAAAATTATTTTCATCATATTGAACCAAATTTTATTTACTAAAATCGACCGTGTCTCCTAGATATTTGAAATTCAACTCACAGAATCTGTGAACTGATGTTTTATGTAAATTTTCAAATGCTCCTTAGAGGTGGGTAAAAGACGGTAAAAAGTTCAATATAGTTTTATACATCTAATTTTATTATAAAATGACTATAATGAATTATATTGAACATATATAGGTATTATATATATATATATATTTCAAATTAAAATAAATTAAAATAAAACTAATAATTATTTAAATGAAATGTCAGTTTTAAACTATAACGTATTGTTTTTCACTATTCATCAAAATAGGAATGTTTTCAGAAAAATACCAAAAATTTACCATAAGCTAATTTTGAAATTAAAAATATAATAATGATTTCTATTTTATAAAATTAAAAACATTGATGTTGCATTAATTAATTTAAATTTTATTTCTATTGTCAAAACTGAAAACCGCATTTTCAAAAAGTAAAAACTATCAAAAGATTGACATGTGTTTATGTCAAATATTAATGTGTAATTACTTATAATCACAGAAATTGTATTAAATTATAAAAATATAATAAAATAATACTTCAAAACCATTAAAATATATAATTTAACACTATAAATTATTTCAATTAAAAAAGTTGTTTTTAACTAAAATTTTGTATTTTTCATTATTCATAAAAAAATAAAAGTTATTAGAAAAGTACAAAAATATTATCCAAAATAAATTTGTTAACCCGATTCAAAATGAGAATTTAATTTCATTAAAATGAATATATAAAAGTTTCTAATATGGGTTCAAAAAGGGGGTTTCCATTAAATGGTGGTAAATTTTCGATTTTTTTTAAAATATTTATTTTATCTGAAAAAAGGAATTTGTTCATATATTATGTATAAGAGACAAATAAGATGGATTCTAATATTATATGGAGTATATAAAATTTGAGATTCAGTTAATATTAATCATAAATGCTTTTGAACAGCTAGTTTGGTAAGTCGTGGTGCGCTAAAACTCGGTGTTGCATGCAGCGCCAGCTATTGAAGTAAAAAAATATACTATGAAATATTGGGGCGTAAAATACTTCAAAAAAATATAGGTCCCTATCTAAAAAAATTACAATATTTGAATTCCTTAATTTTTAGAAAAAGTAGTATATTCATTTATTAGGTATATATGTTAAATAAATTAGTTCAAGTTTATTTTGTAATATATAAAAATATATCAATTTTATAAAAAATAATAAGATTAAATTTTCATCTTTAATATACATATATTTAAAAATGTTGATGAAGAAAATAGTATCCACCTAATCTCCTAAAATGGAAATATAAAAATGTTGGAAGTGAACACATGATGAATTTCATCACAATAAATAGATATAATTCATTTTTTCTCCACTACATAAGGATTATTATTTACATAATTAATATATATATATATATGATGAGTATGGGATTATATTCATTCTATAAATTTAATAAATTATATGTATTTTTACCCTTCTATCTGTTGGAAAAACGAAATGCCACTCATGCATATGTGTAGACTTTCTTATCCATGATGCAATTTAATTTATTTTTCATCACCATATAACATAAATAGATAAAATTATTATTTTCATCAATATATATTATAATATTATAATAATTAAAATTTTAGAAATATAAATAATTGTTTATCTTCATCTCATTATAACCATTGAAAATTGGAAACATCCATCATTTGTTTGTGTGGATTACTGCCTCCACAATTTTATGTTAGTTATGTTTAATCCCCACCTCAAATGGAATGTATTAAATATATATATTTAAAAATAAAATTATTTGTGGAATAATTATGATTCAATTGACGATGAATCTTTAACAAGGTCCATGTATTGAAATCGTTGAAACTAAACAGGCATGGAAAATGTAATAGTTAACACCTAAATATTAGTTTTAATGAAGAGGTATTAATAAATATGTGATTTAAAATGATAATGGAATTATATATATTAAAATAAGAATGAATATTTTTCTCTAATATATTTATAATAATGCTTAATGTATTATGGAGTGGGTTAGAGTTCATCTGAATCGTATTGGGACATGAGGTAAATGTTTCCTCATCTGAATATTCCTTCCTTAAAAAATTATATATACTCACAAAATTATTTCTATTTAATAGAATATATACATTTGATGTATTTACATTATGATAATATTCCTAAAATTTATATTTTTTATATAATCAATAAGGGTTTCTCTCTTTTAATGAGTTATGATTCAAAATATTCTAAAGTGATATGTGTTTTTGATATAATCACTTTTTTATCGGGAATGTTTATTTATCAATATCAATAGGGGTAATTCTCTGATAAATCACATAAAAAACAAATATATATTTTTATACTATTTCTATTTTTGGGTTTTAATTTATTATTTCTATTATTACACTCTTTGTTACTCAAGAACTCTGAATTATATTTTTTAGAAAGGTTGACCTAATTTCTTATTTTTAGTGAGAAATTATTCCTTTAAAATTCCATATTATCCAAAACAATTATATAAAATATATTATCTTTTTTATGATATTGAGATTTGTTTCTAAAATATTCTTTTTTATATTCATAAATTTTATATTATTATTCTTATCATTTTTTAACAAGTCTTTATAAACTTCTTTATTAATGTGTAATATTTTTATCATTTTAGTAAAGGCATGATTTTACCACCATCTATAATATTATTTATACTTGAAAATAAATTTAAATTCTTTCATAATTTTTCATGAAAATAGTATTACAATTACATGATTTAATTTTTAGTTATAAATTTTTTTTAAAAATAAAAGGGATGTTTCTTTTTATTTTTCATAGAGTCAATCATATTTAGATATAAAAGTAATTTCAATCTATTTAAAAATACAATAAGGAATGGTATTGTGATACCCCATATATATGTTACACCTCGTTTTTTTATTCTGTATATATTTTTTATTTATTAAAATATTTGGTTGTTGGTTATAGACATTATGGAGCCTAAAATGTAATGGGTCAAGCTGGTGAGAATGTTTTAACATGAAAGGGATATGAAATATCAATATAAAAACAAATGTGGATATTAGATAGATTGTGATTATACTTACAATTATGGTCCTCATCAGCAGATGGAAGTTGTTGGGTCTTACTAAATATATCCTTCTATATCAATATTTTACCAAAAATATGGACATCTCCCACTCATTCTTATGATTTAATATATCGTTTCACCACATCATCCATTAACCTCTCTTTTATAAATTTTGGTCACTCTCCTCTCCATACATCCCATTTGTTCAACACCTAATCATTGTATTGACTTGTCACTTTTAATCTGTTATAGTTTACCATGATCTGGACAATTTATGGTCGAAATGATGATGTAAATGCTCAATATAAAAGAGGGCGATGTAAATTGTGTACATTAAAAATTCTTTTGTAATGAATCATTTATATTAAAAATTTATTCAGAACTATTAATGTTTATATAAAACCTCTTATTGTTTAAAAATGTTAAACAAAGTTATTTCACAAGACCTCTTAGTTCAACAAACATGCTTGATTTGGAAAATGTGGTTTTGAAAATGAAACATAAGAAAATTTTACAAGGACAATGATTCTCCCTTAAAGAGTATAAAATCATACTAATCAGAGTACAAGTCTTTGAATTTATAAAATACTTAGACATTCATTAAAAATTAAAATGCTGCGGAAAACATGAAAAATACAAGTAACAAGTAGTAAATATTTTAACCCAAAGAGTAGGGTATCCAAAAACCTTGGATAAAGGTCCCTTGATATATAATTAAATGAATTTTTTTCTTACCCACACCTAGGTAAGCCCTTGATATGAATATCAATGTCTGTCTTGATATCCTCACAAGACATCGATCATCATGGTAGTTAGCACTACTGCCTTTCTATCCTCGAAATCCTCCAAATGTACTCATCATCATTCAGAGTTGCATGAAGAAATTATAAATAAGATGTTTAGTATGAAAAAAGAAATAATGTCTCTCTCTTAAGAAATCACTTCAGCAGTATGTAATCTCTAGATTGATCCATGTATATTGATCTCATTCAAATGAGCTCTTATATATAAGAACATATTAAACGGTCGGCTCCCTTCTCCAACAGTCATATTTTTCCTTAAATTTTGAAGGGACCTGTTCCCGTTTCACACACACAATGTTTGGATAGATTCAGAATGCACAACATCATTTTATTACTATAACAAGAGTACGAAAAATATGGTTTTATAGGAAAATTCATTTTTTGGAGTGTAAGAAAAAAATAAAATATTTGAGTCTAAACAAAAAACCACTCAGCGTCTATAATAAATGAATATTTGGATTTTGTCATAAAATCTATTTAGAACTTGAATTATTTAAAATTCTAGTGTTTGAATTTCAAGGAAATTCGGAGTCTGAATTCATAATAATTTGTACTATTAACTTAGAATGTTCAGATTCTGAATTTATAGTATTCAGTTTCTGAACATAGAATGTTTAGAGAATCAATTCAAAGTATTTAGTGTATGATCTCTGAATGTTTGGAGTCTGAATTAAGAGATTTCATAGTCTGAACTCCGAATGGTCGGAGTCTGAGTTCAGAGAAATTTTAACATGAATTCAGATCCTAAAAATAGATTTCTCTATATCTATGCATTTAAAAGATTCTAAATTTTAGATATGAAACCAAATTATATATATAGTAATATAATGAGTAAGATTATAACATGAATAATGAAAACACGGTAAGGATAAATTTTCTTCATAATGGAAAATTTTCTATATGAATATAAACTTTAGAATATAAGGGAAAATAAATTTTCCTTAACATAGAGTGTTTTTGATTTTTAAAACAATAATGAATGGAAAATTCATAAAAAAATTATTGACTCAACAATATCCCCCTATTTGGAAAGCATAAACATCTTTACTAAAAATAATATAATGTGTTCGAAAATATTTTTTATGTGCATTGAAAATAAAACTTATCTCCCTTAACAAATGGGAAAAGAGGAATAGGACTAACTCCCTTTTTAGTATTTCCAAACACTAAAGATCATATTCCTGATTTTAGGAATGAGACATAAAATTTTATTGCTTAAAAAAATATTCTTGGATAAGAACTCCCCCTTAGATGAACTCCCCCTTTCATAGGGAAATATCTTATTCTTCTTTGTATTTTTCTATAACATTCCTTTCTCCCCCTTTGTGATTTTCAAAAAGGAAAGCAGGGAATGGAAAAGGAAATATGGTACCTGAAATATTATTACTATACAATCAAAATATGAGCAACAAAAAATTTCATTAGGATTGGAAAAATTTATACAAAGAATAAATAAAACAAAATATCAGAATTGAATAAGATTTTCCTTCCTTCTCCTTTGGAATCAACTTCTCCATTGTGGTTTTGAGCTTCTTGAGCTCCATGTGATCTTCCTCTGCACATTTGAAAAGCTGATCCTGGTCTTTTATTTTCTTTTCTAAGGCTTTGATTTTTTCATCCTGAGGATTAATAGATTTTACCTGACCCATTATAACTTCTTCTTGCTTAAGTTGATTATCTTCTATCTCAATCCTGATATCCCTTTCTCTCTTCCAACTCTTAACAACTAATTATAATTTCCCAATCAGATCATGGACTTCTTTCTTATGAGTATTTTCTTCAAGAGATATCTTTTCTTCAAAAGACATAGTGATATCATTGAACTTACCATCTTCGGTTTTAATTTAATCTTTGGCGTTATCCTGATACTCATCATGAATTCTCATGTCTTCCATAGTTTTCTTTGACCATGTAGTCATCATTTTGAAAATCTTTCCTTGGCTTCATATTTTATGAAAAATGTTTCGAACACAGTCTCATATTTGATGAACTTATCAATTACCAGGGATATTGAATATAATTTCCGATTGAAGTAATTATGAATCATCTAGCATCTGTAGTCTATGCTTAGAAATAAAGTGATAGTTTCAACATGATTTTTCAAAAAATTGGAATATAAAATCATATCCATGAGAATACGATTTTTAATCAAATATTTTTATTGGTGATGATTTTTTTTCTATATCAAAATATTTCCTCTTCAATTATTCAGACACTTATTTCTTCTTCACCACTACTTTTCTTGGTATAGCAACAACAACATGTTTTCCCTCATCAAATTTCGGAATTACTTTTTCTTGATTGGTTGATTCGTGTTCACAATCTAATAGTTGCACAATTTTATCTTCATATACCTCTTCATTATGAGCTCACTCATCATAATCCTCTGGCTGAATGAATTCTTGATTGGAGCTTTCTTCTTTAGACACTTTTTCACTTCTTCCCCACTCTTCTAATCTTTCCCTACGGTTGCATGTTTTGAAGAATCATCCTCAGAGTATTAGAATGATAAATTTTCAAAAGGACATTACTTCTCATGATAATATTCAAATTTTATGATGAAGAAGCTTGTATCCCCACTGACTTAATCTTCTTCTCCAATATCTTTTTTTATTGGAATTTTATAGATTCACGAATTTGTTACCAGGACTCTCTGGTGAAGATTCTATCTGAATGGATTCTTGTACCAAAATATTTTCGGATGCTTTCTCACCATCCTTCTGATGTGATTGAACCATGTCATCCTCATACAATTTTTTTTTCTTCTTCTTATTTTCATTCATCTCAAGCTCATATTCTACCTTTTACTTGAAATAGGTTTTAATCAGCAGGGTCCAGGACAATCATAGGCTCCCCTTCTTTCAGATTTTTCTTATCTACTCTCCACATCTCTACTACCTCATCAGGATAAGCTTTTTTTGTTTCTTTGGCTTCGGGGGTCCTGACTGAATTTTCTTTTCCACTGTATTTTTAGTCTACTCTTATAAATCCTTAACTTTCCTCTTTCTTCCATTATTTTTAGATTTTTCATCCACCTCTTGTTTCGTTGAAAGAGATTCAACTTCCTCTTCAAGAAAATCATAGAATACTTCAATTTTGTTTTTAAAAAACCTATTTCATCCTTCTCAATGTATCTTCACATAAAAAAATGACATTACAATTCCATGACATAGAACTGTATGGAATTTTGAATGATTCTAAACAAAAAAAATCATCTTAGTTAGAATGTTTGGATACATAATAATTTCAGACTTCAAATTCCCATTCTTGATATTCTCAATCATAATCAGAATGTACATAAAAAAATTTAACTTCCATTGATTCAACATAAAATCTAAAATATAGATGTCAAATTCCATTGGAGTATCCTTATCACCTTTTATTGTAATAATGTTTCCTTGAACCCACAATTCATGAATCTGAATGTTTATAGACAGGTGAATAATCATTGGAGTCTTGACTTATTTGAGAACTAGACAATGCACAGATTTTTCCTTAATATAACTTCCTTTAACATTAGGTAGCTTGTGAGTACAGTACTCAGCTTCCCCTTGGGATGGAATAACAACCATTCAGTCATCCATATTGTAGGAAAGTGAATATGTCTTTCCATAACACTTGAATGAATAATTGCTTCGTACTTATTCCTTAAATAATGTTACTGACTCGTAGAACTCATTTAATAAATATGGATATACTAAATCCTGAGATTTTGGTTTTGAAATACATAATATCTCCCAGCCATTGAGTTTGGTATTCATGGAAATGATAGAGACATATTTGGCATAAAACATTGGATCAACTAACCTTTCACTATATATATTACATTTGGTGATTGGATTGACAGTTGACATTTCATTCAGGGAAGAAACATCAGTATAAATTCGGATGTAAGAAAGATCTGAGATATTTGGAATGAGATTATATATGAGGGGCAGAGCATCATCACGCATGAGAATTGAGATAAATGTGGGACATCATCAGGTTAGGTATTTTATATAGGCGTTTGAGGCAAGAGTTTAGCTTCAAAACTCAATACAACGTTTGAAAAACCAT
Source organism: Viscum album (assembly GCA_963277665.1). Classification (NCBI taxonomy): domain Eukaryota; kingdom Viridiplantae; phylum Streptophyta; class Magnoliopsida; order Santalales; family Viscaceae; genus Viscum; species Viscum album. The sequence goes on along the minus strand of OY728157.1, from coordinate 332,131,719 downwards.
CTGTTCAGATCTGACAGCTTAAAAGATGACTGAGGAAGAATTTTGAAACATTCTGATCTTTCTTGGTTTTTAAAGGAAAACATTAGCATATAAAGAAATGTGAAAATGAAAAATTAAAAAATGAAAGAAAATACCAATAAGTAAATGATAAATAAAAAAATTTATGAAAAGAATCATTACATTCAGATTGCTAGGAATATTATTCGTAAGGAGACAAATTCTTCTTGATGATCTTTAGATTATGAAAATTTTGATTACAAAAACTTCATTATGATAATTATAATTACAAAAATATACAATATGAAAATTTTATGTATGAAAATATGACTACGAAATATTATTAGAGTACGGAAAAATTTAAAAACTAAAAAACATACGTACTCCCCCTATGAAAATGAGTTTCATACTGTAAGGATATTTGTTTCAACTGGAAAATAACATGGGAGATTACCATACGATTATAATTTCTATCTTTTATTTGATCTATTAAAATCTATTTGAGGGTATAGATTTTGTGATTAAATCAGCAAGTTGATCTCTTGTTTTGATAAATTGAAGAATGGTATATCTTTTTAGGTGTGATTCTTAAAAAAGTGATACATAATTCTATGTGTTTTACACAAGAGTGATGTGTATTGTTTTCAATTAGGGCAATGTCACTAGTATTATCACACAAAATTTGTGTTTTGGTAAATCTCATTTCATAATCTATAAGTGTGTTTTGAATCCACAAATCATGAGTTCAAGAACTTCCAGCTGCTACATATTTAGCTTCAGCATTGGAAAATGATTATGAGTGTTGCTTTTTGTATAACCAAGAAACTAATTAATCTCTTATGAAATGACAAGTTTCGGATGGACAATCCATATCCATTTTATATCAACCAAAATATACATCCAGAAGACTTTTTAATACATAATCATTTCCACAAGTTCACAAGAGTCCCAGATCCATGGTTCCCTTAATGTAGCGAAAAATACTTTTCACCACCATTAAATGAAATTCTTTATGATTGGATTTATATCTTGTGAATAGGCATACTAAAAACACGAATTATATATGACTAGTTTTCATGTAAAGTAGAATTCTTATCATATCTATGAAGGATTATTGATTTACTGGTTTCACAGCTTCATCATGATCTTGTGAATTTGAGGTGCCAATGGGAGTAATTATACTCTTAGTGTTGTCATATACATACTTTTTAAGAAGATATTTAATATAATTATATTGAGATATATATATTCTTTCTGGTTACTGAAAAATTCAAAAACCAAGGAAAAATGTTAACTCACCCATCATACATTTTTTAAACTCTGATTTCATTAGGTCCTCAAAGGAATCATTTAATGATTGCTGAGTCGAACCAAATATAATGACATCAAAATAAATTTGAACAATAAATTAATCTTTCTTATATTTATTTATAAATAGGATTGGATCACAATTTCCATTAATCAAATTATTTTGATGAAAAAATTATGTAATTCTATCATACCAAGCTCAAAATGCTTGCATAAGTCCACAAAAATCTTTGGAAAGTTTGTAAACATGTTTAATATGTTTTGAATCATCAATAACAAGAGTTTCTTCAACAAAAACTACCATATTTGAACAAAATCATTAATGAACAAATATTTATCATCCATTCGGAAAAGTTTGAAATTGATGAATGCTGCAAAGGAATGTAGAATACGAATAGATTCTAGTCTAGATACACGAGCATAGGTTTCTACATAGTCTATACCATTTGTTGATTATAGCCTTTAGTAAACAATCTTTATTTATTTCTTACTATGATTCTATTTTCATCACATAAATTTTAAAAGACCCATTTTACTCCAATAACATATTTTTTTAGGTCTTTCAACCAAGGTCCGGACATTATTCCATTCAAATTAATTTATCTCATCATGCATAGATTTTATCCAATCATCATCACCGAAAGCTACATCATTACTTTTTGGTTCTAACTGGGAAAGGAATGCTAGAAGTTCTACATCATTTCTTAAGTAAATTCTAGACCTTATGGGTTGATTTACATCAACAATGATACAATCATTGGGATGATTCTTAAGAAACAATTGATTTGGTTTTTCTAAAGCATTTTCATCAACATATGGTAGGAAATCTACTAGGGTAAATGTTTCAGATATACCTTCTTGAAGATTTTCCTTATAATATGGATATTCTAAAATAGGTTCATAATTAGTTTTTTAAAGCACATTGGATGATGTAGGATGAGGGTTTTTATAAACAATAGGAACAGATTCATCAAATTTGACATGTATTTTTTCTTGAACAGTACAAGTATTTTAATTGAAAACTCTATGAGACTTAGAAGTTGTGGAGTGGCCTAAGAAAATACCATTATCAAATTCTGTTTCCAATTTGTATAGATTATATTTAGTATTTAGAATGAATACCATAAAAAAACAAGGAATTAATACAGTCTAGTTTTTCTACCATTCAATAACTCATTAAGTGTTTTATTAATAAAAGGTCTATTTAAAATACTATTTATATTATTGCAAGCAGTACATATAGATTCAGCCCAAACATGATTGGCTACCGAATATTCACTCATAATTGTTCTTTTTTTCTCTTGAAGAATTATATTTCTTATTTTAATAACACTATTTTGTTGGGGTGTTCTTGGTGCTGACAAGTTATGAGTAATCAATTTTCTACTACAAAATGTTTCACAATCGGAATTTTTAAATTCTCATCTATGATCACTACGAATAGTTATCAAAGGAAGGTTTTTTTATTTTTAACTTGGGATCTAAATAATTTGAAATTTGAAAATGCATCAATTTTTTTTTATTATATAGAACCATGTAAATCTCGTGTAATCATTAACTAAGACAAATACGTAATAATTTACTCTAATGCTTCTAATTTGTGATCAACCAAAAAGATCCATATTCCCTAACTATAATGCATCAGTAGTTGAGTCATCATCTACAAATTTGAAACTTCATTTATGTTACTAAACATATTTAAAAATAAAAAATACTTTTGAAGAATAAAATCTAGGCTCTTGAAGATCATTAACAAACATTTTCATTGAGATTTTTCATCAGTTCCTAAGACTATAATGTCCAAACCTTGTACACCATAAACATGAATGATCTTCCATTTCACTAAGGAAAGGTATATTTGGGCATCTAATGTATTATATGTTTAGTGTGTATACATTTTCTTTCCTATTGGCATTAATAATAAAGTCTTCTTTGGGATTTTGTACTAAAAACATGTCATTCCTAAAATACACAAGGTAAACTTCATCACATAATTGACTTCTGCTAATGAGGTTGTCCTTAAGACCCTTAACATATAAAACAAATGAAATCAATGTTTTTCCAAGAATAATGATGTTACCTATACCAATAATTTCTCCCATAGCGTTATCTTCGAAAATTACTTTTCAACCATTCGTCCATGTATTACTATTGGTATTGTCATTATTTTCAAGAAAATAAGAGAGTTTGACTTCTGGAACACAAAATTTCTTGTATCCAGAAACTCCGTAAATAATAATTTTAGGAATCCCCATATTCTATGAAACATAAGATTTATAGAATCCTAAATAATGAGTTATTTTTAGAGAAAATTTGTTTTCCCATGCCCACCACACTGACACTTTGTGCAGAATGGAGAACACTGAGGAACAAAATAATTGTTACTATAATTTGGCTTTGAACTAGTATAACCAAATCCCAAATTATTGTTTAGAGGTTGTATTTGGTAATACAACTTATCAGCGATTTCCCTATCTAATGTAATGTTTGGAAAAAACTTCTTAAAGGAAAATATTTCATCTGTTGTCTAATAACTAATTTTTTATCTTTAAAAACATCAGTTTTAGCACTAGAGTTAGGCTCGAAAACATTTTTCTTATAAATTACTTTTTATAGATCTTTATAAAGTTTATACTTCTTTGAACTAACTTCGTAAAGGTTATATGAAATACATTCAAAATCAAGGGTTTTCATATGATGATTTTTAGAAATATATTATATTTCCTTAGTATGAATAGAGATCCTAGAATTTTTCTTTATCAATTGTTTTATTTACTGTATAATTTTCATTCTCACAGAGCATAGAAAACATAATTTTTTCATAGGTATATAATGTATCATCATCAGAAAAAGAAGATTATTTATCCTAGGATTCATATATTTCAATAGATTTATAATTATCATTATAGGATACATTGGTAATGGATTCTGCATTGTGTACCTTTTCTATTAAACATTTATTTTCAATACATAGTCTGAATATTAGTGGAAGATTATTCTGTCTATAAGATTTGTAATTTCTGGATTCATCAGAAGAGTCTCTACCACTAGCACTCTAGATTTTATTAGATTTAAAAACTCTCTTAGCTTTAGATTTGTATTAATTTTTTATATTCCTCTTAGAATTATTTTCCTATCTATATTTTATCTTAAGCATAGGACAATCAGGCCTTATATGTCCAACTCTTCTACATTCATAACAAGTGACTTCAGTGTCTTTGATATCCTTTCATTATTTCTTCTAGTATATATATTGAAAGTCTTTCTTCTAAAATATAGTGTTCATCCTTGAAGCTGGATTAGATTGTTCATTCTCAGAATGTTCTTTTTCACTTAATTCAGATAAAACTGTGACCTTCTTAGATTTAGATCATGTGTCTATCTCAGGATTCTTTACATTCACATGTTTAGTGGTGGTTGTAAAAGAAAAACGTCCATTCCCATTATTCTTCTTAACACTGTCATCATCTATCTTTAATGGATTTTCATGTTGAATAAGAGTTCCAAAATGTTCATTAAGAGTAATCTGTGAGACTTTATTATTCTCATCTACAGTTGTCCTCTTGGATTCCCAATCATTAGGCACGATGTCTATAATCTTGTCTAAAGGTTCCTCATCATCTAAACCTTTTTCACCCATATATTTTAATTTGTTTACAATAGTCATAAATCTTTGTTGTACCTTACATATAGGTTCACTATAAGGAACGAAAAAACCATGGTACTCAGCTCTAAGAATTTCTTTTCTAATTTTAATAACATTGTAAGTTACAAAATGAGTTACTTCAAGCTTCTTCCAAATACAATTTGTAGCTTCACAAGAAGAAATTTTGCTATATATAATCTTAGTCATAGAACACAAAAATGTATTGCATACCTTATAGTTTAGTGGATATTATGTCTTCTCTTGATTATTAAAAGTTTTGAGATTCTTAATAAGAATCTTGTAATCTCCATTATGCATAACAATTTTTTCCACTCCAGTGTTAATAAAAGACATCTTCATACAATCTCTCCAATATTCATAATCATTCCCATCAAAAATAGGTGGTTTGGTAGGATGAATATTTCCAATTGAACAAACATTCATTCCTTCTTTCTCAAAGAAAATATATTTCTACACAAACATGTCTATATAAATAATTTTCAAAAAAGGATAAAAATATCATATGTAAGTAAAATATAGAACAATGAAAACATGAGCGAGAAAACATATATGTGAATACAAGTACTTTATAGAACTCCTCTGATAACAATTGTAGGTTTGAAATGATGATGTAGATGCTCAAAATACAACAGGGTGGGTGAATTGTATACATTAAAAATTATTTTAAAATAAATTGTATACTTTAAAAAATCCTTCAGAACTATTATTTTTATATAAATCCATCTATTGTTTAACAATGATAAACAACGTAAATTCAAAAGGCCTTTTAGTTCTACAATATTTCTTGATTCTGGAAAGGTGGTTTCAGAAATGAATATTTTGAAAAGTTTACAAGGAAAAATATCCTACCTTAAAGTATATAGAATCATACTAATCAAAGTACAATTGTAAGAAATTATAAGATACTTATACATTCCTTATCAATAAAAATGTAGTAGAAAACTTGAAACAATACATGTAAATAGTAGTAAATATGTTAACCTAATGAGTAGGGTATCCATCGACTTTTGATAATGATCCCTTGATTGATTCCTTCAAGAATGTATGTCTTACAAAAAACCTGGGAAAGCCCTCAATAAAAATATCTGAGTCTATCTTGCTATCCACACAAGACCTTGAACAATAATGTAGACATAAAATCTATTTTCCTATCCCTAGAATCCCTCAAATGTATTCAATAACATTCACTGTCACACAAAGCAATTTTGATCAAGATGATCAGTATGCACAAAGCATGAAAGTCCCTATCTTTAGAAATCACTTCTACAACATTTAATCTCTTCATTTATCATGGTATTTTGAGATCGTTCAAATGAGCTACTATTTATAGGAACATTTTAAACATTTGACTCCATCATCCAACAATCATATTTTTCCTTGAATATTGGAGGGACATGTACACGTGTCACTCAAACAATGGTTCGTTTGAAAAAGAATTCACGACATCATGTTATATCTTTTAAAAGAGTAAAAAAATATGGTTTCCATGTGAAATTAATTTTCTAGGAGTGTAAGGTAAAAATAAATGTTTGGAGTCTAACCAAAAAACAATTCCATGTCTAAAATACATGAATATTCGGATTTTATATTCAAAATAATTAAGAACATGAATTATATAGAAATAAAAATTATGAATTTCAAGGAAATTCGGAGTTTGAATTCATAAAAATTCAGAGTCTGATCTCAGAATGTTCAGAGTCTGAATTCAATGTATTCAGAGTCTGAACATAGAATGTTCAGAGACAAAATTCAAATAATTCGATGTCTGATCTCAAAATGTTCAGAGTCTAAATTCATAGAATTCAGAGTCTGAGCACTAAAAGATCGGATTTTGAATTTAAAGAATTCAGAGTCTGAATATAGAATTTTCAGAGTCTGAATTAAGAAAATTTATAACCTGAATTCGGATCATGGAAATAGAATGCTTTATATCTTTGTATTTTTAACATTATGAGGTTTTAGATATGAAACGGAATTTTATAATTAGAAATAAAATGAGTTATATTATAACATGAACAATGAAAACATGGTAAGGGAAAATTTTCTTGGGGAAGGGAAATATTACTTAAGAATATAAAATATATAAAATAGGGGAAACAATATTTTCCTTAAGATGGAGTGTTTGTGATTTTCAAAACAATAAGGAATGGAAAAGTCATAAAAACCTTATTGACACAATAAATAGATTATCTTTTTTTTCAAAATTTTACATAACTAATTGTATTATAAATTCATGGATTGGATATAAGGATAATTTCATGATCTATTAATAAAATTTTTAGTTTTTTATAGGATCAATTAATGGATTTTAGGAATTGGTATATGAACATCATTTTAAATCTAGATTATTTGTTGCAGTTGATGTCATCACATTTGGGTGATCTTATCCTAAATTTTTATTTATCGTTTCTCATCAATACGTATCATTCAATTATAATTTTATATGTTCATAATTGGTCTAGGATTTGGAGTTTTGTGAGTAAACATTGATAGTGAAATTTTTCATCAAAACGGTATAGAACCTAAGGTATGTGGTCCCTATAATTTGATCATATTTATATAGTTTCTATTCACGATTTCAAGGAATTTAGATATAGTTTGATGAGACCCATTTTTGATGTTTGATGACATGGGGTGTTCTTGTGTATAATAGTGGTCCCTATTATTCAGGTTTTCACACATGTGGATTGTGATAGTTATTACCATTGATTGAGATAATATGTCACTGAAATATCATCATTGTATCTATGTAAAAAATAACTTATTAATGTCTCCATTCATTTGAATGTGTATGTTGAGATATATGGGATTTACGCTAAAGGGAATGAATCTTTTTTTTTTCAATGTGTACGTGGGTTATCCCTTCAAAGGGGTTGTGTTATATGTGTCTATACACTATCCTACTAGGGGATACATTTTATGAGGATAATTGATATTCCTTCCAATCTAGAGATAAATCAAGTATAAATGGTCTCTAAGGAATGATATATATTCCATTATATCATTATATACGAGTTTATTATTTGTGATTTGTTTATGTTATTTTCTAAACATCCATTTATATGGTGAAATTATATTAAATACCATTTTTGGTATACTAATGAGTTTTATAATCACACCCCACACATGTATAATGGTGCATGTGTAAATTATCTGATAACATATACAATGATCGAAAAGGGTGTTGTGGTGGGAAATTGAGTTGGTTTACCCAGATGATGTGGGAAATATAATACATAAATCCTAATTTATGGAAGTATCTATTATTCCTTAATTAATTTAATGTATTGAATTTGACCACCGCCTATGGGGATCCATTTTTTAATTTTGGTTTTGTGATTATAATTCAATGTCGTTATTATATAATTTGATACATTCTGTGTGTGGTGTTACTTGTATGATTTAATAATTATAACAATTCTTACTTTTATAATAATCGCCCCCATAGTATAGGTTGATGTTTACCTGATACTGATGTAATACTCTTCCCACAACATTCTTGTTGTCTTTCACCTCCAGTCAGTAACCACATTCCTTTAGGTAGGCACACATGAGGACAAGTATAATTAAAAATTAAACTCAGTAATGTAACTAGTTTTGTTACAAAATGGTATGAGATGCTAGGTTTAGTAACATGTTACCTTTTTTACAATGATTTGGGAGGGGTTATATAGGTTTTCTTATTGTTTAGACTTGAATATGTGAACTATAAAACTATTTAGACAATATTGTATACTAGACCTCTCAGTTTTCATTTTATTTTTAATTGATTCTATTGATTTAATATGTGATGTGGATTTGATTCACACTGGCTGATAAAAATTATGTGGGAATCCAGATTTATTATGATATGTATTTAATGTATTAGATTTATATAGTAATATAGGATCACATTCCATAATCCAATTTATTTTTTTATTTGGATCCTACATAATTTAAAAGCATATAATGCTTTTTGAAATGTGATTTAGTGTATTATTTCATAAACTAATATATTTGATCCTGAGTATTCCATGATAGAGTGCATAAATATATTTTTGACTAATGTGTAGGTAATAAAGGTTTCTCATGCATGTTTAGTAGTATACAGTGAATTATGAATTTTTTAAAGGCATGTATCTTAGGTTTAAACTTTTTGTAAACCATTGTGTGGTGTGTGATCTTTTTGTCAATTTTATCTTTTTAATTTTTTCCATTTTCAAATGTTTTTCAGTGGTTTCCATAAATACCCACCAAATGATAATTTTTTAATCCTAGTTTTATATGTGGATATTGTTTATCAGTCTCTCATGCATGGACTATCATACCATGAAATGTTATCTACCCATTTAGAGCACTTCATACTATTACATGTTCTAGGTGGAGGCTCCCAAAAGGAGGGACAATAATGGTCAACATTATTAATAACATATTGATCCAATATCCCAAATAATTATATGAAACAAGACTCTTCAAGGATGAAAGGACGTGATATGAATCATTGATTGGATTTTTAATCTAGTGAAGACCCTAAAAAAGAAAAAGGTTCAAATCATAACAATTACTCTTTAGGGTAAAGCTAAAAAGTTTTGTGATGTTATTATTATGGTTGATAAATGGGAACGGAATAAATGGGATGACATTAAGGATCTCTTTGTTTAGGATTTTACACTAATGTAATGATGATATACCATACTCAAGAGTTCATTGAGATTCAAACATGGATAACTACAATGTCTTCAAATTCTATAAAATTCACCACATTTACTCACATTTGTCAACTTTTGGATATAAAAAAGTTTTATAACAAAATAAATATTGAGATATATAATTATATAGAGATGAAACCGTTTAAAAAAAATCCATAAATGAAAAAATATTGTAGTAATTAATAAGGATATAATGTAAGAGAAGGGAATTAAGGATTATGAAGCTTCTTATCTTCTTCTCGTTGGATATGGGTTTTCATGTACATTCTTCATTGTAGTTAATGTTTCTTATTATGGTATAAATACAAGGTTGTAAAATTATAGACACAGTGGGGTGATTCAACAGACATAGTAGGTTAGAGGCTCCTTAACCCTCTCTATGGGAGATAAATATTCAAGGTGGTTTAACTACATCTATAAAAGGAATTATCACAATGAAAATATACTTATTTTTGATGTCTTTACACCAGTGTTATTAGACTAGTAATCAAAATTAGTACTATAATAATGCTATAGAAATTTAGAAAAAATTTCAGGCTTTGTTATTTTTAGTTGACCTTATCATCTCGTATAGAACCCATATTTTGAGAGACTCGGGTGGGTCATGAGCATCTTGTGCATCATGTATCCATTACTAGAATGAAATATATATTTATTCAAGCTCTAGATGATCATGGGTAGTAAAATATGACAGTTTAAGGTACAACAGAATTATTTTCTCATTTATCAATGTCTTTTTTTGATATATCTTAATTAAATACGTTAATATATTCTATATATGTTGACTAGTTAGACCAAATTGTTATGTTATCTTATGAGTTTGTATATATCAACACTCCCATAGTAGGGAATATGGATATTGTTAATATCAATCGTCAATGAATTTTACTTATTACTATATTCAATTTCTCATGGAGATTCACAATTTGAGAGATGTTAGATGTGGTCCTACTAATGGTTTGTTTAATATCAACCTTGCACACATAAATTATTATTAAATATGAGTGTGTATTCCATCACCTAATGTTGTAATGTTTTGTTTAATACTATTTCGGACACTGAGGAGGTAGAGAAGAACAATATACACTTCAGAGAGAAGTCCTTTCCATATTGATGGATAAAATATTTCTTGTAGTTTATCATACAACAAATCTCACTTATTATCCTTTTTACTATTGACTAATAATGAGATTCTATACTATAGGATTTCTAAGGGTTACTTCTAAAAATTAGATTTTTTTCTATGAAAAATCATGAGTTTGTTGTGGGTCCTTTATAAATTACATTGTATCATATTGGTCAGACAAAAAATAATGTGTGCAATGATTTCCTGGATGATCATAATGATAAAATAATTATTTGGAAAATCAATTCCCTTTGTGTTTTCATCTGATTATATATAATAATTCATATGATATTATTCATCACTGATTAGAATATGGAATGGTGTATCAGATCACATTGAAAAAGGGCCCATATTTCCATATATTGAAAACATTTTTGATCGTTTATGTGGAGTAGAGTTGTGTTAAAACATTGATTTATGTTATAGTTATCATTTTCAATAAGTTATTGAAAAATTAAAATTAAAAAATGAATTTAGGATCATATATTGTACATATTAGGTTCATGGGGGTATGGTTACATTTAATACTCTCACACCTAAAACACGTGCCAAAATGGCTACCCAAAGCCCCTTATGAGATATCCCCCCACAAATCCTTATTTATTGAGTACATAGACCAAAGACCTAGTGGGAACAAAGCCCACTACATATTCCAATGTTCCAAAACATTACCAATGGACCCGTAAAACATCATTCCTACATCATACTATCTTCCTTGGAAGGCCTACATCACCACCAACCTACGTCATGCATCATACTTATGTCACCTCCGGCCAAAAGAATTTTTCTGTAGCTTGGATTTGATATCGTGTTTGATGTAGGATTATGTAGAGTCAGTACAAATTGGGTAATCCACCAAATTCTTGGAGCATATTTAGGTTTTTTGAGTATCTAGTTATGCCTTATGAACTAAATAACTCTATAATAGAGTTTACAGATCTTATAGAAATTATTTTTCACTCATATATGAACACCATTTTCATTTTTTGCACTTATTCCATTGTGATATATTCCAATAGATTTCAATGAGATGATATAATCCTCATAATCATCTAGGGAAATCTGTAATCACAACATCATTAAAAATATTATTTATGTGTAAATTTTGGAAACTAGAGGTAAATAATCTTAGACATGAGGTATTAAAGAAAATATTTCAATTTTTTTGAAAGTTTTATATAGTTATGTGTTTGGAATGGACTAGAAATGGGTTCAAGATCTGGAGTTTCTTCTATTATTATGGGTACTATAGAAGGATCATTCATGGATTGTTTCAACTATTAGTAGCTTTGATTTCACATATAAATACAAGATTAACGTTTTAATGTGCATACTAGTGTGAATAAGGATTCATATAGTAGAATAATTTGTTTTATGTTGTCACTATTTCATATTCTTATTAAGCCACGGGACATTAATGCAATGTTCAATGAATGATCTAGTGTTGGATCAAAAGATAAAATGATGTAAATTGAATTGGTAGATACATGGGTGTCTCATCATCTATGATCACATGAGAAAACTAAAAATTCATTATTTTGGTTTTTTAATTGTGTGTTATGGGTTGAAATTTTGTAGAAACTAACTCTTATGTGATATAGGCTTCATATATTTGGGAACAAATTTTATGTGATATATTTTACCACATCATGGACTATGTCTTCATTAATGTAATTATGTAGAATACATGTTCATATTAATATATATATAATAGTGTATTCCACTAGAAAAAAATCATTGCAGATTCCAATACAAGGAAGACATAAATATTCAGATAGAGAATATCATATGTATAGTTGATGATTAGGGTTGTTCTATCAAACTAGATGGTTAGAATAACTGGGAATTGATGGTAAGTTTCTTGTGTGCCATTGGTGATCACATACTCATTGGTAGAATTAGTAAATTAGGACCTATGGTAGATCCCTAGAGTACTGTGATATGAAAAAAATAATGAAATCCCAATGGTCATTTCCAAATAGACTCATGATGGTCTTGCTAAACTTGTAAATCATGGATGGGTGATGTTTCCTTCCTTCATGTGGGAATAGATGATGACATCCTCTCATGATTTACATTGGGAAGTGAACTTAATATGTTATACGTTGAATCAATATATTAAATTGACATTATTATGGTCATACATGAAAAAAGGATATTTTCATATTTATCTATCATTGTGTAGAATTCCAAAGGATCTTTTATGGGCATTAAATTCCATTATAATTTATATATTCAATTATAGTACCTATGTATAATTTTTTAGGATGTGACTAAGGACGTCATGATTGGTTTTACCTACATCATGAGATTTTCATAAACTGGATGGGTTATGGTCGATTAATTAACCATTGTTTTTTACTTAATTTTAATCCTTGAGAATAACTTGGTGGATGAGGTTGGAATGATAAATGATCATGAAATAATTTTATAATATAATGTTCTATTGAGTAGGGTATCTTATAGAGAGACCCAGTTCACTTTATGGCTATGGAATGAATTTCATATTATAATGGGAACATAGTTTTATATATGTATGAAATGTCATTATAATAATTATAGTAATTTAAAAATAATTATCTAGAACATTGTGAAAATACCATGATTGTGTATTATAGATTTTAGAGATTCTCGGGATGATCCTGTGGATATAGAGAAGTTAATATAAATATTTCTCAGACATTAATTTAGATATCTTTTTGTAATATATCTATTAGAGACCATGTTGATATCCACTGCACTAGCACGAGACATGCGAATGTTTATTTGTTATGCCTATTAGAGTACATGAGACAGTATAGTAGGTGTAGTTTATAATGAAGATGATGGCTATGGTTTAGAAGAAACTAGATTCATATGATCGCTGGATGAGATGACAGATAGAGTACACAATTGGTGGAACATGTTTCTACTATGTGTCTCTTCATTAGGGTAATATATATTTGAGGATGAAAGGGATGTAGGTATCATGGAATTTTGTGGTATTCAAAATAATCAAACACATCATGATAGTGGGGATTTTTATTGAATCTTTTCCATGTTTTCATTATATCCCCAATAACATCCATGTGTGTAAACATTTAATGTAAGAGAACAATGTTGGGTATCTGATTGATGATAAGGATGTTGAGATGACACAAGATGAATATTTTTAAGAGTATATAATTTGGATTGATTACAAAGGAGATAATAAATTTTTGGGGAAAACAATTCTATAACGGTTCAATGGTACCACTGTCAAATCATAGAATAAACATGCAACTTGTAGAGAGATATTCACATAGAGTGACATTAGGTATTTGATTTAACATATGGTGATACCTCTAGGGGTGAGACATTTTTAGAGTGGGAGATTCATTGTACCATCTATTCATGGTACACCTCATTTCAACTTGTATATATCATTTGTATATGTCATTATTTGTTTATAAGTGAGTTAGATATGTTTGGGAATATGTAAATGAAAATGGAAGAAATGGTGAGAATGGTGAATCGTCAATGAAAACACAAACACCACCGTCTGGCATGTCTGATTATTTTCCAGAGTTAGTTCTACCTAGAATGCACTAAACCACTCATGGAGATCACCAGACAACTATATGGGTTATTTGGTTGATGATTATATTCTAAATGGACATTGGCCCTTCAAGGGAGGCCTCTAACTAATAATTGGTCTAGTTTTGGTTATTAAAATTTGGTTTAAACTATCAAACTCATTCACTCATTCTCATAATTTTAGAACTCCATTAACCCCAAAAAATCAGAGAAAATTTATTTTAATGATTTGGGGCTTGATCTTCTCCTTCTGCCTCTTCCGTTCAATTCTAGTACATGGGTTAGTTGTCATGATTAAATTTTTTTCTTTCTATAATCATATAGATCAATAAAAATATTCTCTATTTGGTAAAATGAAAAATATTCCTGATCTATTGATTTTTATATGTGTTTTCCAGTTATCTGACAATATAAATTTGGGTTATTTAAAAGTATTTACCGAGGATAAATGTATTTTACATATGAACATTGATTTGAAGTAAAACAATATCACTTGAATAGCATCTCGGGATTTTGTTTCTTTCCATACCATTTAGGTGGGGTCACTTCTATAATCATATACTGGGCTACTAATCATAGTAAATTGGGATTGGTTCTGGGATTCATAGCAGTGAAATTAGACTCATATGATAACCATTTTCATAAGAATTTCATTTAAATTGAGATAGGTGGTTCATATAATTATATCACATTTATATGTATTAATTGAATAATTTTTTTAGGCCTGTGTAGACCCATACTAAATATTGTTGATGTTCTATCATTAGATGATTGTGTCTATAGCAATGTAAAACCAATGCATGAAGTATAACTATGTTTGTATTTTTAGGGTTATAATACTTATTTAAATGAAATAATATTAATATATTATAATTTAATATATATAAAATATTTATTATATCCATATTTTTATAGTTGATCTTCAGGGTCAAGCCATAAGGGAAATCCCCTGGGTCTAATGTTTATGAATTTTGACCGACATATACATTTTTCATCGATTTAATGGGACATTTCAACAAACATTTAGACTATCCCATTGAGGTAAATATAATAGGAGGATTGTAAATAATCATTGTTTCATATATCTAAAATTGATAAAGATGGTCTCTATAGAGAAATAAAACATGTTACACTTGTGTGATATATATTTTTAATTTTGGTTTTATGTTTACCTGTATAAAATGTAACGAAATGTTTTATGAACCCATGATATTTATTTTTGGTGTTTGCCTAATTTTTTTGTAATTACACCCTAATTGGGTACCCCAATGTTCATATATATTTTATAATAACTATTATTGTTAAGGTTATGGGGCCCATACGTGGTTATTGAACATGTTTAATAGGAGGATGGATGTGGTTCATGATGGATTTTAGTTGGGATTTAATACTATACATTTTTAAAGTGAAAATTATTTTATAAATTAATCCACCCCAGTTTGGATTAGTTTCATAATTTTTTTGGTTAATATAATTCAATAATATTGTTAAATGAGTTGGTATGTTATTTATATGATTTTACAATAATGAATTCATTATTACTTTTATATTGATATATATTTTTATTTCATACACATTATCCGATGATGATTACGTAATATAAAGTTAATAGTCTCACCATGTTGTTACTCTTGGAATTTTTAACAATTCAGAAACCACTTCCATACGGGAAGGATCATATGACATTTTTTGGCAATCCATCTTGAACATGGCGATTCGAGTCATCATTTTATAGTTATGAATAACATGATATACGAACATATTTTACCATCTAAAAACATAATCTTTATTTAATATGAAGATTATATATCAATTACATTTTTATGAAACTGGTTTATTTTCCATTGTTCAATTATTATAAGTTTAATTGCTAATTTTGTTTGTGATACTATGGCACATATATTTTTGAGTTTCATTTTGTGGTATATTCTGTATGAATTATATAACCCAATAATGAGTTTTAAAATAATTTATATATCATAATGTAATTATTCATATTCATAGAACTAATGTAAGAATCTATTTTCACATATTTGTGAATGAGAAAAATAGGTTTAGCTATGTTAATATGATAGTAGTGGGTTTGGATGATAATGATTAGTTATATTCACATGTTTGTGGGTTGAAATTATTTCAATCAATTATGTTCAACTTGATACTATATTCTTAGTATTTATTAAATCAAAAAACATATGACATATGATAATTATTTTATATAATGGATAGAAAATAATTATTGAGTATTCTACTATCTTATGAATAATTTCATTTGTAATGAAAAATACTTTTTCCATGACTTGTTATTTTTGTTCTATAACTTTATTATTAAGTTCTCTTATGTTACCATCATTATCATATACAAATATTCTTGTACATTTCTATGTATTATTATTTATTAATATCTCCCATATAAATCATTACTATTAATATGATTTCTACATTGACTATGTTTCTATATACCCTAGTTATGAAGAATGATATTACTGATTATATGTTTAGAACTATTCTATTTGTAAAACATTTTTGTAATGATTTGTAAGAAATATTAGAGAATAACAATATATTCGTATAATAGGAAAGTTATCCATTCAGTGAGAATGAATTTTTTTTCATAGTTATTATCTTCATAATTAATAAATTTATAATCCCAAAATGGTATAGGTTATATAATATACACCTTTTTTTGAAATTGTGAGTATAATGTTTTATGTCCTGGTCACTTTTGTTCATGTCAAAGCCCATATGAAAATTGTTCCATTTATCATTTTATTTATGCTTATGGTTCTTTCATGTTATAATATCTATGTAAATTATATTAATCATCTAGATCTATATAAAACCAGAAACTAATCAATGTTTTAAGACACATGAACATCTCATTGGGTAAATCATGAGAAACCAAGTGCAACGTACCTCCAAAATAAAATCATTACACTAGGATTTCAGTATAATATATTCAAAATCACTTATAGGTTAAATAAAGTCCCACATGAATAACATATATCAAATGGTTCTGTGCCCCTCAAAGAAACCATATTCTTATGAGTAGTATGTACCTCTTGGAAATATAATCAAATCATCAATTATATACTATATAAAATTTTTAAATAAATTGGGGTGTACATCACAATAGGATATCTCAATTGATCGGGATGTATATTCCATATAACATACTCGTTAATAAGGGAATATCATCCCTCTTAAATTAAAAATAAAATGGTACTATTTCAAATGAATCTAATCATTCCTATTAGTGTTGGGAATACTATTCTATTTCAAGGATAAATGTAAAAGATACAGTTTACGATATGTATTATACTGATAGGGGTGAGTCAGTGTTTGAGTATTTTAATAGAATTGTTTTTTATTCGTTTAACTCTTTGACATGTTATGATCATGATTCATTCATTGTAATATCCCTATCACCTGGAAGAATATTAATGTAATGAAGACAAGAAGATGATTTTTTATGAGGATGACTACTGAATAAGTGTAGTTATACATTGCCATGGTCATAAATAATCCTAACCACACAATCCACTAATTTTTTTTATGGAATACAATGAGTATCATATAACATTACACTCATGTAGAGCTATGTAAATAATCCAATAGTTGATGTCTTTTAACACATGGATAGATAGTTATTCTATCTCCCACGTCAGTATTGTTTTTGTTGATAAGGTTTTGCAACACCAATAATGACCCCCACCTATTGAGTCCTGTTTATTGTCAAATTATTCATTGTTCTTCCAAATAAATATTCAAATATTTTTTAATTACATTGAAGCATGATAGAAAATAAAATTTAGTCTCATAATAGAAAACTGGACACTACATAATATAATTATTATAACAACTATGATAATATGAATACATTTTGGATAGATGAACATTGAATTTTCTCAAAAATATATTATAATAATATAATATCAATTTGGTCACCAACTATTCTTCTATTTTTATCAATTTATTATTTAGTCCAAACCCAATTTCACTATGATCTGTTATTACTCTTCTTGCTGGAACCAAATAAAATTTGTGATTGACTAGTCAATAAATATCAGCTATGTATGGTTGGAAGACATTTGACATGGAATGAGTAACAGAATATAGACTGGACAATCTATTCTCCTCAATAACACTAAAATATATAAAATATTATAGTAGTATCCTTCTCTTTAACTTTGAACAAATAAGTGTATTGGTTACTTTTATGTTCCTTGGCGTTGATATGAGTTTAGGTTCACATTTGGTGTTTCTTTAAATAAAAAAACAATATGGTCTTGTTCATTTATTTATACTGTGTATCAACTAGGTAAACACAAAATATCACATAATTATACACAATGGTGAAATTATACTGAAGAACAGGATCACCTAGACCATATATTAAAAACTATTATTCGTGATCCTCCCCCACAAACCTCACAAACCATTCTATGGACACATCATTAAAAGAACCAACCTACTTTTAGGATTCTCACTGAGTCAATGTTTAAAATACCATAATAGCAAATAACCAAATAGTTTTAAGCATTGGAACTAGTCCAAACATTAGAAGTATTTATGTAGTGCTCAATCTCTCTTAGAGAACTGGGTTACGGAGCTCCTCTACCTTCATGAAAAAAATGTGATTTTAGATTTTCTATATTATTTCCATAACAAATTATGTGTGTCTGACTCATATTTATAGTCTCACTCAGTTTTAATGCTCCACTACCTCCAGCTCAATTTTTTGAAGTGGAAAATATCTTCATTTTACTCTTCAATTCTCAGAAAAATAGTGATATTTGCTATTATTGTGTATATCAATGTAAAACCGTTGAGAACTCTCTATTATCAATGTATCATAATCATGGAGATCACTACAAACATTCATTATTCCATCATAAAACCCATCATCACAAAAATAGTTTTATTTACATATTTACATTAGGACATCATGAAAATAAATATTTCACTATGTTATCTATCCTAATTTTTTTTTTAAATTATTTGTCAAGCAGTGGGAATCTACTTCACTTTAAAATTTTATTTTAGAGAAACCAACCCTGTTAACTAAAAGTCATCCAAAAAAATATTTCTTACTGCACAAAAAATTATTGAATGAACCTATTATAACTCTTATATTCAAAAGGAATGCATCACATTTCCAGTAAGAAAATATGATATTTGGGAAATACAAACCATTTAAGCATATTCTGATTTATAAGGAGAATTATTCAACAATCACATTCAATGTCGTCAAACTAATCCATAACAATTATCAAATAATCACCTTGAAACACAATTTCTTCAAACCAATCACATGTTTCATTGAATATTAAGACCTAATTATATCATCCAAGCATTATTAAATTATGAACTACACCATCATACTACCCACTAAAATATCTTCTTATGTCAAGTATGAAAATCAACTACAATAAAAAATAGTTTCCAAAAAATAAAATCCATATACACAATTTGGGATCTTCAAAGAGGGCATATTGTCCTATATTTATAAAATTTAAATATAATTGGTAATATTTCCCCATAACATTGAACTATACAGAGTACGAATAACTCACATACCCATTGAATTATATGAAATGAAAAATAAAGTACATATCCATTGGTTTTAAAAATAATTATTGTTATCCAAGAAGAAAGAATACCATTTGGTGACAGTATAATAAAAAATTAATAATAATATATAAAATCATCGGCCTCATTGAAATAAATAGGCATGTCATCCAATGTGAAAGACATAATAAAAATATATCAAAATATTATCTATAATTAATTAATAGAAAAAATAATAAGGA
This sequence comes from Viscum album, assembly GCA_963277665.1. Lineage (NCBI taxonomy): Eukaryota > Viridiplantae > Streptophyta > Magnoliopsida > Santalales > Viscaceae > Viscum > Viscum album. Next base: position 332,111,568 of record OY728157.1, on the reverse strand, counting down.
AAAGGGTATATATTCATTTTCTCTCAACAATGTATGATAACATGTTATGAAATATTCACTATTTGAAAATGGACCTATAACCATGCTTTTCCTCAAATCGTCGGCACATGCTACCCTATACCAACAATTGTCTGCAAACTATGGGTATAGTGTATCAAAAAATTCATATACTCATGGTTTTCCCAAAATTGTGGTGATATGGTGACATATACCCACATTTTTTCCAAAAACCATGGGTATAGTAATTGGATAAAGAATATTATACCCATGGTATTGACAAACCATGGGTATAGGTTTCCCGTGTGTGGGCAGGAAGTTTATTAATTCTGCAGGAACAAAAAAACATTTGATGGGAGTTTTATACCCATGGTTTCTTCGTCTATACCCACAGTTTAAATAAATATACATTATAATATATATATATATATATGCGATTATGGGGTAATTGTAAGGCCGCTTGTGAACGAAGAAGTGGTCCCGAGATCGAATCATGTGGGCCTCTATTTAGTAAAATATGTTATACACATGGTTTCCAAAACGTCGGTATAGAGTTATGACACAGTTGAAAATCCTATACCCACGGTTTTTCCAAACTGTGGTATAGGTCATGTTCTTATACCGACACCACCAATGACCATGGTTCCCCAAATTGTGGGTATAGGCTATACCCACGGTTTTGAACGATGGGTATACGATCATTTTCCAGTAGTGTTCAAAGGGTATAAATATTGTGTAATGACCTGCTTTTTCTAAATGGGTAAAAATAACAATCCAATTTAAATTTTAATATAGTTTCTATGATACTTCATGATTCATTGATCGGAAGAAAATTATGAATGTTTTGTTGGACTCGATTGATGGTTTTGATTTTTTATATAGTCTAACAGAGTATCAATGGTGTTTGGAAGGTTTTTAAGAGCATTGGAGGCCTGAAAACCATATTTTTTTGATGTGTGTGTCGGTGCATGGTTTATGAAAACGTATGAGTTGGGGTACACAGCCATAAAGAAACATATATAGATGATTCAGAGAGTCGCGATCAATTTGTGAATTGTAGATAAAATTATATGTTGTGGCCATGCAGACCAACATCCTTATGCAGGGAGTGCCTCTCCCATCCAGTGGGAGATGTCGATCCAACTCCTCTATCTGTCCTCTATTCATTGATATGTTTGAAGCTAAGAGATTTCCTCGTTAAGACTAACCCCACACACCCTTCTCATTATTTGATATTTCAACTTATAGACCACATCTTCTATTAGAACCAATTTAAGTTTTTATGATGACAAGTTAGATCTACATTGGTCATCATCGAACTAGTGCTTTTTATCAGATGGGAATCTGCTTATTTGTCTAAGGTAGGTGGTTCAAACCTTGTTTTGAAGTTTTGCAGAGTTATGGGGGAATTTTATTTTTATCCAAATGGTGGGTATTGACTGAGACTCATTTATGACATGTCAAAATGATTCTTGGACCATGTGGGATGTCATGAACATTCCCAATGTCTTGTACTCTTGTGAGAGGATGAATAAGAGGGTGTTGTTTCTTGGGTTATTTTGGACGAGGGTGAAAAAAGGGATTCAATTGAATTATTTTGATTTGAACATGTATGTTTAAATTTTTAAGGCTTTTTTAAAGATAATCAGAGGAAATCAAGATATTAATACCAATGTGTCAAAGAATGATGCTTGTGAAATTAAACATGTATAAATTGAAATATTTATTAAATTGTTTTAATTTGATATATATATATATATGCATGAGATTTTTTTGTGATGAGTCCCATGGGGGTGTGACGGGCATGGCTTAATGATGGGATTTATTAGCCATCAATACTGAGTGCCATTGATCACTAGTTTGTATCTTCTTGGATGTTCTTGACTATCTCTAACCATAGGATTGGGTGTCGTGGTCAATGTAATGAGGTGGTGAGGCAGTCTGTTGGGCAAGGCCTATAATTCTTGGATAAAATGTCTATTAAATTTGAGAAACACGGTCACAGGGGCACAATGTGCCACAGATGGGGTGGCATAGGTTCTTATTTTGTGATTGTTGCTCACCTGTGATGGTAAAATCACTAACTGAGTCATGTGAACACATGTTGACACTATGATTAAGTGGTTTTGAGTACTCATGTGGGTAAAGGATCCTGATAGATTTGGCTTATTTATTCATGGTTTAGGGTTTCTTGTCATAGAAATCCATGTGGAAGGTGAGGAAACATGGGGTTTTAGTTATGAGTCTTTTATTTTTGGGGGTGATTCTCTCTATGTTTTAGGTCATGGGCCTAGAAAATTATTTGATGAAATACATCATCATTCCTCTATTTTTCATGCCTTGGGATGAAGTGAGGTTTTGAGAAGGGGTCTCTGAGTCCTAGACACTACTGTTTGGCAATTCCATCAGGACATCAGTACATTGAGACATTATGTATTAGGAGGCACATAATGTAGGGTTATATGATAAAGGTAGAACCTGAGGGTCCACCAAGACTTTTTGACAACTTCGGTACCATGAGCTATAAGGCATGTAATCACATTAATATTAAGATTTGGGTGTTGGATAAAGAAGGTGACACTACTTGATGTTTTCGAAGCACCAGGGGAGGTTGTGTTAATTTTTTTCATTTTACTATTTACTTTACTAAAAGATTGATATCCACTTCAACACTATTACTAGGTAATAACCATTATGTATTATCATATCATGATTAATATCACACTCTATAGGGTCTATTTGAGACCCGTGTAGATACTATGAATATGAAAATAGGTAAAAGACTATACTAATTATTTGGATCGTAGTAGCTGTTTTCCTAGATATTGGAATGGACCATGATGTAATTCCTAGTAAGAGGTTCACTTTTCTATATATTTCGTTTCTATTTAGGAAATATTATATGTGAATATTCAATGGTATTTAAGGGACATCCCCATGGATATATTTTTGTATGACATGACATGGAATATATGCTTCTCTTTATTTGTTTGGGTTGTTACAAGTGATTTGATGGCGTGCTATTATGTCTAATTTTCGCTGCTTGATCTATTTTTTTATCGCATTTGCTATTTATTTCATATTATTGTGAAAAAATTTTGAGGTTCTAGTTTTAGTATTATAAGACATTGATTTATACTACTTGTTGAATTAATATACATGTAAATGTTAATTATCTATTCCTAGTGGGTATCATCTCCCCAACATATAAAATTACAACCTATCTTCTTGTTTAAAGAATTTCACATTTGGGGAAACGATCCTACACCAGTGGAACCTAACCTGATAGCACAGTTAGGGTGGTTTTTTGATCATGGATGATTCAACTATTATCAGAGGATTTTTCATTTATATCTTATATTGGTATTACTCTTTTGAAATATGGTAGAATAGAGATTGTTTATTGTCAAAATTGGATGTCAAATTCAGGATTGGGTGCATTCCAACCAATGTACGAGAGATTGATTGAGTTACCATGGGTGTATCCAGCAACTCATTTCACTCAAATTATAGTATATATGATTTCAACCATGGTGTCTCACAAGTTTTTTTATGATTATTTGTTGTTATATGTAACCCTTAACTCAGTGCGGTAAGGCATAATAGGGCCATGGATATATAAAGAAATGTGTGGTTATTAAGATTTTTATAGGCACATTTTTAGGGTACTTAAATTTCATATATATGTTTAATATTTGTTGATTGAAAATATCATGTGATATATGTCAATTTCCATGTGTATAAAATGAAAATGCCTTACATAACTGCTTTTTATATGCAATGTTATTTTCAATGAATTAATGTTATATGAAATTTCATGTGGTATAAAAATTGGGACCATATATTAGGGGAGAAGTATTTTTTTTATTGGAAAGTTGATTTTTTTCACCCGGGTTGGGTGTCTCGGTCATCCAATTGATTGAAAATGATTCTAAGGATGGGTGTGGCATGAAGATATTTCAAACATGGCTTTTATGATTGTGGGTAATGAGGCCATCTATAATGTCCCGGACCACTCTGGTCCATTACATTTTGAAAATGTGGTGTTGGAGGTGTTCCGGGAGGTCAAGGTGACTTATCCCAAACACTTTGCCAAATTTCTAGTTCTGTGAATAGTGTTTCCAATTTTATGAACAGTATCGGTAGGGGAACAGTGCTTCTTTCGGTGAAGTTCAGTGAAAAATGTTTCTATCATTGAGGTTCAGTGAACAGAGTTTCCAGAATGGAAACCTTATAACGGTGACCTTCTAACGGTAGGCTTGAACAGTGTTTCCAGAACAGTAACCTTCTAACGGTGACATTCTAACAGTAGGCTTGAATAGTGTTTCCAGAATGGTAACCTTGTAACGGTGACCTTATGACAGTAGGCTTGAATAGTGTTTCCAGAACGGTAACCTTCTAATGGTGACCTTCTAACGGTAGGATTGAACAGTGTTTCCAGAACGGTAACCTTTTAATGGTGACCTTCTATCGGTAGGCTTGAACACTGTTTCCAGAACAATAAGCTTCTAATGGTGACCTTCTAACGGTACGATTGAACATTGTTTCCAAAATAGTAACCTTCTAATGGTGACCTTCTAACGATAGGCTTGAATAGTTTTTCTGGAACGGTAACCTTTTAAAGGTGACCTTCTAACAGTAGTCTTGAACAGTGTTTCCAGAACAGTAACCTTCTAATGGTGACCTTATATCAGTAGGCTTGAACAATGTTTCCAGAACAATAACCTTCTAATGGTGACCTTCTAACAGTAGGCTTGAAAAATGTTTCCAGAATGGTGAGGTCTAACGGTGACCTTTTCTTTCCTTTTTCAAATTTTGTGTATGTGAATAGCGTTTCCAACTTCCTACAGTTTTTCCCCATTTGACGTTTCCTTTGACATAAAATACATTTAAAGCCTTTTTAAGGACTCTTAAGGCCGATACAAATGCCATAAACCCTATATTAATTATTCGTAAGGTCAGGATGTATTTAGTGGGTCAAACCGCATGGGTTAATGCGATCTGTTTTTAATGGAGAATTAACCGAATCTTAAACTGTCACCCCATTAAATATTCAAAAAGGGACAAGATATCATTCTCCCTTATTCTTTCCCTTTGTTCTCAGCTAAGAGACACTAGAACCTTTCAATCATTCGCATAGGAGTTTCAGAATCAATCATTACTCTGAGGATTGGTTCTTCTCTGTTTTGTATGCAACCGAACTGTGTCGGTCAATCTTCCCAATAAGGTATGTTTTATCATCGTTCATTTTTTGGATCATCTTCTCTTATTATACCTTCCATTTTATACCATGAAATTTCCATGATTATAATGGGTTTTTCTTGGGGTTGGTTGGTACTGTCGTACTATGGCATCCTCTGGTAGATGCAGTTGTTGTGAGAGGAGGATTGTGACCCGTTGTGTGGATAAAGGACATCAAGAACACTTCGAGGTAGGGGATTCATGGATTCTCCAATTGTATATGTGCAATAGTATAATTAGAATGATTTAGTCCTTTGGATCACAATGAAATTGACCCAATTAAATACTTGAACCGGATTAAAAGAATTGGTTGATCACATGTTGTTGCTTTATACCGTGATAATGGTTTGCCTCATTTTTTTCTAGATAGAGTGATATTTATGATTTCTTTGATTTTGTTGTTCGTTCATGATGGAAATTTATAATGAAGGTAAAGTTGGAATTAATTGTTAATTAATTGGATGAAGATATAGAGGCATTTAAATGAATCTGTTTGTTGTCGTAGTTGTTCTAATTTGATGTCGATCATGTTAGGGAAATAAGCATGGTTGTTTAATTGTGATAGCTTACTGACTAGGCCTCTCGTAATTGGAACCTACGAATAACTAATCTTCTAATTCAATATGGATTAATGAACAGATTGTGTGGGAATTTTTAAAAGGGTTCTGAGTTACTCTCTTGTTTGTTAAAGGGTCAAGAGCCTATGCTTGTAATTATTTTTTTCCTGCTGCATGTGTTGTGATGTGAGCCTGGATGGATGTTTTGATATGTAGAGGCATGGAGGCCTTGTGGTTGTGGTAGGAAACGATGCCTAGAGTGGTGAGATGCATCAGTTTATGAATGTGCGTGTCGGGGAGGACACCAGGGGTGATGGAATGGGATTGATGTGGTTGTTTAATGCTTGCAGGTTCTTTGAATGTTTATCTGCTTTGCTTTTCCCCACTGCTCAAGGAAGCTGGTCTTGCTACCCTTCTTCCGAAGGAGGTGAAGACGTGCGGGGTGTACCATGTGCCTTCTGTGTTTAGCCTCTCGAGGGAGAATGGGTCTATGCTCTTTATATAGGCGGAAAAGACATGACGGGTAGTATATCTACTCACCGTGTTGAGCCAACTTTGTGTTTATAAGCATAGGATGCTTTTCTAGAATGCCTGGGAATATGGAAAAGTAATTCTATAATTAATGTTTGATTAAATGTTGATAATCCACGGGGATGGAGATGCTTTAATTTAATGTTGATGTGAATCTTAAAAGGAGTATTTGATTTTGAATCTGATTCCAATTCAGTTTAATGTGGAATTGTTCATGTTTAATTAATTAATTATATATAGTGGAACTGATAAAATGAGAATGGATAAATCTGATAAATCTCTTTAAATTATTGTGTGCTTATAGGATACCTAGTCTTAAAAGTAGAAGCCTATAGTATGAGAGATGTTAGCTGCAGTTGTATCTAAGACTAGATAATGACCATAGTGTGGATGTGAGTTATATATATATTCTGTCCTTTTTGTGTTACTATATGCTACTCCAACATGTTGGTAAGGGCAACTGACACCCCAAGGATTCTGAGCCCCAGGGGTGTTTTCCCCAACATTCCAATCTGAGGTCGAATGTCTGACTACCCCCTCTAGCCCTGCTCTCTTCTCTTGGTAGATACATGTGCCAACATGCACAATGGTTAGTTTCCCCATATATGTGTGTAGAGGGATATAATGGCTTGTGGTTATTTCACACACATATATTCTGGATTAGTATCCTATGGACTACTATAGGTGTAATGTGTATAGGCTGTGATGGCTTGAGGATCCCTTCTCGTTTTATGGGCTATAATGGCTTGAGGTATAATACCCGATGTATGATACACGTTATGCAGGTTGTGGTGGCTCCTGTAACTTACCCGGTTACCTTTGGTTGTGGGGATGGTGTGGTGATTCGCCCAGGTGTCTGCGGGAATGCCATTGTGGTACACTAGGTGCACATTGTGGAGCTTAGCCCAGGTGTATGTGGGAAAGCCTTTAGAGAGAGATGCAAAAAACGTATGTCGTTGGGGAAAAGCAGCAAACCAGTGGGGAAGTAGTAGTGGGGTACCCTCGATAATCTTTACTATATGCTATATTCTTGTATGCGTTAATTGGTGAGAGTAGACATAGTGAGGATGGGAACATAGTATACCTGTTTATGTGGTGATTTAGTTTCACTTGTTGTTCACTGAGCTTTAGCAAGATTTCTTTACTTTTGCACGAGTGGCTTGGGGTGGATCCAACTGAGTATACTGTTATACTAACCCTATGTATATATAAACTGTTTTTCAGGACACTTGGAGCAGGTTGGAGATCAAGCCGGTTTCTACTAGCTTGAGGTTGGAGGAGCTGTTCGGGCTTGTGGTGGCTGTCATTTTACTTTATTTTGGGTACTTTTAGTTTTCTATTTCAGTTGTAGTACTTTTTCATGACATTTCCCAAATGTACTTGGGATTCTTTTATATTTCAGTTCTGAGTTGGTGTTGATTGGAGTTTATCTTATCTCCCTCTTCCGCATGTGTTCTCTTAAAGGGTAATGCCTCCCATTTGAGTGTTTATTATACCCTCAGTGCTATTCTCCAACCCTGGGCCTACTTGAGGCGGGACTTGGGGGTCATTATCCCTCTTCTCACATTTCCGGCCTAGGAGGGGTACACTTTGTGGGGAGGGGGTCGTGACAGAGTGGTATCAGAGGCAGGTTTAGGGATATGATGGAGTTTGGAGTTAGGCACAAGTGAGGATGCATGGTATGGTGGGGCAACAGTGTCAATAAAGTTTAGCATGTGGGGTAAACAATAGATACAGGAAGAGACATAGGCGTTTAAGTCCCCCTATGATATGTTGCATGGACCTTTAATTTTACGATGGATACTAAACAAAGTGATACTAGTTGCAGGGTAGAGACCTAGGAAATGATCATGCATCATTCTTCTTTGTGCCTGTGTTTGAATGGGTAGACCATGGGATATGTTACCTAAATATAATAAAAAAAACAATTATTTAATTAATGTTGATTCTTCTATATTCTAGGCTTAGGAGCTCTAACAGTTGTTATTTTACAGGCATGGATCCAGGTCGACGTCCTCATCAGGTTTGCACAGAAGATGCCCAGCAGGCTGTTCCAGCGAATCGCCACCGGGTAGAGGTTGACGACGATGACACATGGAGGAAGACACTCTGAGAGTTTCAGCACCAGAGTCTACAAAAGTACGAGGGATCCGTTTCAGATGCAGTCACAATAGACTGGTTGGAGGAGGTCGAGATAGGCTTCAGTTTGATTCGTGCACGGAAGGAACACTAGGTGTCCTTGGTTGTGATGATTCTTTGTGGAGCAGCGAGGAAGTGGAGGTTCTTGTTCCTAGGGGATCGTGAGGAATCATCGATCTCATGGGAGGAGTTTCGATACAGGTTTAGAGGCAAGTTTCTTTTTTCGACTGCGAAGGTGTCCAGTCTCCAGGAGCTTCTTACCCTTCAACAGGGGAGCTCCAGTGTTCAAGAGTTTGGAATGAATTTCAGGAACCTTCTACGATATGCTTCAGACCTGTTACTAGATGAGGAGACCAGGGAAAGGCATTTCATGCAGTCTTTGCATCCAGAGATCCAGCGCCAGGTCACCCAATTTATGATAAAGACAAATCTTGAGGTGCTGGCGAGGGCAGAGGTTCTTGAGAGGAATTTGGCTAGGACCGGATCGTCATGAGAGGGGAATCATCATGATTCCTCATGAAGCAAAGCTATGGTCCGGGGATCTCACTTTTCAGGGCAGAATTGTTTCTATTCACCTGGGGGTAGTTCACATCCCTTACCATCTCTTTTCTCTTGAGGCAGCAACCCTCAGTCCTATGCCAAGGGATCAGGCGCTTGTTTTTCTTGTGGTGGTCATGGTCATTAGCAGCAGGAGTGCCCAACTTTTCAGAGCAGTCATCGTTCACCGGGTGCTCTACTCCAGGTTCCTCCGTTGAGGCAGTTCCAGCCGAGGCAGCAGCAGCAGGTTGCCCCAGGTTTAGATCACCAGAGGGTATATGGAGCAGGGAGAGGACAACCCCATGATGCTACCCGTCCTTACAGATCAGAGCATGGCCATTGTGGTGGTATTCATTAGGGATAGAGAGGCCATGGAGGTGGTCGTGGTCAGATTCATGCTCTAGCGTTGCCAGCCCCAGGCGTGCCAGATGTCATTCGAGGTACCCTTTGCTTGTTTTATACCCTAGTGTATGCCTTGTTTGATTCAGGAGCAACACACTCCTTCATATCACAAACCCTTGTCCATGCTTTGGGATATGAGGTAGAGAGGCTTCCAGTTCCCTTGGCGTTGCCTACGCCAATTGGAGGTCGAGCTGACTTGTTTGAAGTATGTAGAGACTGCGAGCTAGTGTTTTGGTAACACCACTCTTGGGGAGATTTACTATTTTTACGGATACAACCATATGATGTCATACTCAGCATGGATTGGTTGTATTTGATGCAGGTTGTTGTTGATTTCTACAGGAAGAAGGTCATTTTCTTTGATGCAAATGGAGAGAAAGTGGTGTCTATTGGTGAGCGAGATCCTCGGATAGGTCATATAATTTTTCCATCCTTATCATCCATAATGGTTGAGATGATGTTGAGTTCTTCAGAGGATCAGCAGTTGGCGTTTCCTAGGGTCGTAGAGGAGTACCCTGACGTCTTCCCAGAAGAGGTTGTAGCCCTACCCCATCGATGAGAGATAAAGTTTGGGATCCAGCTATAGCTAGGAGCATCTCCTATCTCTATGTATCCATATATGATGGCCCCTTCTGAGTTACGGGAGCTATGTATTCATCTTTATGGTCTGTTGCATTGTGGTTTTGTTCGGCCAAGTTTGTCACCGTGGGGTGCAACCGTTTTGTTTGTGAAAAAGGCTGACGACAATTTGCGGTTGTGCATCTATTATCGTTGATTAAACAAAGTGACAATAAAGAACTGCTATCCTCTCCTATGGATTGATGACTTATTCGATCAACTGAACGGTGAAAGTTGGTTCTCAATGATCGAATTGCGGTCATGATATCATCAAATGCGTGTAAAGGATGAGGATATCCCGAAGATTGATTTCCGTTGTCATCATGGGCATTATAAGTTTGTTGTAATGCAATTCGGCATGAAGAATGCTCCATCTGTTTTCAGGGGGATGATGAATGTTGTGTTCGGTGAATTCCTGGACAAGTTTGTTGTGGTTTTTATCGATGACATCCTTGTGTACTCCACATCCGAATAAGAGCATGCAGAGCACTTACAAGCCGTTTTGGGAGTTCTTTTCCAACATCAGTTATTTGGGATGTTTTCGAAGTGTGAGTTTTGGGCTCGAGAAGGTCTTTTCTTGGGGCATGTTGTGTCCCAACAGAGAGTATCTTTGGATCTGTCGAAGATTGAAGCAGTGTTGTTCTGGGAATCTCCCAAGACTGTGTCAGAGGTGCAAAGATTCCTTGGTATCACTGGCTATTATAGGAGGTTTTCATCCAATTTCTCCAGAGTTGCGACTCCTCTGACAGGTTTGACCAGGAAGGATCAAGCGTTCATATGGACTGATCAGTGTCAAGCAGCTTTTGAGTATCTAAAGGGGAAGTTGGTATGTGATCCAGTCCTTTGTCTTCCAGCAGAGGGAGTCCAGTTTGATGTTTTCTATGATGCTTCACATCTGGGGATAGGTTGTGTTCTCATGCAGCAGAGGTCAGTTTTTTCTTATGTGTCTTGGTAGTTTCATCCCCATGAACACAACTATTCCACCCATGATCCTGAGTTGGCAGCCGTGGTGTTTTCTCTGGTGTTATGGAGACATTACCTCATTGGTGAGCACATTGTGGTTTTCCCCGATCATAAGAGTTTGAGGTATGTTTTCTCCAAACGTGACTTGAACTTGCAGCTGCGTCGGTGGATGGAGTTCTTGCAGGAATACGACATTGAAATATCGTATACACCTAGAAAAGGGAATGTTAGAGTTGATGCACTGAGCCGAAAGTCACGTAATGATGTTGTGCGTGAATCTGGTGATTCCTGGATAGTAATGGAGGAACTATCAGCTTTGCATCTTGATATAGGAGAATTTGTGGGTAGAGGTTTTCTTTTCTAGATGATAGTGCATCCATACCTAATGTAGAAGAAGGAAGAGTCTCAGTTGGGTGATCTAGAGGTTGATGTTTGGAGGGACAAAGTTGTTTGCGGTGAGGCCCCTGATGGTTGGTCGGAGGATGAACAACACTGAGTGTTGTATCATGGTAGGCTTTTTGTTCCCTTTGTGATGCTCGAGACAGTTCTCCAAGAATTCCATAGTTCACCCTTGGTAGTACATCCTGATGTGACAAAGATGTACCGATCCTTAAGGATTAATTTTGGTGGCCAGGGCTGAAGCGTGCGATTGCAGAGTGTATGTATTGATGTTTAGTCTGTCAGAAAGTGAAGGTCGAACATCGTGTTCCTAGTGGTCTTCTCCAGAAATTAGAGATTCCTCAGTGGAAGTGGGAGGACATCTCAATGGACTTTGTTACAGGTTTACCTCGAGCTCTAGGAGGACATGATGCTATATGGGTGGTAGTGGATCGTTTAACAAAATCGTCCCACTTCATAGCGATCAAGAAGTGGAGCTCAGTGGATGTTTTGTCGAGGGAGTATCTAGAGGAGGTGGTGAGACTTCATGGAATACCAAGGACGATAATTTATGAATAAGATCCCCATTTTACCTGGAGGGTGTGGACAGGTCTCCATCATGCTTTTGGATCTCAACTGTGCCTTAGCACTGCTTTTCATCCTCAAACGGATGGTCAGACAGAGCGAACCATCCAGACTCTTGAAGACATGTTGCGCTCTTGTGTTCTATATTTTGGAGGTTCATGGATGAAGCACATACCCATGGTAGAGTTCTCTTACAATAATAGTTTTCACTCTACCATCGGTACGACGCCGTTTGAAGCCTTGAATGGCTGGCCATGCCATTCTCCATTGTGCTGGACTGGGGTCAGAGAGTCAGCAATTCTCAGACCAGAACAAGTGCATAATACAACAGAGATGGTTCAGGTGATTCGTGAGAGGATGATGACAGCTCAAGATCGTCAGAAATCATATAATGATCAATGAAGGTGACCCTTTGAGTTTAATGCTGGGGATCATGTGTTTCTGAAGGTGACTCCCCGTCGTGGGCAGCGACGGTTTGGTCATGGAAGTAAGCTTTCTCCCCGGTTTTTTAGGCCTTTTGAGGTGTTAGCTCATCTTGGAGCTGTGGCGTATCGAGTAGCACTTCCCCCTCAGATGAGTCGGATACATGATGTTTTCCATGTATCACAGCTTCGTCGTTATCTTCATGATGAATCTCATGTTATCAATTGGGGAGAGATCGATATTGATGATGGTGCAACCTTCGAGGAGTGACCTGTGGAGATCCCAGACCGCACGGAGAAGGTGTTTCATGGGTGTTCTATCCCCATAGTTCGTGTCTTGTGGCGACACGGTGGAATAGAGGAGAGTACATGGGAGCGTGAGTCACAGATACGTGCTCAGTACCCAGAGTTGTTTAATGTTTAACCCCATTCATGTAATGATGTTTTATTTGTGGTTAGAACATTCATGTTTTATTTATGTACCGTTATTGTGATGTTATGTTTGAATTATTTGGATATGGATTGTTTGTTCCCATACTCTCGGATGCCGTAGTTTTGTTCCAGCTTTTGAACAACTCATGGTTGTTTTCCCCTGAGAGGTATCTTATGGGGTGGTTGTTCGGACCCCTCTTTTCTTCTGGGTTGGTTTTTATTTCTCGAGGACGAGAATGTTTTGAGAGGTATCTAATGTAATGGCCCGGACCACTCTGGTCCATTACTTTGTGAAAATGTGGTGTTGGAGTTGTTTCGGGAGGTAATAGTTACTTATCACCAACACATTTCCAAATTTCTAGTTCTGTGAACAGTGTTTCCAGTTTTACGAATAGTATCGGTAGGTTAACAGTGCTTTTATCAGTGACGTTCAGTGAATAGTGTTTCTATCGGTGAGGTTCAGTGAACAGTGTTTCCAGAACGGTAACCTTCTAATGGTGACCTTCTAATGGTAGGATTGAACAGTGTTTCTAGAATGGTAACCTTATAATGGCGAACTTCTAATTGTAGGCTTGAACAGTATTTCCGGAATGGTAAAATTCTAATGGTGACCTTCTAACGGTAGGCTTGAATAGTGTTTCCAGAATGGTAACCTTCTAATGGTGACCTTCTAACGGTAGGCTTCAACAGTTTTTCCAGAATGGTAACCTTCTAACGGTGACCTTCTATCGATAGGTTTGAACAGTGTTTCAATAATGGTAACCTTCTAACGGTGACCTTCAAATGTTAGGCTTGAATAATGTCTCTAGAACGGTAACCTTTTAACGGTGACCTTCAAACGGTAGGCTTGAACAGTGTTTTCAGAATGGTAACCATCTAACGGTGACCTTAAAACAGTAGGCTTGAATAGTGTTTCCAGAACGGTACCCTTCTAACGGTGACATTCTATCGGTAGGCTGGAACAGTGTTTCCAGAATGATAACCTTCTAACGGTATGCTTGAACAGTGTTTCCAAAACGGTGTAGTCTAACGATGACCTTTTAATCCCTTTTCTAAATTTTGAGTATGTGAACAGTGTTTCCAGCTTCCTACAGTTTTTCCCCATTTGATGTTTCCTTTGATGTAAAATACATTTAAAGAATTGTTTTAAGGACTCTTAAGGCCAATTCAGATGCCCTAAACCCTATATTAATTATTCCTAAGGCTGGGATGTATTTATTGGGTCAAACCGTGTGGGTTAATGCGATCCATTTTTAATGGAGAATTAACCGGATCTTAAACCGTCACCCCATTAAATCTTTAAAAAGGGATGAGATATCATTCTCCCTTGTTCATTCCCTTTTTTCTCAGCTAAGAGATGCTAGAACCTTTCAATCATTCCCGTAGGAGTTGCAAAATCAATCTTTACTCCTTGGATTGGTTCTTCTCAGTTTTGGATGCAACCGAACTGGGTCAGTCAGTCTTCCCAATACGGTATGGTTTATCATCGTTCCTTTGGGGTTCATCTTCTCTTATTTCTACCTTCCATATAATACCATGTAATTTCCAAATTCTAATGGATTTTTCTTGGGGTTGGTTGGTACTGTCATATCGTGGCATCCTCTGGTGGATGTAGTTGTCGTTAGAGGATTATTGTGACACGTTGTGTGGATAAAGGATGTCAAGAACGCTTTGAGGTAGGGGATTCATGGCTTCTCTAATTGTATATGTGCAATCATAGAATTAGCATGATTTTTTCCTTTAGATCACAATGAAATTAAACTAATTATATACTTGAACCAGATTAAAAGCATTGGTTGATAGCATTTTTTTTCTTTATACTGGGATAATGGTTTGCCTCATGTTTTTCTAGATAGAGTGATATCTATGATTTCTTTGATTTTGTTGTTTGTTCAAGATAAAAATTGACAATGAACGTAAAGTCAGAATTAATTGTTAATTAATTGGATAAAGATAAAAAGGCATGTAAATGAATCTGGTTGATGTCGTAGTTGTTCTAATTTGATATTAATCAAGTTAGGGAAGTAAGCATTGTTGTTTAATTGTGATAGCTTACTGACTAGGCCTCCTGTAATTGAAACCTACGAATAACTAATCTTATAATTCAATATGGATTAATGAACAGATTGTGTTGGAATTTCTAAAAGGGTTCTGAGTTACCCTCTTGTTTGTTAAAGGGTCAAGAGCCAATGCTTGTAATTGTTGTTTTCCTACTGCATGTGTTGTGATGTGAGCCTGGATGGCTATTGTGATATGTGGAGGCATGGAGGCCTTTTGGTTGTGGCAGAAAATGATGCCTAGAGTGGCGAGATGCATCAGTTTATGCATGTGGGAGTCAGGTAGGACACCATGGGTGATGGAATGGGATGGATGTGGTTACTAGATGCTTGTGGGTTCTTTGAATGTTTATCTGCTTTTCTTTTCCCCACTGCTCAAGGCATATGGTCTTTCTAACTTTCTTCCGAAGGAGGAAAAGACATGTGGGGTATGCCACATTCCTTCCATGTTTAGCCTCTCGAGGGAGAATGGGTCTATTCTCTTTATATAGGTGGAAAAGACTCAACGGGTAGTATATATACTCACCGTTATGAACCTCAATTTTGTTTAGAATCATAGGATGCTTTTCTAGAATGCCTGGGAATATGGAAAAGTAATTCTATAATTAATATTTGATTAAATGTTGATAATCCACGGGGATGGAGATGCATGAATTTAAAGGTGATGTGAATCTTAAGAGGAGTAGTTGATTTTGAATGTGATGCCATTTCAGTTTAATGTGGAATTGTTCATGGTTAATTAATTAATTATGTAAAGTGGAAATGATAAAATGAGAATGAATTAATCTAATAAATCTCTTTAAATGATTGTGTGCTTATAGGATACCTAGTCTTAAAAGTAGCAGCCTGGATTCTGAGAGACGTTAGCTGCAGTTGTATCTAAGACTAGATAATGACCATAGTGTGGATGTGAGTTATATATATATTCTGTACTATTTGTGTTTCTATATGCTACTCTACCCTGTCGGTTAGAGCAACTCACCCCCTAGGGCTTCTGAGCCATAGGGGGTGTTTTCCCCAACATTCTGATGGGAGGTCGAATGGCTGAGTACCTCCTTTGGCCCCGCTCTCTTTTCATGGTAGATACATGTTCCAACAGGCACAACGGTTAGATTCCCCATATATGTGTGTAGAGGGCTGTAATGGCTTGTGGTTATTTCACACACATATATTCTAGATTAGTATCCTATCGACTACTATAGTTGTAACATGTATAGGCTGTGATGGCTTGATGATCCCTTCTCGGTGTATGGGCTATAATGGCTTGAGGTATAATACCCGATGTATGATAAACGTTATGCGGGCTGTGGTGGCTCATGGGACTTACCTGGTTACCTTTGGTTGTGAGGATGGTGTGGTGCTTCGCCCAGGTGTCTGCGGGGAAACCTTTGTGGTGCACGAGGTGCACATTGTGGATCTTTTCCCAGGTGTTTGCGGGCAAGACTTTGGAGAGAGATGCACAGGACGTATGTCATTGGGGAAAAGCGGCAAACCTGTGTGGAATTAGTACCGGGGTACCCTTTAAAATCTTTACTATATGCAATATTCTTGTATGCATTACTTGGTGAGAGTAGCCATGGTGTGGTTGGGAACATAGTATACCTGTTTAGGTGATGAGTTAGTTTCACTTGTTGTTCACTGGGATTTAGCATGCTTTCTTTACTTTTGCACGAGAGGCTTGGGGAGGATCATACTGAGTATACTGTTATAATAACCCTATGTATATATAAAATATTATTCATTTCATTGGATCAAGTTGGAGATCAAGCTGGTTACTACTAGCTTGATGTTGGAGGAGATGTTCAGGCTTATGGTCGCTACTGTTTTACTTTCTTTTGGGTACTTTTAGTTTTCTATTTTAGTTGTAGTACTTTTGCATGACATTTAACATTTGTACTTCAAATTCTTTTATATTTAAGTTCTGAGTTGGAGTTGATTGGAGTTTATCTTATCTCTCTCTTCTACATGTGTTCTCTTAGAGGGTAATGCCTCCCATTTGTGTGTTTATTATACCCTCAGTTCTAGTCTCCAACCTGGGGCCTACTGGAGGCGGGACTCGGGGGTCATTATCTCTCTTCTCACATTGTCGGCCCAGGAGGGGTACACATTGTGGGGAGGGGGTCATGACACAATCAGTCTATGATTGCATGAGAAAACATTGTAGTGGGGAAGAGTGAGTGTAATAAGGATGCACTGCCATTTACTACAATCCATATTATTATTTATATATTATCATATATTTGGGATGTTTGTCCAATTATGGTATTCATTGATTTCCTCTTGGATGGATCAAATTGAATTTCATGTGGGTAATGATTCTTAGTCAAAAGAGTTGGATCTTTTTCATACCCCAGAGGGGAAAGAAAATCATGAGCCTTAAGTGTAGGCATAGTGGCATTATTTGGTTCATGATAAAATACATGCATGATATCTACCAATAATGTTTGCATATTTTTCATGTCTTGATAAGGAAATTAGATTGATTTAGGTATGTTTTTTGTTGCAGATTGATAGTTGTTTTTTGGGAATAAATACATTAAGGGTGTATCTGACGTAAGAGTTCCAGTCACAACACTCACCGATTTTATAGGGTGATGGTGGTCCACAAAGATATGATAACACTATAGAGAACATGAAAATTATTATTTATTTTCTTAAGATGACTCCATGGTGGATAATGAAGATAGTGATGTATATTCTTAGATGGATATATATGTTCTAGTGTGATGTGTATATTAGGGCTCATATAAATGAAGTGCTAGAACATAAGTACATTGAGGATAGATTCTTCGAGAACCTTTTCCCTGAATCGCTCAGGGCAGATAGAATGTGAGAGTTCTTGAGCCTTCATTAGGGTGATGTTCACATCATGGACTATGTTTCTACCAACACTATGTATGGTAAGTGATGAAAACATTATGGTGAGGAAATTTGTAGATGGATTAAAACATTCTATTTGTGTTTAGTTAAAAATATTTAGACTATACTCTTTCGCAATGTTAGTGAATTAGGAATTCATAGCCGACAGAAACTTGATAGAAAAGTTTCTCGTAGACCGGGATGTGGCTTTAGTTGACTGTTCATGTGGTATTGGATAACGTATGGATGAGTTCTGTTAGTGTGGTCAAGACATAGACCCAGCTAGACCACCTCATGGTAGCTCAATGGTGGGTTTCATTTATTGTGGGAAACCAATATGTATTCAAAATCAATGATAGGAGTTTTCGAATGAGTATCTGTAATGTGGGAAGGTCGTTCATCATGAGATGTTCTACAGGGAACCTTCTCAAATAGCCAATAAATAGGGACTAAGGTAGGCACATGATTTATAGATCGGATTAGGATCGGTACATGGTGATGGTATCTGAGGTTCAACTATATGCTGGGGATGTGACAGAAATAGTGGGACCCAGCTGTGGGGTCAGTGGACTGTTACTTG
The DNA here is from genome assembly GCA_963277665.1 of Viscum album. Taxonomy (NCBI): domain Eukaryota; kingdom Viridiplantae; phylum Streptophyta; class Magnoliopsida; order Santalales; family Viscaceae; genus Viscum; species Viscum album. The sequence goes on along the minus strand of OY728157.1, from coordinate 332,093,270 downwards.
TACAACACTATAGGTAGGACATGCTTCCAAATGTTGTGGTTCAGTCATGATTCATACCTTGGATCTACCATGGGTTTATTAGTCTAGTGATCCAATGATAGTTAGAGGTACACCATTGGTCTTTCAATAGTTTTTTTTTTCTTTTAATTAACATGGCATACTGAGGGATGTATGATTTGAGTACACGAGGTGAAAATGATCTCTATAGACAGACTCAACATTTATTATTTGGTTAAAATTGGTATGAGTGCATTATTATATATATATAACATTATTTGAATCAATATAATCATTAGATATGAATTTTGAGGTGCATTGGGATTTCGGGCATCCATGGGGTGTGAGTTACTTGAGGTGTTGTGGCATCTGGGCATCCAGTTGATGTATATTATAGAGGAGTTGACGCATTGAGGAATCCATGGGATGTATGGATATATAAAGTGTCTTATGAATCAGTACCATAGAGACGTTTTTTTATTAAACTGTCAGGAACTGGGTTTTTTTGAGAATCCATGGAATGCACTGCCTCTTTTTTCCATGGGTGCCATAGTCTCGAGGAAGACACCAATGCGGTTGGGAATATGATTGAGTGATGGTAGAGACACATAGGAATATGATGGGGTGTAGGGGTGTAGATGCCATACATCAGAACCATGTGTCTAGAAAGAGGCCATTATTCCATGATTGATTAGATCATTGTTTTATGATTGAACATGTTAGCCATTTCCTATGGTTGAAAGCCCTCCTTGAGAGAAATGGCCAATACACTCATGTCCTCAGTAGTTTAGGTGGTTTTAGACTGAATGTGAATGATTGATACCATCTCTGTGTTTTGTTTTGTATCTCGATGATGAGCTATGTTATGGTGGGGATATTATAATGACTCATGTGTTTTTGGAACGGGTTAATATCCCCTCCCAGTTGACTTTTTAATAAGTGATTATACTACATTTTGATTCATTGATCTAAGAATAATTCCAAATGTTTTTTTGACCTCAAATGATGTTATAGTTTTTTTAAGTGGCTAGGAGAGTTCTTTGGGATATCATAAGTTATTTTCAAGAATAAGAGGCCCGATGTCAAACTTTATTAAATGTATGTGATGGTGTTCGATTTAGGGAAACCATGAGAGTGGAGGTATAAGTTCTTGAGGACCAGTATGCAAAATTTACTGAGAGTTTCATATGGTTTGTGCAAGGTATAAAAAATGTCTGTGTTGGAAATGAATGCCTTTATCCATATGTTGTTTCTTCAATGTGTGTTTTTCATGCTTTTGTAAACCATATGGTTAAACAATATGGATGTTCAAAATTAACTTTGAGTGAAGAATTTACATGTCATGGGATGGTCTAAATATGATTTATATTACATGAATGGATATTTTGGTATATATTTGTAATTTGATCCTCACTGTATAATTTCTTGATCTCTAGATAGAACTAGAGTGGTTTCTTATCAATGGTGTTCTTGGATTTTCCTAGTGTGAAATACAACAACAAGTCATGTAACATTATTGGAAGGTTCATTTCCATGAATAAAGATAATGTTATGAACATCACTCAGACACCATCACGTACTTGTAGCAAAATGTAATTTAGAAAATACCCCAATAGAATTCCCAATCCCAATGTGCTGACTTCTATTACCCATTTAATAACAAAAAACAACGGAAATGTTTTTTCCACCTAAAATAGATATCATGAGATATTTATATGTAAATAAAAAAATAGGGGTAGAAAAATGAATATAAATATATATGTCACAATATAAAGTGAACAAATGAAGTAATAGAAATGAAAATATCTCACAACAGTTTCCAAGAGATAATTCCAATTGAAAAACATAACAATAAAAAATGCTACTCCAACAATCGCCTTCGGGTATCATGTGAAAACCCTCCATTTCACTATGTAGCTACCCAATCCATGTTGACATAAAACAACTATGCATCAATATAAAATCCTTATTTTACATTTATCAAAATACATATCAAGGTCTATATTCTATCTAAGGGGTGCACATGGTATAATCTAATAGAATCAATGGGGTCCAAACTAGGTCTTTCATAATAAGTCTTTATAAAAAAATACAATCACGATAAACATCTACGAGAACGAGGCATGATATAATGTCTATAATTATTTATCTCAAAAGCATGTGAAAACATTTAATTTAACTTTTTTACACATTTCCAAAAAAAATAACTAAATTAGTATCAATGAATTTCATATACTATAAACTAATCTTATGAAAACAATATTGGTATCACATATCATATAAAATATATTATAGTGCATCCAAAATAGTACAATCCAAAAGCACATATAACATCACACAATGTATAAGACTTGGTCAGGATATCTATGTACCTGTTACCTAACATAGAAAATCAAGGGAACATTAAGAGTATAGTCATGTGCATCGAATATAAAGTTAAGAGGAACACCACATAATGTGAACCTCCCAAAATTACTAACATGTTCATATAATTACTTACATCGGGAGTACAGGAGAACCACATAAATTAATCCCATGAAAGTGGTTATGTCCTATAATACATTCTTCCTTTAGTGCCCATGTTTTCCAGTTGAATTTTATTCGAACCAATTCATAAAACAAATTAATTAAAAAAAATTAATTACTATTCATAAAAATTATTTATATATTCTTTGAAAACCTTTTCCCATTATCAAAACTAGGAGAAGAAAATATTTTAACAAAACCAAATCTCCACACACAAAAATAAAATCATTAAATCATAAAAATTAATTGACAAAACAATTTATCAACAAAATACATTATGAAATTCACCAACACAGTGTACATATAAAACCTTCAACCTCATAACATCTACCAAACCTGACCGCAATATGATCCACCAATTGAATGAAAAAAAAGATAATAGATTCTCAAGAATAAATCTACACAACTCTAAATTGATTCAATGTTGAAAGAGGACCATAAAATAGGAAGAGAAAACCATACCTAAAAAACACCTGATGAACCACAACCCACAAAGGATAAACCCTCATAACCAGATCACATGATTGATCTATAATGAAACTAGAACAATTACCATCACAAGACCACACATCTAGTTGTTCAATTCAATAACACAACCATTATCATAGGATACAATGATAAAGAATTATTATATTATACAAAGTGACACAATACACAACCACGATGATTAAATTATGAATAAATCAATCCACAAGGATTAGATGTTCCCATAATTTCTATAGAATAATTCATGGTCAATATGTAAGAGGGTTGTAGAAGAATGAAGCAATAGTCATATATATTTCAACAAAATAATAGACTCTTAACTATTACATGGGTTGTAATCCCTTCATGCATCATATAATCCATGGGGTCCATATACATCAAGAAAAATCCTTCCAATATTATTAGCAACCGAGTTATTACCATTACATTCCATGTAATCATTCACACTATGTACGCAACTCATAATATGAGGTTGGAGAACATAAAAAGTATATCTAAACTAATTAAATTGAATTTAAAGACCTAATGTAATAAATAATTTTTAGATACTTACATAAAATACCAATACACATTTAGAATATCCAATCTCAAGGAGAACCTGCAATGAAATAACACATTGATACCCAGACATGATTAATTAAAAAAATTATACATCCTTAAAAATTCTGTAATTTTCTAAAAAAAATTAATCTATGTCCTTGAGAGTCTTAAGATGCACAAAATCAATGAATAAAAAAAAACAAAATGCATATTACATAAATATTGTGATTGGAATGTTAAAAACTCCCCACTAGAGACATTACAGCCCTATGAAGTCTTCTAAATTAATGAATTCAGGTAAAGTGGTGAGAGAACTACTCCCTCATCAATTAATAATGCTCCTAAGTCTTAAGAAAGATTTAATATGTGCCTCCATAACACTCTAACCAATAGAATCAAATTCTTATACTAGAATTTACTTTGAGTGTTAATGAACTATATTATCTACTCCACAATAGAATAATCTAGATCAAAATAAATATATTCTTATAATAGAAAATGAGAATTATTGTGATGGTATTTCTTATGAAATGTTATAGGGAAAACATCATGTATTCTTATCAACTGAGGATGAAATTAAAACATAAAAGGAATATTCCAAAGCCTCTCTATGGCCTCAAATTGTCCAACATATCTCAGATCTAAAATTGCATATTTTCCTATCTTAATGTGACACAACCAGGGAAAATATTTGATGAATACCTCAATATATATAAAAACTCCATTGAAATACCCTTTTGTTCCTCATTATATTTATAATGACTCTCATATATAACCATATTTAGACATAAATCATGAATCCTAATTGACATCACTAGAGCAGTAATCTATCCAACCAATGAAAATTCCCCCACATTTTCCCAACAACAAGGTCACATGTAGAGGCGACCAAATAGATTCTCAAAATGATCCATTCATTTTGCTGAGTAATAAATTTTGTTATATGAAAACTCTACTAGTCCTATCTATTTATCCAATGATCCAACAATATATGAGACACATGAATGGATCATATTTTATAGGAACTAAATAGAAACTCTTTTTTTTAATGTATATATATGGATAATATGATTCACTCAACATTTCATGAGTCATAATTTCCTCATGGATAATCCTTTATAAATATGAATTAAACCTAGAATTACCCTTTTGAAAAAATGGATATTGGATCAAAAAGTTAAAACACAATCATGTAAACATACTACTTACATATATCTACATACTATAGTGGTTCACAAATCTGGATGAAATGAATCAACATTCACTATCGATCAATCACAAACTTAGGAAGATTTATTTCATCAGGGATCCCTTGGTAATCAAAAATTAGGGTCCATGGATACCGTGTCCCATTTCCCGACTATCATCGAAATGGGTTGGATAAATCTAGTAGGTTTCATATCCCCTACTGTAGTGACCCAAATATTAATTAATGCAAATTCCTCAGGATATAATTAAATGTATTATTATATAAAATGGTTATATAAAATAAGAACATACATGGTTTTATGTTTTTGGAATTCAAAATTCTATTAATAATTGTTACCATTATTAATATTTTCATTAAATAGTGACCACTTGATTAGTACAAATATTAGGAGTTAATAAATCCAATTTACATAGAAAATGGAAGAAATGATGGCATCCGATAGAATTGATCCGTACAAAGCCCCTTTGATAGATCGTGGAAATGAGGTGGCCTCACTATGCTTCTCTGTTGAGCTATTCCATATCGAGATTCAACATGATATTCTTGAACATAACCACCTACAAAAGAAGTAGAAGGTGATAGAGACTACCACACGAATGATGTTATACGAGCAATCCCAACAGTCTGTCACTATTTCAAACCTTACCCTTAGGTCATATGTGGGTGTTATAAGGGGTTAGGTAATAAGACCCTTGCACTGTGATTATGCAAACAATTTTTTATAGATAATATAAATTCTTTTTATTATTGTTACATTGTAAATAGTTATTAATTCACAAATAGTATTTTTAGTTAATAGTAAATTACAAAATAATTTTTTTTCAATTAATGGATTATTTAATTAAGTAATATTATCATAAAATATTATTAATAAATTATTTTTTAAAAAATATAAATGATTGTGTAATACAATTTTAATTGTTATTAGGGTTTAGAACTCATTTTTGTCAATAAAAATAATTTTTTTTAAATTTCTGTTTTAATTTTAAAATTAAAAATTCATAAACATTGATAATTATTTAGTAAAAATTAATATTATTTTTTGAATCTGGATTTTGATATTATCTAATTTTAATTTGTGTCATTATTTATTAAGATAGTCGGATCTTTGGGTATAATTAATTACTCATTAATTATATAATGATTATTATGACATTATTAGGACCCAATAATGATGTAATAAAATAAAATAAATGATATGTGCAGTAAATATATATTTTCTATTAAAATAATGTGAATTTATATTTGTTTGGTTTATTTTAAAATTATTTAGTTGACCCTCCAAGACTTATAAAACATTGTAACCTTTTAAATTTAATTTTTAGAGAGTGTGACTCAACAAAAAATAATAAATCTTACTATTTTAAGAATTTCGTCCATTGGATTTATAAAATACTGTTTTCGACTACACATTTACAAAAAACATGGGAAAAACAATGGGATGGATTTTGGTTTGGATTGGTTTAATGTGTTTGTTCCGAAACCTAAATAATAAAAAATTCCCTCCCATTCCTATATAGACAAACCCATTTTCCCACTTCATATTCCCTCAAATCCTTTGTAGCATAACCAAGATCTTCCCTCCTCTATCTAAAGTCCCCAAAAATCTCCCCAATATCCCATTAAGCCTCTCTCCAGGCTCTAACAAGCGATTGGGATCACACTTCCTAGCAAGGTATTTATTATTTTCACATTTTTTTCCATGTTTCAAAATGTTTTTATGCTCTTTTAATTTTAATTACAAATGTTGGGGTTTTATTTTGAACATCCCTCATACTGCCTTAGTAGGTTATGAATGATGAGAGACCTCTTTCTCTCTCTTTAATTACTTCCATGTACATCCTTTACCATGTCTAAATTCTATGAGGGTTATCTCTCTCCTCATTTACATCCAATAAATTCTTTCGTATTTTTCATATTAATTACATTAACATATTTGGGAAATATATCTATATGAATATCTTAATATCAATTTAATGTACATATGATGAGACATACCTTTCCTACTCATCAACAACTTTTATGAAATCTTATGTCATGTCGTCACACTGCCGAAATTGCACTGCAAATTTTCCAAGCCAAAGTCATTATTTAGTGAATAACATTCCTATTTTTTAATCAAGGGTATTCTCCATTATTAACATTTACTTATTAATTATAGTGTTTCATGTATGAATTCCGAATTACATTATCAGGGAGTAAATTATGATCTTCAATGAATAAATGTTATATGATCCATATTGCACATTTATGAATGAAATGAATTAATTAAGAATGGTGTGCCTTGATAGCTCTTTAATAAATTGTGTAAACATTAGTATCATGATACATCAAGATAAATGAGGGTTTACTCTTGATAATTCATCTGCAATGAGGGTTTTGTCATGCACTATGTTCAATGGTCATACGATCAAGATAATATAATGTTAAATATTATTTCCACATTTCCATGTCGTGATAATCATGCTATATCATTCATGTATGTTCATGTATCTCTAATCCTACATTGATATTCCTATTGTATAACATGTATTGTATTCTTCTTGTTATTAAATTTTTACTCCTAAAATTTGATTTAAATCTCACCCATTTTTTATCATGTCCTTATGTTATCCCATGGAATGATGTGTATGAAGTAAATTTGTGGTCATGTAATGGAGGTTTTCAATAAGGATGTTGGGTGTTATGTTAGAAGTTATTATGTAATGTTCCTAATTTCCCAAGACAGTATACCTATTGACCTAATAGTTTCTTTAAGTTCATGTTAGGGAATAAATCATGTTTATGTGTGTAATAAAGAAAGGGGTTTTTATATTTTGTAACATAGGATATGTTTAGTTATGTTGGGAAGAGGATTAGAAAACCCAAGTGAAATCCTTTTGGATAAGACATAGTATAATAAAAACATCACTACATTTTGGTAAGTATTAATTAAGTGGTTTATCATGAAAATATATCACTATCTATATATTAGCATGTATGGGTAGCTCTGGAACATATGTATCTAGGGGTAAAACAAAAAAACAATTCATTTAACTAGAATCAAATGATAACTAGTTCTCTACAATGGGTATTGCTGCACTACTGATTATGACACTCCCAGGTGATTTGATTTGGTAAATTCATAATCTTACTATGAACCGTTATTAAGGGAATTCTAACAAATTCCCCTAATAATATAAGTTGGTAAGTAGATCATGGAAAACATATATTAAAGAATATGAATTCATAAGTTGATGAAATATAATTAATTTCAATGTCATCCTATTTTTTCAGGGATTACCCTATATTTTTCACCCCTAACATTCCTCATATTCTTGCTAATGGCTAGTAATAGGAGAAATCAGGCTAACAACAGGTGCAATGATCTACGTGACGACTGTTGTAATGATATTCACAATCCGATGGGAGTGGAAATAGTGAATTTTTTCACAATACTCTATCATTTAACGCATTTTTTGAATAGAAGCTTGAGTTAAGATGAATTTTCCACCCCCATAAGAAAGAAACAGCTGAAATAGATAGCTTCAAGAGATAATGGCCTCATTATTTTAATGGATCATATGATACCTCAATGACCGAAAAAAGAGAAAATCCATTGAAAAGATATTCTCCATTATTCAATTATCTGAACAAGAGAAGGTACATCTTGCTTCTTATCATTTGGAGGGTGAAGGTAATCAATCATAGGCCTTGATCAAAAATACCAATCCCAAGGAGGAGACCAAGGCCTTGGAGTGGAAGGATTTCTAGAAAAAAATTGACAAATATTTTCCTCATATCCTCTGACGTAATATTGAAATGAAATTCCTTTCACAGATGAAAAAATGATAAAAAATAAATCAGAGCATACGACGAAAACATTAAAAGGAATAAATGATATGCCTCGGGCAATGACGTTACCCCTGAATGAAAGGTTGATATCATAATTGGTTGTCTAAAACCTATCTTACAGTATTCCCTAGAGATTTATGACATTGAAAGCTATGAGGAAGTTGTATTATGATCCCTCAACATTGAAAGGAGACCAGAGACTCCTAGGGGTAGCATGGGGGTATGAAGCATAGGGTGGATTTCAATTTTGGATTTATTATTGATAAATCCAATGGTGGTGTAAAAATATAGCACCCCACATGCCAATGGTGTGGATATAAACACCTTGAAAATTTCCTAAAGGTGATTAGAAAATGTTATAGGTGTGGAAGAGAAGGAAACCATGCCATTAACTGTTGATATGAAAAACATGTGGCTATGATATAGGAGAGGAAAGCTCTATTCAGCCCTCAAAACGATGTTATTTACCTTAACTGCAAAGAATTAGGGAACTTTTCAAACCAGTGCCCTCTGAATAGGGTATTCAGATGCAACCATCAACCTCTAAGGAAACAAGGGTGAGATTTTCTCCATCACTACCATATAGGGGAACACTGAAAATGATTTTGTGATAGGTACACTATTTATTCATTAAATAATTGAGATCTTATTTTTTAATTTTTGTTCTAATCATTCTTTTATATCACAAATGTTTAGTAGAACAACCCCAACACTAAATAAATCATGGAATTGAAGATGATGGTATGTATGGAAAATGGGGAAATCATTTTATCCCCTTTATAGATCCCCACCCCTAGAATAATATGTTGATTGAAATTCCCATCCAACCATACCATACTCCCTCTAGTGTAATTTGATTCAATTCTTTGCATTGACCGGTTTCCTTAAATGGAGCCAACATAAATTTATGTGAGAGGGAAATCACTCCCCATATAACGAATAAACCCCCTATTTTATAGAAGTGCAAGGAGGAAGATGATTCTTTTTTAGAACCATCATATCAATAGTGGATATCACTACCCTATGAGCACACATATCTGGTGTAGATGATTCATTCCAAGGAAGAAACCATCCTTGAATCCATTCATATTGTGAAAGAATTCACTTAAGTGATTCCTAAGAAATTGTTTTTCCATCCTCCAAGAAGAGATGTTGAACTATATGATGATCATATACATGGGTAGTTACCAATATCCATGACTCCATATAGAGTGGATTTTGCGGAGCATGAGGATTTGAAGAAACAACTATAAGATAATCAGATATAGGGATTATATTCCCTAGGGTTTTACAATGTGTTGCACCAATAATCTTCTTCAAGAAGAATGATAGTTTTATGTACCTTTGAAATTATTATCATGGTCTCAACAAAATCACGACAAATAATTAGTATTCTCCTACAAGAATTGACGACTTGTTCTATTAGCTATGTGGAGAAATTTTTTTATCCATGGTTGATTTGCGGTCAAGATATTACCAAGTAATGGTGAAGGAGGGTGATATCCACAAGATTCATTTTCGTACAAGATACTAGATCTATGAATTTCTATTAATGCTTTTAGGACTCACTAATTCTCCTGAAATCTACATGGACTTGGTTAATGAAGTCATTAGAGATTACCTTGACAAATTTGTAGTATTAATTAGAGATGATGTTCTAATATATTTCAAAACCTCAATGATTGATGAGGATAATATAAGAACTATAATAGAGACCATGTGAAAGGATAGGAAATTTAAAAATTACATAATGTGTGAATTATAGTTAAAGGATGTCTCATTCTTGGGTAATATCATAAAAAAATGGATATATGTAGATCCATCTCAGACAGCTGCAATTGAGGGATTGTCGAGGCCAACGTCAGTAATAGATATATGTAGCATCCTTGGGATAGTTGGATATTATCGATGATTTTTGTGAAATTTATCATGATTTTCCAACCCTCTTACCACAAGAAATCGGAGGGGAGTTATGTTTTCTTGGAGGGGTGAATATGATATGAGATTCAAGGAGTTCAAAAAGAGGATTACCACTATTCTCGTTCTCACACTACCCATAAGTGGAAAACGTTTTGTTTTATTTAATGATGCTTTGTAGAAGGGATTATACTATCTATAGATTTAAAATGAAAAATTAATTTTCAATTATTCATGGAAATTTAATGTTCAAGAGAAACATTATTTGAAAAAATGATATGGATCCATCTACAATATTCTTTGCAATGAAAATTTGGAATCATTACCTTTTTGTGGAGAAGTGTGAAATATACATGGGTCACAAAAGAATCAAGTATATATAGACACAGAAAGAGTTGAATATGCAGCAATGAATATGATTAGAAATAATCAAACACTATTAATGCTCAATCCAATACCACCCTAAGTATGTGAACTAGATGAAGGATACACTAAATAGAAAGGACCTAAAAATTTTAGAATTTAAGGGAGTTGAAAAGGATCCAATATTAATAGATTTTTTTAAGATAGACATGTGAATACTAAAGAAAGGAACATCATCAAACCATTAACAAATGATTTCTCAACCATCTCTTTTGGAAAGATTAAAGGATGTTAAAAAGGAAGATGTAGGAATTCATAATTAATTTGAAACTATCTGATAAGAGAATTACGAAATTCATAATTTTGAACATATATATATCATAGAGGTGGTAAGGATTCATGGAGTACCATTATGAATTGTATTCGATCGAGATCCACGATTCAACATTATGTATTGGAAGAGATTTAACATTCTATGAATACTGGGATGAACATTATTACGGTGTTTCATCCTCAAACTAATAGCCAATCTAAGTGGACTATTCAATCACTTGAGGACATGTTGAGAGCATTCTAAATGGCCATCAAAGGAAGATGTGATCAAAATATTATTCTAGATGAGTTATCTTACAACATCAGTTTCCACTCAAATATTCAAATGGATCCTTAAGAATCACATTATGGTAAGAGGTGGAGAACACCATCTTTTGGGGATTATATTTGGGATAAAACAATTTGACGTCCATAAATGGATGAAGAAATGGTGAAGAACGTTATGACCATTCAGTAGCACATTAATGCTGCATAGAGTCAACAAAAGAGATGTGATGACAATAATTGGTAATACCTATAGATTGATGTCAGAGGCATATTATTCATCTACATATCACCTTGGAAGGGAGTTATGAGATTTGAAAATAAGGTAAATTATAGTCAAAGGTACATTTTCCATTTTTACATCCATGATCGCATTGGAGCAGTGGCCTTTCGACTAGCACTCCCACCAAAATTATCTCAAGTACATGATGTATTCCATGTATCCCACTTGAGGAATTACATACCCTACCCATCATATTTACTCAATCCCGAGGAGATGAAACTAAGGAATGACCTCTACTACGAAGAAAATTAGATGATCATTTAGATCGTAGCAAAAAAGATCTATTAAATAAAGAAATGCCCCTAATCAAGGTGTTTTCGAGAAACCAAAATCTTGAAAAAGCATTGTGGGAATCCGATGAAGTGATGAAGCAGAGTTACCGACATCTATTTTATGGTGGGAAAAGGATATTTCAAAGGAAAAATTTCTTAAGGGGTGAAGATTATACCGACCAAAATTTTTATTAATGAAAATTCCTTTTGATGAAATAAAACATCTTATTATGTAAAATGGGTATATAAAAACTGAACTTTATTGGTTCTATGTTTATGTATTTCATGAAACTTTTAAGAATTGTTACCATTTATAATATAGTTGTTGAATAGTGATCACATGTTTAATATATTTATAGGTCTTTAACAATTCCATATTACTAAAATAAAGGACGTGATGGCCTCATCCAATAGAATTTCTCCATAAAAATCCCATTTATTAGATCTTATAAAGGAGCTGGTATAAGGCCCCAGCCTTAAACCTTACTTAATCTTGAGTTATTACAAGATTACACATTGAGGATCTTTTCGGGTTTAGAGTTTTAGAGAATTAGATCATAAAACTTGCATTACAATCCACATATAAACAAAGTAGTTACATAATTATAGCATTCTTAATTCCCATCAATGGAAACACATTTAAAATAAAACATGGATTATTTCTTGACACTTCCTTGACACTATCATCATATCATGTACCTTTCCCTTGACCTCTGAAAAATTTTTCAAAAAAAAACTTGGGATGAGCATAAAAAGCTCAGTATGGGTTATAAAAACATGGAAAGGAAACATGAGTTCATATATACATAAGAATGAAATCATAATTTACCCATAAAACATAGGCACTTTAACATACCTCATAAAATCATGAATAAATCATAGAAATCATAAGACATAAATGTAACTTGAGGCATTCATGACATTCTTCCATAGGGAGTAACCCTCTTGGATACGTTTGGAATACCCATCACAGTATATTCCCTAAAATCTATTCGGAGAAACCTTAACGTTTCACTCTTTCGCGTTACCCAATGCATTGGAGAGCTATAATGGGCTCACCCGCCCTTAGTTTATCACGGAACCACCCGTCTTCATAATAATGTCCAAGAACCATAACATAATCATATCACATAAAACATGCATTAAGGAAATAGAAAATTTCCACATTTCAATCACGAGATATCAATACAACACATTGATATAAAAACATTATGAAATCCATTTTCAATACCAAAATAAAATAAAATTAAAACATGGTATTTATTTTTCTTTTAAAAAGAAGGTATGGCTTGTAGAGGAAGCCGAAACTCAAATAACCGTCACGACGGTGGAGAAGTCGTTGTCGCCGCATACGTACGACAAAAAAATTCCCTTTTGTCGTTTAGTAAATGCTTCGTATAAAAAATATTCCTTTTGAATAAACGTAAAAGTCAAAGGGGTTTATACACCGTATAAAAGAAAGTTGTGTATAAAATAAAATATGCCTCAATGAAAGGAGATTGAGACGAAGTCCCATACCTCGTATCCGACTTGACCCGACCGTTCTTTAATCTCCAGAATAATAAACTTGAGTTAATATCTACTTGATTATGAACCTTTTTCAAGTTCATTATTCATTTTATACCATGTTATGAACATCATGTAATCATTTAAGTTAATAGTGTTCATTTTGTCGGTATTTGGTTCTTAAGTCAAAATAGACTTCTTACACTTACATGTTGTTAATTTGGTCAAAGGTTCATTATATCCAGAATTATATTAATGATTTGGATAACATATATATCATATATATTCATCATATACATGTATTTATAATATTACATCACATTTAGAGGTAAGAAATGAAATGCACCATTCATGGAGACGGTAAGCTGTACGTACGCATGAACGCTACTTCCATTTCTATTTCGTATTTTCTGGAATGGAATCATAATGATATAAGAGTATATTATAATTCCAGTATAATAAAATATATAATATCATTAACTTTATCCTTTACACATCCAACATATGGTATTAACGAATCAAATCACTTTCAGGGGGAGGTAGTCCGCACTTCCTAAAATGAAGATATCGTGTTTACCCAAAATGGAAACCATAAAGGTATGCCCAAAATGAAAAAAAACAGAAGCTTAAGTAAAACATAAACATATTATATATCATATATAAAAATAGTGACATCATAATGGCCACCATTGAAGGTGTTAAATAAGTATTGAACAATCATCGTTTCGGGAGGCAGAATTTCGCCATCCACGGAAACCGTAAGTTCTTTAACCAATTGATGTAGTTGTGTGAGAGTGTAGCTCAAATAAATCTTATAAAAACATCCTAGTATGTTGAAGATAATGGTGTTTTTACAAAATAAGTAAATAAAAAGTGTTTAGGGGGTTGGAGAAGCAAAATAAAACAAATGAACATGAGAGAATGAATTACCTTTAAAAGTGTAACTCCTATTGATTTGAGCCTAAAGGCCTCCTTTGAAAGTATTATTCCCAAAGGGAATACTCTAGGATGAGGAGAGGTATTTGGAGAGAGTAAATGATCAGGGGTTGGCCGATCCAAAGGCTTTAGGATTGTGTGAAATGAGGTAGAGGTGGGGGCCTTTTATAAGAGGAGATGAGGGGCACTTTTGGAAAGTAAAGAAATATTACTTTATTTGAAAATGTATTTCGGTATAAAAAGGTCCCACATTGATATAATTCGTGTATAAGGTGATAAGGGTTCTAAATCCACTCATCCAATTGGTTTTGGACATGTTTAGTTGATATATTTTACATTATCTTTCCATTTTATTTAAATCGTCAAATAATGATGTCATCGCTGCATCATTATTATGTAATAAATAATTTAATTTATTTAATGTCTAAAAATTATAAAACAAATACTATGATGTAGGAAATATTTTTATCTTTACTATGACTATTTATAATCAAATATCTGATCCTTATAACCCCATGTAAAAATTGTTTTCGTAAAACATATTATGTTTGTGTCATTTTTACTTTTACATTAAATAAATAGTAATTTATGACATTTCCCAACCAAAGTGGATCCATGGAGTCCCCAAGTTGACCCATGGCTTTTCTTGGTAGGCCATGACACAACCAATGAGGTTAAGACATGTGTCAAGCTCATATTATCTTATTAAAGCATTATTTTTACCTTAAACTACACTAATTACCACTAATAGCGATTTAGAACTTAATTAGTTACTATTCAAAAAAAATTATTATAATCTCATTGAACCACATTTTACTTTTTAATGACAACCATGTATGTCGGATTTTTGAAATTCAAAACACAATGATGGCAAAATTTCATTTAAACGGAAAATCAGTCTTTATAAGTACCACTTAGTGGTTTCATTATTCATCAAAAATTGATGTTTTTCAGAAAATTACCAAAATTCACCCTAAGATATATTTGATATTACAAATTCAAAAATGAAGTCTATTTTACAAAATTAAAAACATATAAGTCACATTAATTAATTTAATAATTAATTCCCGCTGTCAGAGCAAATAGCGTGTTTTTATGAAACAATAAATATCAAAAGATTGACACTAGTTTGAGTCCAATTTCAAAGTGAAATTGATTCCAATGACCAACATTGGATTAAATGGTAAAAATATATTCATATTAAAAATTAATACCAATTCAAAATATAATCTAATCATATAAATAAATTAGATTAAAAAGAAATTTTGATGTAAAATGCAGTATTTTTCACTATTCATTAAAAAATGAACATTGTCAGAAAAATACCAAAAATTCACACAAAGTAAATTTTGATGTCCCAATCATAAAGAATAAGTTTATTTTGACAAACATAGTTTATAAAATTGTCAAAAGATAGATTTAGAAAGGGTTTTCCATCATAAGGCAGTAAAACAATCTTTTAAGAATATTAGTGTATTCCATGCTTAAGATTGGATTTATTTTCATTTTAAGCCTCTAAAACACTATCTTAATCATTAATAGACATAGATAAAAATATATATTATTTATTACTTACTTGGGATGTTACATCCTTCCCCCCCTTATAAAATTATGTCCCCGCAATTTATTTACTTATCGAATAAATGGGGGTACTTATCCCTCATTGCATTTTCAGATTCCCATGTTTCCTCTTCAATCATGTGGTTTTTCCACAAAACCTTTGCCTGGTGAATCACCTTATTCCGTAACACTTGCTCCCTGTGGTCAAGAATCTGGACCGGTTGTTCCTCATAAGATAAGTCCTTTTCCAGCTGAACTACCTCTGGGCTCAAAACATGAGATGGATCTGGCATATACTTTCTCAACATCAAAACGTGAAAAACATTGTGTACCTGAGATAAACTCGGAAGTAAAGCCACTCGGTATGCAACTGATCCAACTCTCTCTAGAATTTCGTATGGTCCAATGAACCTTGGACTCAGCTTTCCTTTCTTACCAAATCTCATCACACATTTCCAAGGAGAAACCTTGAGAAAAACATGATCACCTACCTCGAAAGATAGATCCTTCCTCCGGTTATCCACATAACTCTTCTTCCTGCTCTAAGCTGTTCTCATGTGTTTCTGAATCAGCTGAACTTTTTCTGCCATCTCTTCTACCAATTCTGGTCCCATCAACTTCCTTTCACCCACTTCATCCCAGAAAGCTGGAGTTTGACATTGCATCCCATATAATGCCTGAAATGGTGCCATCTGTATACTGGAATGAAAACTGTTATTATATGAAAATTCAACCAAAGAAAGATGTTGGTCCCAACTTCCCTGATAATCCATAGAACAAGCTCGTAGCATATCCTCCAATGTCTGAATTGTTCGTTCTGACTTCCCATCTGATTGAGGATGAAAAGTTGTACTAAAATTTAATTCAGTACCCAACCACTTCTAAAGGCCTTTCCAAAAGTTAGAAGTAAACCTGGGATCACGATCTGATACAATGGAGAGAGGAACTCCATGTAACCTGACTATCTCTTTAAGATACAAACGGGAAAGTTTATCAAGAGATAAAGTATCTCGTATAGCAAGTAAATGAGCAGATTTGGTCAAGCGATCAACAATAACCCAGATTTCATTATTACCTTGAGATGTCTTCGGTAATCCCACAACAAAGTCCATGGATATATTCTCCCATTTCCACTCTGGCACTGGTAAAGGCTGAAGCATCCCTTTCGGTAACTGCCGCTCTCCTTTAACCTGTTGAAATGTCAAACACTTCACAGTAAAATCAGCAATGTCTCTTTTCATTCCATCCCACCAGTAATACTCCTGCAGATCTCTATACGTATTAGTATTTCTTGGATGAACTGAAAACAGAGAACTATGAGCTTCAAATAACAACTATATCTTCAACTGTGAATCACAAGGCACACACAATCTCTTCCCAAATCTCAAAACACAATCATTATCAATGTTGAATTCAGGCAACTTACCTTTCTGAACCAGCTCTACCTTTTTCTGCAACTCACTGTCTTGCTTCTGTGCTTGCTTGATTCTATCTGATAGAGAAGATCTCATTGATACCTGAAACAAAACAGAAGGACATCCGGCACCAAACAATTCTATGACAAAATTCATCAAATCCTTAACCAAAGGATCACGTTCCAAATGCAACATTGTTAACGAAGCATTACTTTTTCGACTCAAAGCATCAGCCACTTTATTTGCTTTTCCCGGATGGTAATGGATTATACAATAATAATCCTTGATTAATTCTTTCCATCTCCCCTGTCTCATGTTTAACTCTTTCTGAGTGAATATATACTTTAAACTTTTCTGATCGGTATATATTTCACACTTTACTCCATACAAATGATGCCTCCAAATTTTTAAAGCAAAAACAACAGCAGCTAATTCCAAATCATGTGTAGGGTAATTTACCTCATGAGTTTTCAACTGTGGTGAAGCATAAGCAATTACCTGATCATTTTGCATTAGGACGAAACCAAGTCCTTTCAATGAAGCATCACTGTATATAACAAACTCACCATTCCTGGAAGGTAGTGCCAAAACTGCAGCATTCACCAATCTTTTTTTCAATTCCTGAAAACAATCATCACATTCTTTTGTCCAGATAAACTTAACACCCTTACGAGTTAGCTTAGTCATTTGAATAGATAACCGTGAAAAATTTCTAACAAACCTTCGGTAATAGCCCGCCAAACCAAAGAAGCTAATAATCTTGGTTACATTTGTGGGTCTTGGCCATTCTTCCAAAACTTTTTTTTTGCAGGATCAACAGTTATTCCATCTTTAGAAACAATGTGACCAAGGAAAGAAATTTGTTGCAACCAAAACTCAGACTTGCTGAATTTCCCATACAGTTTCTTTTCATTTAAGGTTTTCAAGATAACCCTTAAATGTCTTTCATACTCCTCTTTACTTTTAGAAAACACCAAAATATCATCAATGAAAACCACCACAAACTTATCCAAGAACTCATGGAAAATTCTATTCATTATGTCCATGAATACAGCAGGTGCATTGGTTAGCCCGAAAGACATTACTACAAATTCATAATGTCCATATCTCGTACGGAATGCTGTCTTCGGAATATCTGCCTCCTTTACCATTAGCTGATGGTAAACCGATCTCAGGTCAATCTTTGAAAAAAACTGGGCTCCCTGGAGCTGATAAAAAAAATCATCGATATGAGGCAAAGGATATTTGTTCTTAATGGTGATGTTATTCAAGGCTCTATAATCAATGCAAAGTCTCATAGAACCATCATTCTTTTTAACAAATAAAACAGGAGCACCCCATGGTGATGTGCTAGTTCTAATGAAACCTTTCTCTAATAAATCTTGCAATTTCTCCTTCAACTCTAAAAGTTCAATTTGTGCCATTCGATAAGGGGGTTTTGAAATTGGCTTAGAATCCAGAACTAATTCAACAGTAAACTCAACTTCCCGATCTGGTATTATTCCAGGAAACTCATCAGGAAAAACATCAGGATACTCATTTACCACTGGTACATCATTAATCTGAATAGTTCCTTTATTTTCAACGACGTGTGCAAGGTAACATTCATTTCCATCTTTTACAAGTTTCTCGGCCTCTTGATATGTTATCAAAATTAAGGGTTCATTCCTGTAAACAAAATGAAAGTATTTCTAAAAAGAAACTTCTTTAGCTCTACAGTCAATCTTAGCATGCTAAATAAAGAGCCAATCCATACCCAGGATAACATCAAACTCTACTAGAGGTAGAACAATAAGGTTTGCAAGTAGGTTCTTTCCACAGATAATGATTGGAATATTCTTATAAATTCTTTTTGCCTCAACATTTCCCCCAGGTGTTTTTACCAAAAGTTCAGGAGTCATTTCTTGAGATGGTATTCCCATTTTACTAGAAAAGGTTTCAGAGATGAAAGAATGTGTAGACCCCGAATCAAACAACACACTACCATAATCTGAAAAAACAAACAAAGTACCTGATACAACTTCATTTGATGGCCCGACATCTGCTGATGTAGTTGCAAAGGATTTCACCACCCCTTTCTGCTTGTAGTCTAACCGCTTCCCATCACTCAAGCTCTTTTCCGGACACTTGTTTGCATAGTGACCCATCTCATTGCACTTATAACATTTCACTAACTGTAAATCAAATTTGTTCTTACCTTCACCTTGATCATTTTCAGTGCAATCACGAGCCTTATGTCCCTTCTTACCACATCGGTAGCACTTTCCAGAATTTAGAAGACATTCCCCAGCATGCCTTTTGCCACATTTATCACAAAATGGAAACTTAGTTTTCTTTCCATCAGACTTTTTTGAAGAATTCTTACCTTTCTCCTGCCACCTCGGTCTCTTCTTCTGCTGGTTGTTATAGAACACTTGGTCATCGGAAAACTCCATTTCCACCTTATCAGCACATCGAACAAGCTTTTCATAACTTTTAAACTCACGAGAAGCTAATCCCTTCGATATTTTGGCTTTAATCCTGAGTAAAACCGATTGATTTTACTATCAAGGTCTCAGATAAAATTTGGAGCATACCTTGCCAAACGAGTGAACCTTTCTTCATAGGCAGCCACTGAGTCTTATTCTTGCCTCAATTCCAAGAATTGCTTTTCCATCCTAAGTCGAACAAAATTAGGAAAATACTTCTCAAGAAACATACCTTTGAATTCATCCCAGTCAAGAGCATCAATCTCATCGGCATCCCTGATATTTTTAACCATAGACCACCACTGAACTGCTTCACCCTCCAAACGGTAAATAGCAAGACTAACCTTTTGATTGTCAGAACACCCCATGACATCAAAAATATTCTCCAGTGCTTTAATCCACCCTTCAGCTAGCACAGGGTTAGATGATCCTCTGAATGATGGGGGATGTTGCCTCATGAAATGTTCCACCACTGACATGTTCCTCTGCGGTTGATCTGGCTGATCTCGTGCATGGATACCACCTCCATTTATCGCTTGAGTCAACTATGTCATTACTGCAAAAAACTATTCAGTTCCAATTCCGACCATTTCTAGATGCTGATTCGGAAGGTTATTTCCTTCTGTATGCCTTCCTAGCACTGCTTCCCTGTTTCCTCTGCGGAAAACCATTCTGAACAAACATTTCTTTGATGAAGCAACATGGTAATCTTCAAATGCTATATCATTTCAAAAAAAAATACTTTTGGATAATCATTTAATAGAATTCTAACTCCTATGGTTATCTAAACTGACCTCTGATACCAACTATAAGGCCCCATCCTTAAACCTTACTTAATCTTGAGTTATTACAAGATTACACATTGAGGATCTTTTCTGGTTTAGAGTTTTAGAGAATTAGATCATAAAACTTGAATTACATTCCACATATAAACAAAGTGGTTATATAAAGATAGTATTCTTCATTCCCATCAATGGAAACACATTTAAAATAAAACATGGATTATTTCTTGACACTTACTTGACACTATCATCATATCATGTACCTTTCCCTTGACCTGTGAAAAACATTTCAAAAAAAACTTGGGATGAGCATAAAAAGCTCAGTATGGGTTATAAAAACATGGAAAGGAAACATGAGTTCATATATACATAAGAATGAAATCATACTTTACCCATAAAACATAGTCACTTTAACATACCTCATAAAATCATGAATAAATCATATAAATCATAAGACATAAAGGTAACTTGAGGCATTCATAACATTCTTACGTAGGGAGTAACCCTCTTGGTTACGTTTGGAATACCCATCACAGTATATTCCCTAAAATCTCTTCGGAGAAACCTTAAAGTTTCACCCCTTCGTGTTACCCAATTCATTGGAGAGCTATAACGGGCTCACCCGCCCTTAGTTTATCACGGAACCACCCGTCTTCATAATAATGCCCAAGAACCATAACATAATCATATCACATAAAACATGCATAAAGGAAACATAAAATTTCCAAATTTCAATCATGAGATATCAATACAACACATTGATATAAAAACATTATGAAAACCATTTTCAATACCAAAATAAAATAAAAGTAAAACATGGTATTTATTTTTCTTTTAAAAAGAAGGTATGGCTTGTAGAGGAAGCCAAAACTCAAATAACGGTCACGACGGCGGAGAAGTCGTTGTCGCCGCATACGTACGAAAAAAACATTCCCTTTTGTCGTTTAGTAAACGCTTCGTATAAAAAATATTCCTTTTGAATAAACGTAAAAGTAAAAGGGGTTTATACACCGTATAAAAGAAAGTCGTGTATAAAATAAAATATTCCTCAATGAAAGGAGATTGAGACGAAGTCCCATACCTCGTATCCGACTTGACCCGACCATTCTTTAATCTCCTGAATAATAAACTTGAGTTAATCTCTACTTTCTTATGAACCTTTTTGAAGTTCATTATTCCTTTTATACCATGTTATGAACATCATGTAATCATTTAAGTTAATAGTGTTCATTTTGTCGTTATTTGGTTCTTAAGTCAAAAATAGACTTCTTCAACTTACATGTTGTTAATTTGGTCCAAGGTTAATTATATCCAGAATTATATTAATGATTTGGATAACATATATATCATATATATTCATAATATACATGTATTTATAATATTACATCACATTTAGTGGTAATAAATGAAATGAACCGTTCTTGGAGACGGTAAGCCGTACGTAAGCATGAACACTACTTCCATTTCTATTTCGTATTTTCTGGAATGGAATCATAATGATATAAGATTGTATTATAATTCCAGTATAATAACATATATAATATCATTAACTATATCCTTTACACATCCCACATATGGTATTAACGAATCAAATCACTTTCAGGGGGCGGTAGTCCGCACTTCCTAAAATGAAGATATCGTGATTACCCATAATGGAAACCATAAAGGTATGCCCAAAATGAAAAAAAAAACAGAAGCTTAAGGAAAAAATAAACATATTATATATCATATATAAAAATAGTAACATCATAATGGCCACCTTTGAAGGTGTTAAATGAGTATTGAACAATCATCGTTTCGGGAGGCAGAATTTCGCCATCCACAGAAACCGTATGTTCTTTAACCAATTGATATATTTGTGTGAGAGTGTAGCTCAAATAAATATTATAACAACATCCTAGTATATTGAAGATACTGTTTTTGTTACAAAAAAGGTATATAAAAAGAGTTTAGGGGGTTGGAGAAGCAAAATAAAACAAATGAACATGAGAGAATGAATTACCTTTAAAAGTGTAACTCCTTTTTATTTGAGCCTAAAGGCTTCCTTTGAAAGGATTCTTCCCAAAGGGAATCCTCTAGGATGAGTAGAGGGATGTGGAGAGAGTAAATGGGCAGGGGTTGGCCGATCCAAAGGCTTGAGGAGTGTGTGAAATGAGGTAGAGGTGGGGGCCTTTTATAAGAGGAGAGGAGGGGCACTTTTGGAAAGTAAAAAATATTACTTTATTTGAAACTGTATTTCGGTTTAAAAAGGTTCCACATTGATATAATTAGTGGATAAGGTGATAAGGGTTCGAAATACACTCATCCAATTGTTTTTGGACATTTGTAGTTTATAGATTTTACATTATCATTCCATTTTATTTAAATCGTCAAATAATGATGTCATCGCTGCATCATTATTATGTCATAAATAATTTAATTTATTTAATGTCTAAAAATTAAAAAAAAATACTATGATGTAGGTAATCTTTTTAGATTTACAATGACTATTTATAATCAAAAATCTGATCTTTATAACCCTATGTAAAAATTGTTTTCGTAAAACATATTATGTTTGTGTCATTTTTACTTTTACATTAAATAAAAAGTAATTTATGTCATTTCCCAACCAAAGTGGATCCATGGGGTCCCCAAGTTGACCCATGGCTTGTTTTGGTCGGCCATGACAAAACCAATGAGGGTAGGACATGTTTCAAACTCATCTTAGTTTATTAAATAATTATTTTTACCTTAAACTACACTAATTACCACTAATCGCGATTAAGAACTTAATAAGTTACTATTCACCAAAAAATTATTATAATCTCATTGAACCACATTTTACATCTTAATGACAACCATGTATGTTAGATTTTTGAAATTCAAAACACAATGATGGCAAAATTTCATTTAAACGGAAAATCAGTCTTTATAAGTATCACTTAGTGGTTTCACTATTCATCCAAAATTGATGTTTTTCAGAAAATTACCAAAAATTCACCCTAAGCTATTTTTTATATTATGAATTCAAAAATGAAGTATATTTTACAAAATTCAAAACATATAAGTCACATTAATTAATTTAATAATTAATTCCCGCTGTCAGAGCAAATAGCGTGTTTTTATGAAACAATAAATATCAAAAGATTGACACTAGTTTGAGTCCAATTTCAAAGTGAAATTGATTCCAATGACCACCATTGGATTAAATGGTAAATATATATTCATATTAAACATTAAGACCAATTAAAAAGATAATATAATAATATAAATAAATTAGATGAAAAAGCAGTTTTGATGTAAAATGAAGTATTTTTCACTATTCATTAAAAAATGAACATTGTCAGAAAAATACCAAAAATTCACACAAAGTAAATTTTGATGTCCCAATCATAAAGAAGAAGTTTATTTTGAAAAACATAGTTTATAAAACTGTCAAAAGATAGATTTAGAAAGGGTTTTCCATCATAAAGCAGTAAAACAATCTTTTAAGAATATTAGTGTATTCCATGCTTAAGATTGGATTTATTTTCATTTTAAGCCTATTAAACACTATCATTATCATTAATAGACATAGATAAAAATATCTATTATTCATTACTTACTTGGGATGTTACATCCTTCCACCCTTTAGAAAATTGCGTCCCCGCAATTTATTTACTTATCGAATAAATGGGGGTACTTATCCCTCATTGCATTTTCAGATTCCCATGTTGCCTCTTCAATCATGTGGTTTTTCCACAAAAACCTTTACCTGGTGAATCACCTTATTCCGTAACACTTGCTCCCTATGGTCAAGAATGTGGACCGGTTGTTCCTCATAAGATAGGTTCTCTTCCAGCTGAACTACCTCTGGTCTCAAAACATGAGATGGATCTGGAATATACTTTCTCAACATCGAAACGTGAAAAACATTGTGTACCTGAGATAAACTCGGAGGTAATGCCACTCGGTATACAACTGATCCATCTCTCTCCAGAATTTCGTATGGTCCAACGAACCTTGGACTCAACTTTCCTTTCTTACCAAATCTCATCACACTTTTTCAAGGAGAAACCTTGAGAAAAACATGATCACCTACCTCGAAAGATAGATCCTTCCTCTGGTTATCCGCAAAACTCTTCTGCCTGCTCTGAGCTGTTCTCATGTGTTTCTGAATTAGCTGAACTTTTTCTGCCATCTCTTCTACCAATTCTGGTCCCATCAACTTCCTTTCACCCACTTCATCTCAGAAAGCTAGAGTTCGACACCGCTTCCCATATAATGCCTGAAATGGTGCCATCTCTATACTGGAATGAAATCTGTTATTATATGAAAATTCAACCAAAGAAAGATGATGGTCCCAAATTCCCTGATAATCCATAGAACAAGCTCGTAGCATATACTCCAATGTCTGAATTGTTCGTTCTAACTGTCCATCTGATTGAGGATGAAAAGCTGTACTAAAATTTAATTCATTACCCAACGACTTCTGAAAGCCTTTCCCAAAGTTAGAAGTAAACCTGGGATCACGATCCGATACAATGGAGAGAGGAACTCCATGTAACCTGACTATCACTTTAAGATACAAACGGGAAATTTAATCAAAAGATAAAGTATCTCGTATAGCAAGGAAATGAGCAGATTTGGTCAAGAGATCAACAATAACCCAGATTGCATTATTACCTTGAGATGTCTTCGGAAATCCCACAACAAAGTCCATGGATATATTCTCCCATTTCCACTCTGGCACTGGTAAAGGCTGAAGCATCCCATTCGGTAACTACCGCTCTACTTTAACCTGTTGACATGTCAAACACTTCACAATAAAATCAGCATTGTCTCTTTTCATTCCATCCCACCAGTAATACTCCCGCAGATCTCTATACATCTTAGTACTGCCTGGATGAACTGAAAACAGAGAACTATGAGCTTCACATAACAAATCTCTCTTCAACTGTGAATCACAAGGAACACACAATGTCTTCCCAAATCTCAGAACACAATCACTATCAATGTTGAATTCAGGCAACTTACCTTTCTGAACCAGCTCTACCTTTTTCTGCAACTCACTGTCTTGCTTCTGTGCTTTCTTGATTCTATCTGATAGAGAAGATCTCACTGATACCTAAAACAAAACAGAAGGACATCCTACACCAACAACTTCTATGCCAAAGTTCATCAAATCCTTATCCAAAGGATCACGTTCCAAACGCAACATTGTTAATGAAGCATTACTTTTTCTACTCAAAGCATCAACCAGTTTATTTTCTTTTCCCGGATGGTAATGGATTGTACAATAATAATCCTTGATTAATTCTAGCCATCTCCTCTGTCTCATGTTTAACTCTTTCTGAGTGAATATATAATTTAAACTTTTGTGATTGGTATATATTTCACAGTTTACTCCATAAAATGATGCCTCCAAATTTTTAAAGCAAAAACAACAGCAGCTAATTCAAAATCATGTGTAGGGTAATTTATCTCATGAGTTTTCAACTGTTGTGAAGCATAAGCAATTACCTGATCATTCTACATTAAGATGCAACCAAGTCCTTTCAATGAAGCATCACTGTATATAACAAACTCACCATTCCTGGAAGGTAGTGCCAAAACTGGAGCATTCACCAATCTTCATTTCAATTCCTGAAAACAATCATCACATTCTTTTGTCCAGATAAACTTAACACCCTTACGAGTTAGCTTAGTCATTGGACTAGATAACCATGAAAAATTTCTAACAAACCTTCGGTAATATCCCGCCAAACCAAGGAAGCTACGAATCTCGGTTACATTTGTGGGTCTTGGCCATTCTTCCACAAGTTTTGTTTTTGCAGGATCAACAGTTATTCCATCTTTAGAAACAATGTGACCAAGGAAAGAAATTTGTTGCAACCAAAACTCAGACTTGATGAATTTCCCATACAGTTTCTTTTCTTTTAAGGTTTGCAAGATAACCCTTAAATGTCTTTCATTCTCCTCTTTACTTTTAGAAAACACCAAAATATCATCAATGAAAACCAACACAAACTTATCCAAGAACTCATGGAAAATTCTATTCATTATGTCCATGAATACAGAAGGTGCATTGGTTAGCCCAAAAGGCATTAATACAAATTCATAATGGCCATATCTCGTATGGAACACGGTCTTCGGAATATCTGCCTCATTTACCTTCAGCTGATGGTACCCCGATCTCAGGTCAATCTTTGAAAAAAACTAGGCTCCCTGGAGCTGATCAAACAAATCCTCGATATGAGGCAAAGGATATTTTTTCTTAACAGTGATGTTATTCAAGGCTCTATAATCAATGCAAAGTCTCATAAAACCATCTTTCTTTTTAACAAATAAAACAGGAGCACCCCATGGTGATGTTCTAGGTCTAATGAAACCTTTCTCTAATAAATCTTGCAATTTCTCCTTCAACTCTAAAAGTTCAATTTGTGCCATTCAATAACGGGGTTTTGATATTGGCTTAGCATCAGGAACTAAGTCAACAGTAAACTCAACTTCTTGATCTGGTATTATTCCAGGAAACTCATCAGGAAAAACATTAGGATACTCATTTACCACTGGCACATCATTAATCTGAACAGTTCCTTTATTTTCAACGACGTGTGCAAGGTAACATTCATTTCCATCTTTTACAAGTTTCTCGGCCTCTTGATATGTTATCAAAAGTAAGGGTTCATTCTTGTAAACAAACTGAAAGTATTTCTGAAAAGAAATTTATTTAACTCTACAGTCAATCTTAGCATGGTAAATAGAGAGCCAATCCATACCCAGGATAACATCAAACTCTACTAGAGGTAGAACAATATGGTTTTCAAGTAGGTTCTTTCCACAGATAAGGATAGGAAGATTCTTATAAATTATTTTTTCCTCAACATTTCCCCCAGGTGTTTTTACCAAAAGTTCAGGAGTCATTTCTTGAGATGGTATTCCCATTTTACTAGAAAAGGTTTCAAAGATGAAAGAATGTGTAGACCCCGAATCAAACAACACACTAGCATAATCTAAAAAAATAAACAAAGTACCTGATACAACTTGATTTGATGGCCCGACATCTGCTGATGTAGTTGTAAAGGATTTCACCACCCCTTTCTGCTTGTAGTCTAACCGCTTCCCATCACTCAAGCTCTTTGCCGGATACTCGTTTGCATAGTGACCCATCTCATTGCACTTATAACATTTCGCTAACTGTAAATAAAATTTGTTCTTACCTTCATCTTGATCCTTTTCAGTGCAATCACGAGCCTTATGTCCCATCTTACCACATCGGTAGCACTTTCCAGAATTTAGAAGACATTCCCCAGCATGCCTTTTTCCACATTTATCACAAACTGGAAAGTTAGTTTTCATACCATCAGACTTTTTTGAAGAATTCATACCTTTCTCCTGCCACCTCAGTCTCTTCTTCTGCTGGTTGTTATAGAATACTTGGTAATCGGCAAACTCCATTTCCACCTTCTCAGCACAACGAACAAGCTTTTCATAACTTTTAAACTCACGAGAAGCTAATGACCTTCGATATTTTGGCTTTAATCCTGAGTAAAAATGATTGATTTTACTATCAAGGTCTCGGATAAAATTTGGATCATACCTTGCCAAACGAGTGAACCTTTCTTCATAGGCAGCCACTGAGTCTTCTTCTTGCCTCAATTCCAAGAATTTCTTTTCCATCCTAAGTCGAACAGCCTTAGGGAAATACTTCTCAAGAAACATAACTTTGATTTCATCCCAGTCAAGAGCATCAATCTCATCGGCGTCCCTGATATTTTTAACCATAGACCACCACTGATCTGCTTCACCCTCCAAACGGTAAATAGCAAGACTAACCTTTTGATTGTATGAACACCCCATGACATCAAAAATCTTATCCAATGTTTTAATCCACCCTTCAGCTAGCACATGGTTAGATGATCCTCTGAATGATGGGGGATGTTGCCTCATGAAATGTTCCACCACTGACATGTTCCTCTGCGGTTGATCTAGCTGATCTCGTGCATGGATACCACCACCATTTATCGCTTGATTCAACTGCGCCATTACTGCAGCAAACTATTCAGTTCCAATTCCGACCATTTCTGGATGCTGATTCGGAAGGTTATTTCCTTCTGTATGCCTTCCTAGCACTGCTTCCCTGTTTCTTCTGCGGAAAACCATTCTGAAAAAACATGTCTTAGATGAAGCAACATGGTAATCTTCAAATGCTATATCATTTCAAAAAAAATATTTTTGGATAATCATTTAATAGAATTCTAACTCCTAAAGTTATCTAAACCGACCTCTGATACCAACTATAAGGCCCCAGCCTTAAACCTTACTTAATCTTGAGTTATTACAAGATTACACATTGAGGATATTTTCGAGATTAGAGTTTTAGAGGATTAGATCATAAAACATGCATTACATTCCACATATAAAAAAAGTGGTTACATAAATATAGTATTCTTCATTCCCATCAATGGAAACACATTTAAAATAAAACATGGAATATTTCTTGACACTTCCTTGACACTATCATCATATCATGTACCTTTCCCTTGACCTGTGAAAAACATTTCAAAACAAAATTTGGGATGAGCATAAAAAGCTCAGTATGGGTTATAAAAACATGGAAAGGAAACATGAGTTCATATATACATAAGAATGAAATCATACTTTACCCATAAAACATAGGCACTTTAACATACCTCATAAAATTATGAATAAATTATAGAAATCATAATACATAAAGGTAACATGAGGCA
Source organism: Viscum album (assembly GCA_963277665.1). Classification (NCBI taxonomy): domain Eukaryota; kingdom Viridiplantae; phylum Streptophyta; class Magnoliopsida; order Santalales; family Viscaceae; genus Viscum; species Viscum album. The sequence goes on along the minus strand of OY728157.1, from coordinate 332,063,867 downwards.
TTCATAACATTCTTGCGTAGGGAGTAACCCTCTTGGTTACGTTTGGAATACCCATCACAGTATATTCCCTAAAATATCTTCGGAGAAACCTTAACGTTTAACTCCTTCGCGTTACCCAATGCATTGGAGAGCTATAACGGGATCACCCGCCCTTAGTTTATCACGGAACCACCGGTCTTCATAATAATGCCCAAGAACCATAACATAATCATATCACATAAAACATGCATAAAGGAAACATAAAATTTCCACATTTCAATCACGAGATATCAATACAACACATTGATATAAATACATTATGAAAACCATTTTCAATACCAAAATAAAAGAAAAGTAAAACATGATATTTATTTTTCTTTTAAAAAGAAGGTATGGCTTGTAGAGGAAGCTGAAACTCAAATAACGGTCACGAAGGCGGAGAAGTCATTGTCGCCGCATACGTACAACAAAAACATTCCCTTTTGTCATTTAGTAAACGCTTCGTATAAAAAATATTCCTTTTGAATAAACGTAAAAGTCAAAGGGGTTTATACACCGTATAAATGAAAGTTGTGTAGAAAATAAAATATGCCTCAATGAAAGGAGATTGAGACGAAGTCCCATACCTCGTATCCGACTTGACCCGACCGTTCTTTAATCTCCTGAATAATAAACGTGAGTTAATCTCTACTTGATTATGAACCTTTTTCAAGTTCATTATTCCTTTTATACCATTTTATGAACATCATGTAATCATTTAAGTTAATAGTGTTCATTTTGTCGGTATTTGGTTCTTAAGTCAAAAATAGACTTCTTACACTTACATGTTGTTAATTTGGTCAAAGGTTCATTATATCCAGAATGATATTAATTATTTGGATAACATATATATCATATATATTCATCATATACATGTATTTATAATATTACATCACATTTAGAGGTAAGAAATGAAATGCACCGTTCATGGAGACGGTAAGCCGTACGTACGCATGAACGCTACTTCTATTTCTATTTCGTATTTTCTGGAATGGAATCATAATGATATAAGAGTATATTATAATTCCAGTATAATAACATATATAATATCATTAACTTTATCATTTAAACATCCCACATATGGTATTAACGAATCAAATCACTTTCAGGGGGCGGTAGTCCGCACTTCCTAAAATGAAGATATCGTGTTTACCCATAATGGAAACCATAAAGGTATGCCCAAAATGAAAAAAAAACAGAAGCTTAAGGAAAACATAAACATATTATATATCATATATAAAAATATTGACATCATAATGGCCACATTTGAAGGTGTTAAATGAGTATTGAACAATCATCATTTTGGGATGCGGAATTTCACCATCCACGGAAACCGTATGTTCTTTAACCAATTGATGTAGTTGTGTGAGAGTGTAGCTCAAATAAATTTTATAACAACATCCTAGTATATTTAAGATACTGTTTTTGTTACAAAAGAAGTAAATAACAAGAATTTAGTGGGTTGGAGAAGCAAAATAAAACAAATGAATATGAGATAATAAATTACCTTTAAAAGTGTAACTCCTTTTGATTTGAGCCTAAAGGCTTCCTTTGAAAGAATTATGCCCAACGGGAATCCTCTAGGTTTAGTAGAGGGATGTGGAGAGAGTAAATGGTCAGGGGTTGGCCGATCCAAAGGCTTGAGGAGTGTGTTAAATGAGGTAGAGGTGGGGGCCTTTTATAAGAGGAGAGGAGAAGCACTTTTGGAAAGTAAAGAAATATCACTTTATTTGAAAATTTATTTCGGTTTAAAAAGGTCCCACATTGATATAATTCGTGGATAAGGTGATAAGGGTTCTAAATACACTCATCCAATTGGTTTTGGACATGTGTAGTTCATAGATTTTACATTATCTTTCCATTTTATTTAAATCATCAAATAATGATGTCATCGCTGCATCATTATTATGTCATAAATAATTTAATTTATTTAATGTCTAAAAATTATAAAAAAACTACTATGATGTAGGAAATCTTTTTATCTTTATAATGACTATTTATAATCAAAAATATGATCTTTATAACCCCATGTAAAAATTGTTTTCGTAAAACATATTATGTTTGTGTCATTTTTACTTTTACATTAAATAAAAAGTAATTTATGTCATTTCCCAACCAATGTGGATCCATGGGGTCCCCAAGTTGACCCATGGCTTGTCTTGGTCTTCCATGACACAACCAATGAGGGTAGGACATGTTTCAATCTCATCTTATTTTATTAAAGCATTAGTTTTACCTTAAACTACACTAATTACCACTAATCGCGATTAAGAACTTCAAAAGTTACTATTCACCAAAAAATTATTATAATCTCATTTAACCACATTATACTTCTTAATGACAACCATGTATGTCATATTTTTGAAATTCAAAACACAATGATGGCAAAATTTCATTTAAACGGAAAATCAGTCTTTATAAGTACCACTTAGTGGTTTCACTATTCATCAAAAATTGTAGTTTTTCAGAAAATTACCAAAAATTCACTCTAAGATATATTTGATATTAAAAATTCAAAACATATAAGTAAAATTAATTAATTTAATAATTAATTCCCGTTGTCAGAGCAAATAGCCTGTTTTTATGAAACAATAAATATCAAAAGATTGACACTAGTTTGAGTCCAATTTCAAAGTTAAATTGATTCCAATGACCACCATTGGATTAAATGGTAAAAATATATTCATATTAAACATTAAGACCAATTCAAAAGATAATCTAATCATATAAATAAATTAGATTAAAAAGCAGTTTTGATGTAAAATGCAGTATTTTTCACTATTCATTAAAAAATGAACATTGTCAGAAAAATACCAAAAATTCACAAAAAGTAAATTTTGATGTCCCAATCATAAAGAAGAAGTTTATTTTGACAAACATAGTTTATAAAATTTTCAAAATATAGATTTAGAAAGGGTTTTCCATCATAAGGCAGTAAAACAATCTTTTAAGAATATTAGTGTATTCCATGCTTAAGATTAGATTTATTTTCATTTTAAGCCTCTAAAACACTATATTAATCATTAATAGACATAGATAAACATATCTATTATTCATTAATTACTTGGGATGTTACAGGTGGAATCACTGGGCTTCGATATTTACCATCACAAAGTCAAGCTTCAATACATTAAGCTTGAATGGAACTGCCTACAGGATATGAAGATTTTGATAGATATTATCACCTAAGAGATGTTATCCTAGCCACTCCTAGAGTATTTCACCATCTCACACCTTTAAATTATGAATATGTGAGTGTTATAAAGGGGTTATGTAAAATCACCTAAGCATAATTATTATGTTCATTATTTTTTTATATTGAATATACATTCATTTTATTGTTGTTACATTGTAATTCACTTTTAAAGAACAAATAGTATTTTTATTTAATATTCAATTAACAAATATATTTTTTATAAATTAATGGATTATTTAATTAAATAATATATTAATAAAATATTATTGAAAAATTAATTTTTATAAAATATAAATTTCCATTTAATACAATTGTTATTTTTATTAAGTTTTCGAAGTCGGTTTTTTGTCAAAATCTGTGATGTTTCTATAAATTTATTCTTTTATTTTAAAATAAAAAATTCACATATTTAAAAAAATATTTTGATTATATGGATATTATTTTTGGAATCATGATATCTAAATTATTCAATGTTAAATTTTTCATAATTTTCTGAGACAGTTGAATTTTTGGTTAAAAAGTAAATTTTGTTTAACTATATAATGTGTTTTATGACATCATAATGACCCAATAGTGATGTAATAAATTACTATAAATGATATTTTAGTCAAATATACGTTTTATAATTAAAGTAATATGAGTTCTGCTTATTTATATTAATTTTACAGTGTTTTATTCGACCCTCCATGATATTTAAAACATTTCAACTTTATAAATTTATTTAGATGAGAGTGTGACTCACCTACACATTAGAAAGACTAATATTTTAAGAAGATAGGACATTGGAAATAGAAAATAATTTTTTTCAATACCCTTTGGACAACACCATGTGTAAAAACCATGGGGTGGATTGTGGTTTTCAGTATTTTAATGTGTATGGTCAAAATCTTGTATAATAAAGAATTCCTTTCCTTTTCCAATATAATCCCACCCAATCTCTCACTTCCTCTTGAATAAAATCTTTTGGAGTAGGAAAAAACTCTTCCCTCCTTTCTATAGAATCCCACCAAGGTGCCCCACTCTCCCATGAAACCTCTCTCAAGACACTCTCAAGACATTGGGATCACAATTACATGTAAGGGATTTCTTCCTTTCTAATTTTTGTCCACATATCTTAATTTTGTTGCGACCATTTAAATTTAATTAAAAATGTTTGGGTATGATTTATCACCACCCTAATACTTTAATATTTATTTTTGAATTATTATTGAACGGTTTAAATATCATTAATTCCACCCATGTACAGTCATTACCATCCAAAAATTCTGTGACAGATTTCTCTCACCCAATTTAAATCCAAGAAATTATTTTGTATTAGGAATATAAATTTTATTAATTTGAGGGTAAATTTATCTATATAAATCCATTAATTATTATTTCATGTAAATAATATGATACAACACATTCTCACTCAAGAATAAATTTTATGGAACATTATGTCTTTAACACCCTAAGCTTCCATAGAACGCTTCTCTTTGAATAATACAATAACGTGTGTTGTACGAAACATCGAGTTCAAACACACACCATAACAAATCAAATGAGCCGTTATGAATAGTAATGAGCACTTTTTGAAATATTATAAATTTTATCATTCAAAATGGACATCATTTTTGGATTCACAATATCGAAATTATCATAGGTTATATTTTTGGTACTTTTCTGAAAACGTTCATATTTTGACGAATAATGAAAATTAATAAATTTTAATTAAAAACATCATTGTTATTTGAAAAATTAATAGTGATAAATTAGGAATTTGTGTATCTTTAAATAATATTTAGAATATATTTTTACCATGTAATACAATGATGGTCATTGGATATAATTTCATTTTTAAAACGGACATAAACAAGTGTCAATCTTTTGAAAGTTATTATCTCTCAAAAACAAGAGTTTTGTTTTGACAACATGAGTGAATATTAAATTAATTTCAACCACTTATGTGTTTTTAATTATGAAAAATCTATTAAATATTTATAATCAGGAGGTCCAATTTTTTAAAATAGGTAACTATTATTTTTAGATATTTTGAATAATTACTTCGGTAAATATTTTATTTAACATGGTTAAAAGGTAAATCCGGTAAATAATGTTAAAAAATAATATTATAATAATACTAAATTACCCTAAAATGTGTCATAACCATATTTTTTGTTAAATTTCCGACCATGGGAATATTTGAGACGATTTTGGGACCCCATGGATCTACTTGTAAGTGATAAAGACACTTTATATTAATTAATTTAATGTAAATGCAAAAATGAAATAAGCATATACCTTTTTTTAAAAAAAAATTTACAGAGGGTTATATATATTATATGCTTGACTATAAATAATCATAAGAATGATAAAAATATTTCCTACATCATGGTATTTTTTTAAATTTTTATACATCTAATAAATTAAATTATTTATGACACAATAATGATGTAGTGTTTACCTAATTAATAAATGATTTAAATAAATAAGATTATAATGACTAAAATAATACCCAAAACCTGTCCAATTCTTATTCTATGATTTCATTTAGATCATGGGTCATATTATCTTCAACTTTAATTAATTTTGGACCTATAGAAACCGAATATCATTATATAATAAAATAATATTTTCAATATTTTCTAAAGAGCCCCTCCTCTCCATTATAAAAGGACACAACTTCTAACAAATTCATTTCACCTCTCAAGCCTATTGGATCATACAAACTCTACCCAATTATGCTGCCTACATCTCTCTCCTCCTCCTTGAAGCCTTTACTTAGGCAGAAGGCACTTCAAGTGTCCTTTTTGGTTCAAACCAAATGGAGTTACCCAAATTAAAGGTAACAATTATCTTAGCTTCTTTACTTTTATTTTACTTCTCCAACCCCTAAAATATTCTTATTCATTTTGTATGTAAATAACATAGTAACATAAATATACTAGGATATTTTTATGACATGTTTTCTAACTACACTAAAACACACCTCAATCTTATGAGTGAAGAACATAATGATCCTTTGGATGGAAACCAAACGCCTCATGAAACGATGATTGTTCAATTATCTCCTACCACCTCTCATGGTGGAAAGTTTGATGAAACAAAAATTAAATAGGATATTTATGATATTTATGTTATATATAATCTTCTCTAATTCTATTTTATAGAATACCATTATTCGCTTCAGGTTGTATATATATATATGATAATTTCATTTGAGGAAGTGCGGAATATCCCCCCCTCAAAGTGATATGACTCCTTCATACCATACATGGGAAGTATAAAGGAAGGTGTTAATGAACAAAATTAACACATATAAGATATTATATTATAATATATTATTAATATACCTATTTATCATTTGTTTTTTGATTCTTTTAAAAATGAAAAATGAAATGGAAGTAGCGTGCGTGCGTACGTACAAACTACCTTATCCACGAACGTGATGAGAATTATTCCCCATCATATCCATTCAAGTCTAATTCCCATTTTATGATACAAAATAATTTTTATGTACTTGATATCATTTTCTATATGAATAATATACATTCTATCCATAATAAACATGACTTATGTAACAAAACATATAAAATAAAATGAGTAAGTTAACACTCGAAACTACGATAATACTAAGATATTTTTAAAAAAGAAATATTAAAAGATCATATATGATATCATAATTAGGTATATTGTTCTTTTATAATATAATAACAAAGTTTTAACTATTATACAGGAGGTAAACATACCATCGAATATGGAAAAGTATAAGGTTAGTGTTTGTTTCAGAATCTCTTCATTATCCGTGGTTGTTTATACATAATTATCTATTGGGACTTCTTTATCATCCACATTCAAGTTTCATAAAAATGTACTTCAAAACATTTTACTATTTAATATACATTGGGTTAAAGTCGTTTATACCCTTTTTATACTTTTTATAATATAGTTTGAAAGGAATCTTTACGTTATTTTACAAACAAGGTCCTTTTTAGCCTTTTCGACAAAATTATGATAAGAATGTATTTTTTAACTTATACGAAGGTTGCAGATATTTTCTACCGTATAAAATCATTGAACCTTCCCTTACAAGATTATATGTATTTTTTCAAATTAAATGTTTTATTTTTTAATTATGTGATGTTTAAATGATTTAAAAAGGGATATTTCTCTCAAATACTTTTGATTTCATCTATGTCAACATCCCTTGTTGGATTTTAAGTTTATTTGAAGTTTATTTATTTTGATAAAAACCTCCCATACTGTATTGAAGGTTATATGGTATGTTTGACTATGGATATGTTATTTTTATACCATTCATAGTTTACGGAGAATGTATTGACATTTTGTATGCTAGTTTTAATACAAATGTTTATGTTATGTTTATACCAATTCATATAAATAATGTATTGGGAATATTAATTGATGGGTGGATCCCTCTATATATCCTCAATGCATCGGCAGGTCTAATGATACAAACTAGTGTCATGGGATGAGGCATTGACAAAATCTTATTTGTAGTCTTGGCATGAGGCCTTCACTATGTGGTTATGATAATCAGACATTATGCATTCCATCATTATGAAAGTGGTTATTTATATTGCATGTGATTATTCTACTAGTATAATATCCATGTGAATAAGTAAATGGCATTATTTAATTTTATTTCTAGCATATGATGCTGAAGTTAATGTTTAAATGGATTTTGTTTTAGTTATACATTGCCTTAAATGGTTTTTCTTATTTATGAATGTTTCCGCTATATTGTTCTCCTTATTGGGCATTTGAGCTCACACATTTCTATGTTTTATTTTTTAGAGGATGTGAAGAAGTCTTTTGTGAATGTCCTTCGGTGATAGTATAAGGGTATATGAGTGAGGAGACAATACATTGTTGATGTTTTCACTTTATGATGTAATGTAAACATTATGAATGTATCCAGTTATTCCAAGGCTACTAAACTAATCGGTCTGTTGAGACATGATCATTTATGATCATGCCAATGTTAATTAATAATGCACTGACTATGGGCAACTGGGGTGAGGGTGTTACAGTTGGTATCAAAGAGTGTTTAGTACAAACCTTGGAAGCTAGATTTAGATAAACTCTCATAAGAGCACATAGACCTAAGATGGTGATTGTGGATTAGTATAGAAGAGCTTCTTAGAAGTTTGGTATTGTAAAGATTTTATGAGTTTTTCGAGAAATAAATCATTGTTTGGATATGAGCGGGTAGAGGCAGCTCTTGCATAGATACACCTAGGGGTAAAACATGAAAACACCGCTTTGAGCTAGACTCGAATGGGAACTGGTGCATGACAATGGTCTATGCATCACTCTTGGTTACAACACTCATGGGGGATATGCTTAGGATAATTATCCTTTTTATTACAATCCATTATGAATGATTTATGAGTATATACTTCCTCAACGACAACATTTCTTATGATTATGGATTATATCCATAAATAGTTCAATTTTTGTTATGTGTTTTACAAGTATGGAATTATATATTTTGATTCGTAATCTGATCTAGTTTATGAAATTATTTACAAATGGCGCCTAGTGGAAGGAATTGAAACTGTATCAATTCATTCACTCCATATAGGGATTTCCCTCTTGCTCAAGATAATTATAGTGGATCTAGTGATGCAACTGGTGCCGATCAGTTAATCACCATACTGGGACAACTCACTCAGGTTATGAATAATAACCTTACCCATATAGAGCACCCTGATCCACAGTGTGGAGATTCTATGTTAGATTTCTTCCTAAGGCCACAATAACAAACATTTAATGGGAGTACAAATCCATTAGTAGCTGAGAAATCGATAAATTCCATAGATAAAATATTCCATGCCTTGGGGAGTAACGAAAGGGAAAAAGATATCGTGGTAGTTTACCGCCCCACTGGAGATACTGACCAATGGTGGTCATTGATTCAAAACACAAAGGAAGATGATTAATTATCAAATTTGGAATGGATGGAGTTCAAAGTGATTTTCTTAGAAAAATACTTTCCTCATGACCATCGAGCAGATATGGAAAGGCAATTCATGAGTCTGAGGAAAATGAGGATGATAATGTCACAAAGTATGAGCCTAACTTTATAAGGATAGCGAGTAATGCTATAGATTATAAAATTAACCCAAGAAGTAAGATGAATCATTTCTTTTATGTGTTAAAACCATTTCTATGTCGATCATTATTTTCACAATCCTTCTCATCATACGAATATATTGTATCATGTGCTATCAAGACAAAAAAGGAATTCTCTATGTCATATGACTTTATATCAAAGCAAGAGATGAAGCGATCTTCTGACCAATCTGGAAATGGAAATAAAGGGATGAAGGGAAAATTTGATTATCCATCCTATAGTAAATGTGGCAAGAAACACCTTGGTACTTGCTTAAAGGGAATGAGATTCTATTATAAGTGTGGTGAAAAAGGCCACCAGCTCATTATTGCAAGGGAAAGAGAGTAGATGTCAACATGGAATACTATAATTGTAGAGAAATGGGGAATTCTGAAAATGAATGTCCTAAGAGTCAGGGGAACATACCTCAGAAAAGGAAAAGGGTCTAGGTCAAGCTTTTTCTATCACTGCTGCTGAGGTTGATGCTCCGAAAGATGCGGTGGTAGGTAATTTAATGGTTTCCTCTAGTTTAGGAAATGATTTAATTGATTTGGGATCATCACATTGTTTAATATCTTCCCAGATGTCTAATTAAATTATATATATCAAATTTATTTATCAATGAAATTTGTCAGTCAAAACTCCTAAGGGAAGTATCATTGCTATGAAGTTCTGTGAATCAGTCCCCATTAGAGCATATAAATGTTCTTTATCTGCTGATCTCATCGTCATACCCATGATTGAATTTGATATAATCCTTGGTATGGATTGTATTTCAGACCATGATGTAAAGATTTATTGTAAGATGAAGGATGTTATGATTTTTAATGATGAGGATAAGGAACACCATTTCATTAGAGCAGAATCATCACCACCAAATTCTTATCTAGATCTACCCCTAGTAGCTCAAATAAATTCTATTATGGTGGAGGAAGAGAACGAAATAAATTTGGGTGAGTAAAGGAATGTTCAAATTGAGGATGTACCTGTTGTGAAATAATATGTAGATGTGTTTCCGGATGATTTACCAGGACATCCTACAGAACGAGAAATTGACTTTTCCATTGATTTAATTCCTCATTCAAGGCCTATATCGAAGAACCCTAATAGAATCGCCACTTTGGAAACAGTTGTACTAAAGAAACAACTATAGGAATTGAGTAATAAGGTATTTATTCTCCCTTGTGTTTCTCCCTGGGGAGCCCCTGTCCTTTTTGTTAAGAAGAAAGATGGATCTATGAGGTTATGTATTGACTACAGGGAAATAAATGCTATAACAATAAAAAATAAGTATCCCCTACCTAGTATTGATGGTTTATTTGACCAACTGCAAGGAACTCAATACTTTTCAAATATTGACCTTCGATTTGGGTACCATCAATTGTGTTTAAAGAAGGAAGACATTCCGAATACATCATTTTGATCTAGGTACGAGTATTACGAGTTTACAGTAATGCCTTTTAGGCTGACTAATGCACCCTTTGTATTAATGGTTATAATGAACAGAGTTTTCAAGGAATATCTTGATGATTTTGTGGTGGTATTTATTGATGATATCTTGGTATACTCTAAATGCTACAAAGATCATGAAAATCACTTGCGCATTATCCTGAAGAATCTTAGAAGACAAGAATTATATGGGATGTTTAGCAAGTGTGAATTCTAGATTCAGGAGATTTATTTTCATGGCCATATTTTCTATAAGGATGGAATTTCCATTGATCCTTCTAAGACAATGGCAATCCAAGAATGGCCAGCATTGACGAGTATAACCGGGGAATGCAGTTTTATTGGTTTAGCAGGTTATTATCAGCATTGGTCTATAATTTTTCCCGATTGGCTAACCCATTAAAGAGGTTCACACATAAAGGGGTTAAATTTTTTTAGACAAAAGTCTGTGAAGAATGTTTTTAAGAACTGAAGAGAAGATTAGTCAATGCTCCTATATTGACTCTACCATCGAGGAATGATCGGATTTTTATTATAGTGATGAATCTAAGAAAGGAATAGGTTGTGTCCTTATGCAGAATGATAGGGTTATTGCCTATGAATCATAACAACTGAGAATTAATGAGCAAAACTATCCTACTCATGATCTTGAGTTAGCTGTTGTATTTTTTTCATTGATGATTTAGAGACACTATCTCTATTGTGATAAATGTGAGATTTATACTTATCACAAGAGTTTGAAGTATATTTTATCACAAAAAGAACTCAACATTAGGCAAAGGTGATGGCTTGAACTACTTAAGGATTATGATTTCACGATACACTACCACCCAATGAAGTGAAATAATGCGGTAAATTATTTTAGCAGAAATCATAATGGAGTTTTGATCATGTTGAGAACTAAATGAGATCTTATTTACATGGATCTAATAAAGATGGAAATGTGAATCACCATGGAAGGTGAAACATCAATACATTTCAAATGGTTTCCTAACCATCTTTTCTATACAGGATTAAGAGTTCTCAAACTGATGATGATGAATATCAAAAGAAGATTAATGTTGTGAATTATGGGATATTGAGTGACATTGTATATGAAGAAGGAATTTTTAAATTTGGGAAGATACTTTATGTTCTCGATATACCTGATCTAAAAAAGTAATTGTTGGCTGATTCTCATAGTTCCAATTTCTCTATACACCCTGCGAGTACCAAAATGTATAGAGATTTGATGGAACATTTTTGGTGGGATAACATGAAGAGGGAGATTGCTGATTTTGTGTTAAGATGTATGGTTTATCAACAAGTGAAAGCTAGAAGGAAACATCTTGGAGGAATCATGCAACCTCTTCCCATATCTAAGTGGAAATGGGATAATATTATTATGGAATTCATCATGGGGCTACCAAATCCTCCTATAAGAAATGATGCAATATGGGACATTGTAAGTGAAAATTATACTTTATATTAATTAAGTTAAAGTAAATACAAAAATGACATAAGCATATATCTTATAGCAAATAAATTTTTACACAGGATTATGTATATTATCCATTCAACTATAAATATTAATTATAAAGATAAAAATATTACCTACGTCATGGTAATATTTTTATAAATTTTATACATCTAATAAACTAAATTATTTATGACAGAATAATGATGTAGTGTTTACCTCATTAATAAATGAATTAAATAAATAAGATTATAAATAGTAAAATAATAACCAAAACCTGTCCAATTCTTATTGAATGATTTCATTTCTATCATGAGCCATCTTATATTCAACATTAATGATTTTTGGACCTTTATAAACCGAATATCATTTTATAAGAAAATAATATTTTCAATCTTTCCTAAAGAGCCCCTCCTCCCCCTTATAAAAGGACACCACTTCTAACCAATTCATCCCACCTCTTAAGCATTTTGGCTCATCCAAATTCAGCCTAATTAAGATCCCCACATCCATATACTCCACCTAGAATACTTACTAGAGTGATAAGGCACTTTAAGAGTCCTTTTTGGTTCAAACTAAAGGGAGTTACCCAAATTAAAGGTAGCAATTTCTCTTAGCTTATTTTCTTTTATTTTACATCTCCAGCACCAAAACTCCTCTTATTCATTTCTTTTGTAACTATCCCAGTATCCTAAATATACTAGTATATTGTTATGAGAATTATTCTAACTAAACATACACACACCACCATTTAATGGGTGAAGAACATAATGTTTCTGTGGATGGAAACCAAACACCTCACAAAACAATGATTGTTCAATTATCTCCTACCGCCGGTCATGGTGTCCATTATGATGAAACTATAATTAAATATGATATTAATGATATTTATTTTATATATAAGCTTATTTAAATAAATTTTATAGCATACCATTATTGGATTCATGTTGTATATATATATGATAATTTCATTTGAGGAAGTACGGAATATCGCCCCCTCAAAGTGATATGACTCCTTCATACCATACATGGAAAGTATAAAGGAATGTGTTAATGAACATTAGTAACACATATAAGATATTATATTATACTATAATACTAATATACCTATTTATCATTTGTTTTTTATTCCTTTTAAAATGAAAAATGAAATGGAAGTAGTGTGTGTGCATACGTACAGACTACCTTATCCACGAACGTGATGAGATTCCTTCCACATCGTATCCATTCAAGTATAATTCCCATTTTATGATAAAAATAATTCTTATGTACTTGATATAATTTTCTATATGAATAATATATAGCCTATCAATAACAAACACAACTTATGTAACAAAACATATAAAATAAAATGAGTAAGTAAACACCCGAAACGATGATAATACTAAGATATTTTTAAAAAAGAGATATTAAAAGTTCATATATGATATCATAATTTTGTATATGGTTCTTGTATAATTTAATAACAATGTTTTAACTATTATAAATGAGGGTAACACACCATCAAATAAGGAAATGTACAAGGTAAGGGTTTATTTCAAAATCTATTCATTATCCGAGGTTGTTTATACGTAATCATCAATTTAGACATCGTTATCATCCACATCTTTGTTTCTTAAAAATGTATTTGAAAACATTTTTACTATGTACTAGACTATGGGTTAAAGTCATTTATACACTTTTTATACTTTTTGTAAAGTGGATTGAAAGGAATCTTTCCGTCATTTTACAAACAAGGTCCTTTTTAACCTTTTCAACAAAAATAAGGTAAGAATGACTTTTTAACTTAATGGGTGGGTGAGGCTATATTCAACCGTTATAAAATCATCGATGCATCCCATACAAATTTATAAAGATATTTTCAATGTAAATGTTTTATTTTAAAATAATCTGACTATTAAAGGATTTAAAAAAAGAGATATTTCTCTCAAATAGTTTTGATTTCATCTATGTCCACATCCTTTGAATGATTTTAAGCTTATTTGAAGTTGATTTATTATGATACAAAATATCCATTTTGTATTGAATGATTTGTGGTATTTTTGTGTCACGACCCGACTTCAGGGCCCATGCTGTGATTACCCCAAGCACGCCTTCCACAGGCTAGGGGCTGGCAACGAGCACCAAAGGCATAAATCTTGTAAAAAGGGAAGGCATTGCCTTTATATAAGTAAACAAACACAACAGATTACCCAAGATGAAGTAAACACTTAGTAAACTGAGTAAAAAAGTATGTTCTGGAAAGTAAATGGGCTGTAATACATACCCAAATGAAAGTACAGTACAACTGAGAAAAAAATTACAACATCAGAAATGTATAGTAGAAACCACCATGTCGTCCTCCAGAATTCCCACCTAAACGGTTGGTACAGATAGTCCCGTCGGCTCCTCGGGTCCGGCCATCCATTCTGAGTACATCTCACCAATAAGTCCACCTCCAGGTACCATCCCTCTCCACAATACTCCACCTCAATCAGTGTTGTCTCTCGTATGCATCCAACACAACGTAGTGCTGGCATAGCCCGTGCAGGGGTGAGTATATAATACTTAGTTGGGACCCCGAGACTCTGGAAGGTCTCCCTGAATCCACAAATGAATAAACCACAAAGTAATACAAACCTGAAGTATAATCCAACGCTACTTAGGTATGTGCCCACACATATACCTACGTCATCAATTCTCGTTCGGCTTCAACTCCTGAGCCCAAGTATAACCCAGTCCACACAGGAAAGCACAACCCAGTCCACACAAGAAGGTAAGTCAATCACATTGATTATAATGATTGAAAATCAATACTGAGATCACATAGGTATACTACTCATGAAGAGGGGTTGAGATGATAGATGTAGCCTCTGAATCATGTCCCATGCCGAACCCACGTAGGATCCAAGTACAAAAGTCGTCGTTGCTGAACCCACGTAGCATCCTTGTAGAGTAACCGTCATTGTCGATCCCACGTAGGATCCAACTACAGCTGTCCTCACTTCCGAACCCACATTGGATCCTTGTACAGTCTTCCTCACTGTCAAACCAACATAGGATCCATGTACATTCGTCCTCGCTGCCAAACCCACGTAGGATCCAAGTATCGTCGTCATCGTCATCGCAGTCGCAGCCATCTCTAGGGTTCCCGCACAAAGAACGCTCAATTTCGTGAGGGTCCGCTCTATGAGCCAAGAGGGTCGATACATCAACATTCACAAAGTCTATAGTTTATGTTTCCCAAACTTCTATCTCATCAAAAAGAACTTAACGCAACAGAGGTCGCATCAATCGGACGCAAGGTCTAAGAGATATAGGCTTTTTCGTCTCAGGGGCCCGATTATAAATATGCTCGTTTCTAACCCTGTTGATTTCAAAAATCATCTGAAACTCATATAGAGTATCGCAAAAGGACTGTCTCATCAAAAAAGTCCTAGTTCCACAGACATCGCATCGATCAGACGTGCGGTCTTTATGTTATCCTTGTTTAAGTGATTAACGGGCCCAGCCCATTTAGCCCAGTGGGCCGACGGGTTGGGTGACCTAGTTTGATGGGTCTAACCCAGTAGTGGTGTCGGACCGTTTCTACGGGAATACTCAAGTCGGCCTGAAGGGATGCAGCCCGACCTGAAGTGGCGTAGACGGCCCGACCCGGTGCGGCCCGGCTCGGCGCAGCCCCCCCCCCCCCATTTTCTACATCGTCAACACCAGGTGGCGCCGCCCTTCCCCAAAACCAGCCAGCTAGAACGGCTGGTCTTCTGCGCATGTGTCCCAAAAGGGTAGGCTACCAGTCCGCCCGCACGACGCCCTCCGGGCGCCGCGGTCCAGCACTGCCCAGCCAGCTGACGGGTCAGTTGTTCCTCTAACGCGGCTTCCTCCTGGCGCCGCAACTCCAATTTTCCCAGCCAGCCGACTGGCCGACCGGTTCTTCCGCCAAAGCGGCCCGCGTTGCGGGCTGTGGTTCATTCCACACAACTGGCGCGACAGCGCCGATTCCCTTCATCATGATCCGGACATGGCAACTACGTCATCATTTTTTTCCTCTACCTTTAGTTGCCAATTCCAAAAGAAATAATGTCCCAGTAGAGGGTTTTCGGGTCATGCTCGTTTGTCCCGCACCGTCTGCGTTAGACGGTATCAC
Source organism: Viscum album (assembly GCA_963277665.1). NCBI lineage: Eukaryota > Viridiplantae > Streptophyta > Magnoliopsida > Santalales > Viscaceae > Viscum > Viscum album. The sequence continues at coordinate 332,047,507 of OY728157.1, read as the reverse complement.
ATGGCCAAGAATTCACAAGGTTCAAAAAACACAATTAACAATTTAATTTTAAATAAAATTGAATCAACACACCCTACCTCAAAAATCGATGACGAGCCTTGGCGTCGCGGGATGAGGGTTCATATATGTCAATGAAGAGCATCTGAGGAGGAAGTGGCGACTCCCCTTTTTGTCATGGAGAGAAGACTGAAAGGCATGAAGTCATTGGTGAGTTCCCACATCAGTGTCTCCTCCCTTTCCGTGGAGGAAGAAGAAGACAGAGAAAAAAGGGTCTCCGAGTCGATGATCTTCGTGAAAGATTTGAAGTACTTTGTTGAGGATGAATTTCTTCAAATAAAACTACAGCTATCTCCCCAAAATCTCAACACAACCTACCAACCACAAAAATAAAATATGGATTCCCTTATTTTGTTAAATCATTACATGAATTCAAATTTACAAAATTCAAACACATAATTAATTAATGAAGAGTATCAATTAATTAAATAATGTGTGTGTTGGCATGCAATAAAGAGGTAGAGAGGGGTAGTTACTTAATTAAAGGGAGTTAACATGTTTTAAAGGGGGAGTTTATGAGATTTATGGACATTTGAAGGGTTGGTGCTCGCGTGGGCCCAACCTCACATTTATCCTCGCATGGGTAGTTAGGTTGTTAGTGGGTCCACCCCTAACTTCCTCGTGTAGGTTATAACCACTTATGATATAAAAAAAATTGTTCCACAATTTTATTAACCTCTCAATTAATCCTCAAAAATTAACTTCTTCTCCCGTGCAAACGAATCTTCGGTAATGTTCTTCTTAAGCAATTACCAGTGCTGTGAGTTCACTGGTGCCCTCGGATTTCAATTCAGAGAACCGATTCTAAAGATATAAAATCCCTCTCATTCATTTACTGAACGCACCTGAGCTAAACATCAGAAATTGATTCCAGACTCACAGGGCCTCAAAATCAAGTGTCATCAGAATCCATAGACTCGTAAAATTAAAAAGTATTTAAGAAAAAAATTATCTTGAAATTTACGGGTTTTTACAATACTCCCAACTCAAGGATTTACGTCCCTGTAAAGCTACATCAAAAACTAGGAAAACAAATGAGGGTATTGTACATGCATTTTAGCCTCCCGCTGCCATGGGCTATTTTGGAGGTTCCTGTGTTTCCAACGAATGCGCACAAGAAGAATCGACCGTTCACGTAGGAATTGTTCCTTTCAATCCTCGATCTCCACTAGGACCTCCGCAAAAGTCACCGCGTCATCGATGTCTAGCTCCCCATGATCAATTATGTTCGTCGGGTCGTGCACGTATCTCCCCTGTTGAGATACATGGAAGACGTTGTGCACTCAGTTCAATTGAGGTGCAAGATTCAGGCTGTATGCCACCTAACCTACCCTGCTGAGGACCTGGAATGGTCCAATGAAGTGCGGAGATAACATGTCTCCCTGACCAAATATTCATATTCCATGTCGAGATGAGACCTGTATGAATACACGGTCGCCACCCTCAAACCCTAGTGGTCTCGGCCTCTTATCAGCATAGGTCTTCTATCTGCTATGTGTAGTCCTCAACCATTCCTGGATGATCTGTACCTTCTCTATCATATTCTGGACCATCTCTAGTCCTATGAGTGCTGAATCCTCAGGGACAGTCCAGCAAAATGGTGATCTACATGGTCGACCGTACAATGCCTCGTATGGTGCCATCCTGATGGTGGAGTGGTATCTGTTGTTGTACGCAAACTCCACAAAGGGTACGTGATCCTCTCACCTGCGACCAAAGTCATGGATGCATTCACGGAGCATGTCCTCGAGTGTAGGAATGGTCCTCTCCATCTGGCCATCTGTCTAAGGATGAAAGCCGTTGCTCAATAGTAGATGCATCCCAAACGCCTCCTTCAACCCCTTACAAAGACAGGAAGTAAAGCGAGCTTCTCTATCAGATATGATAGACTATGGCACACCATGAAGCCGTACGATATCCTGATCATAGAGGAATCCCAAGCCCTCCACTGATCCCTGATCACTAATAGGTAGGAAGTGGGTTGACTTGGTGAGTCAGTCTTCAATCACCCAGATGGAGTCATGTCCTCTGGTAGTACACAGATTCCATGTCACAAAATCCATGGATATCCCATCCCACATCCACTCTGAGACCTCTAAGGGGTCTACCAAACCTGCCGGTACCTAGTTCTCCGCCACCACCTGCTGAAAGGTGAAACATCATGAAACGAACTCAGCAATATCCTTCTTTATACTCGGTCACCAGTGTTGTCATCTGAGATCTTGGTACATCTTCGCTACTCATGTACGTACCGCCAAAGGGGAAGTGTGAAACTCCCTTAGCATATCCTCCTGTAATGAAACTAGTATAATGGTATGTCCCTTTAAGAGGATTACATGCTCTTCTCCTTCAGAAAATCCATCAGGCACCTGCCCTGTGGAAATCTGATCACGTCGCGTCTCAATGTCAACATCCTCATGATGTTCCACTCTGACCCATTGTAGTAGTGGAGGAGTGACTGTGAGCCACTTTAGAAAGGATACCCCATCTCTATCCACAAAGGATATCTACAACACAGTTAGCTGCTCTGTCGCCTCTCCAAGTAGCTGAATGCTCGATCTCCTACTGAGAGCATCAACAACTACATTCCCTTTTCTAGGAGTATAGACTATCTAAAAGTCATAGTCCAGGAGGAACTTGAGACATCACCAGTGTCTTAGTTTCAAGTCGTTATATGAGAAGGTGTACCCGAGACAGTTGTGGTCCGAATAGACTGTAAATCGCTCACCCACCAGATAGTGCCGCCACATCTTCAAGGCGAAGACCACTACTGCTAACTCCAGGTCATGGGTAGCATAGTTCTGCTTGTGCTGCCTCAACTCTCATGAACCATAGTCGATCAGTGCCAGCTCCTGCATCAGGATACACCCATGTCCGGTCCTTGATGAATCGTAGTAAACTATGTACCCTACTCCCTCCTCCTGTAGCCTCATGATGGGTGCACTGGTCAATCTCTGCCTCAGCTCCTAGAATCTCTGTTGACATCTATCTGACCACACAAAGGGTTTCCCCTTCTTCATAAAAGATGAAAGCGGTGCTGCAACTATGGAGAAGTCAGGTACGAATCTTTGATAGTACCCATCCATACCTAGGAAACTCTGCACCTTTACCACGCTCATGGGTGGCTCCTAAGAAAGTACTACTTCGATCTTCGTAGGATCCACAACAACTCCCGCCTCAGTTATGACGTGCCCTAAGAAGTGGACCTCTCGAATCCAGAATTGACACTTTGAGAGCTTACCATAAATCTGGAGCTCTCGAATTGTATCCAGTACAACCCGCATGTGATACGTGTGGTACCCCTTGGTAGTCGAGTAAATCAGTATGTCATCAATAAAGACCACGACAAACTGATCGAGGTAATGCTAGAAGATCATGTTCATGAGACTCATGAACATTTCTGGAGCGTTGTCCACGTATAAGGGCATAACCAAGAACTCGTAGTGGCCATACCGAAACCTGAAGGCCATCTTCTGCACATCCTCGTCTCGAACAATAATATGGTGATAGCCTGACGTGAGTTCTATCTTCGAGAACCATCGTGCTCCATTGAGCTAACCGAAGAGGTCATCAATCCTCAGAAAGGGGTAATTAATCCTCACGGTCACCTGGTTTAGGCGACAGTAGTTGACACAGTCGCAAGCTCCAATATGCCTTCTTGGTGAACAAAATTGGAGAAGCCCAGGGTGAAACACTGGGATAGATGAAACGTTTTCCATGTAAGTCCTCTAGCTGTACCCGCAGCTCTTGAAGATCGGCGGGAGCCATCTGATATACTGGAGTAGATATTAGTGATGTCCCGGGGTACATGTCTATGTAGAAATCTACTTCTATATGAGTTGGTAGTCCTAGAACATCGTTAGGGAAAACATCCACATATAGATCCACCACAATAGGAAAACTCAGACATCACATGTCAATGACTACGAGGATGAAACTAGCCAACTGATGTGTGATTGGCATCCCTATCCTCTGTGTAAGTCCATCATGCGCTGTAAAGGCTCTCTTCTTACTGGTGATGGTGAACCTGGTCCCATCCATGCAGACACACCACACTTTGCGCCTAATACCATCGATCTGTTCATGGATTGTAGATAAACAATTCATACCCATGATGACGTCGTAAGGCCTTGATGCCACTACAAGAAGATCTCAGCCAAATATCTCTCCTCCTAGAGTAAGATCACACTGCCAGCACCAGTGCGTAATCACCTAGTCTGCTATCATAGGAGTATCTAGCCGTAAGGATCGAGCCTACAGCTCTGTTGGGATATCCATGCTCCGAAAAAGGGGAGCAACAATAAAGGAATTACTTGCACCTGTGTCTATAAGAACTATAGAAAGAGTGGAGTAGACATAGGCAGTACCTCGAATTATCTCAGGTGTGCTGTGGGCGTAAGCCTCCACTACCTGGACCTGAGCCTGCATCTTCCCTCCAGCTCCCTGTTGTCAGGTTGGACCTCATGGGGGTGGTGGTGGAAGAGCCTCAAAGCGTCATCCACCACCAACTTCTCGGCCAGCTCTTCTGCCACGTCCACCTACTCCCTGCAGACTACCACGGTCGAACCTCTGCCTTTGCCTGGGAGGTCCCTCCACTATCTGCTACTCATCATCATGGCAGGTTGGGTAGTCACGAGCCATGTGGCTCTGCCCGCTGCATGCATAGCACTACCTTCCTCTTGTATGACTAGCTCTGTTGCATGGGCCCTACACCTCCGAACCATTATCCTGAGGTCGCCCACCTCATGGCATGGTCCACTTAGACCTCTGTGACATCTGTCTACTGCAGGCTGCAAGAGACTCCACTACGTGTCACCCTGTGGTAGTTCTTGCTGCTAGCGTAGGTTCAACAAGGAGGCTCTCTACAATAAGGGCTCACTCCATTAATCATGAATGTGTCAGAATGCTAAGGGAGATCATTGAAGCCCTGATCTCATGCCTCAGCGCTGTTCGATGGTTCGGGCCCGGAATAATGGGTCCTGTACAATATTTGTGGAGTAGCGAGATAGGTTGGTAAATCTCACCGAGTACTGGGCTATGGTCATGATGCCCTACCGCAGCTGTAGTAACTCAAGAATGTGCACTACATAGAGGGTGGATGGAATGAACTCCGAGCGGAAGAGGCCCTCGAACTTCGTCTAAAGTAGTGATTTCTCATCGTGCACCTGGAACATTAGGATCCACCATCTACTTGCAGCTGCATGTAGGAGACTCGCCATAAGGATCACCATAATATCTGCTGGTATCCCTACCAATCTGAAGACTCGGACGATAGCCTCTATCCAATCCTTGTATGTATGAGGGTCCGTCTCTCTATGGAACTAGGGTAGCTTCTGACGCTGAAACTCATGCAGTGCCCTCAGGAGACGTGCACTCTCTGCTGCTGGGGCTGGTGGTATCACTGGCCCAGTGGGTAGATGTACCATTGGTGCCTTTACTGTAATGGGGCCCTACACCGAGCCTTGTCACTCGGTGGGCTGCCATCCCGCATGTAACTAGGAACCCTAGATGGCTGTCGTCGTGGGGCCATCCTGAAAAGAAAGAGGTGTGCCATGGTTAATATAATATAACTGGTGAGCTGACAGAATGTAATCACAAAGAAATCTTTTCAAACACACATGCAATCAATGTTTTCAGGCACTATGTCGGAAATCAGAAGTTAGGGTCCTGGTGTCTGGATACGTCGGCCGCCACACCAACACTGGACTCCCTGGAGTGATAAAAACACTCAATACTCTAATCATTATTTCTTCACAGAGAATAAATTATCAAAGTCCTCTGTTCTTCGTTAGAACTGACACCTCTGATACCAATTTGTCACGACCCATCCTTGGGGCCCTTGTCGTGACTACCCCAAACCTGCCTTCCATAGGCCAGGGGCTGAAGACTAGCACCAAAGGCGTAATTCCCGTTAAAAGGGAAGGCATTGAATTTATATAAGTAAACAAACACAATAGATAACACAAGATGATGTAAAAACTGTGTTAACTGAGTACAAAATTATGTTCTGGAAAGTAAATGGGCCGGCATACAAACCCAACTGAATGTACAGTACTAATGATAATTAAAGTACAATAGATGAATAGTAAAGTAGAAACCACCATAAACCTCTCCGGGATTCCCACCTGAAGGGTGGGTATTGATAGTCTCGTCAGCTCTTCAGGTCCGGTCGTCCGCTCTGAGTACGTCCCACCAAGTGGTCCACCTCCAGGTACTGTCCCAATCCAAATGACTACACCTCGATCAGTGTTTTCTGTCATCTGCATCCAACACAATGTAGTGTGGGAATAGCCCATGCAGGGGTGAGTATACAATAATCAGTAGGGACCTCAAGACTCTATAAGATCTCTCAGAATCCACAAAGGAATAATAAAAACACAAAGTATCAACCAACACTACTTAGATATATTCCCATACATATACCAAAGTCATCAATCCTAGTTCGGCTCCAACTACCGAGCCCATGTACAACCTAGTCCACATTAGAAAGCACAACGTAGTCCACACAAGAAGGTAAGTCAAACAAATCGATGATAATGATTGAAAATAAAGACTCATCTCATATAGGTATACTACTCATGAAGAGGGGTGGAGATGATAGATGTAGCCGTTGAATCATCTCCCCTACTGAACCCAGGTAGGATCCAAGTACCGAAGTAATTGTTGCCGAACCCAGGTAGGATCCTAGTAAAGTAACCACTGTTGCCGAACCCATGTAGGATCCATGTATAGTCGTCCTAGCTATCGAACCCATGTTGGATCCATGTACATTCATCGTCGTTGCCGAACTCATGTAGGATCCATGTACTGCCGTCATCGTCGTCGCAGTCGCAGCCAGCTCTAGGGTTCCCACACACAGTACGCTCGATTTTGGGAGTGTCTGATCCATGAGCCAGGAGGGTTGATAAATCAAATATCAAAATGTCTAGAGATGATGTTTCCTGAAGTTCCGTATCATCTAAAAGAACTCAACGCAACAGACGGCGTGTCAATCGGACGCCCGGTCTGAGAGATATAAGCTTTTCCATCCCAGGGGCCTGGTTAGAAATATGATCGTTTCTAAACCGTCTGATATCGAAAATCAACCAAAACACTCATAGAGTATCTCAAAAGGACCGTCTCGTTGAAAGAGTCCTAGTTCCTCAGACGACAGGTCGATTGGACACACGATCATTAAGTTAACCCAGTTTAAGTGAATAATGGGCTCGACCCATTTAGCCTAGTGGGACGACATGTTGCATTTACTAAGTTTGAAAGGTCTGACCTAGCAGGGGTGTCTGACCGGTCTGAAGGTAATACTCAAGTCGGCACAAAGTGGAATGGCCCGGCCCGGCGGGGCCTGGCACGACCGGGCTCGGCCCAGCCCGACCACTTGCAGCCCGGCTGGCTTGGCCGGTTGGCCGAGCAGCACGGTCAAAGCCGAGCGCGTTGCAAATGGGGGGGGGTGTAGCCCCCCCGCCATTTTTCTTCACAGGTGACGCCCGGTGGGGCCGCCCTTCCCAAAACTGGATGACTAGACCAGTCGGTCTTCGGCGCACGTGGCTCGAATGGGCGGGCCGCCGGTCCTCCAGCGCAGTGCACTCCTAGCACCGCAGTCAAGCACCACCTGACCAGTTCTTCCACCGAAGTGGCCCACATTGAGGGTCGTGGTTCGTTCCACAGAACCTGCGTGATGGTGCATGTTCCCTTCTTCATGAACCCGGCATGGCGCGATGGCGCTGTGTTTTTTCTCCACCTCCGGTTTCCAATTTCAATGCAATAATGTTCCGGTTGAGGGTTTTCAGGCCATGTTCATTTGGCCCGCACCCTCCACGTTAGATGGTATCACATGGAAAATAATACACATGGATCATGAAACACAACACATAATTTTATAATCAATAAAATTGAATCAACACACCCTACCTCAACAAAAGATGATGAGCGTTGGTGTCGTGGGATGAGGTTTCGTAGACGTAGACGGAGAGCGTCCGAGGAGGAAGTGGCATCTCCCCTTTTTATCACGGAGAAAATATTGAAATCCATGACATCGTTGGTGATTTCCCAAGTCGATGTATCCTCCTTTGTCATGGAGGAAGAACAGGACGAAGAAACCAAGGTCGCCGAGTCGATGTTCTTTTTCGAGGAGTTGATGTTCTTCATTGAGGATGAAGTTCTTCAAATAAAACTAGAGCACTCTCCCCAAAATCTGAACACAGCATGCCAACACCATAATAAAATAAGGCTTCCCTAATTTTATTAAATCATGCCATGCATTCACATTTACAAAATTCAAACACTTAATTAATTAATGAAGAGTTTCAATTAATTAATTTATGTGTGTGTTGGCATGAAATAAAGAGGGAGAGAGGGAGAGTTACGTAATTAAATGGAGTTAACAAGTTTTAAAGGGGGAGTTTATGAGAGTTATGGAAATGTGAAGGGTTGGGATCATGTGGGCCCCACCTCACATTTATCCTCACATGGTAAGTTAAAATGTTATTGGGTCCCACCCTAACTTCCCCATGTAGGTGATAACCACTTTAGCTATAAAAATAAAATTATTCCACAATTTTATTCACCTCTCAATTAATCCACAAAAATTAACATCTTCACCCATGAAAATGTAACTTCGGTAAAGGTCCTCTTATGTAATTACTAGCGATGTGAGTTCATCGGTGCCCTCAGATTTCAATTACGAGCATTGATTCAAAAGATAGAAAATCGCGCTCGTTCGTTTACTGAACGTACCCAAGATAAACTTTGGAAATTGATTCCGGGAACACCAGGCCTCAGAATCAAGCTCCGTCCAAAGCCATAGACTCATAAAATTATAAAGTATTTATGAAACAATTTCCATTAAATTACCATGACATTACAGTTTGACTATGGATATGATATTTTTATACCATTCATGGTTTGTGGAGAAAGTATTGACATTTTGTATGCTAGTTTTAATACAAATGTTTATATTATGAATAAACCTATTAATATGAGGAATGAATTAGATTTATTAAGTGATTGTTGGTGCCCGATATAGCTCCTTGATTAATCAGTAGGTCTCCTGAGTCAAACTAGTGTCTTGGCACGAGGCATTGACAAAATCTTATTTGTAGTCTTCTCATGAGGCCGGGCCTTTGTGGTTGTGATTGTCTGACATTATGCATTCCATCAATATGAATGTGGATATTGATATTGCATGTTATTATTCGACTAATAGAATATCCATGTGAATACGTAAATGACATTATTTCATTTTATTTCAGCCATATTATGGTGAATATCAAGTTCAAAAGGCTTTTGTTTTAGTTATACATTGCCTTAAATGATTATGCTTATTTATGAAAGTTTCCACTATATTGTTATCCTTACTGGTAATTTGAGCTCACCCCTTTCAATGATTTATTTTTCCTAGGATGCGAAGAAGTATTTTATGAATGGCCTACATGGATAGTATAATGGGATATGTGTGTGGAGACAATATGTTTTTGTAGTTTTCACTTTATGATGTAATGTAAACATTAAGAATGTATCTAGTTATTCAAAGGCAACTAAACTAATCAGTCCATAAAGACTTGATCTTTTATGATCAATCAAATTTTAGGTAATAATGCACCGACTATGGGTAACTGGGGTCGGGGTGTTACAATGTCTATTCGTTGCAGTGTCGAAATTGCACCGCACATTTACCAAGAGAAATTCATTGTGTAGTGAATAACATGCCCATTTATATTTCAAATTTATTAATCTTTTTCACATTTAATTATTGATTATTGTGTTTCATGTATAAAATTCACATTAATACATCCTGGAATAAATTATGATGTTTTATGAATCCATGTTATATGATCCATGTGAAAAAAATATGCTTGAAATAAATGATTAAGAAGGGTGCTCCTTGATAGCATCCAATGCATTGGGTAAAGAGTCGTTTCATGATACGTCAAGTGAAATGAGGGTTTAGTCGTGATAATTTAAGTGAAATGTGGTTTTAATCATGCTCTATGTACAATGTACCTTGGATCATGGTAATATCATTGTAAATGGGGTTGACACATTTCAATGTTATGATAATCTTTCTATATCATGATTTATGTTTTTATATCTCTTATGGTCCATTGATATGAATATTTAATGACATGTACTCTATTATTCATGTTATTCATTATATACTACCTTACTAGACATTGTTACTCCCCATTTTATTATGCATGTCCTCTAGATATCCCTTGAAATTCTATGTACTATATAATGTTGTGGTTATGTAAAAGAAGTTTTCAATAACGATGTTTGGTTTTATTTTCTATGTTGTTATGTATTGAATGTAATTTCCCAAGACAGAATCCCTATCAATACTCATAATTGGCTTGTGGTCATGTTTATTTAAGAAATCTTGTCTAATTGTGTAATAATTAGAAGGGTTGTTAAATCTACATTTATCTATTGACTGTTCTAACAGCGGGACACATAATCAGTTGTGCCACACTTCATAACAAGACACCGAAATGTCCATATCATTTCATAATACATCTTCATAGTTCATGGATAAAAATTCAATTATGAGTTATCATAGTCAAGAAAATTGAGCTCCCAATAGAATCTGGGACAATGAGATGATCCCAGAAACTAAGAATACATCTACAGAGGGAGACAATCTAATAATAGATTACCCATCATAATATAGATCCCTGAATTTCCCTAAACTGGCAATGTTAATAATCATTCTATAAAATATAATCCACAGGAGATGATGATCTCGAAACACTGTAATGAAAAATACATGGAAAATAGTCATATGTGTATATGTGAAACCAGTAGAAGAGACACATAAGGTTCCATAATTACATTGATTCTTGAACAACCTATTGTATAACACTCTTACCGAGATCGTATGTAGTGACATTTCACTTCCTTAGGGTGGAGGTGAGATTGAATTCAAATGTTTCAATATATTCCATCCATTGTATAAATATTAGATTCAATTATTTTTGAAATAATATATATCTCAAAAAATCATATGTTGAAATAATTAAATGATATTATCCCCCAAAAATATATTGTGACCAACAAAAAGGTGTATTAATGACTATATTAATCTCTTAAACATTTGTTCTATAATTATACCCATATATTTAATGATTAACAGAGATATAAACTACCACATGATAATCCTATATTTTCACAAAACTTCAAATTGGACAAGAATCGTTTGAGAAAACTATATACCCCTTATCAGGCTCATTTAACATCATAATTGGAGTGGAAGTCATAATTATTTTATACTCATATAATAAATACTAGCATTAGGGACCCCATATGTGATTCTCCCTTTTTCATGTAAGAGCAGTCAATGGTGATCCCATTTTTGATAAATTGAAGATGAAATATAGATTATATTAAAAAAGGCCATGTATTCTATGAATCTAAAAGACATCTAGTGGTTCTTGAAGAGGCAAAACACTCATTATTTTCTCAATATCAATTAATAATCTATAAACATTAGTCAGATTCCATAAAAACATAATTTATTGTATCTATATAATTAATTTCAAAAGGATTCAATAAAAACTATGACCCCTTTGGTTTTCCAAGAAACTGACCGAAATAGTGTCCATGGTCTTGTTTGAATTTCAAATAATCTAAAATATCATCAATAAACACTACCAGAAAATGATTCAAGCTACCAATGGGACATTATTTTCAACAATTTCATATAAACTGAAGTACGGTTTTTCCTAGCAACCAAATGAAAAGATATTAAAAATGGATATACCAACAACTAAATGTCATATTTAGTATTTTAGACTTCTGAACTATGATGTAATGTTAACATGAAAAAATATAGATATTTAAATACCACTCTCCCACATTTATAAATCAATCACGTCATCCAAAAGATTCATTGGATATAATTTTTTACCATTTCCCTTTTCAAAATCTATTATACATGAACATTTAGTGTCATCCATCTACATTTTCATAAAAGACAACTACAGATTCCCAAAGTAAAACTTTATGTCAAACAAAACACTTTTCCATTTGATCAATGTAATGAAACATGATCTCCCTAGACTATTCTAGTTTCATTTGATATGATGGAATCAAAAAACGATGCATACCTAGAACCAAGTCAATAATAAACACTACCTCACTCTATAAAGGATTAATGTAAAAAATTTCTATAATTATTTTTAAAAATTTTAACACAACATCGGGAAGTCAAATAATAGAATAAATATCATCAAAAAAAACTATTACACTCACATAAAACTCATGTGGGCCCCACCTCACATTTATCCTCACATGTGTAGTTAGGTTGTTAGTGGGTCCCACCCTGACTTCCCCATGTAGGTTTAACCACTTGTGATAAAAAAATTGTTCCACAATTTTATTCACCTCACAATTAATCCACAAAAATTATCTTCTTCTACCGTGAAAATGCATCTTCAGTAATGTTCCTCATAAGAAATTACCAGCGCTGTGAGTTCACCAGTGCCTCAGATTTCAATTCCAATAACTGATTCAAAAGATAGAAAATCCCCCCATTAGTTTACTGAACGTACCCGAGCCAAACATCAAAAATTGATTCCAGGCTCACAGGGCCTCAAAATCAAGTGCTGTCAGAATCCATAGACTCGTAAAATTACAAAGTATTTAAGAAGAAAATTATCTTGAAATTTTCGGGTTTTTACATTACTCCCACCTCAAGGCTTTACGTCCCTGTAAAGCTACATCACAAACTAGGAAAACAAATGATGGTATTGTGCATGAATCTTAGCCTCCTGCTCCCATGTGCTCTCCTGGAGGTTCTCGTTTTTCCAATGAATGCGCACAAGAGGAATCAACCGTTCATGTAGGACCTTCTCCTTTCGATCAATGATCTCCACTAGGACCTCGGAAAAATTCACCCCTTCATCGATTTCCAGCGCCCTGTGATCAATGAAGTTCGTCTGGTCGTGCACGTATCTCCCCAGTTGAGATACGTGGAAGACATTGTGCACTCAGTTCAACTGAGGTGGAAGAGACAGGCTATATGCCACCTCACTTACCTTGCTGAGGACCAGGAATGGTCCGATGAAGCGTGAAGATAACATGTCTCCACAACCAATTCTTCATATTCCAGGTCGAGATGAGAACTGTATGAAAACACAGTAGCCACCCTCAAACCCTAGTGGTCTCTGCCTTCTATCATCATAGGTCTTCTGTCTACTCTATGCAGTCCTCAACCATTCCTGGATGATCTGCACCTTCTCTATCATTGCTCGGACCATCTCTAGTCCTATGAGTGCTGACTCCTCAGGGTCAGTCCAGCACAGTGGTGATCTGTGTGGTCGACCGTACAATACCTCGTATGGTGCCATCCTGATGGTGGATTGGTATCTGTTGTTGTTCGCAAACTCCACAAAGGGTACATGATCTTCTCACCTACGACCAAAGTCATGGACGCATGCACGGATCATTTCCTCAAGTGTCTGAATGGTCCTCTCCGTCTGGCCATCCGTCTATGGATGAAAGGCGGTGCTCAAGAGTAGTTGCATCCCAAACGCCTCCTGCAACCCCTTATAAAGCTAGGATGTAAAGAGACCTTCTCTATCAGAGATGATATACTATGCCACACCATGATGTCGTACGATATCCTGAAAGTAGAGGCATCCCATGCCCTCCACTGATCCCAGATCTCTAATAGGTAGGAAGTGGGTTGACTTGGTGAGTCGGTCGTCAATCACCCAGATGGAGTCATGTCCTCTGGTAGTACATGAATTCCCTGTCACAAAATCCATGGATATCCCATCCCACATCCACTCTGAGACCTATAGGGGCTGTACCAAACCTGTAGGTACCTAGTGCTCCACCTTAACCTACTGAAATGTGAAGCATCGTGAAACGAACTCAGCAACATCCTTTTTTATACTTGGCCACCAGTGCTATCATCTGAGATCCTGGTACATCGTCACTAATCCTGGATTTACCGCCAAAGGGGAAGTGTGAAACTCCCTTAGCACCTCCTCCTGTAATGAAACTAGTACAATGGTACGTCCCCGAAAGAGGATTACATGCTCTTCTCCTTTAGAAAATCCATCAGGTACGTGCCCTGTTGAAATCTGAGCACGTCGCGTCTCACAGTCAACATCCCCACGTTGTGCCTCTCTAACCCACTATAGTAGTGGAGGAGTGACTATGAGCGACTTTAGAAAGGATTCTCCATCTCTATCCCCAAAGGATATCTGCAACACGGTTAGCTACTCTGTCGCCTCTCCAAGTAGCTGAATTCCCGATCTCCTACTGAGATCATCAACAACTACATTCCCCTTTCCAGGAGGATGGACTATCTAAAAGTCATAGTCTAGGAGGAACTCGAGTCATCACCAATGTCTTAGGTTTAGTTCCTTCTATGAGAAGGTGTACCTGAGACACTTGTGGTCAGAATAGAATGTAAATAGCTCACCCACCAGATAGTGCCGCCACATCTTCAAGGCGAAAACCACTATTGCTAACTCCAGGTCATGGGTAGCGTAGTTCTTCTCATGCTGCATCAACTACTGTGAACCCTAAACGATCAGTTCCAGCTCCTACATCAGGAAACACCCATGTCCGGTCCCTGATGCATCACAGTAAAATACTTACCCTACTCCCTCCTCCTCTAGCCTCAAGATGGGTGCACTGGCCAATCTCTGCCTCAGCTCCTGGAATCCCTGCTGACATCTATCTGACCACACGAAGGGTTTCCCCTTCTTCATGAAAGCTGAAAGCGGTGCTGAAACTATGGATAAGTCAGGCACAAATCTTCGATAGTACCCAGCCATACCTTGGAATCTCCGCACTATCGTCACGGTCATGGTTTTGTCCTAATCATGTACTACTTCGATCTTCGTAGGATCCATGGAAACTCACGCCTCAGTGATGACGTGCCCTAAGAAGTGGACCTCTCAAATCCAGAATTGAAACTTTGAGAGATTACCATAAATCTGGTGCTCTTGAATTTTATCCAGTAAAACTCGCAAGTGGTAGGTGTGCTCCCCCTTGGTAGTCGAGTAAATCAGTATGTCATAAATAAAGACCACGACAAACCGATCGAGGTAATGCTAGAAGATCATTTTCATGAAACTCATGAACATTGTCGGAGCATTGGTCATGTCGAAGGTCATAACCAAGAACTCGTAGTGGCCATACTGAAACCTAAGGTCCATCTTCTGCACATCCTCATCTCGAACTCTAGGCTAGTGATAGCCTGACATGGGGTCTATCTTCGAGAACCATCGTGCTCCCTTGAGCAGATTGAAGAGGACATTAATCCTCGGAAAGGGGTAATCATTCCCCACGGTCCCCTGGTTTAGGTGACGATAGTCGACACATAGTCGCAAGATCCAATTTTCCTTCTTGGAGAACAAAATCGGAGAAGCCCAGGGCGAAACATTGGGTCAGATGAAACATTTTCCATGTAACTCCTCTAGCAGTACCCGCAACTCTTGAAGATCGGCGGGAGCCATCCGATTTACTGGAGTAGATATTAGTGATGTCACAGGGTATAGGTCTATGTAGAAATATACTTCTTGATGAGGAGGTAGTCCTAGAACATCATTAGGGAAAACATCCACATACTGATCCACCACAATAGGAAAACTCAGACTTCGCATGTCAACGACATCGATGATGAGACTAGACAACTGATGTGTGATTGGCTTCCCTATCCTCTACAAAAGACCATCATGCACCGAAAAGGATCCCTTCTTGCCAGTGAAGGTGAACCTGGTCCCATCCATGTGGAAACACCGCACTTTGTGCCTATTACAGTCGATCTGTTCGTGGACTGTAGATAACCAATCCATACCCATGATGACATCGTAAGGCCTTGCCGCTGCTGCAAGAATATCTCAGCCAAATATCTCTCCTCCTAGAGTAAGATCACACTGCCAGAACCAGTGCGTAATCACTGAGTCTGCTATCGTAGGAGTATCTAGTCGTAAGGATCGAGCCTACAGCTCTGTTGGGATCTCCATGCTCCGAACAAGGGCTGCGACAATAAAGGAATGACTTGATATTGTGTCTATAAGAATTAAAGAAATGGTGGTGTAGACACAGATAGTACCTCGAATCATCTCAAGTGTGTTGTGGTTGTACGCCTCCGCTACCTGGAGCTGAGGCTGCCTCTTCCCACCAGCTCCCTGTGGTCGGGTTGGACCTCATGGGGGGTGGTGGTAGAGCCACAGAGCATCATCCACCACCAACTTCTCAGGTAGCTCTTCTACCTCGTCCACCTACTCCCTGCAGACCGCCAAGGTCGAACCTCTGCCTTTTCATGGGAGGTCCCTCCACTATCTGCTACTCATCATCATGGCGTTTCGGGTAGACATGAGCCATGTGGCCCTGCCTGCTGCATGCATAGCACTACCTTCCTCTTGTATGACTAGCTCTACTGCATGTTCCCCGCACCTCTGAACCGGTATCATGAGGTCTCCCACCTAATGGAATGGTCCACATGGACCTCTGTGACATCTGCATACTACATGCTGCAAGAGACACCACTACCTATCACCCTGTGGTAGGCCTTTCTACTAGAGTAGGTTCATCAAGGAAGCTCTCCACAAGAAGGGCTCACTCCATTACTCCTGCATGCGTCGGAATGCTAAGGGAGATCATCGAAGCCCTGATCTCATGACTCAGTCCCTGTTCGATGGTCCAAGCCCTGAATAATGGGTCTCGTACAATGTCTGTGGAGTAGAAAGATAGGTTGGTAAATATCACCGAGTAATGGGTAATGGTCATGCTACCTTGTCCCAGCTGTAGTAACTCCTGAATGCGCACTGCACTGAGGGTGGATGGAATGAACTCCGAGTGGAAGAGGCTCTCGAACTTCTTCTAAATAGATGGTGCCTCATCGTGCAACTGGAGCATCAGGATCCATCGTCTACCTGCAGCTGTGTGTAGGAGACTCGCCATAAGGATCACCATAAGATTTGCTGGTATCCCTACCAATCTAAAGACTCAGATGACAGCCTCCATCCAATCCTTGTCTTCCTGAGGGTTCATCTCTCTATGGAACTAGGGAATCTTCTAATGCTGAAACTCATGAAGTGCACTCAGGCGACATGAACTCTCTGCTGATGGGTCTGGTGGTATCAGTGGCCCAGTGGGTAGATGTACCACTGGTGCCTCCACTGTAATGGGGCCCTACACCGAGGCCTTGTTGCTCGATGGGCTTCCATCCCGCATGTAACTAGGAACCCTTGTTGGCTGTCATCGTGCGACCATCCTGAAAGGAAAGAGGTGTTCCACAGTTAATATAATATAACTGGTGAGCTGAAACAAAGTAATAACAAAGAAATCTTTTGAAACACACATTCAATCAATGTTTTCAGGAACTATGTCGGAAATCAGAAGTTAGGGTCCTGGTGTATGGATACGTCATCCACCCCACCAACACTGGACTCCCTGGACTGATAAAAACACTCAATAAGCTAATCATTATTTCCTCACAGAGAATAAATTATCAGAGTCATGTGTTCTTCGGTAGAACCGACACCTGTTATACCAATTTGTCACGACCCGTCCTCGGGGCCCGTGCCATGACTACCCCAAGCCTGCCTTCCATAGGCCAGGGGATGACGACTAGATCCAAAGGCGTAAATCCCGTTAAAAGGGAAGGCATTGAATTTATATAAGTAAATAAACACAAAAGAGAATGAAAGATGAAGTAAACACTATGTTAACTCAGTACAAAATTATGTGATGGAATGTAAATGGGCCGGTATACAAACCCAACTGAAAGTACAGTACAACTGAGAATGAAAGTACAATAGCTTAAAAGTAAAGCAACAACCACCAAGTCGTCCTCCGGGATTCCCACCGGAAGGGTGGGTACTGATAGTCTTGTCAACTCTTCGAGTCCGGTCGTCCACTCTGAGTACGTCCCACCAAGTGGTCCACATCCAGGTATCATCCCTCTTCACAAGACTCCACCTCGATCAGTGTTGTCTGTCATCAGCATCCAACACAACGTAGTGCGCGAATAGCCCATGCAGGGGTGAGTATATGATACTCAGTAGGGACCTCGAGACTCCCAATGATCTCCCAGAATCCATAAAGGAATAATAAAAAACAAAGTATCAACCAACACTACTTAGTTATATTCCCATACATATAACTAAGTCATTAATCCCAGTTCGGCTCCAACTACCGAGCCCATGTACAACCCAGTCCGCATTGGAAAGCACAACGCAGTCCACACAAGAAGGTAAGTCAATCACATCGATGATAATGATTGAAAATCAAGACTCATCTCATATAGGTATACTACTCACGAAGAGGGGTAGAGATGATATATGTAGCCTCTGAATCCTCTCCCCTGCTGAACCCAGGTAGGATCCAAGTACAGAAGTCATCGCTACCGAACCTAGGTAGGATCCTAGTATAGTAACCACTGTTGCCGAACCCATGTAGGATCCATGTACAGTCTTCCTAGCTGTAGATCCCACATATGATCCACGTACAGTCATCCTCATTGCTGAACTCACGTAGGATCCATGTACCATCGTCATCGTCGTCGTAGTCACTGGCAGCTCTAGGGTTCCCACACACAACACACTTTATTCTAGGAGGGTCCGCTCCATGTGCGGGGAGGGTCAAAACATCAACTATCACAATTTCTATAGTTGATGTTTACTGAAGTTTCGTCTCATCAAAAAAAACTCAACGCAACTGACGTCGTGTCAATCGGACGCCCGGTCTGACAGATATAGGCTTTTCTGTCCCAGGGGCCTAGTTAGAAATATGATCATTTCTAAACCATCCGATATCGAATATCAACCAAAAATCACATAGAGTATATTAAAAGGACCGTCTCGTTGGAAGAGTCCTAGTGCCGCAGACGTCACGTCGATCGGACGCACGATCTTTATGTTAATCCAGTTTAAGTGAATAACGGACCTGACCTGTTTAGCCCAATGGGCCAACAGGTTGGGTTTACCAAGTTTGATGGGTCCGACCTAGCTGGGGTGTCTGACTGGTCTGAAGGGAATACTCCAGTCGGCCCAAAGTGCCATGGCCTAGCCCGGCGGGGCCTGGTGTGGCCCGGCTCGGCTCGGGCCGACCAGGAGTGGCCCGGCTGGCTTGGCCGGCTAGCCGACCGGCGCGGCTGAAGCTAAGCGCATTCCAAATGGGGGGTGCAGCCCCCCGCCCCCTGGTTTTCTTCACAAGTGGCACCAGCCGGTGTTGCCCTTCCTAGAACTGGATGACTAGACCGGCCGGTCTTCGGTGCACGTGGCTCAAATGGGTGGGCCGCCGGTCCTCCACCGCAGTGCTCTCCTGGCGCTGCGGTCCAGCACCGCCCAACCGGCCGACAGGCCAGCCAGTCCCTTAACGCGGCGTCGTGGCTCCACTTCACTCAGCTGGCCGACGGGCCGACCGGTTCTTCCACCGAAGCGGCCCGCATTGAGGGTCGTGGTTCGTTCCGCACAATCAGTGAGATGGTGCCGGTTCCCTTCGTCACGATCCTGGAATGGCGCGACGGCATTGTGTTTTTCCTCCGCCTCCATTTGCCAATTTCAAAGGAATAATGTTACAGTTGAGGGTTGTAAGGCCATGTTCGTTTGGTCCGCTCCCTCCGCGTTAGATGGAATCACAAGGCAGAGAATACACATGGATCATGAAACAAAACACATAATTTTATAATCAATAAAATTTAATCTACACAGCCTACCTCAACAAAATATGATGAGCGTTGGCGTCGTGGGATGAGGTTTCGTAGACGTCGACAGAGAGCGTCCGAGGAGGTAGTGGCATCTCCCCTTTTTGTCATAGAGAAAATATTGAACGCCGTGACGTCATTGGTGAGTTTTTGCGTCTATGTATCCTCCCTTGTCATGGAGGAAGAAGAGGACGAAGAAACCGGGGTCACCGAGTCGATGTTCTTTGTCAAAGTGTTGACATTCTTCATTGAGGATGAAGTTCTTCAAATAAAACTAGAGCACTCTCCCCAAAATCTGAACACAACATGCCAACACCAAAAATAAAATAAGGCTTTCCAAATTTTATTAAATCATGCCATGCATTCTAATTTACAAATTTCCAACACTTATTTAATTAATGAAGAGTTTCAATTAATTAATTAATGTGTGTGTTGGCATGCAATAAAGAGGGAGAGAGGGAGAGTTACATAATTAAAGGGAGTTACTAAGTTATAAAGGGGGAGTTTATGAGAGTTATGGAAATGTGAAGGGTTGGGATCATGTGGGCCCCACCTAACATTTATCCTCACATGGGTAGTTAAAATGTTAGTGGGTCCCACTCTAACTTCCCCATGTAGGTGATAACCACTTTAGATATAAATATAAAATTATTCCACAATTTTATTCACCTCTCAATTAATCCACAAAAATTAACATCATCACCCATGAAAATGCATCTTCGGTAATGGTCCTCTTATGCAATTACTGGCGCTGCTAGTTTATCGGTACCCTCAGATTTCAATTACGAGCACCGGTTCAAAAGATTGAAAATCACGCTCATTCATTTACTGAACGTACCCGAGGTAAAACTTTGGAAATTGATTCCGGGCACACTGGGCCTCAGAATCAAGTTCCGTCAGAAGCCATAGACTCATAAAATTACAAAGTATTTATGTAAAAAAGGTTCCATTAAATTACCATGACATTACAGTTTGACTATGGATATGATATTATTATACCATTCATGGTTTATGGAGAAAGTATTGACATTTCGTATGATAGTTTTAATAAAAATGTTTATATTATGTTTAAACTAATTCATATGAGGAATGAAATGGATTTATTAAGTGATAGTTGGAGCCCGATATAGCTCCTCGATTAATCGGTAGGTCTCCTGAGTCAAACTAGTGTCTTGGCATGAGGCCTTGACAAAATCTTATTTGTAGTTTTCGCATGAGGCCTTGGCTTTGTGGTTATGATAGTCTAGAATTATGGATTCCATCAATATGAAAGTGGTTATTGAAATTTCATGATTTCATTCGAATAGTAGAATATCCATGTGAATACGTAAATGGAATTATTTCATTTTATTTCTGCCATATTATGCTTAATATCATGTTCAAAAGGCTTTTTTTTAGTTATACATTGGCTTAAATGTTTGTTCTTATTTATGAAAGTTTCCACTATATTGTCATCCTTACTGGGAATTTGATCTCACCCCTCTCAATGATTTATTTTTCCTAGGATGTGAAGAAGAATTTTATGAATGGCCTACAGGGATAATATAAGGGGATATGAGTGTAAATACTATATGTTTTTGTGATTTTCACTTTATGATGTAATGTAAACATTATTAATGTATCTAGTTATTCAAAGGATACTAAACTAATCAGTCCATTAAGACATGATCTTTTGTGATAAATCAAATGTTAGGTAATAATGCACCGACTCTAGGTAACTGGGGTTGGGGTGTTACAATGTCTGTTCTTTGCGGTGTCGAAATTGCACTGCACATTTTCCAAGCGAAAGTAGTTGTGTAGTGAATACCATGCCCATTTATATTTCAAAGGTATTTACCTTTTTCACATTTAATTATGGATTATTTAATTTCATGTATAAAATTCACATTAATTTTTCCTGGAATAAATAATGATGTTTTATGAATCCATGTTATATGATCCATGTGGAACAAATATGCTTGAAATTAATGATTAAGAAGGGTGCTCCCTGATAGCATCCAATGAATTGGGTAAAGAGTCGTTTCATGATACATCAAGTGAAATGAGGGTTTACTCATGATAATTTAAGTGAAATGTGGTTTTAATCATGCTCTATGTACAATGTACCTTGGATCATGATAATATCATTGTAAATGGGGTTGACATATTTCAATGTTATGATAAACTTTCTATTTCATGATTTATGTTCATATATCTCTTATGCTCCATTGATATGAATATTTCTTGACATGTACTCTATTATTCATGTTATTCATTATATACTACCTTACTAGACATTGTTACTCCCCATTTTATTATGCATGTCCTCAAGATATTTCTTGACATTCTATGTACTATATAATGTTTTGGTTATGTAAAAGAAGTTTTCCGTAACGATGTTGGGTTTTTTGTTCAATGTTGTTATGTATTGATTGTAATTTCCCAAGATATAATCCCTATCGATACTCATAATTGACTTGTGTTCATGTTTATTTAATAAATCATGTCTAATTGTTTAATAAAGAGAAGGGTTGTTATATCTACATTTATCTGTTGACTGTTCTAACAGCGGGACACATAATCAATTGTGCCACACTTCATACCTAGACACCAAAATATCCATATCATGTAATAATACATCTTCATAGTTCATAGATAAAAATCCAATTATCATTTATCATAGTCATGAAAATTGAGCTCCCAATAGAATCTGGGACAATGAGCTGATCCCAGAAACTAAGAATACCATCTACAGAAGGAGACAATATAATAATAGATTACCCATCATAATAGAGATCCTTGAATTTCTCTAAACTGGAAATCTTAATAATCATTCTATATAATATAATCAATGAGAGATGATGATCTCGAAAAACAGTAAAAAAAGTACATGGAAAATAATCATATATGTCTAGGTGAAACCAGTAGAAGAGACACATAAGGTTCCATAATTCCTTTGATTCTTGAACAACCTATAGTAGAACACTCTTACTGAGATCGTATGTAGTGACATTTCACTTCCTTAGGGTGGAGGTGAGACTGAATTCAAATGTTTCAATGTATTCCATCAATTATATAAATATTATATTCAATTCATTTTGAAACAATATATATCTCAAAAAATCATATGTTGAAAAAATTAAATGATATTATCCCCCAAAAATATATTGTGACCAACAAAAAGGGGTATTAATGACTATATTAATCTCTTAAACTTTTTTTGTGTAATTATACCCATATATTTAAGGAATAACATAGATATAAACTACCACATGATCATCCTATATTTTCACAAAACTCCAAATTGGACAAGAATCGTTTGACAAAACGATATACCCCTTATCAGGCTCATTTAACATCATAATTGGAGTGGAAGGCATAATTATTTTATACTCATCTAATGAAGACTAGCATTAGGGACCCCATATGTGATTCTCCCCTTTTCATGTAAGACCATTCAATGGTGATCCCAATTTTGATAAATTGATGATGAAATATAGATTATATTAAAAAGGCCATGTATTCTATGAAACTAAAAGACTTTCAGTGTTTCATGAAGAGGCAAAACACCCATTATTTACTCAATATCAACTAATAATCTATAATCATTAGTCAGATTCCATAAGAAAATAATTTATTATATCTATATAATTAATTTCAAAAGGATTCAATAAAAACTGTGACCCCTATGGTTTTCCAAGAACCTAACCCAAATAGTGTCCATGGTTATGTTTGAATTTTGAATAATCTAAAATATCATCAATTAACACTACCAGAAAATGATTCAAGATACCAATGGGATATTAGATTCAACAATTTCATTCAAACTGATGTAGTGTTTTTCCTAGAAACCAAATGAAAAGAAATTAAAAATGGATATACCTACATCTAAATGTCATATTTAGTATTTTATACTCCTGAACTATGATCTAATGTTAACATGACAAAATATAGATATTTAAATACCACTCTCCCACATTTATAAATCAATTAAGTCATCCAAAAGATTCATTGGATATAAATTTTTACCATTTCCCTTTTCAAAATCTATTTTACATGAACATTTAGTGTCATCCATCTACATTTTCAGAAAAGACAACTACAGAGTCCCAAAGTGAAACATTATGTTAAACAAAACAGTTTTCCATTTGATCAATTTAATAAAACATGATCTCCCTAAACTATTCTAGTTTCATTTGATATGATGGAATCAAAACACGATGCGTACCTAGAACCAAGTCAATAATAAAAACTACCTCACTCTATAAAGGATTAATTTAAAAAAATTCAATAATTATTTTTTAAAATTCTAACACAACATCGGGAAGTCAAATAATAGAATAAATACCATCAAAAAAACTATTACACTCACATAAAGCTCATGAGAAGTTCGTGGGATAGTTATTTATGACTAGGACTTGAATCCCACTCTCCATGAAACACATATGATCTCCCTCAATCCAAACACAGGACATAATAATGATTAAAATAAATATCATCATGATGGGAAACATGACAAAACAACAAAATGAGGAAATCAAACAATCACAGATTAAAAATGATTAAATCTTATACTATGTTCATATTAACCATCAATAGCACACAAGAAGAGCATTTAAATAACATATCTTTCAACATCCCAAGAGGTTTCATTAAATACAAAAAGGAAAACATGATACATTTTAGAATATAAATAATATAAAAAAATGGATAAATATAAATGAGTGGGAAACACATATATCATTCTGGTCAATCATTATTGATGTTTTAAAAAAGATGGTATCACTCACTATTACTAGACTCCATGTTCCCTTCTTCTATTAAATCATCTACGAAATGATTTTTTGTCACTCCTAAGGCCTATTTTTGGAGCAATATAGTCATTGATACATGTAAATTCACCACAATAGCCTTCAGAGGTACTAATCCCAAATGACATCGAGGAGTAGACAAATCCTGACCGAAATGATGTAGCACACCTAATTTCAACTATTATCATTATTTTATATTTAAACACAATTTATTACATAAAAATGAACTTTTTAAAACACCATTGATCGAGAGGTCCTATGTCATTGTGGATTAAAAATATTACATGACTACTTAACACATAAAATACCAAATATTTATTGAAAACTTCTTTTAAATGAACATAACATTACATCATAGATAGTATTTGATGGGACAACCTGGGGACATTAATTAAAAATAGCGAGATATCAATCCCATCAAGGGAGTAAACAATTAATAACAAGAACAATGTAATAAATTTTAAGAAATATACATATCAATGGAGACCAATAGAAGCATTAACATAATGCATGATATGGCAGGATCATCAAAACATGGAAATGTGGCATCAACTAAAAACATTGAATCATTAATGTAGAGGAATCATGTAAACACATATCCCAACATGATGGAAAAAAATTCTTAAAAAGGAATTAGGAACCCACTATACCATAATAAAGTATCATGATACTAAAAATTACCCAATGTATTGGAGTGGTATTAGGGTGAAACCTTTATGAAAATTTTAATCCCATTCTTATGTGTGCCACATAAATCATATAACATGGATACATTTAATATCATTATTTATTATTCTATAAAGTAAGGTGTAGTACAGACATGAATATATGTAATCAATAAGTTTATATTAATAATGGTCAATACCCATGATATATCAATGGGAATGGTATTCAATACAATATAATTTGGGCATGGAAAATCATGGTGTTATTTCGGCTGCATAACATCTCCCCATGGGGATTCATAAAATGGGTAGATTGGAGAGAAATGGGTCCCATATATTTTATACCATAAATGGTATATATGAGGATCAAGAAGAATAATATCCCAAAAATTAAAATCGAATTTTAGATGAATAATATAAGAGAAATTATTGAATGGAAATAAGGATATAGAAATTCCTTACGGAATTTTGGCATGGTAACACATGTAGGTGGGAGGGATTAATGAGAGTTAATGTTCTATCTCTGTATCGACCAAATGTTTTCAATGGAAATTTATCTTCATATAAATATTTCATAAAATAACATGAAAACATAAAATAATGAACAAATAAGTTATAAGTGGCCTTTAAACATATGTTTTTCACTTCTGTGTTTGGAATTACAAAAATCAGATATACATGGTTGCAACCATTATGTTATTTGTAGTCCGATAAGAAAAACATAATTTTCTGGTGAATAGTAACATACCAATATGAATATTAACAAGCACATATGTGTAGTGATATACCCTAATGAATAGTAAACATACCAATGATAGTCCTAAAATAATATTCATGTGAAATTATGGTGTACCTATTTTTTAGAATAAGCAAATGAATATTTTAAAACTGGTTTTTATAATAAAATATAATTTTATTTATATATTAAATTATACATATTTAAGAAATTATTTTTGAAAAAATGGACATAATTTTTGGATTCTTCACATAAAAAAATGGTTTGGGTGATTTTTTGTGATTTTTCTGAAATACTTGAATTTTTTAGGAATAGTATAATATGATAATTCACAATAAATGCTAAATAATTGATTAATTGAGTCATTGATGATGATCTACTGATGTAAGACCATTTGGTTCTAATTCACATGCATTTATTATTATTATTGGTCATGGAATACTTATTATTCATTGTCTTGTGAGGAAATAATATAATAATGATTAAAAAATAATAAAAAACATCCTCTTCTCCACTATACACCCCACCCCCATCACTCCCTCTTCTCTTCGCTCGTCTTGAGCATTGTGCCTTTCTATTATTCTGCCCAAATCTCTTCTAAAGATCATACCCCACGTCCAAAAGCTCCTTGACTCTTCAAAATACCAATAAATATCCCCTTAAGCGGTTCTCAATGGAGGAAGTCTCAAGAGGTAGATTCCTCTTTCCAATTCAATTCATTTTTATGTTTTTTTCATTTTGATTCATTCCTAAATTACATTCAATGAAATGGTATGTCACACCCCCAGATTTTCTAAGATAAATATAAATTCATGGAACTTTTTTTTAAAAAGATATTCTTAAATATCCTTTAAAACATAACTTTTCTTCTTCTATATTCTGAATTTCAAGAAACTGTCATCTATAATTGTGTTTAGTATGTTATTTAAAGTCTGATGAAACAAACTTGTTTTTTTTGTGAATAGTAACATACCCTTATGAATAGTAATATAAATAGTAATATTACCTCATGAATTGTAAATAATATTATTATTTTATTTTCCCAAGGAAATAAGATAATGGGATCATAATTAATTTTCCAATGTCACATATAACTAATTGCACATCAATATTGTTATTTTTTGAATTAATTGTGACCTCATTTAGAAATTAAATTAATAATATTTAGAAAATTATTTTTGAAAAATTGTGTTCATTTCATAATTCTACACATCGAAAAATGGTTGGGGTAAATTTGTGGTATTTTTTTGAAACTCTTGAATTTTCGGTGAATAGTGAAATACGATAAAATACCTTATAATCAATTTATTAGTAAAATTGTACTATTTATGACATCATAAGTGATCCATGGCCACTTTCGTAGAAATCACATGATATTATCACTATTTAGGGACACTTTATTTGAGATTATACATAGTCTTGATATAAATATTATAATAATGATTAAAATAATCTAAAATACCTCACATCCTCCACTACAAATACCACCCTCACTTCCCTCTTCCTCCCACACTTCTCCAGCCTTGAGCATTGTCTAATTTCTGACAAATTCCCTAACCAGTCTACACTCCCACTTCCTAGAGCTTCTGGTCTCACTGAAAGACCAAAATCAAATCCCTTAAGGAGGATGTCAAGGAGAATAGATCAAGTGGTAAACATCCTCTTTTATTTTCTTTATTTTCTTTCATTTTATGTTATTATCTTCCATTACCATTGTGTTATGTTGGGATATTTCATTAAATATTCCCCCTTACTATCCATATTTTGTATGAATGATCAGATATTCCATTTCTCTCATCAATCTTGTTTTAATGAAATTCTAAGAGACGCCGTTAGGCTGCTAAATTTTCATGAGAAATTTCTCGAGATTTTGTTTTATTTCAGGATTCATTTTTCTTCTTTCTTCACTCCATCTTATCGAAGAGGACTTAAATCTCCATAATCATGTATATTAATTATTTTCTCATGATTATGGAAAATTTCTCACCAGTATTCTTCTCCTCTTAAACTTATTTAAATAATCAAAAAACATTGTCCATTTGTGTCGAATTATTGACATCGTGGACGATGTATTTTCAATTTCCATTAATTCTTTCAATTATGGCGATGAAACCATTTATATGGATGAACCAAGTAAAAATATATGTTTTATGACTCATATATGGTTCTGTAATTATTTTTTAATCATTTTTCTTATTTAAAAGACAAAATGACGTTGTTATTAACAAAGAACCACTAAAAAGATCTAAACAAACATCATTAATGTTTTAATATATAAGTCATTGTCATATAAAGGATTAAAGTGATAAATGGTATAAATTATGGTACTGGAAATATGTAAATACTACTCCATTCCAATTCTGGAGTTTCACTTCCAATCAACAAGAACGATTCATCATGAACCGATCGTGAAAATCACAAAAGAGCTCACCCAAAATAATGCAGGGAACAAAATACTAACAACTAATGGGTGGAGTGAGGTCATGAAATGACCGTAAAAGATGTTATAAACAAGAAAATTTTTATCTAAAAAACTAATAACACTCTTTTAACCATTTTTCATGAGTTTTAATCATGATTGAAGTAAGACAAGCCTAAGGTAAGGGAATTCTTAACCCGATTTCCATTCTTTGGGTTAACCTTCTACTTCATTACTTATGTGCTATTAAAACTGTTTGTGTGATCGGTTATATTTATATTATGTTTTATTATGTGTATTTACAGTATATATACATACTCCATACAAAATATTAAGTCTCTCTTTAATTGTATGATAAGGGGCTTTTCTTTAAAATCCTCTTTTTAAATTCGGTTTTACAAAATTCCAAAGCAATGTTTTTATGGAATTATTCATGTTCTATGATTATGTTTTGGTTCTTGGGAATTTATTATGATAAATGGTGGGACCTATATTTCCCTCCAATGCATTGGGTATTAGTAAGTTGGAGGTGGGCCATATGGTTATTTCAAGTGTAACTGTGATGGTTACACAAAGTAAGGTAGCCGTGAGGGTTACAAATTTTAAGGTAGCCAAGATGGTTACACGATTATGTATGTAATGCCCCAAGATACATCTATGATTATATTTATGTTTGTGTGGATATTGTTTAAATCTCATTTTACACGAAGTAAGTATTTATGGGTGAAAATCATGTCTTTGGAAAATGTTTTCATACGTTATAAGTATTCATGGACTAATGTGAATTTTTCCTTCTTTTTCATACCTTACTGAGATTTTGTGCTCATACCATGTTTTTAAATGATTTTTCATAGGTTAATGGATGTGTAATACAAGGAAAGAGGACATGTTAAATGATGAATAATTGTCATGAAGTCTTGTTTTATGTTTTAATGTTTTATATTTTGAGAAAAATGGAAACTGATTTTATGATATCCACTTTCTTAAAATGTGTAATGTTATGAATGTTTTGTATTAATTCTATAAAGATATAAACATGAAAAGGTCCTCATTGTAAAAGTAAGTGTTTTCTTGAATAAATTCACGATTATGTATGTAATAACGTCAGGTCCTTATATTTGGTATCAAAGGATGGTTTAGATAACTTTAGGGGTTAGGGTGATGCTAATAGAATACCATAAATGATATTCACTCTATGATTAATTTCTAATAGCATTTAAAGATTACCATGTTGGTTCATCTAAGAAATGTTTGTTCAGAATGGTTGTCCGCATAAGGAACATGGATACTGAAGATGAGAGGCACCGATATAATGACATACTTCCTGATCTACAGCTCGGAATGGTAGGGATTGGAACTGAGTAGTTTGTGACAGTAATGGCTCAGCTAACACATGCAATAAATGGTGGTGGCATCCATGCAAGAGAACCAATAGAGGTACCATAGCGGAACATGACAATGGTGGAACAATTTATGAGACAAGATCCTCCTGCATTCAATGGATCTTCTGACGCAGTGGAAGCTGAAGGATGGATCAAAGCCCTTGAAAAGATATTTGATGTTATGGGATGTTCAGAAAATCAAAAGGTATGTATTTCCATTTATCGTTTTGAAGGGTAAGCTGATCAGTGGTGGTTAATGGTAAGGAATATCAGGGCTAGAGAGGATTTTGATGCCTTGGAGTGGGATGAATTTAAATGTCTATTTCATGAAAAATATTTTCTTAAGGTGGTGAGACATATAATGGAGAATCAATTACTTGAATTTAAACAGAGTGAGGAAGATTTAGTGGTTGTGTATGAAGTGAAATTCACCCGACTGGCGAGGTATGCTCCAAATCTTATTCTTGATCTCGATAGAAAAATCAACCACTTTAACTCAGGATTGAAACCAAGGTATCGAAGGGCGTTGGCCTCCCGAGAATTCAAAAGTTATGACAAACTTGTACGTTGTGCTGAGAGGGTAGATATGGATTTTTCTTATTATCATGTGCATTTTGTAATCAAAGAGAAGAAGTGGTCTAGTTGGCAATCAATGTGAAAGAATCAACCAAAGAAATCTGAGGGAAAGAAAATACAATTTTCAGTTTGTGAAAAGTGTGGAATGAAGCACCCAGGGGAATTTCTTAGCAAAACTAGGAAGTGTTTTAAGTGTGGTAAGATTGGAAATATTGTCTGAGATTGCAATGAAAATGATTCAAATACTAATCCTGATAAGAAAACTGTAAAGTGTTTTAAATTTGGTGAGATGGGTCACTATGCAAATTTCTGCCAAAAGAGAGATCTGAATGAATCAAAGAAGCTATAATACAAGTAGAAAGGTTTAGTGAGATCCTTTGCAACTATATCAGAAGACGTTGGTCCATACAATGAAGTTGTAACATGTACTTTTTTTGTTCACTTAGATTTTTCTAAAGTTTTGTTTGATATGGGGTCTATACATTCCTTCATCTCTGAGAAATTTTCTGGTAAATTAGAAATATCACCTCAACAAATGAGACCCGAACTTATTGTTAAAACACCAGGGGTAAATGTTATAGAAATGTGGAATTATAAAAATATTTCTATTGAGGTATGTGGAAAGGAATTACCTACAAACCTTTTTGTTTTACCACTAGTCTAGTTTGATGTTATTCTGGGGATGGACTGGCTTTCTGATTATAATGCTAAGATTGACTGTAGAGCTAAAGAAGTTGTTTTTCAGAAAGAGTTTCAGTTTGTATACAATAATGAACCCATAAAATTGATAACATATCAGGAAGCTGAGAAATTATTGAAAGATGGAAATGAAAGTTAACTTGCTCATACTATTGATAACAAATGAACTATTCAAATTAATGATGTGCCAGTGTTAAATGAATACCCTGATGTTTTTCCTGAGGAGTTACCCAGTGGAATACCTGAACAAGAAGTAAAATTCACAATTGACTTAGTTCCTGATTCTAAGACAATTTTAAAACCCCCATATTGTATGGATCCAATAGAACTTCTTGAATTTAAAAATCAGTTGCAGGATTTTCTTGTCAAAGGTTTCATTCGTCCCAGCACTTCACCATGGGTAGCCCATTTTTTGTTTGTTAAAAAGAAATATGGTTCCATGAGTCTTTGCATTGATTATAGAGCATTGAATAACATCACTGTTAAAAAAAAGTATCATATGCCTCATATTGACGACTTGTTTGATCAGATCCAGGGAGCTTAGTACTTTTCCAAAATTGACTTCAGATCCAGATACCATCAGCTGAAGGTGAAGGAGGATGACATCCTGAAAATAGCCTTTCGTACTAGATATGGGAATTATCAATTTGTTGTTATGCTGTTTGGGTTAACCAATTCATCTGGTGTATTCATTAATCTTATAAATTGAGTATTTCATGAGTTCCAGGATAATTTTTTATTGTATTTTTTGATGACATTCTGGTTTTTTCTAAAAATAAATAGGAGAATAAAAAAAATCTAAGGGTTGTTTTACAAACTTTAAAAGAAAATCAACTATATGGAAAATTCAGAAAATGTTATTTTTGGTTGAAATATATTTCTTTTCTTGGGTACATAGTAAATAAGGATGGAATAACAGTTGATCCTTCCAAAACAAAAGTAGTAGATGAATGGCCAAGACCCTCAAATGTTACAGAGATTCGTAGTTTTCTGGCCTTAGAATGTTATTACCGATGGTTTGTTAAGAACTTTGCACGGTTATCTATCCTGATAACTATGTTAAAATAGAAAGGGGTTAAATTTGTTTGGATAGAGAAATGTGATATTTGTTTCCCAGAACTAAAGAAGAGATTGGTAAATGCTCCAGTTTTGGAATTACCTTCCCGGAATGGTGAGTTTGTCATCTACAATGATGCTTCTTTGAAGGGACTTGGATGTGTTTTGATGTAGAATGATCAGGTAATTTCTTAGGCTTCAAGAAAACTTAATCTTCATCTGCTAAATTATACCACACATGATTTGGAATTGGCAGCTATGGTTTTTTCTTTGAAAATATGGAGGCATCATCTATACCGAACCAAATGGAAAATATATACTCACCATAAAAGTCTTAAGTACAAATTCACTCAGAAGGAATTAAACATGAGGCAGAGAAGATGGCTAGAACTGATAAAGGATTATGACTGCATGATCAATTACCATCCTGGAAAAGCAAAAAAGTAGCATATTCCTTAAGTCGGAAAAATCCTTCATCATTAACCATGCCACATTTGGAACATGACCCCTTGACTAATGATTTGATGAATTTTTTATTAGAAGTTGTTGGTGAAGGGAATATATCAGATTTGTTTCAGGTTTCAGTGCAGTCTTCATTGTCAAACAGAATTATGAAAGCGCAGAGGGAAGACCGTGAGCTAGAGAAAAAGGTATAATTAGTTAAAATGGCTAAGCTGTCAGAATTTAGTATTGATAATGATTGTGTTTTATGATTTTGAAGAAGTTTGTGTGTGCCTTGTGATTCTCACCTAAAGAAAGAATTGTTGTGTGAAGCTCATAGTTCTCCATTTTCTGTTCATCCTGGAAGTACTAAGATGTACAGAGACCTTCGAGAGTATTATTGTTGGAATGGGATGAAAAAGGATATTTCTGATTTTACAATGAAATGTTTGAAATGTCACCAGGATAAAACAGAGCAGCAGTTAATGAAAGGGATGCTTTAGAGTTTGCCAGTGCTAGAGTTGGAATGGGAGAATATATCCATTGATTTTTGGTGGGACGACCAAAGACATCTCGAGGTAACAATGTGATTTGGGTTTTTGTTGATAAGCTAACAAAGACTACACATTTTATTTCAATTCGAGATATAATGAATTTGGATCAGCTTTCTCGATTGTACCTCAAAGAGATTGTCAGGTTACACGGAGTTCCTCTTTCAATTGTGTCTGACCGAAATCCCAA